>JAYWIR010000038.1:0-677805 GCA_036172245.1 Raillietiella orientalis
CAGTCATGTGGACCACCACGGAGCGGTCCATAGATACTGGCAGGATCTTGCGGCCGTCTACGTTCAGCGGCGCATGGATTAGGCGGTGAGCCAAGGTGACATCTTTGCAGACCACCTCGACCCGCTGCCCGCCGCTGAGGACGGAGAGGCCGTCCAGATCCTTCTCATTAACATTCGCGTCCTTCAACGCTTTGCTGAAGGCGCGCGCTGTCCGGCCGTCGAACAAGTTGCCTACCTGGTAGACAAGCGATGGCTTGTACCCGGAGGCCTTGTATGCGGCCATCTCCGCCATGGCTGCTGCGCTGGGCGCGGCCACCATGGCGCTCCATGTCCTCGGCGTGGCCGGGGATGATTCCGGGGCGGCTGCCCCTGCTCCAGTAGGCTGTGGGGGCGAACTAGCCTCCCCCACTCCCACCTCCATCGCGGTGTCCTCTGGCGTCGTGGCCATTGGACACCGACGATGTACACAAAACAATACACACAAGAAAGCGCTTTCCTACTACCCTTTGAGGAGTGAAGGAAAAACACGTCCTCCTACTGGCCTGGAGGGGGCTGGCTGCAACGAGGCTGCCAGCTCCTCCGCGGCTCGCGCGAAGGCTACGTCATCGATGGTGGTGTCGATGACGGACGCCGCCGCCGGCTCGCTCCCCTCGCTGTTGACAGAGTCAACAGAGGGGAGGTCGTCGGTAGCGGCGAGTTCTTTCAGGCAGCGTTTGGCAACATCGAGAACGCGTTCGACAACGACGCTGCACTCTTTAATTATCGCGCTACCCTGCTCTTTCTTCTTCTGTTGGTAGGCGATTTTCTTTTCCATCCTCCTCGCCTTCTTTGATTTTTTGGCCGTTGCCACTTGCCACCCAGTCTCCTGGCCGGCTCCCTCAACTTTTTCGGCGTTTTTCGTGGGGTCTCGGATGCGGTCTGGGTCTTGGGCGCGGGTGGCACAGCCTTCGCGGCAGCTTTCGCCGCCAGCCTTTTCTGCAGAAGCCGGGCGCGTTTTTTAAGGTTTCTCTTGGAAACCACCCGCACTGCTGCTTTTGGGCACACCTCCCTCGTGTGACCCATTGTGCCGCATACTTGGCACTGCACGTTGGGACACCTCTTTTTGAGGTGGCCCGACGTATTGCAGAAGCCGCAGTATTTCGGCTTCCCCACATACCAGAGGTCGACGGTTTCGCCTTCGACCACCAGTTTGTGGGGAAGAGTGCAGCCCTCCCGAACGGTCACGCGCGCAGAAGTGAGGGCGTGTTGCAGTTTTGTGTAGTCCTCGAAAGGACTAACTTTCGTCCACTGCGCGTGGACCGTTCCGTATTCCTCCAACGCGGCGCGAACCTGTTCCTTGCGCATCCGCGCGGTAACACCTAACAGGTGGACCACCATGCTGCGGTCCGCCGTAATAGGGAGGAGCCTGCGCGTCCCCTTCACCACGGGGGTTTTAAGCAGTCGTTGGGCCAGCTCTGCTTGTTTGCAGATGACCTCAACGTACTGACTCCCGCTGCGGATGGTCATAGCGCTGAGCTCCTCCTCTTTCACATCGAGAGCGCGCATGCCCTTCGAGAAGTCGCGCGCGCTCTCTAAAGAATATAAATTGCCTACCTCGTAGAACAATGAGGGGTTGTACCCCTTCTCTACATAGGCCGACAATTCCGCCGCGGCTGCTGGCGATGGCGCCGACACAACGGCGCTCCACGCCCGCGCTGCAGCGGAGACCGATTATGTGGGGGCGGATGCCCCCACCTCCATCGCCTCTGGGAGCCACGTTGCCGCCGCCCCCTGGCTCTCCATCGCCTCTGGGGGCGGCGTTGCCGCTGCCCCCTGGCCATCCCTGGTTATCGCGTCAGGCATCGCTGCCTGATCGACCACCGAACCACACGACGCTTGCACTGGGGGAGACTTCCTGGCACGAGGAGCACCGAGAAAACACGTCCGCCCTAGAGCGCACAAGGCGGTCGACTGCGTGGATCAGTATCTTCTTCTGGAGCTCCTGGAAAGCCTCGGTCTCCCGGTGCACCTCGTGGCCTATTTGGGCGCTTGCTGGCGCCACGCGGTCATTCCCATCTCTTTTAGCGGCTGCCACGTGTACGGCGTGCCGGTGCGGCGGGGCATCAGGCAGGGAGACAGCTTAAGCCCGGTGCTCTTCAGCATCTTCTTTGAGTTGACGCTGAGGGCGTACAGGCTGACGCTGGCCAACCTGCCGAGCTCTTGTCCAGGAACACCGTCCGTGCCGTCCTATGCTGACGACCTGCTTCTCCTCTCACCCATGACCACCCCGGCGTCCAGTCTTGAGGATTTCTTCGAGCTGATTCGCCGGGGAGCGGGCATGAGCGTAAACTGGAGCAAGAGCGTGGTCGTACCTATTGGTGCGGCGTGGGAGGGGCAGTCCGACTGGATCCGCCTGGGGATCCCGACCGCTTGGTCTTTCGAGTACTTAGTCGTCCCGCTGGGAAACATCAGGTCAGTGGAAGCGTGGTCGGACTGCCTTCGGAAGGCTACGAGTGCTCTGAGCCCGTTCCATCTTGGCAGGTTTTTCCTGTCGGAGCGGGCCGCGATATGGAACACCTTCATTGGCCCCCTCTTGCGCCCCCTGCTTTTTGTTTGCCCGCCCCCCTACTCGGCCAAGCTCCAGGCGCACAGCCTGTTGAAGAACGCTCTGTGGGGACCTGCGAGGTCCAGGATCCGCGTGAAAGACTTGGCGGCTGCGCGTCGGGATGCTGGCTTAGGCATCCTGACGCTGGAGGGAATCGAGCTGCAGGTGCAGCTTCGGATGTTGGCCCTGTGCGCCAACATTTGGACCACTCCGTGGTGCACGCCCGCGCGCCTGCTCCTGCGGCGCTGCACCGGCAGCGATGGACTTTTGTCGCTGCGGCCGCACACGGAGCGGCCCACGACAAGTTTCGGTTTCCCTTTGAAACCCCTCTACCGGCTCCTGGCAGCCCAGGAATGAATCTCCTGCCGCCCAACGAACTTTGAAGCCTGGCGGCAGGAACCGTTGCATGCCTGGGCAAAGCAACAGGATGTTTCCCTTCTGGAACTTCGTTGCGCTCACCTGTCCCCGTACTGCACGGTGGATGAGGTCTGCAGCAGCCAGGAGAAGTGGACCGGCCTGGCCCTCACCCCCCTCGCCGACGCACTGTCAGCCCTCAGGGCAAGAGATGACAGTTGCGAACCGGCGAGATGGGAGGTCGCCTGCACCATCTCAGGAACAACGCGACCTATTGGAGGCTGGGAGACTTGCGAGCTGGCGGACGCGGCCACACCTCGCCACGTTCCGAAGGGACTCCTTCGGTGGAGAGAACACTTGAGTGTGCCCCCCGAAGAACTTGTGGTCCCTCCCTTTTGTTTGAACACTTCTGTGTTCCCCCTTTCGTGGAAGCAGGACGTCATCATGCTGGTGCACTGGGGTTTTCACTCCAACCAGTGTTTCCGGGGGAGTTGTCTCTTGAAATTGTAAGCAATGCTGGGAAGTATAAACGCTCCCGCACCTGCTCCTGGACTGCGGTGCCCTTCTAGGTCTCTGGCGGAGGCTGGCCTCAGCTCTCCTGCACCAGGGGGACACCGCGAGGGACTTGATGCGCCGCTTCTTCACGCCAGGCGTTGTCGTTGCAACCGTGTGTCTCACCCGCGCCATCGACAAGGCCCACCGAGAGTTGGAGAAGCTGGCCATCGTTCGTCAGCCCACCGGATTAGCCAGCGCAAGCATGTCGTCGGCAGCCGAGTGGGCCCATCTGCCACAGGACGTGAGGAGAGAGATCGCCGGCATCCATCGCCGGTTTTGAAAGGAAGGAACGGACTCACCAAAGACCCCTGTCCCCTGCCCACCACATTTTTATTTTTATTTTTTATAGTAGTGTATTTGTGGTCCCCTCCCTCCCTTCCGGACTTTCGGCATACCAACCTGCGTGTCGGGGATCCCACCCCCTTCGCCTCTTATTTTTCCCTTTGTCCAGAAACTCTGTTCCCGGATAGTTTTTAATAAACGCCCCGGCGCACCCGGGTGATAAACAGTAGACTTTCTTTTCTCTAGATGAAACCCGCACCTCCACCAGAATACATGACCTTTCTGACTTCTCCAGTTTCCACCTGTGCTTGAGAACATCAACGGACCACTCTGCCCGCGGCTCCTACCATGCCTCACGCATCAAACCAGTGGTCTGTAACGAACTGTCCGATGACTATCGAGGAGCAACGCGGTTCCTCCTTGAATCAACTCTGACTTGTGGGTCCACCACAAGATAGAGAACGCGAATGAAAAGGAAGCACGGTGGGAACGAAAGCGATTACCGGAAAGAAGACGTCTTCGAGAGAGAAGAGACTGCGCTTCAAGTAGTCGCTGCTTGCTGTTTCCGCTTCCGCGTCCACTAAGCAAGAGGTCGTCTCCTGTCATTTTCAATTCGTTCTAGTTTGTAAGCGCGCTTTGGAACGCGCATGGTCTCGTTACCGAGAATGGTCCCACGAAACCTCCATGAGTGTTCACGTGCACCTCTGTTTTCCTGAGTAGCAACAGCACCTTACCTTCTTCCCGATGAGCAGGCTCCAATGTTTCGGACTTATGCCCAGAAGAGTCATGTTCAGCATCCGAGGTTCACCGTCCAAGGAACGAATCCACGCCGCCATCTTCCTTCTTTCCGGTACGAGAGATCCCACCGGAGCTTCGCAGGCGATCCGCTTGCCGTGCGTTCAAGATGACTCCCCCCAGTCAAAGACATGAGACATGCATCACGCCACCGACGAAGTCGCGACCTCCTTCGCACCGTTTCCCGGATACACTCATCGGGCGGACTCTCAGAGAATGCGATGGCGCACCGCACAGATGAGCAGAGCGCACTCGGGGATGGGAGCGCCTCTGCTTCTCTCATAACATAGTTGCAGATGAATCCCATTTGAGAGTCAGGTGGAACGCATGGACTAGACAGATGGGAGATCACTGGTGCTGCCCCTACGTGAGTAACCGGTATTCTCGAGGAAGCTCATGGGTTGCTCCCATGGCAGCAAGATGCTGGCATCAAAGACCTCCGTCTTGACCTTAAAATCCTTTTACAGCTCTCGTGGCCAGTCCTTTCAGGACCTCTCATCTGTCTCATTTCTCCTTCAGCCATGATGGATTTTTTTTCTCCGTGCAGCTGTTATCTGCGTGATCCAGAATTTTCCGTGTTCACGTGTAGCTCTCATGTCCTACCCTCTTTCCGAAAGAGCTGCTGCGTTGGTGGAGCAACAGTGCGATCCCTCCACTTAAGCGCCAACTGTCTCTTTTTTCGAGCATCCACCTCCAGCATTTCTTGTTGACAATCGAGCAGACCCTCAGTACGCTACCATCATATGACAGGTGACTCCCACGTACGCAGATCCATGTCCTGTGAAGACATACATAAGAGGAATTGGTGGTCACCAGCTCTGCATCCCCCAGTCGAATTTACGGTGCGGCCATTTCAATGGAGTTCCGAAGGCATCAGTGCCGCTCCTGGCATGCAGGGCTGCTGAGCCCTCGCTGCGCAGAGTGCTTCTCGTCTTGCGTCCGGGAATCTCCAGAAGAGGTTCTTGGTATCTAGCGGGAGTTCTCTTAGGGGTTTCAGAGAGAATGTCCACGTGAGCACCCCTCGGAGGAAAAAAAACCTTATGGTGCTCTTCGCCATCCGTGTCCTCTGCCGGACGACCGGAAACACCGCTAGTAACTCCAGCTGCATACAGTCTGAGGATTCGAGAATCCACCTTAGAAATCTGGAGTCTACCACCGGCGGCATGTGGAATTGGCCTGCTGGGTGGAAAGCAGAGGATGGGGGCTCAAGGGAGGGCGTTTGCCAACAGAGATTTTCTGCCTCTTCCTCCTCCGCACCTGCTTTCACGTCGAAGATCGCGTTCCTCCTGAACTCAATGAGCCATAGGCTGTTCCTTTGCTCCGCGACCTGGGATGCCTCGGACAAGTCCTGCCACTTCCGGGATGAACCCCGTCCCGAGCCGTCTTCGACGCGGCTCTCCGTTCAGCTCTCCGCCAAGGACTGCCTTCGCCTCATCGCTCAGTTGGCGAGCTTTCTTTTGGAGAACTTTCTGAAGAGTTCCTAGAAAACACCCTTGGCGTGCGGATTCGTGGGCGCCAAGAAGAAAGGCGTCGTCTCTCTCGGAAGAAACATGGATGCTTGCGGACGGAGGACTGCAGACTGTCGACTGCGAGCCACACCCATTGGATGCAGCCGGAGGAGAAAGGAGAGTCAACGGACTTCCGTAAGGTCAAGTACGGCGCCCCATGGCAGCCGACCACAGCCATCGGGCTGAAACCGCGCCACGATCAGCTGAAACGGCACAGAAGGTCCAATTGCCGCCTCTTTTCAGGGGGGAGCGCTGCCTTTGGCCCTCGGGCCGGAAGGCTTCTTCGTGCTACTCCGGCTGGGTCACTTCATGCCAGCAGGATCTGAAGAGATGTCGCAAGGGAGTTGGCTGGGCTCCGGAGAGGTCTGCCCGGGAGAAGGGATTACAAACCCTCGTGCACGTCGCGAATCACTGCTCGCGGGGTCCCTCATGGACATCCGGGGTCGCAACGTGCTCCTAACAGGTAAAGGCGGCTCCGGGAGGCAGCTGGAATGTGGTTGCGTGGGAGAAGGTCTTTTCCGCAGCCAACTGCATTCAGAATCGGTCTCCGCTCCGATGGAGAAGAATGGTCGCTTTGAACGTCGCCTACTCCATGGTTGACACCCTCTAGAGCGTTAGGAAGACACGACAAAGACGTTCGCGTGGGGCGCCGCGAGGATGAGACCTCCGCGCGTAGCACCACCAGGAGTCGCGGGTTCGAATCCCGTCCGAAGAAGGATCGACGCCGAGAAAAAGGGGCCATGTCGTGGGTTGGAAGTTCCCCCTGTAAGATAACTCTGGTTGGTCCATTCGGGTGCGGCGTCGGTGGAAGTCGGATGCCCTCGTTGACTGGCCGAAACAGGGAATCGACGGGTCCTTGCAAAAATCAAGGAGCCGGTTCCCTTCCGAATTTCACTCCGGTTGTGCAAATGGGGCTCTTCCCTTTCTCGAAAGAGGAGCCTCTATTCGTACGACGGGGCTGATTGGTTCTCCCCTCGGGGTCCGTTTCTCTCCAGTGTTACGGAAAGGCGCTGCTTTCTCCGAGGTTCTCTTCAGAGAAGGAGGAAATAAGGAGCGGTTCCCTGCCGGATCCCCCCTTAGAGAGCAAATAATGCAGTGGCCCCCTGGAGGGAACTCCTTTGGAGAGAATAAGGAAGTGGTCCATTTCCGTATTTCCTCCGGATACAACCAGGGCAAGGGATCCTTTCAAGGCTCCTTTCCGAAGCGTAAGAGAGAAATGGATCCCCTCCTGGATCCACAAAGTACTCCCTGCGAATTTGACTTCAAGCCTAAAGAGTCACACGCACCCTCAGGTGGCGTGGACAGTGCTGAAAGATAACTGCGAGACCCTGGGAAGGAAACCGACGGCTCTTCAACACACCTTGTGAGCCAAAAAAGAAAAGGAAAACCTGGAAGAAGAAAAAAGAGCTAAAAGGGGAGCAACGAAGACAGAAAAGACCCCAAAGGGACTTCCACCCTCTGCGGCGAAGTTCATTCTTTTCCCGCTCTCGAAAGGTGGATCTGTGTCTGTTTAGTGTGGGGAGGGTTGTGGGGATGCGGACGCGGTGCAAGGCGTGAATGCCTGAAATTACTACGAGGAATAAACAAGGGGAAGCGTCCACCTCCCCCAAGCCGGTGGTGGGGTTGTTACCGCTCCCACAGAGCTGCATCCCGCGCACGGGAAGCCATGCGGTGCCTCGGCTGCTGCACCTTCAGTGGCAGCCATGGCCGTGCGGCAGCCTACCTGGAGGGGGGGTGGAACCCCAGATCCTTATACAAGGCAGGCAGTCTTTATTCTCTGGTTACCGCGCGCTCCTTTGCAAAGGAGCTGCGCCGTCCCAGCGTGAGAAAGAAGGAGCTCCAGGGACTCTCCATTCGGAGCGGGAAGCAGCTCATGGAGTTGACCTGCAAAGACGCGGATCCGGCTCGGCGGCTGTCGAGAGCTCCCGTCCCAATGGGTGGAGAGCAAACTCCCCCCTGTCATGGTGGATTGCTCTTTGGTGGTCCACCTAACGAGAACAGCTGTCAGAATGGCGAGACGCCGTTCGGACCAAATCTGCGCAATGAAGCGCCGTCCACGTGCTGTGGGTTAAGCCCAGTCCCTTCGAAGGCTTCGGGTGGGTCATCAGTGGCCTAGCCGAAGCGCGCATCTCGGCCCCCGTGGACAGCGGCCTTTCCCACAGACTGAGGATCGGTGACGAGTTTATCGATCTACGGTTTGTGGCGAAACTCAAATGCTGAGGATACGGCTGCTCTTCAGGACATCTCGAAAGGAGGTGACCATTGAGTGTTTGCAGCGCCAAAACAAGGGAGAGAATGGAGTGAATAAGTAATAACGGGAAAAAGCAATGAAGAGCGCGGACAACTCGGAAGCTGATTGGGAGGTTTTGTAGGGACACTCGGGTTTCCATCCCGAGGGTCCTTTGAAAAACTTCCCGTCCAAAAGGACTCCTATGCTGGGGGGAGCAACTAAGAATTCCTCTTGAGGAGGTGAAGGGGTCCTCAGCGTCCTGGAAGAGTGCAACCCTCCCCCTAAAGTGGCAGCATTCGGCGATCCTGCTGTTGCATCGGGGCCTTTTTCCCGTGCAACCCCCGCCGACATCATGGGACCCGGTTAAGTGAAAGCCCGCCCTGCAGCAGTCGCAGCGCGAGAGACCTTCCCACACCTGCTAGTGGAATGTTGCCCTCTGCCCCTTGTGAGGAGCGTTTTGCCACGCCCCTGCGGATTTCCGTTGGGAACACCAGAGATGGCTTGAAGGGCCTCTTCCTGCGCGACACCCTTACGCCGGTTGCACCCCTAGCGGCACTGTGTTGCCTTCGCAAAATTGTGGCTGCATCGAGCTACGCCAAGGAAGTGCAGAATGACAGGAACCTGTAGGTATTTTGTGGTCCTCTTCTTGAGGGCAGTTCCACCTGGGAGTCTTGGAAAAGGAACTTGCCAGCATTCTTCCAAGAAGGCAGAGGACACCCTCCAGCACGCGGTGATCCCTAACCGAACCCCCCAATTTTTTTTTGGAGTTTTCGTTTTATTTTTCTCTTTGTTTGTATCCCCTTCCCCTCTGCTGCCGAGAAGAACCTCGTCGGCCAGCGAGCCGGTTCTGGGCACGTTCCTCTTTGTATATATATGTAATGTGGCAGGATCAAATGATAGTGATAACATTCAAGATAGTGATCTTGAATGTTTATTTCATACTTAAATGCCCCGGCGCAACCAGGTGACTATCCAAGGCCGAAGGACGTGCATCGTGCTTGCTCCTGGGTCGGCTCAGTTTTTAGATCAGTTTATGAATAGTGTGGAGATTCGGTAGTGGGAGAAGGCAGTAATGCCTAAGACACCATCAAGCAAGGCCAGGAGGTCTCCCCATGCGCAGCGGGGATCAGCTCGTCGAGCTGATCTGCAAGGAGGCCTGTCTGGCTCAACGGCTACTGAGGAATTCCGTCGTGATGAGAGACAGGAAGACACTTCCCATAACGATGGATTCATTCATAGGGGTCCATCTCATCGAAATCCATAACGGTTCATCTCACCGAAACAGCCTCGGCTTGGTCCGAATGACCAAGGAGGCCATCCAGGGCGAACTTACGAAAGTCGGAACGGTGTACACGCTGCGCGTCAAGATCGCCCCGTTCGAAGGGTTTGGTGGGCTATTTTGTGGCCTCACCGCAGTGCGGATAACCGTCCGCGGAAGACTTGCATTGCTCCATCAACTCGAAGTCGCCCCTACCACGTGTGCGTGGGCGGAAGAAACCTTCCTAGCTCGGCACTACCCTTGCTCAGGGAGCAGCTGGGCAGTAGCTGGTCGGCTAAATGGAAGTTCAGCTGTGAAGTCAGTTAGTGGAGAAAGAAAATAGATGTTTGGACTTCTGGCCAGCTTGCGGTCGCTGCGACCTTAAGTGCACCACCTAAAAGACTATTGCTCTGGGTTGAGCTGCTTAGAATCCCACGGGAAGATTTCAAGTGGCCCCCGGCACTGAAGAACAGCCAAGCCCTCCCCCTGTAGGGGCAGGTATCGGCACTTCTACTGCTCTGGGGTCTCCATCAGCAATGCTCGCCGATTCCATTAGACAGCGGGCCTGTGGATTCAAACTGCTGCAGGTGCGAGGAACGAAAGCCCCTCACGCAGTTGCTTATTGACAGCTGCCTCCCGGTCCCTGTGGTTGCGATTCGCAGCAACTCTTCAGGCACCGACGGACAATCCCAGGAACGTGATGAAGAGCCTCATCGTGCGCGATGCCCTTCCAACTCCCTCATCCCCAGAAGCTCTTTGCTACCTAAGGGGGATTGCGGTGGCCTGGAGCTACACTAGAGATGGACGGTACGACAGGGACGCCATCTGCTTCGCCCTACTCTTCCTGAGAACGGCAGCTAGTTGGCCCCACCTGGAGCACACTTAGATGGATGCCGGTATCCTTTGAAGGATGCAGAGGACACCCTCCAGCAGACAGTGCCCCCCAATGTTTTCTAATTTTTTTATCAACTTTTGTTTTTATTTTTGTTCGACACTCCGCTGCCGAAGTGAACCTCTCTTGTCTCCCTGGTCGTCTCTTTCTTGGCAGGTTCCGAACATTTTCGGACGTTGTTGGGCTAATGGTCCGACACTTGTACGTTTATTTTTCATATTTTGATGTATGTATATATTTCTTTATTTTTCATTACCAGGTGATAACCACCAACATTAATTTACCCGGGGAACCGGTCGAATTGCGGTACATAGAGAAGCCGAAGCATTACGTGCATTGCAACACTTCGAGGCATATGAAAAAGGGGTGTTCCCAAATACAGAGTCAGGTGTTGGGAGTAATAGGACACTCTCCCAAGGTATCTCCCCGAGAAACGTGCGCGTCGCGGCTGCTAAAAGCAGCAAAGAGCGCGCGGCAAAATAAGAAAAAAATAGCTGCGAAAAAAGCTTCTTCTGCAGCACCAGAGAAGGCTACTGCTACAGAAGAAGCCAAACACAACAGAGTGGAAGCGGCGAGGAAAACGGCCGGGACGCTGCGTGGCAGCAGGTAAAATAAGAACCAAAATCAAAAAGGAAAGAAAAAGAAATCGCGAAACACGGAGAAACTACGGCTCAATGCGATTCCATAAAAAATAGATGCGTAATCCTTTACCACTCGGTTGCGCCCCCGGGCGTTTATTCAAAAAAGAACAAACCATCTGGGAACCTAGGTTCCAAGACTGAAGTTCCACAGTGCAAAATGGCGCCCACTGAAAGCCGGAACGGGAGGGAGTGCACCACAAATAGATACTAAAAAATACAAAAGAAGATATAAGAAGAAGGGGGAGGAGTTTTGGCTTCGGGCATTCCTTTGTTTCAGAACCGCTGCTGAATGCCGGCGATCTCCTTCCTTGCTCCTTCCTTGAGAAGAGTTCACCTAGCAACCCTCCTCATGCTGGCGGCTGCAATCCAGGTTTGGACTGCTCGCGACTCCCACAGGTGGCGGGCCATGACGATGGCCCGTATAACACAGATCGTTGCGATCACCGTGTCTGGTGAAAGGCAACACGCGTGAAAAAACGGCGCATGACATCGACAGTGATGTTCCCCTGGTGCAGAAGTGCTGTGGACAGCCTCCGTCACAATCTTTGAGGGCACCGTGGTCGAAGAGAGGGTGCAGAAGATGAACCTTCCAAAGTTCGGAAAGACTACCTGGGAAGTGCGCATTCGGCAGATGCCCGATGGCAGCGTCTTGCTCAAGCCGTTGACTCAGATCCTGGCCAACCACTTTAGGTCCGTATTCAAGGTGTTGATGAGCCGCCGTTGAGTGACCTTGGTCAGGTCTCCTCGCTTCGGAAGCAGTCTCATCCTGCTCTCCTGGAACGCCTCGGAAAGCCTCCGTTCTTCTTGGATGCGAAGCGTCGGTTCGTGAAACAACCGCAGGCAGGCGTGAAGATACCTCTGATAGTACAAAATTGGCACGCATTCCTTGCGTGCTTATCCTTGCGGCTCCGAAAACTGCAACCAGATCCTTACGGAGTCCTGCGAACACCTGCTTCACCTCTTCCATGGGGATTTCCTCTTACAGGGTTTCCTGCTGTCGCCGAGTGAGTCTCTTATGTAGGTGTCGAAGGAAAACCTCCCGCTGAGTTCTCCTTAGAGGGAGACTGAAATGCTGATGGAACGCCTCTGCGATTTCTGCCGACGTCTGTCTTAGCTGGTCTATGCAGAAGACCTTCGTCTCCTTTCTTTTCCTGCACGCCTACTTCTCCTTTGACTTTGCGGAAGGCGTACCGGCTCTCTTAATGGTCCTAGTGCCTGAAGAGCAAGCGATTTTTGATGTTTTGCTCCCGGTACACTTCCTGCCTCATCCTCCTGCTTTTAAGTTTCTCATTGCGAAATACGCGGATGGTGTGCTTCAACTTGTCCCAGTCGTCGACCCCGCGGATGTTGGTGTCCCGCAGGATCGTTTCCATCAGTTGCTGGTGACAAAAAAGCGTTTCGCACCAGGCGGGCGTGCAGATGAGCGCTGCCCCCGTGCATGCATTCTTCCAAGGATTTTCGGTTCTCAGTGTGAAACACAGCAGCTGGTGGTCCGGGAGCAGAGTCAAGCGTGTCTCGAAATCCCTGAACGCGGCTGTCGACTTCTTGACGGTGTTCGATCGTCATGTTGCTGGCCGTCAAACACAGCAGTCCGAAATCCTCGGAAAGCTATGAGACGAGAACTTTCCCTGGTATTCCTCGACTGGACCGTGATGCCCGCGATTTGAAGTCGTCCCACGACGGAAACGATGTCCTTTGATGCGGCGTCGCTGCGCAGGAGATCGCGCAGAGCCTCCGCACACCGATGCTTTTCCAGGTGGCGACGTACACTTTCACCAAGGATAGGTAAACAGCGCCGGATTGGAACTCTGACGATGCGGACGGGCGAAGGAGACAAGGGCTCCAGGATGGTGTGAACGAAACTATTCCTCAAGAATATATGAGCGCCCTTGGTCTGTCTCTCTCTTGGGCTCACGAGCGGCCTGTTGTCCAGTTGCCGTTCAAGTTCGCAGCAGATTTGGTCGCTCGTCTCGTAAGTCTCTGAAAGGCAGATGATGTCGTCACGCTGGTGGGTGTGCATGATCCTTCTTCTCTTCTCCTGGTTACACATCGCATTCAGGTTCCAGGAGGAGATCTTGATGCTCCTGGAAAAATACAGGAAGAAAGCCATGAGCGATGTTTTTTTTTCTTAGCGTTTCCGTCTTTTGCTGCCTGGGAGACGCTGTAAGCTTCCTGGAAGCAGAGGTGTCCTCCTCCGTCTCGCTCTCCGACCCCATGTCGTCCGTGGTGTCTTCGGCGGAAATTTCTTTTCTGGAGCGTGGTCTCCGGCCAGCAGATTCTGCTGACCTCACAGGGAGATCGTTCTCACTCTCCCAAGCCGTGGTCCTGGATTTCTCCGCCTTCAGGACTTCCTCCCTTGGACTTCCATGTTGTCGATCACGACAGTGTAAAGGATTTCTTTCTGGATGGATGGTGTTGAGCAGCGCATTCATCGTGCTCTCCTCCGTGCATTTCTTCATCCCACTTGCCGCCGCTGCCCACACGTGTAGCCGTTGAAATTCACAGAAAATGAGCACCCCATGTGCTGCCTTGTAGCGGTGGAAAACGGAATTTTCCTCACCAGCCACTCACCGGTTTCCGAAGGGCACATCTTTGAAGCGGAAAAGAGGTGAAAGTCTGTGATTGGCTCACGCCTACAAAGATCGCTCGCTCAAGCCGTAGACAAAACTTGACAACCAGATGCCATATTTAATCTGGCACCGGAAAAACAGAGCTATCCTGGGATGGGTTAATGATGCGTGGAAAACGAGAGCGAGCCAGCGGAGGCCTATGATGTGTGCGCGCGCTGTAGATGGCCGCATCCTGCCGCGGCCCCCCATTTACTCCACGGGTCACCTTTCTCTACGTGGTCAATCACGTACGAGAAGTCGGACGCACCTCCAAAGGCATAACGCGCTAAAGACGCACACTCCACGCACGAAGTCGGCGTCTCCTTCGCAAGGACTATGCATTCTCCATTTCAAATGGCCTCGTGACTTTGAATTCTGGTGAAAAAGGCAGAAGATCAGAGGTGCCTCCTCCTCAATCATGAAGAGGGATGTCCGACCCGTTCCAAGGAAGTAGGTGAAGCATCAACCGCTTCAGTGTGGCAACCACACGCGCGAGCAGCCTCTGCAAGAAAGGCGAGAAAAGGTCATTCCTAAAAGCCGCCTTGGGCGGAATCGAAGCGGACGTCGAGGTGGAGAACAAAAGGATGCTGTGGGCAATACGCAACATGCGTGCTGCGTCGACCGCAAGGAGTGGCGGCTCTTTTTCGTTATCCAAACCTTGGAATGGACCGAATCCCTGACAGCATGCGTTTATTTTGCATAACTCAGAAAAACTGCGTGCTCTTTTAATAGAAGCATTCCAAACAAATTCCAATCCGCTACGTGATTTTAGAAGTGCGTCAGCAGAGTTGTCATCAGTGCTTTCAAACTCCGAACGAACTTCCCAAAACATGGTGATCCTCAAATCCAAGACATTATCCATAGTAAGAATAATCCCTGGCTGTTGGTACTGCACGGCGGCGGAGCCGGGAAGGCCAAGGTAACAACTTAGTAGCAAGGCGAAGTTCATTGTCTTGGAAGTCTACTTCAACGGCATTCTTTCCTATAATCCTTGTTGAAAGATGCAATTGAAGACTTTTGGAAGGGACGAATATCAGATAGCACTTGTCCTTTATCTGCAAAAATCAAAGTCTCATGGAACTTTTCGGAAGAGAACATCGCACAGGAAGCGGAGTTTTCCACGCAACTAAGCGGATCCAATGCCGACCTCAAGCAAATCTTTTGAACATAGAAGAGCACCGCTTTTTCAGAAGAGAGCGAGAGCGCTGCGTGAATCAGAAGATAATCAGAACATCGAATCCTCTCAAAGGAAGGTCTGCACTTGCGCACAGCATCCGTTGCGCGCGAGCGCGGCGAACTGTTTCACTGCGCATGCGCGAGCGCAAGCAGCGAGAAAGAAATGGCGAATGCGAATGCCAAGGAGACTCATCCCAACTTCGCAGTTTCACGATGCTTTTCGGGAAAACCCACATCCCCGTTTGCGATATGTTGCATCGACATCAAAAGCTTTCCTGGAGTGACGCGACCTCCAGAAGGATGAGCTGGGAGTGACGTCCACCTATTCCCAGGAGAACGCATGGTTGCCCTTTGCCCGCCGTTCTCCCACAACGCAACACACCCTGAATATCATGGGGAATAAATGGGAGCCCCTTCCGGGAAAGCACCAGATGTTCCTGCAGGCCCACCGCTGCTGTCTGCGGAAAATAGGTGCGGCTTCACCCAACGTGCCTGAGGGCCACTGAACAGCTCGAGCTGTAGAGCCTCACACTCGGTGAAATCCAGAAAATACTTCGTGGGAAAAATGCATCGCAAAATTCGGGCTACTGAGGCTGAGGAGATGCGGAACGGTGGACAAGAGCTCAAGCGGTTGAAACCAGCTGTGGTTCTGGTTGCAGTTTCTTCCCGTGGTCCATGACACCGCCAGCGCTCCCTCAGACAAATTCACCCAAGAAGTTGACCGGTCATTCATGAGATCGGGGCTGCGAGTTTGAGGACTCGAATCAGGGACACGGGGATTCCCCCGTTCGCTCAGGTCCCCTGCACCCGTAAGCGGTCGAAGCGATTCAGAGGCCGATTTAACAAGACCGCCACACAAAAGAAAAAAGGAATAAGCGTTACCTTGAAGTGGTAGCTCCAGAAATCCAACCAGATTTCGTATTTTTCTGTAATCGCCACGTGCACGACGGGATTCTTTCTCGGTGTGCAGTTGATCTGGAATGGAATTTTCTACAGTGAATAGTCAAAGGTCATTGGAGACCAACTTGTTGCAACCCAGATTGGCTTTTTTTTGATCTGGGGTCCAATATAGTGGCCAAAACCCTCACAAATTTTTCGGGAGCCTCAGCCAAGAAGGTGTCCAATTTAAGGTGAGCCGTGATGCCTTTTGATGTATGTGTCACCTTCCTGTCTACTTCTATGCTGAGGCTGGAAGCAGAGGAGCAAATGAGAATCTGATGGGTGTAAGTAAGTCATTTAGCCATCTCTATGGTAAGCGCTCCCCTATCAGGGAAAAAAGGGGTCCCCGAGGGGCGCCGGCTGCCTTCTAGGAGAGGATACGCGCACGTGAGGAATCTTTCGCGGCTACCGAAAAGTGTCTGCTCGTGCACAAATTGGAAATCTCCTTCGACAGAGAATGCTAATGTGTGTGATGCGTGCTCAGACTAAAGGTGAGTACCATGTAGAGAAAAGGGGGAATGAGTTCATTCGGTGGTAAATGCAGAAAGTGCTGCCGTGCGCATTTGCCCTACAGTAGGGCCATTTCATTGGAAAAGTCGCGAGGAAAAGAATCTCACCTGTGAGCTTTGAAAGAATAGGTTTTCTGGTCCTTACCACCAATGAGCTTCATGGAGGCACTCCACTTTGACGAGTATGATTTTCCTGAATTCAGAATAAGCCATCCACCTTCTTCTCTGCAATTGCCGTTAGGACACCTCGATCAACCGACCAGAGGGTGTTCTCACCTATTCAGCGCCACGAACATCTTCAAAGAAGGAAGCTGTTGTTGTTGAATGATTTTCTTGAGGTAGAGCTTGTTAATGGGGAAAGAACCAAAGTAAGGTTGAAGATTAGGGATGGGGTTGTTTCCTTGGGGTTCATAACTTGAAAGAACTCTCATCGGAACAGTCGGGGGAAAAAGGGAAGATATGATACGATCATCAGTAAACATCTAAAATGAAATTCAGAACGGTGGTCATCTGCAAGTTGCAAAATTCTCGAGGAGTTTAAAAAGCTTTCACGAACACGCTTTCCTCTTGGATTCCAAACTATTCCTCGAGTAAGATGCAGTCAAATCCATGCATCCGTCGGAGTGCGCACAAAACCCTTTCGGTGTTTTTGGATTTACGTTCGCATTCCGCTTTTTCAGCTGGTAGAGGAAGGAACGCTCTCCAGCCCATGGCTACCGAGTTCACTTGCCACCGGGGAAAACCAGGAAGAAAAACGCCACACTCTCAGGAAGGTGCTTCTGCTCTTCGTGCACACACAAACCGCGCATAGTCATTCCAAAGGAATGGAAATACAGAGCATCAGAACTCGACGTCGTCAATGACGGCTACTCTGCAGCTGGACCCATTCCCGTGAGATCGACTTCTCCGATAATGACCCTCAACCTGGAAAAATCGATTGCCTGGAGTGTGTCATTCCCGACGAAAGACTGGTGTTCCGTCCCAAAAACCTTCGTTTTGTCCACTTTCTGGAAGTTAAAGGTTTTGGAATTCACGTTGCTGAATTTGGTACGATTCTCTGCAATGGAAAGGAGAACATGGAAAGTGCAGTCGTGCGCGCCAGGGTCACTTACTGCAATACGGAGTTGGGCAGCAGGAGCTCAACGTGACCACACTCGAGTACATTCCAGCATCGAGGGAAAAGGGAAGGAGAACCTTCGGAGTTCCCAAATTCGCATTCAGGAAGTAGAAGTCCTGTATTCTGGGAGTGTGAGAGACCCAGAAGGGATGCACTCACCTGATGGAAATAAAGAGGAAACAATTCTTCCTTATTCGGCGATGTTGCCGCCCTAGGGAAATACGAGGGGGGGAGAGTCAAAAACAACGAAACTCCCGCATCCTTACCAGGCAACGGCTATCAACGTGGAAAAGAATGCTCTGAACGTCCACATGTGGATGCCGAATCGACGCTCTGCGGCGCAAACAAAGATTAGGAGCGATCCCCTCTCGGCTGTGTGCTTCCTCGGGGCACGCATCGTGCATTTATAGAGAAAAAACGGAGCATCTACGGGATAAACTTCCAAGATCTTTGCATCTGTTTCAACAGTTTTGGGTTGTGAATGTCACCTTTCTTCCCGAACTGGGATGTAGTCATGAAAGAGATTGAATGATGCATCATCAAGTAGGGACTTCACTTCTTCGTTGCCCTCATGCGCCGCACCTCTATAGCTATCAATCACTCTTGGGGAGATGATGAGAGTCCCGATAGTTGTTTTGCTTCCGGGAGCACTTCACCTTGCCCTCTCGTGCGACACTCCGCCGTAAAGCTGAAAATTGTTCAGGAGGGGGCCGCAAAGCTCAGTGGCACGGAAAGTAAGGACTTTTCCCCGCTGTTCCATCACTGTGTTGTTGTCTTACGTCTGTCTTACGCAGAAGACGGCGGGCTCTGAAAAGCTGCCTTTCTGTCGCAAGGGCAAGGAGACGGCTTTTGTTTTGGAGATGTTCGCAGCCGCTCTCGGGTCGCAGCCATGCTGCTGCACTTTGAAAGCAAATCTAAGAAGTAGAAATCCAGCCAAGAACTCGAGCGAAGGGATCTCCTGTTGCTTCCGTACTTCGGAAGTGGGGAGACATGGTGTTCTTTGTCTCTGCGGCCGTTCCCATCAACGATCGCCGTCTTGATCTCGCAAGCAGCCTTGACGTGCTAACGCTCCTGCTTCAGAGCGTCCCGCCCGATCCATTAAGGCCGAGCAAGCGTGGATGACCATCTCTCTCTTCCTTGTATCAGTCGCTCAGATGCCTCTTGCTGAACCCTGGAAAAAAGAATGGATTCGCGTTTCTTCGGCGCCCCATCCGTTCCGTGTCTATCTCCTTCTCAGTAGGGTAACCAAAAGCACCAACCATTTTTTCGGATTCGAAGGCTTTGAAGTTTTCTTTCTTTTGACAGGCGGGAACCGTTATACTTGTCTGCTGTGGAGGGTACCGGCTAAGGAGTATCTCTCCTGGTTCTCGCATCCCGGAAGCGACGGCTGCTAGCGTTCAGAAGCGCTTAATTCGGCAGGAATGCAAGCTGCACCAAAGCGCCCTTCTTTTGCTCTCCCTCTTTCTCTCTCTCGTCTCCAGTCCCCATGGTAACAGGCTGTCCAAATTTCATGCGAAACTGTGGCTGCTGCTCTCGCGAAAAATGACTGGTCCCTGGTTCCTTATTCATAAATGCCTGCTGCCAGCCATCCCTCGAATACACATCTGCGTCGGCAGCCGAAGCAAAGCCTCTGACAGAGGGTTAAACTGCGAAGAGCCTCAGCAGACAGTGCGTCTGGGAGTGTAGGAATGGAAACAGCGGCGCGCGTGTAAATCTTCCGAGTTGCGTCATAGGTTCTGCAAAGCCAGAGTAGGGATTCAGACCCGATTTCCACCCGGAGATGCATAGTCCTTCTGTCGGACTTTTGGGTTTCCCTCGAGGCTGTGACCGTGAGACCGACGTGCCTTCACAGAAAGTTATGGGCTTCGCAAGCTATCCGAAACTCTGCTCCGGAGGCACAGTTGACCGCAATTTCGAAAAGTCACAGACGGAATGGCGATTCTGACCGACTTCATTGGTGATGCTTGCAGGAGAGGCTGTCTCGGCTCCAAGAAACCTCGCTCGCGGCAGGGGGCAAGGCAACGCTGGGGCGCAGGCGCAAAGTGGAGCGACCAGATAGCGTTTCCGACACCGGCACGTCCTCCTTCGCCACCCGTAACGGGCATACGCGCAGGAAGATCCGTTCGCCAAAAGGTGAGGTCACGAAAGAGTTTCCACTTGACCGTAGCAAGGCGTTGGCTCCAGGTCGGACAACGGAAATCTATGGAAAACCTATTCCCCTCTCAATTCCGCAGGGGTCGCGGAGTAGGCCCTTTATGAGGAGCGCTGTGGAGCGCGGATAGAAGGCACGGTAGAGAAACGAGAACGATCGTCACCATGGTGAGGGAGGGAGGGATAAGAAATCAGTACCGGTAGCGCCGCTTGTTATGCACCTTATGCAAGGTAGCCGCGAGCTCCTTTTTTTGCATCCCATCGGAACGCCTATTTTGACAGAGGGGGCTCGTTGCCAGGGGAGTGGCTTTCCTGAAGCTGCGCTCTCCGTCCACTGTGCTGCATGCAGCAATGATGGTGCTCAGGCCTCAGAGCGCTCCTGTTTTGTCGCTATCAATTGATTCTGACGTAGTTTTCGAGGATGGAAAGAGCTGTGGGAATACGTGACAAAAGTATGTTCAAAGTGACGTTAGGCACTGTAAGGGAAACAAGGGATTCCGCTTCCAGACTCCATGAGAAAGTTTCCGTCGAAGGTGGGAATGAAAGACCATGCGGTCAATGATGACAGGTGAACCGCATTTCCTACACGAGACGACGGCCTCGAAGGCACGAAATTAAAGCTGGCAGATGTGGTGTCTACCCGCGCGCGAAATCCACAGGCGCGTATTCGGTTGCCAGGCTGTAGCGTGGTTGCTGCCTCGCAATTGCGACCTCACGAAGGCTCCAATGTTGCCACCGTGGTAGATCGACGATTCTTTGAGAAAACAGGAGCAGCAAGTGGATCTCCTGGTTCCCCGCAGAACCCGACGTCCGGTGGCGGTGGCACCAGCATCAGCAACTTGAACTCTGACGCGGATTTCATGCGTACCGTTGGTCACCTGGGTTTGTACGGTTTCCTAGAAGGAAATGGTGGGTGGCGAAAAGAATGGCACCCGTGCAATTACTGTCACCTTTCTAGTCTTAAAGGCGTCTTCTCTACGGAAGGAGATGAGAGGTTAACAATCGACACCTCGGCCCGATGGTCCCATGGTGTTTGCAGTGCTCAGCGTCGTTCCTTGCTCTGGTGCTGCTTATTCTCAAACAGACGATGGAGCTCGCGATTATTCCTCTGTGGAGGGAGGAGCATTGAAAGAGCGTTAGTGTATCAAATCAGCACTTAGAGGGACGTTAGCATTTGAATAGCTTCTGCTATTGCATATGTGGAAGAGCCGTCCATAGGGATGTCATCTGCTGGCAGACCTATACTGTGATGGCGGAGGAGTGCTGTTTGTATTTGGGATAAAGGGCATAGCTCTCCTTGTGTTTGGTACATATTCTCGTGACATGCTGGCAGTGGGAAGGTAGACAGTCAGCACCAAGTGAGGTGGCACTTCGTGAACCCATTCTGCTCTGCGTGCTGAGCTTGGACACTTTGCAGCGCAGTCTGCTCCGGCGCAGCTGGTATAGCCTGTTGAGCCTCATGTCGCATTTCGGCTTCATTGGCACTTTGTCCAGTGATGACTGGAATGCAATCAAAGCTGGGGATTCGAGGAGTCATCCGCCTGCTCCGTTGCTTTTTTCGTTCGACGTAGCGCACGAAAACGGTGCCGGCTGCGGACTCGGCGCAACCTGGATTATCAGGTCTTGCCCGTGAGGAGGAGAAGGGCACGTTACGGTCAGCACAGAGTCATGGGGGCTGTCTGCATGGTCTAGGCAGGGGCAGCTGTCCGTTCGGCGCCGGGCTGTCGTGTGCCAACAGCTCAATGTCAGCCTGGGGTAATGAGGATAGTCGTACCACAGACTCAGCTCTGAGGCGCGGATCACCCATATATATCGCAGCAATGGAGGAAAGCACTGGGAGGTAGGAGCTCGAGTCCGCCTGTGTGACATGCGCGGATGCCCCCAACAGAAGCAGGGGAAAGTATTCATCCAGGAGGGAACGTGCAGGCGGTCTGGTGATGGGCTGCCGACACGGGGTCTACCATGATGGGCGCCTTCCACGCGTGCTGGGCGCACATCGCGAGCTTATGCTGGCTGAGAGACTTAATGCACTTCGGGTGCAGAGGGTCTCCTCCACTGGCTGGTCCGCTTTCTTCGTGGCATGCTCAGTGTCGGCGTCCTCCAGACATCCATCTGTGTCGTGCAGAGGTGGGTGGCGGGGAGTCACCGGATGAGGACTATTAGCGATTGATGAGTCCTCCATAATGTCCTGCAGAGCTTCGCAGGCTCCGCCTTTGGAGTCGGTGTTTGCATGCCTCCACCTGAAAAGCTGCTTTAAGAGGTGAGGTCTATCAAATGATGCACGGCATTGCGAGCAACGGGCACGTGGTGCAGGGAGGATGGGGGGCCATGTGACCGGCAGAAATGAGGAGAGAAGGAATTTCAACGCTTAACATTAGACATGATGTGCTAATGTTAATGATAAGGTTAATGCCAAGGTTAATCAGGATCTTGGCAAAAATTTTAAAACATGTTTTAGCCAAAGTAGCATTCGTACTTCTCAACGAAAAGATCATGTATCGTACCTCAGCCTATTTTCTACTATTGTACAACAACTAGAGAAGCGTATATCCTTGAAAATCCAGGAAGAAAATAACCCGGTCAATCCCTGATAGAATAATAAAAAACTTCTTTTGCCTCATCTGCATTCGTTTTGGCACCAAAACTTCCTTTATGCGCAGCCTGACCACCAATTCGCCTTTCACCTTTTGGCTTTTTCTGTTTCGTTTCGAGCTGGGAATTGACGAGTCGTTGAGTTTAAACTTAGTCTTTCCTTCAATTTAGGGTTTTCGATCCTCGGAGCTTTGTTTTTTGCTTCTAACCTTTCTACTTCTACTTTCAGCCTTTTCGTTTTCGCTCCTAATTCTTCTACTTTTTACTGTCGCAAAGTTCGAAAAAGCCAACCATACCACCTCACATTTTCCCCAGGATTGCCTTTTCAGATCACCCTGGCTGGCTGCCTCGCTTTGTCACTTTGCTTTCAAGAAACTCCTCCGATCAATGCTTCTTTTTCTATAATGGAAAAGTTTATTCCTCGTTTGATAGACTCCGTCCGTCCTGGGCTGAACGGATACCGTGGAAAGGGAAAACTTCACTCTTCGACTTTTTCGTCGTTGGCTTTGATTTGAAGCGCAGATATTTGGCTAATTCATGCGCAGACAGCAAGATAAACGCCTTGTGCAAGCTTTTTTCCGTTCTTTTCTACATGCACACAGAGGGATCACCAAAAACTGCTGATGTATTGCCATTTTCAATGCAGAGGTTACCAGAGGTTGCAGGAGCAGCTTTGCAGCATTACTTGCACGAGTTGCATTTCCAGTTGTTCCCAAGTTTACATCTTTGGCCCAATACAGGTCCGCAATTCAATTTTGTTGTACTCCGTTCTTTACAAGTGTATTTTTCCTGCCAGTTATTCCTTCTCCATCAAATGGCCTTGATTCTCTGCCCCCTGGTAGCGATGGGTCATCAATGATGTTGATTTTATCCTTGAATATCTGAGTATTGGTAATCAGAGTATTTGTCTTCGTAGACGATGCATTTGGGACCAAAGTATCGAAGAGCATCGATGACCACCGCGTGGATGCGGGCTAGGTGCCCTTGAGATTCCTGTTCAGGTTCTTAGTGAGGGCCGCTGTGCACACGAGCGCGCAGTCTGGAATGGGACAACGGCACTCCCGTGGAGGGTCGCAGTCAATAGATAGTTGCGCATCACTCGATAGAAAGGTCGGTGGGTGGAACATGTTGGTGGTAATGACGGTGGTAAAGCGACGAAGGTGGACACGATGGAGCTCACCGAACGTTGTTTTCAAAGTAACCAATGGGACTTCCACACGGCGAGGTACAGCCAATCAGCATGCTGCGCTATCGAGATGCCAATAGGCTTGAATCGTCGGGACGCTAGTTTTCCCACGCGGGAAAAAAAAAAAAAAAAATCTCGGTGTGATGGTGGTATCAGCCACCGGAGCCACCGATCTCACACACAGTTCGTGCAGCAAATAGGCACACTCAAGTACAAGTGGTCGCGGGGTGCATTTCTTCCAATAACCCTCCCACCTTCCTGTCATGCATACTTTCTGGCTCCCGCCACAGCAGCATACACGCGGGGGACGATTGTGGTCCACAATTACCACGTCCTTGGTCACATTTCTTCCAAACTTGGCACGCTGGTGGAGGATGTCGAAAGGAAACAGTGGACGAAAAATCATTCGAGACACACACACAGACACACAAAAAAAAAAATGGACAATTCGAAAACTGAAGGCTCGCGGGAGCTTCGTAGGAGCTCGCGGAAACGTACGGCAATACGGTTACCTGGAAGAGGAAGCGAAGATCACCTGCATCCGCCGCCATTTGATGGGCGGTTAGGAACAGCGGACCCCGAGGGATCTTGCCCCCTCCTTCCCTCTTTTTTTTTGTCCTTATTCCTCGTCCCCATTCGCTCCGTAACTCACCTGATACCCTTTGTTTTAGCGACGGTGCGCACGGAACGAAATCAAAGATCGCTCCTTCATCCCACCACCTTTCTTTTTTTTGTTGTCCTCGATTTCCTCCCGTTCCAGACGATTCATTATCCCTCCCTGCGAGTCCATGGACTCTCTTGTTGAGCTTCCTTCGTCTTCGGCCGGGTACTGCGTGCCCAACTGCATTTATTTTTCACAGAATAAATTCCCGAGCGTGACGTGGATGAAAAATTTCCACCTCCGCCTGCTGTTGGGTGCTCACTGTGCTGAGAGACGACCAACGATCTATGCGAGTAACCTAGAATCGAGTATTCTTCAGTGAATTGTCAAAAACCAGTGGCGACCAGCTTGGGACCACACGAAGTCCATTTTTTTTTTTGCTTTGGCACCCAACGTGGTGGCCAGAGCTTTCACAATTTCTTCTTATGACGCAGCCGGGTAACTGTTGAAGATCACGTAAGCCGTGATACGCTATTTTGTGCACGGCACTCCCTCCCCTGTTTCTATGGCGAGGTTGGAAAGAGAGAAGCAAACGAGCATCTCTCGGAGACAAGTCATCTGGCGATTCCAGTGGCAAGAGCTCCCCTGTCCGCAGAAAAGAGCCTCACCAAGAAACCGCTATCAAAGCGGAGAAGAATGGGGCGGATGCCCACATGTGGACGCCGATGGAGACTTTCGGATGCTGCATCGATCTGCTGTGGCGCTGGTACAGAGGACGACCGGTTTTTTTGCTGCCTATTGGTTTCCTGGAGGCACTTCGTAAGCGTACTTATGGAGAAGAGGCTGCATCCTGGCGATCATCTTCCTGGATCTTTGCAGGTGTTTTGGTAGTTCCTGGTACTGAATGTAACCTCTCTTCCCGACGTCGGTGGCAGTCATGAAAGTGATGGAATGATGGATCGCCAATTGGGGGCTTTTTCTCTCCTTCCTATGTGTGCTGCACCTCCGTAGGCAGCAATCACTCATGCGGGGAACCGCTCGTGAGGGTCCATGGTAATTGCTTCTCTTCCGGAGGTGTCTTCGCTTCCACCCTGCTTGCTTGTGCAGGACTCCCCCGGAAAGCAGGGGATGGATCGTGGAACGCGGCGCCTGCATTCGCCCTCTTCCGGGAACCGAGCCAGGCAAGGGAGGACGCGGATAGCGCAGCGTGCGAGCGCCGCTCGTGGATTGGCACTGGCTGTGGGAAGCGTGTTGAACATCCAGCTGAAGGGGCGGTCCTTGAGGGAGCACGCGCTAGGAGGAGCTCCCACTGTTTAACTGGGCTGGGGCGCGATGAAGCTATGGGGAAGACCATCTTGGGTGTGCAGGCTTCTCACGCGGAAGATGGGAACAGTCCATCCAGCAGCTTTATTGTGGGAATGTTGGAAATGCTGATCCTGGTGGGCGTGTGGAGTCAACGATCCTTTCATCATCCGCGTCTAGGGCGACTCTCCGGAGCAGGCTGTCTCACGACTCCTGCTTCCGGAAGGTGCTCCAGCAATCGGGGAGGAGGAGAAAAGGAACCTCGACGAGCCTTTCACGATGGGCGAGATCATCTCGGCCATCGGAAAGCTCAAGAGGCGCAAGGCTCCAGGGGAGGACGGCCTGCCCGCGGAGTTTTACCAAACTTTCGCGGCAGAGCTTACTCCCCTGGTACATCAGCTCACCTTGCTGATCCGCGAAACAGGTGACGTTCCCACCTCGTTTCGTTCAGCAAAGGTGCGGCTCCTCCCTGAGGGAGGAGACCTTAGGAGCATGAACAACTGGCGTCCCATCACAATAGTGAATGCGGACGCCAAGTTGCTAGCCAAGCTGTGGGAGAGCGCCTGGGACGGGTCGCCAACATCTTCATCAGCTCGGAACAGACATATGCTGTTCCCGGGCGAAGTATGGAGGCGAACCTGTTCCACGCTTCCACATGGTTAGAGCTCCAACAAGGAAGGAGCATAATAAGCAACCGGAATTCCGATGCGTCCGTCGGTGGGGGACGAGATGGTCGAAAGGGGAGAAGAGCCCTCGCGGTTGCAGTCGATTTGCATAAAGCATTCCATTGCGTCGACCAGAATCTCCTCTTGGAGCTTCTGGAACGCTTGGGCTTCCCGGCCTCTTTGCTGGCCTACCTGCGCTCCAGCTGGCGCGACGCGCTTATTAATGTCTTTTTTAGTGGATCCACCGTGTACGGCGTACCGGTGCGACGCGGCATACGGCAAGAAGACAGCCTCAGCCCCTTGCTCTTCAGCGCCTATTTCGAATTGGTGCTGAGAGCATACAGGGAGACTCTGGCGCACCTGCCGTGCGATTGTCCCGGTACGCCTGCGGTTTCGGCGTACGCGGACGATCTTCTGCTGCTGCTGCCTATGTCCACCCCGGCCTCGGCGGTCGAGGACTTCTTCGACCTGCTGAGTTGTGGAACAGGACTGACGGTGAACAGGGCGAAGTCGTCCGTAATGCCAGTCGGAGCGGCGTGGGCAGGGCAGCAGGACTGGGTCCGTTTGGGGATCCCCACGGTGAGGTACTTCAAGTACCTTGGTGTGCCGTTGGGGGATTACTCCCCTGCGGAAGAGTGGTCCGGCTGCCTTCAGAAGGCTCAGGCGGCGATCGGCCCGTTCCAGGACGGCAGGTTCTTCCTGCATGAACGGGCCGCGGCGTGGAACGCGTTCGCGGCCCCCCTCCTTCGCCCCTTGCTTTTTGTTTGCCCCCCCTCGGCGGAGTCAAAGAAGAGGACGAAGGACGTCCTGAGGATCGCACTTTGGGGCAGAGGGAGGCCCCGAGTCCGTCTTTCGGACTTGTGCGCTCCTCGTCCGGATGGTGGTCTGGGCCTCCTGACTTTGGAGCGGCTGGAGCTACAGCTCCAGTTCCGAGTTGTCGCCTTTATGGCAGAAAATTGGTGCACCCCTTGGTGCCTCCCTGCACGTCTCCTCGTCGAGCGGGCCACCGGCAATGAGAGACTCTCGTCCTACTTTGCACTCCGAAGCCCCATCTGCCACTGCGGACTTCAACTTCGGAGGGCGGCCAAGCTCGTGAAGAACAACTCGGCGCGGATCCTCGTACGCCCCGCGAACGGTCCTGCCTGGCTGCAGGAAACCGTGCGAACGTGGGCGATGATTCAGGAGCAGAGCCCGCAACACGAGCGAATAGCTCTGTTCGGGCCTCACGCCCACCGCACGCTCCGAGAAATCTTCGAGGATCCCCGAAGGAGAACGTGGGCTCAAAGAACCTCCCTTGCTGCGGTACTGCCTACCCTACGGGAACATCTGGGCAGCGACGTCGCGGCACAATGGGAGGTTACTGTCAAGATCGCCAGCATGGCAAAGAAGATCGGGGATTGGAGAACGGGTCAGCTCACCAACGCTGCGACCCCGAGGACCACCCCAAATGGACTCTTGCGCTGGGGAGAGCTACTGGATGTTCCAGAGGAACATCTCGAGTGGCCCCCGGTGCTCATGGACTCACGCACCCTCCTAATGAAGTGGCAACAGTCGGCACTGCTTTTACATCCGGGTGCGCCGGGGCGTTTATTTCTTTAATAAAGAATAAACAAGCAAGTGTAGGGCTATCGCCCCTACAGTGTTCAGAACATGTTCTTCTGAACTCGCCGAGTGGGCAGCATGCAGGCTCCCAAGGTCGACTCGGCAGCGGAGGGGGAAGGGACAAATAGAAAAAAAGCAAAAAGAAAACACTATTTACAAAGGCAGGGAGGGGTTGGGGAAGGGATCACGTTCCGCTGGAGACGTCCTCTACATCCTTTGCAGGATGCCGGCAAGTTCAAACTGCATGTATCCCAAATGGGTCCATCTGGCTGCCGTCCTCAGGAAGCGCAGGGCGTAGCACAAGATGTCCCTATCGTTCGGTCCACCAGTGGCGGTGCTCCAAGCCGCTACAATCCCTCGTAGGCAGCAGAGGGCTGCAAGGGCTGCGGCAGGCGAAATGGCGTCGCGCACGAAGAGGCGCTTTAAAACGTCTCTGGGAGCGTGCAAGGGTGCACCAACGGCTGTTGCAAAGCGCAACCACAGGGGCCGGAGGGCAACACAGTCAAGGAGCAGGTGCGGGAGAGTTCCTCGTTCCCCGCACCTGACACAGTTTGGGTCCACAACCCCCCTCGTCCAATGAGAGCGTCGGGCGTTGCTGGGGAGTCCCCAGTGCAACACCAGAAACGCCGACTCCTGCCACTGTAGGGGGAGGGCCCGAGTATTCCTCAGCACTGGGGGCCACTCGAGTTCATCCCGCGGGATGCACAGCAGCTCGCCCCAGCGCAACAGTCCTCGCGGTGGGGAACTTGGGATCGCGGCATCAGCAAGCTGACCCGTGGTCCAACCACCTTGTTCTTTCTCAGTGTCCCTGATCGTACACCGGACCTCCCACATGGCCGGCTGGCTACTGCCCAGATGTTCCTTGAGGTGGGACAGAGCTGTGGCAAGGGAGGTCCTCTCAGCCCACGCACTCAAGGCGGGCTGCACGATGAGGTCCTGCAGCGAGCGGCTCTTATGATAGGAGTGCAGCATTCGCTGCCGCAACTCCGGGCTCGCTTCCTCGATCTGGGCCCACGTGCGAAGGCTTTCCTGCAACCAGGAAGTGCCGTTCGCGGGCCGGCAGGAGATCCAGGTGTTCTTCCTGGTCAGCTTCGCCACTCGCCGGAGAGCCAGTCCGCAATGGAACAGGTACCGGCGTTTGCGGCGCGCTAGGAAGGTAGACAGTCCCGCGCAGCCGCCGACTCGCTGAACCAGGCATCGTGCAGGCTCGCACCAGCTGGCGCTCCACAACTTCGCCACTAGGGCGATTGTTCGGAACTGCAGCTGCAGTTCGAGGCGCTCCAGCGTGAGGAGGCCAAGGCCCCCATCGCGACGAGGGGCGCACAAGTCCTTCCAACGCGCGCGGGGCCTTCCTCTGCCCCAGATGGCGATTCTGAGGAGGTCCTTTGTACGTGTTCTCACACCACGGGGTGGGGGACAAACAAAAAGCAAGGAGCGAAACAGGGGGGCCACGAAAGTGTTCCACAGCACGGCCCGTTCCGGCAAGAAGAACTTGCCATCCAGGAACGGGCCGATCGCTCTCTCGGCCTTTTGGAGGCAGCAAGACCATTGTTCCGCTGGGGAGTAGTCCCCCAACGGCACACCGAGGTACTTAAGGTGCCGTACCGCGGGGATCCCCAAGCGAGACCAGTCTAGCTGCCCTGCCCACGAGGAACCGACTGCAACAACGGACGACTTTGCTCTGTTCACCTCCAGTCCTGTCCCGCGACGCAGCAGCTCGAAAAAGTTTTCGACCGCCGACGCCGGGGTGGACATGGGGAGCAGCAGCAGAAGATCGTCCGCATACGCCGCCAAGGCCGGTGTACCTGGGCACACGCGCGGCAGGCGACCAAGAGTCTCCCTGAATGCCCTCAGCACCAACTCGAAGTAGGTGCTGAAGAGCAAGGGGCTCAAGCTATCACCCTGCCGTATCCCGCGGCGCACCGGCACACCGACCACGTTCCTTCCCCTGAAAGAAATGTTGGTCAGCGCGTCGCGCCAGCAAGAGCGCAGAAAGGCCAATAAGGAGGCCGGGAAGCCCAAGCGCTCCAGAAGCTCCAGCAGGAGCTCCTGGTCGACACTGTCGAATGCTTTTCGCAAATCGACAGCGACCGCGAGGGCCCCTTCTCTCTCCCGACTATCCCGCGAACCACCAGCGGACGTCCCGCAAATCGGGCTGCCGACCTTGTTCCCTCCATTCATTCTGGTTCTTTGAAGTTCGAACCAGGTGTTCGCGAAGAGCAGGTTGGCGTCCATGCTTCGCCCGGGAACAGCGTAGGTCTGCTCCGGGCTGATGAAGCTTTCCGCCACCCGCCCCATTCGCTCCGACCATAGCTTCGCAACCAGCTTGGCGTCCGCGTTCAGTACAGTAATCGGACGCCAATTGCTGAGATTCCGTAAGTCTCCTCCTTTCGGTAGGAGACGCATACGTGCCGTTCGGAAGGAGGCGGGAACGTCTCGTGTCTCCCGGATCAGCAGCGTTAGCCGCTGCACCAGGGGAGCCAGCTCCGCCGCGAAGCACTGAAAAAACTCCGCGGGCAGGCCGTCTTCCCCCGGTGACTTCCGCCTTTTGAGCTTCCCGATTGCGGTGGTGATTTCACCCATCGTGAAAGGCTCGTCCAGGCGTACTCTCTCTTCTTCCCCGATCGCCGGGGCACCGTCCGGAAGCAAAAATTGGGAAAATTCCCGGTCCGGAGGCACCCTGGTGTACAGAAAAGAATAATAGCCGTGCACTAGGCTACTCACCTCTGCCGGGGCCGAGTGCTCTTGGCCTTCGTCGTCCAGCAGGCTGGGCGACCCCGATTGCCAGGCCTGCCGCTCGGCCCCGGCTTTAAATTCCGCCAGTCTTCGGACGTCTGGTGTTCGGGAGTAACGACGGGCCTGCAGGTAAGCCCTATCGTTCCGAACACCTTCTCCAAATCCTTTCGGGAGACGGTCCATGGGGAACTGTTGGCAGAACTCTCGCACCGAGACTTTCAAATGGTCCCAGTCGTCGAGCGTCTGCAGGCTGAAACCTCGCAAGAACGCGCGGAGGTGTTCCGCTGCGCCTGGCTTGGTCAGCCAGTCCCCCGGTAGACGCCACGCCTGCGCGGGGGGCCCCCTGCGCGCGGGCGAATGACGAGTTCCACACGGGAGTGGTCGGAGACTGCGGACTGTATCTTACCTCGCCTGCCCACGCGACAGCGCAGGTGATCGTCGAGGAAAACGTGGTCCACGCTCCGTTCCATCCCGGTATCCCCGGCTAACAAGTTGGATGCGTGCACCGCAGCGCACATCTCGTTAACCGGGGTGGCCTCTGTCCTCGCCGCACCTGATAGCAGGCGAATATTAAAATCGCCGGCTATCAGGTGCGCCGTGCGCGCGCCTGCCTCCGACAGCCAGTCGCGCTTGAACGCACGGAAAAACGCCGTCCGTTCCACGCGCGCGTGACCGCCGCTCGGCGCGTACACGTTCGTGACGACGAGATTGATGGAGTCGGACCACCTGAAGGTGATTTGCCCGACCCGACCTGCCTCATCGAAACGAACTTTCCGCACCGCGCGTTGTAAGGCAGGCTTCAGAAGGAAAGCGACCCCGCGCGTACGGCGGTGGCCGCATCGCCACATAAGCTGACCACCTGCTATCCGTTCGATCTCCCGCGCATGTTCTGCGGAAATCTCATGGATCTCCTGCAGCAGCACGAGGTCGAAGGCTTGCAAGGTGGCAGCTATGTCTCGTCTCCTGCCGTCATCGCAAAGCCCGTTGACGTTCCAGCTGGCGATGCGTATTTGACGGCAGGTGGCGAGTCCCGGCATTACTGCTGGGAAAGTGATGCTGCGTCTCCCGCCTCACCTTGGGGCGGGACGCCGGCTTTCTCCTGTGCGGTGGGGGGCGGCTCGACGACCCCCTCCGTCTCCATCGGCTCCGTCTCGACCGATCGTGGGAGTTCAGGACTCGTGTCCATCTCTCCCACGCTCGCCGCACCCTCGTTTCCGGAGGAGTCCCCTTCCTCGGAGGAGACGATCCTCCTCGGGTTACGGATTTTCCTTCCGGTCTTCCTCGGGGGTGCAGATGCGGATGGTGCGTGTCCGGTCTCCGGGTCCGAGTCCGAGGTCCCGGTCCCCCTCCTCTCGGCCGGACGTCGAACGGCCTTCTTCCCGACCTTTGCGGGAGGCTGCTGACTGGCGGCGAGCTCGTCGGCGGCTTTTGCAAAGCCCGCGTCATCGCGCCTCTCCCCCTCGCCGCAGCCCTCGGACGCTGTTTGCACAGCGACGGGGCTGTCAGCGTTGTTGCACACGGCAACGTCCTGTTCGCACGGCACTTCGGCGTCTGCAAGGCGCTCCAGTACGATCGTGCATTTTTTCAGTCCCTGCTTTTTCGCGAGTTTCGCGGTTTTTGCAGGGACTTTGTTTTTATTATTTACGTCCTTTTTTTCTTTCTTTTTCTTTTGACTGACCTTTTGCCAGCCAGGCTCTTCTCCTTCCACCTCGGTTGCCTGCGTTTCTGCAGACGGGGTGGTCGGGATGCCCTTTTTGGCTGGCTCCGGGTCAACCGTATTTTCAGACGGCGGCCTGGTCTTGCCAGGCTTCTTGCTCGCGTTCGTGCCGCTCACGGCAGCAGCCGGCGCGCGCGAAGTCTTTTTGGGGCACACTTCTTCCGTGTGCCCGATTGCCTCGCACTTGCGGCAGGTGATGTTGGGGCAGCGTTTCTTCACGTGCCCCGTACCATCACAAAACGCACAGTATTTGGGTTTCCCCAGATACCAGATGTCGACAGAATCTCCGTCGACTACTAGTTTATGGGGAACCCCAATGTCCTTATTCACAGTCACACGTGCCGCGGCGAGTCCGCTCAGGAGTCCGTCATAAGTACGGAACCTGTTGGGCTTCAGCCACAGCGCGTGTACGGTGCCGAATTTGCTGAGTTCAGCCCTAACGGCGCTCGGTGACATCCGCACGGTGATTCCACGGAGGTGGACAACTATTGAGTTGTCCACCGGGACAGGGAAGATCTGGCGGCCCTCGACCCTGACGGGGGTTCGCAGCAGTCTTTGCGCCAACCCTGCTTCTTTGCAGGTCACCTCGACATGCTGTCCCCCGCTGCGGATGGAGAGACCCAGCAGATCCTCCTTGTTAACGTTCAAACGGTGGAGCTCCTTCTCGAAGGAGCGCGCCACACGGTCATCAAACACCCGGCCTACCTTATACAGCAGACTCGGGTTGTAGTTGTAGGCCTTGTAGGCCTGGGCCTCGGCGATGGCCGCTGCAGATGGCGCGGCGACCGCGGCGCTGTAGTCCCTCGCCGGCGCGGGGGACGAAGCTTTCGGGGCAGGTGCCACTATCTCCCTGGGTACGGGGGACGTTCGCCCGGCCCCCACCCCACATTCACTAGTGGCGGGATCAGGCATTTCTGCCATCCCCCGACCACTGATGCACCGCACTACACCAATAAAGTCGAGCGAGTCAGGAGCGCGCAGAAAACACGTCTGACCGTCGGAGCGGCTGGTGTTGCATTGGGGGCTTCCTTGCAACGCCCGCCGACACCACTGGACGCGGGGGGGTGTCAACCCTAATTGTGTCAGGTGCGGGGAGAGGGAATACCTCCCCCACCTGTTAGTGGATTGTGTTGCCCTCCGTCCCGTGTGGGAACGCTTTGCCGCAGCCCTGGGGATCCCCGGAGGCAACCCCAGAGACGCTTTGCGCCCCCTCTTCGTCCGTGACGCCCTGCCTCCAGCGGCCTCGCTTGCAGCCCTGTGCTGCCTACGTGGGATCGTCGTGGCATGGAGCAAAGCGACGGGAGGATCCAGCGACAGGAATGCCAACGTGTATGCCGACCGTTTCCTCAGGGTGGCGACGCGATGGCCCCATCTGGAACCGCACACGCAGCAACAGCTTGCCGGCATCCTCCAGAGGATGACGGACCCTCCCAGCAGACTGTGATCCCTTCCCTCTCCCTCCCCGATTTTTGTTTATTTTTTTGTTTTCTTTTTGTTTCGTTCCCCCTCCCCTCTGCTGCCGAGGTCGACCGCACCGGTCTGCGCACCGGTAGCCCGGCAAGCTATATCTTTCCAGGGCGTGGCTGGACTACTGGTCCAGTCACAGATTATATAGGTTTATTCGTGAGAATAAACGTCCCGGCGCACCCGGGTTTCAAGCGTCTAGGGCGACTCCAGGCGCCCGGCAGTCCACGCGCCATCAGGTGGCGAATGGGGAGACTCTGGTCCTGAGCGCGCCTTCAGTTTCTTCTCCACTCTAAAGAACGTCTACTGGCGAATTGCAAGCGGTGATTTTTCCTGATCTCGACCTCATAACCTCGAGTCTTGTCTGCGAGGGAGCTGCCACCTTGCTTCGGTATTTCCAGATGGCCTCCCCGATCGCTTGCGTCGCTGGCTGGACACGCCCTGCCGCGCCCCGTCTCACATTTCCGTTCTGCGTCCCATTGCGAGGTCCAGAGTCCGCGGCTCACTCCCTGGCAGCATCGCCGTGCCCGTTCGTAAGGGGGCATCCTCGCTGTCAGGGCGCGGTTTCTCTGGTACCAAAGGGATGCCCGATCTTTCCTTCGGCATGCACGCCGATGGACCCCCTGGTGAGAACTCGAGCACGCCTGAGGCTGCTGCAGAAGTCGTGCGGGTGCCGGTGTTCTGGCAGTGCCCCCTTTCTGAGGTTTTCGCGTCTTCGTGGCGCAGAGGCAAGGAGTGATTTCAGCTGGCGGTGCAACCCATTAGCGCTTCTGGCGGTGTTGCTGTCAGTTGTGCATACGTGCTTTCTGATTCTCTGCACTCCCAAGGAACTCTTTGTTCTCCTCTGTATGTGCGTTGTTGCGTGGAGTGTATGGGCGGTTTCCTGGCGTGGCTTCTAGGGGGATCGGTCGTGGACGACCGGGGAAAATGGGCGAGGACTCTTGCTCTCCCGGTCATGATTGGCACGGCCTTCTCAGTTCGCATTCTCAGAATAGCTTCTCGGCCTTTTGGCTAAGATCATAGGGGACGCTGTGGACCCATGTGGCGGCGAAGGATCCCCAGTAATCAGCCGAGGCAGGAAGCCGGGTCTGCAAGTCCTAGGGAAGCAACAAAATTCGTGCATGGAAACGTGGTTAGGGCGCATGTGGCCCCAACGGCGAGATTGTGCAGGTGCCCCGTCGCTGAGGCAGGGCTGGTGGCGCTGGCGGTACTGCCAGGGGGTGCGTGTTTTGTTCGCTGAGCATAACCCAGGTGGCAGCGGAACCAGCAGCGGCCTTGTATGTTGCCGGTGATCTCGCGTGGACGTTGGACTACGTGAGCCAGGACCATCTTTTGCATCTCCTGGAACGCTGACGCTTCCCTTAAAATCTCGTCTTCCTCCTTCGTACCCTGCAACGCGATGTGGTGACGGACGTCGCTTTAGGGAGCAACACCGGCATTTTCATTTGGACACGCCGGGGGGTTTATTAAAAGAAAAACAAAACAAAGCACATGTGGTGACTGACGAATCTTTCTTGGCTCTTCATGGTCCTTCCTTCGTGACGTTATTGTCATCCGACTGCCCTCGTAGTGGCGCCGGGAGCTGTGCTGGTGTGCTGGCTACGAGCAGCCTGCGCGAACCCTCGACTCTCGGCGTCGCTCGCGGAGACTGCAGCCACGCAACCGCAAACGTGGGGTAGGGATGAGGAGGGAGTACAGAGTGCGAAGGGAGGTTGGTCTGGAATGGATTATAAGGAGGGGGAGGGAGAAGGTAGCTTAGGAAGTTCACCTAGAACGGAGGAGCTACGCAACAGGTCTTCTCGGGAGGGAGGAGGGCCGAGCGAAGCATGCTTGCGGCAGTGTTCGACCATCCAGCCACCTGGCGGAGCTTCTTGGAAGCTCACGGTCCACGGTTCGCGCGATACTGCCCGGAGTGACCCCGTGCAGGAATCGCGCTGTCGCTCCACGGGTGCGGAGGCGGGACCATCGCTCGTACACGCTCAGCGTGAGAAGGGGGGAGGGGAATTGACAAGGTCCGCGATGGGAGGAATGCGCGGGGGGAAAGAAGGCCTAAGGATGAACATGAAAGACAAAAGTGCAGAGTTGTGCAGAGGTCATGAGTAGGGTGGCGGGCAATGAGGGGAGGGGGGGGTCATACAGCACGCCCTGGCGAACTCTGCACTCTTCGCAGGGAGCCAGCGACTTCTTCCCCGTGCCGGACGAGATGCAGCCATCTCATGACCATCCTCGCAAAGAAAGTGGCCGCCGTCGGCGCGGTCCCCATCGTCCTCGTGGCTTCTCACCGCCCGCGACGCCGCGAGAGCAGCACGGAGCTGCGACCGACCGACGCCGCAGGCGAAGAGGCGCCTCGGCCCACTCCTCGCGTGGTCCTCCCGTGAGACCGAGGAGCAGCCTGGAGTCCCACGTGCTCCAAGGGGCAACGCTCCCGGAAAGCAGGGGCGGGAAGGCCCCGCTTCCACCGCACCAGGCACAGCCCGGAGCCGGACTGTTCACCAACTCCTGGCGATGGAGGCCACTGCAGCTACCTGCATGGGTCTCTGAGAACTCAAGCAACCCTGCCGCCTTCCCGCCCCTGCGCGCCGTCCGTATCGGCCTGCGTAGTCGGCATACACGGCGCCCTTACGCCCACATCCATCCCGAGGAGCGGGGATGAGCGCATACAACACGAAGTCAATGTCCGTTCCCATGAAAGCACGGCGAACTGGGAGGCCACACTGGATCCACTCGGGAATTCCCGTGAGCAGCTCCATGGAGTATCTTTGGAAGATTCTGTCCGACGGTGCTTTCGTCGAATTACCTCCAGAAGGCAGGAATGGCGCTGAAGTCCTTCATGGATGGCAGGTCGGGTTTTTCAAAGGGTCCCCCACTCAGAGCGTCTTTGCTTCCCCTCCCTTTCCTTTTCCCTCTTCTTTTGTTCCGCTTTCGCCATACGAGGCTAGACGCAGGGCGGGCGGTCTCCGGAGGAAAGCACCATGGGACCGAAGGTTTGCCTCGAAGGCCTCGTTGGCGCCAAGAGGGGATGCAGAACTCGCCGTCCTCCCTTCAAGGAAGAAGAAGGGGTCGTAACTCTAATCCGGAAAGACGGCCTTGATGACCGAGAAGTGAATGAGCAGGCTACGGCGGCTGTGGTGCCTGCCCACGCGCGGAATCCCGAGGCGCGTGGTCAGTTGCCAGGGCGTGGCGTCGTTGCTGCCTCACAGCCGCGACCGCACGAAGGCTCCCGGGTCACCAGCGAGGCAGGTTGACTCTGCACTGAGGGAACGGCGGTAACGGGTCTCCTGCCGCCCCTCAGTCCCCGACGGCAGGAGGCTGTGGTGCCCGAATACGCACCTCCAGGGCTGGCGCAGACCTGGTGCCTCCTGTTGGCCACCTGGAGTGCTGCGGTCTTCCTGGAGGAAGCAAGTAAAAGTCGATCTGTGCCACCACTGCAAATCCCTTGGCCATAGCGCCGTCGTCCCTACAGGAGAGGAACGGAGCTTGCCAACCGGAGGGGTGAGTGACCTCGCAGCAACAGCGACGGTGGTCAGACGGTGGAAGACGAGTCTCTGGGCAGACGCAACCCCGCTAAACAACCGCTCCATAGGGCGGAATACCTGGACACCCCGTTGCGGATCCCTCCACTCAGCATGGACAGTCCCGTGTGCCCCTTCAGGAGGCAGGTGGGAAAAGCGGCTTTGCCGTCCTCACGGTGAGGCTTCCCGCTCACCCAACGGCGGCATCGTCACTTCCAGCCGCATAGAAAGCAGAACTTCCGCCCACCTGCTTTCGGGACGCAGGATCACTTAGGGGCGAGCTGGAGCCCTGCCTCGCCGCAGCCCTGCTCCGATCGGAGATACTCCGGAAGAGGTGCCGTGGCGCCGCTTCGCGCGGGTCGGGGAGTTTGTTTGTCGCCCGCTCCCCTAATAGCCCCATCCAGTGTTCCTTGGGGAGGATCGTGGCGCCCTAGTGAGGAAGAGGGACCACCCAGCTAGAACGCTCCGTGGAGAAGAACGTGGCAAAGTGGCTTCGGAAGTGGATGCCAGAGTGGAGGAGAATGTCGCCTGCATCCCACACAGGTTTTAGAAGATGCAGAGTATGTGACCAATGGCCCCGTCCCCTCCCCCTTTTGCTTATTGATCTGCCTACTGTCTCCTCCCCTACGCCCTCCCTGCCCTTCTGTGGAGCCAGACTGAGAGTCGATGGTCTCCATTTCTTCTCATTCCCTCACCTGACTTTTCCAAAGGTCACGTAAACCTCTCGACCCACACGACCGGCTGACTTTTCTTTCTTTGTTGGAAGCGAAGCGTTTCCGAGTGACCGAAAGACGATGGATCGCACTAGGGTCTCCAGGATGAGGGGAAGCGGTCGATTCGTCTCGCGCACGCCGCTGCCGCTCTGTGCGCTCCAAGGCGACCCTACGCGTGACACCCTGGCCTCCGCCAGGAAGCGGGGCGGCCAGAGTCGCTGTTCTTCGGTGGCGCTCGAAGCATCGGCGCGCTGTCGAAGAGGATGAGCTGCCGGGAGGGCGCGGGCGCAGCTTCCGAACGAACTCTGGAGCAGAAAGGGAAGTCGCGAGACGAATGCCCCTCTTACCACCCCTTTCTGCAGGGGAGTCGCGACTTGTGCGACTCCCGGCTGGGACTGAGCCCTCGGTCGAACTTTCCGCCCTCGTCGGAGTCCTCCGGCGAGAGCGGAAATGTCCAACAGCGCTGTCGGGAGAAGGTCATGAGCGTCCCTGGTCGTCTCCCGGCTTCCTTCGAAGCTCCGTCAATCGCTTCGCGGTGGAGCCCTCGCGTCAGCGAAGGAGTCGGCAGAGCTCTGGTGAAATCAACGACCGCGCGGTCGCCGGCGGCCGAGGACGCGCGTCAGAAGGACGCGGGGCCTGTTCCCCTAGGCCTGACACACCTGCGGCCCCGCGGACGGATGTGTCGATTGCGATGCGACCTCGAGCCTCGGTTCATTGCACCCGACCCGTGATGGCAGTCTGCCCCCGTGACACCATCTGGCGCCTGTGGCCGTCGATTGGCCGCCGCCGCTGGACGCGCAGTGGCCGCCTACGTTCAGGGAGCTTCCCGGTTCCGCAGCAGGGAGGAGACGGTAGGCCGATGACTCTGGCCGCTTGGGAGGATCGCGCGCACTTCCTGCAGGGAAGTGGTGCGCACGAGGCGCCAGCAACTTCCGCCTTTCAGGAGCTGCGTCCTCCAGGCCCGCAGGAATTACCCTACAACCTTCTCACGTGCGGGCTCCGTCGCCCTGCTGACTCCGTCACACGCATTGGGTCTCACCCCCTCCTCCCAGCCGATGCTCGCTCAGGAGTTCTCCGACCTGGAGTGGTCAGGCTGGGAGGAGCGTCTTCAGCAGTGTTCAACAGCTGACGAATGGGGCTAATGGGAGGCCGGGAGGAGGGGCAGCGGACATCGGGCGCGGGCGTGAGAAGCAGCGATTCAGTCACGCGCTGGTGAGAGCGAGGGGTGAACAAGAGACGGGGCAAGAAGATTAGTCCCCATCGACGGACAGTTCACGGGGATCGCGTCCCCCCTTCCCCAGGAAAGGCGACTGCGGTGCAGGTGGCGCGACGGATGGTGTCGAGGAAGAAGCAGAAAGGAGCTCCGAGGATCCCAAAAACCCGCTGAGAGGGCGGTCTGGTGCCGGTAGGGATCGAGGAGGGTCACCTCGGACCTCTGACACGTGGATCCGAGTGACCTGGTCTTCCCTACCGTGGTCCTGCCCTCGGAAGAACTCGTCCCAAGGCAGCCCGGAAAGTCGGGTCCCGTCCACCGCGTGACGGCTCCCGGGAAGGAGGGCGATGCTACCCGGTGGCAACCCCGAGCTGGAGGGACCGGATTATGAAGAAAGCAGCGGGAAGGCGGAACGGAGGGAGCTCTCAAGGAACCTGAGTATGGCTCGAGGGGTTTCCGCCGGAGGGCACCCGATGTTGCTCTGCGGCCTCCGAGGAGAGCTCCAGACGACGGCCCCCCTTTGCACCAGCATCCGGGTGGAGACTCTGGCGCCGGATCCCGGGCCCCTGGAGGGAGATGGGCCGCTCGCTTTCTCCGAGGATCTCCGCCCCTGGCAACGGCATGAGATAGCGGAAACGCCGGCGAGGAGGAGCCGTGCCGGACGGAGTATTCTTCTCGAGTATGCGGATGGAGCAGAGGTGGCGCTACCTGACGGTAGATCAGCACCTGTCTCCCCCTTCCCCTCTTCAGGTCTGCGAAACCACCGAAAGGGGAGACCAGGAGGCGCAACAGGGCTTCCCGGCGCCTCCGGAAGCCGGAAGACGTCCGCAAGGAGCGGCAGGAGCGGGTGATGCGGGCGCTTTTCCCTTCCCGGCTAGTGGGCAACTACAGCGCTGGGTCACGCCGGCTGCTCCGAACGTTGGTCACGGTCTCAGCCGACCGCCGGCGCGCACAGGAGCACGCGGCTCCTCGTCACGGGCAACGAAGGGCGCCCGACCCCCTATGTGATCCGCGCCCGGAGCGGGCATCGGCTTCCAGAGAGAGGGAACGGAAACCGTGCGAGCGCCTGAGGGCGTCTTTAATGAACCTGCCGTCCCGGACGCCGTGCAGGAGTAGCCGGAGCTTGCCGACGTGTCCGGTGGAGGAGGTGTTGCTTGACTGCGGGATGAGGATGGGGTGAGGCCGAGCACGCGCGCGGGGGAGGGGGAACTTCTTACCACCAACTTCAGATGGGCTTTCCAGGAGCCACGCGGGTCCTCTCCCCAGGTTAGCACCGACAGGAAGGTCCATTCCTGGAAGCCGATGGTCGAGCTGTCGAACGGTCTGGGCTCGAGCAGATTGACAACGGTGCCTGAGGAGGCGAACGGCGATAAGTGGGTGGCCAGGGACGACGGTGCCCTTACCGGACGGCGAGGTCAGCGAGACGGAGAGGTCGCCGCGGCGAGAGCACTCAACGCTGAGCGTCAGAAGGACGTGCTCCAGCGAACGGATGCTGCACGAAGTGGGTCGGAAGTCTGCCGTTGCCTCGAGATCCGGCCGGAGCTCGGAGCCGCTCCTGGGAAAGACGCGTATTGAGGGAAGCGAGAGGGAAGGAAGAGAAGAGGTAGGAAGAAGAAAAAAAAGGCAAAAAAAGAGGAAGTAAAAGAGGAGGAATAGGAAGGAGAGGAGGTGTTGTGTCTTTACCTGGACAGCTCTCCCAGGGAGCACGTGACCCTCTCCGGGACTGTGGTCCAGCGTTCGGCGAGTGAGACCATCCTCTCAGCGTCCATAAGCCCGAAACCGAAGGCGTGGTGAATGCTCAGGCCGGCGCCGTTGACCTGCCAGCCTTCGGGGTCCAGCGGTCGGGGATTTGCCGACAGCGCTACAAGGTACTGCACGTCCCTCCAGGTGAGGGTGGGGCTGGGGAGAGACCGCGCATCGCTGGAAAGAGAGTGGCGCGCGTTGCGAACGCCACCTACTTGACCTCGAGCGCCAAAGCGATAATGCCGGCGCCCAGAGGGGCTGCTGCCGACGTTCCTCCGTGCTGCCGGCTGCATCCACCGCCCACGGTCGTCGACACCTGCGTGGAGGGACGCCCGGTTGCCCCGACGACGCACCCGTTGCCCTCGACTCACTATCTTTCCTTGTCCGAGGACATCGCTTGAGTAGACGGCTGCCATGATGGCGGCGCACCGTTCGGCGTACCAGGGGGACCGCCCATCCTGGGCTGCCGCCGCCACGGCGACAGTGCGGACGTCGGACACGTAGCCGTCGCAGCCGCAGTGGTCTCCCTGTGCGCCCCCGTTGCCGGAGGCCCACACGAACACGGCGCCGCGGCCCGCGCGACCCCGCATCACGGCCCGGTCGAGCGACCGCAGCGCCAGCTCGCCCGGACCCTCCACCGTGGCGCCGTCGTCCGCAGGCCCCCAGGAGGCCACCAGCACGTCAGCGACCAGCGACCGCGCGCCCAGGCCGTCGCCCTCGGTGGCGTCCGTAACTCTTCCGTCGAGCATGCGCACCCCTGGAGAAAGAGCCGCTTGAGGGCATCGCATGCGGAAGGGAGCTCGACGCCCACGCACCTCCGATTCGGCTACCGAAGGCGACGCCCACGCCGCACACGCCGTTCCCAGCTGCCATGGAGATCTCCCCGGCACACAGCGTCCCGTGAGAGCCCCTTCCGGGCATGGAGAACTCGGGGGAGGGATCGAGGTCCTGGCCGTTGACGTCGTAGCTCAGAGATGGGTCCTGCGGGGCATAAAACACTGGAGCAGGGGGAGGGAGGACCCTTACTCACGTAGTTGCCCCTGAGATCCTCGTGAGTCCACTCCAGACCGTCGTCCAGCACCACGATTCGCACTCCCCAGCCGGTGACCCCCTGACGGTATACGGGCAGCACGCGCAGGTCGCCGGTGGGGACGCGACCCCGACTTTCCCACGTCGTCCCGCTAATCTGGAAGAGAGGGCGCGAGGTTCCTGAGACCGCACCCCCGCGGAACTCACCCATGCTAGGATGGATGGCACCGGCGGCTTCTGCGCCCCCTGCAGGACGGACTCGAGTGACCCCACTGCCCGAGGGAGGTCTCTCCTCCTCCCTTCCCGCGTGCCTCTTACCAGGTACCACTGCTCCGCCCAGAAGTAGTCGTTGAAGTGGGTCGTGGTTCCGGCGCCTCCTAGGAGGACCCCTCGGAGGGAGCGCCTCTTCTCAAACTGCTGCTCTGCCCAGGTCACCTGGCGGGGGAAGGCACGCGGGTGTCCCTTGGACCGGGCTCCTGAACGCCCTGCCGGCTCACCCTTCTGTCTCTGTGCAGGTTGGCGGTCAGGTGCTCCGCACTCTCGTGGGACCCCTCGGGGTGATCGGCCTTGCGGAAGACGGAGATTCCCGGAAGTCCCTCCAGCTGGAAGCACCGGCGCCATCTTGAGACCGCAGCCCAGCCTCGCGCGCTGTGTCCGGGCTGTCCCCCGGGCAGTCCAGTTAAGCAGGGGGCGAGAAGGAGGAGTCGCTTTCGCGCTGCGCCGGAGCGCCACCGCAGGGCACGCCCTGGGGCCGTGCCCAGCGTAGCAACGCACCGACGAAACGCTGCGGGCCAGACTGGCGCGAGCGGAGGCCAGTTGCATGCGCAACGTCTTATGCAGCAGCCTTCATGTGTGCGCGGAGCGGCGCGGACTGCAGGGCAGCTGCCGCAGGCGGGAGGGAAGCTTACAATCTGCGCATGCGCGGAAGTGGCATCGGTTTTGCGGTGGACGGCAGAGCCTTTCGGGAGGCGGCGCGGGCTCTGGGCAGGACGCACTCCGCTGCAGAGCCCCTTCGTTGTCGTGGGCACCTTCCCCCGTCCGGAAGAACGCCCACGCAGAGTTCCGTTAACCCCCGGAGAGTGGCAGCGGTCGATGCGAGGCACCGCCAGCCACTAAGGCCGGTTGTTGCCGGGTTCGGGAGGCGAACCGCCGACATGTTGCCTCGTCCCACCCTCCACGAGCCTCCGTCTGCACTGCAGGTCAACTCACGCGGCACTGTCTCTGGAACCAGCAAATTCCAGAATTTGGCGTCCCGACACTCCTCTTCCTCCCCTGTGTCCGAAATCGACGCAGGTGACGGCGCCGGCGAGTCGCTTAGCAGCGAACTGCACCGACCCATGCAACTCACGTTTCCCACGGATACCGAGCATTTCCAATTGTTGCGTCACACAGGTACCCCAGCAGAACAGGGAGTCTATTTCTGAGTTCCCCGAACGTAGCTGCAGTACTACCAGCCTCGAATCCTTTTTTCCCTCATTGATTGTCAAGGCATCTGCAGCACCAGCGTTTTGAAAGTTTTTGTGCTGTTCCTTGCAGACGGCGATGAGATAGCCCTTGCAAACAGTCGAAAAGAGCTTTCTTGCTCATGCTTTCAACCCTACAGAAGCTGCTGAATGTGAGCAAAGCTAGAGTCACTCGGAGGCAGCCAGAGTGCTAAGCGGACCGAGCAAGACGCGTTCCATCTGCTTCCCATGGAGATGAGCGCTTGAAGAAGAAGAAAGAAGAAAGCTTCTTCTTCAGTGGGTTCATAAGGTACCCCTCCGAACTGCAGAAAGACGAAACTTTTGAAGCGTCCCCTGGGTATCAGATATTCCGATTCTCCACTTCACCCTTGTAGTCTTCTCCATCATCTTCACTCCACCAAGGCAATAAAGAAAATAATAAACCTTAACTCCGTGAAGGATCTCTGCTTGGGGCTGTTCTTTTCATTGAGAAGGTACCAGTGAAGCTGCGTTTCTAAGGCGATTCTCATCAATCCAGACGTTCCATCTCCATACTGCCGTCGAGATGTCTTGAGTCGTTCCACGGTCAGGAGACCGCGAGTACCCGCGCAACAGGGGACGAAAGTTGGTGTCATGGCAGCACGCATTTGGAGGCGGACTTGGAGGCACCGTAAGCAGCCTCCCCTCACCAGCAGTTCTTCGGCATCTCTTTTCTGCACGAAATCGATGGTTCCCATGGGCGGAAACGCCAGGTCCACGCGCATCCTCGACCGTTCCCCAGGGAAAATGCGGGGAAGAAAAACAGCCCGGAGCTGAAAGGGAATCGTCTCAGCAGCCGTGGGCCCCTTAGGGTTCAGTGTTTTCCGAGACCCAGCTGGACGCATGTCCCTTGGATGATTCTCGTTTTCCCCTTTCAGAAGCGCAGCTCCGTCCTTGCTCGTGCGATGGCTAAGAAAGAACGTTCGACCCCTGGGATATGCGCGGGCGGTGACAGACGCATGAGCGCATCTGTCCCCCAAACAGGACACAGGGACAGGTTTCTGTTTGGAGGACAGAAGGGTACGCACAATGACACTTTTCGGGGTGGAGGAGAGGACGCCCCTGCCCGTCCTTCCTTGTTGTCACAAGAGACGGGGTAAGCGGTTCCCGGCGCTTGAGTCTCTGTGGTGACAGACGGCCGAGCAGCCAGCGAGGCAGCGCGCCTGCGAAGGCTGCTGCTGCGCGCAGGCTGCTCGACTGCCAGAGCGCCCGTTCGAGAGGCGGCGGCGGCGCGCTCCGCCTGTCACGGACTTGCGTCATCGCTTGCGTCAGACCCGTCTCTCTTCCCTCCCCAACTCGGACGGTGCTCGCCCTTGGCAGCGAGGGCGCCACACTGGAAGTTGCGGGCCTTTTCAAAAGGCGGGAGGTGACGCGGAAGTGGGCCGGGAGGGGGGGAAGGAAAGGTCGCTTTCCGCGGCACCCCGGAAGCGCGGAGGCTTTTGGTTTCCTCCAGTTCGCTACCACTCCTTCCCACCCCCGCTTTCTCAACCACGCAACCCCGGCCATCGAGGGAGTTCCTCGGTAACTTGGCAACCCCATCGGAGATGCTGTTTTGCCCCCTCGGGCAGCGGCCTCGCCGCGGCGTGGCCAAACCCCCCGAGGTGCCACGTCGACCCGACTCGCACGTGCGCGTGGTCTTGGGCCTGCGCTTGGCGGCTGGTTTCCTAGCGACGCGCGCGGGTGCGCGCGCACATCCTCGGACGCCGCCTCAGTGGTGCGGCGGCGGCGCCGTCCGGGATCCCGGTGTGTCCAGAACGCTGTGGAACGAGCTCGGCTCGCTCGGAGGCCCGAAGATGGAGGAGTTCCCGCGCGTCCCCTCGAGCGAAAGCGCACGCGCGTCCCGTTGACTCTGTTGCCTCGACCGGGGTGGAAAGAGGGGTGCCGACCCTTCCGCCGAAAAAGTCCTTCGGCGGAGCTTCTGTCAAGGGACGCCGCAGAACACCCGCGCGCGCGCGCCCTACGGGAGCACAGTGGGATCCCCCTCTTCCCCGCGGGCTCTTGCGGAGTCGAGGCGCTCCGGAGCCGCGCGCCTACCGCCCCCGCAGGGCGACCCCGCGGAACCGTCCACGTGGCATTACCGTTCCTGCGTACTCGTATCCCAGGTCGGCGGCGGCGTCCTCGGGAGCCACGCGCTCCCTGAGCCTCACGAGCCACTCATTGTGGAAGGAAGTGGCCGTCTCCAGCCCGGTGTGGTGGCGGAGGCGGGCGCCCTGCCCCGAGGAACAGGGCGCGAGCACACAGCACAAGGAAACGAGGGCGCCCAGCGTGGCACCGGGCGAGCGGCTCCATCCGCACGGTTGCATGGCTTCTTCCCTGTGGCCGCCGCTCTCTCATACGCACGGGGGAGGCTGCGCCCTCGAGAGACGTCACCAGGACACGTCACGGGTAGAGAAGACACCGCCGGCTCGAGCCGCTGAAGGCGCGCGCGGAGATCGGCGGGTGCTCCCCTCTCCCCCTGGGCCACCGTCTGGAGAGGGGGGAGAATCTGGTCCCGTGCAGATTCTCCCCTCTTCCCCCGACTCTCCGACCCACGGCCGTACTCGACGTGGCGTGCGGCAGCGGCGGTTCCCTCGCAGTTGCCGCAGCTGCCGGAGCACGCAGGTGTCCTCCCAGCGCTGCGCACACATGAGCGCGTTTCTGCTGCTGCTGCTGCCGCCGCGTCTTCTCCGCTTCGCCACCTTCCCTTCTCCCTTCCCGAGATCGGAGCCTTCAGTCAATTCGAGGAGGTGCCGGCGACACGGAGGAACCGCCTCGGACCCCGCAGGACGCGTAACCGAGGACAAGGAAAGTGCTCCCCCCCCACGCCCTCCTTACGGGGTGGCCACCCAACCAGCAGATTCTCCGGCATGCTCACACGGGCCTACGATCGATGGTTGGTTTCCTAGCGACGCGCGCTCCCTCCCGTCCGCGGACGCAGTCTCCCTCCCTCCGCGGGGAACGCGTCGCCGCGCCTCCCGCGCTCGCGCAGGCGCCGCAGTCCGGCCGCTGTCGAGCGGAGAGTCACTTGAGCTCCGGGAAGGCGTGGCTCCACGCCCGCAGGCGGGTGGGGATTCAAAGGACTCTTTCCCGAAGGCCGGGAGGTGGATCCGGGGCAGCCGCGGAGCCACCGATCCTCCTAGACCCATCTGCCAGTTGGTTTCGGAACCTGAAGCCGAGGCAGGGACGAGCTCTGCTCTCCGCGAGACCCTGACCCCTCAGGGCGAACGCTCCACCTTCCCGTTTTGGAACCTCCGGAAGAGGATCAGCTTGCTGGGATCCTAGGACGAGGGAGCGCGGTACTAGCGGATAGCGGCACTGCGAGAAGCACCGTCGAGGGCGGAATCATCACCTTCCGCGGGAGCCTATGAGAGTTCGCACTGCTTCGAGCGCGGTTAGGTGGTGGCCCGCGCCGCCTTGACGGCAATTGGGAGGCGCCCACGCCGGTTGCCGAGGAACCCGCATGACTCGCGTTCCCGGCGACGTCCGTCCTTCTTGGCATCGCGAGAGCTCTGGCGCCCTCCAGCAGCAGACCCGGAGAGAGGAACCTCCCTCCTGCGCTCTTCCTTCCCCCTGGCTGCCCCAGCAGTCCGCACCACCACCACCTCCTCGAGTCATTCCGACTCCCTGAAGCCGCCCCAGGGAAAGTGGCACTGCGAGGTGACCACGGTGGTATTTGAGCCGTTGGGGTCGCTCTTCCCAGAAAGGAGACGTGACCTAAGCGGCGGACCTTGAAATAGGGATCGAGCCAGAACGATCTTCCAAGAGGAAGCTGAAGGAGACGAGGGAGAGATGACCCGGAAAAGCAGCAAGGCTGCATTGTCATGGAGGCAGCCTAGAGGTCGGCCTCGTCGTCAGAGCCGCGCATCGAAACGAGGCTGCTGTAACTACTCTATCTGCCAGGGGGGATGACCCTCGTCTCAGATTCCTGGTTGGGAAGACGAGGAGGGAATGCTGCCCTCTGACTCTGCTGTGCGGTTGGTCGTTGTCCGAGGAGCCGTGGAGATTGCTTGACCGAAGGGGTCGCTCCGAGGCTCCGATGCAGCGCCCTCTTCCAGGAGAAGGAGGCAGAGACCGGAAGGCATGGAGACAGATCGGAGCATCTCGCTCGGGGAAGGCTGGTCAGCGGTGTAACCAAAGAGCGAAGGCAACAGCGAGCGGAGCGGGGGTCGCACACTTCAGGGGGTCGCGTTCGCCCAGGAGATGGGGCGAGGCAAGCAGACTAGGAAGAGGAGGAGGTATTAGCGCGACGTCCCCAACGAGCTCCAAATGGCGTGACCGGGATAGGCGCCCATAGGAACGTAGGACCCTAAGAGAGATGCGAAAGGATCCGGGGTCTGAGAGAGGTGCCTTTCCACATCGGGAGCGGGAGGACAGTCTCCGTGATCTTCCTCGGCCTGTCTCCAGGCCGCTCTTGAGCTTGGAAACCACCATAGCAGCAGTTTTCAAGCTCAGGAACCTTTCTTGAACGTCTGGAATCAACCTTGTTGTCCAAGTGACCCTTGGGGTGATCTCCAGGAGCGTGATGAGCTCAGGGAGGAGGAAGCAAAGGAAAGGCGTTTGGAGAGGAGGGATGATGGGCTGCTCCCAAAGGTCCTCGAGAGCCGCCCAAGGTCACTTTCATTTCCGTCCTTCCTTTCCGACCGGGTCTCAGGAAGATCAAGCGGATGGGGCTGCAACCCCATCTCTTCCTCTCCTCCGAATCATCACCCCACCTTTCTTTTCGTTCCACCAGTCTTCTAATCACGTCCTCCTGACAGTGCAATGAATCGGAACTTCTCTATGCACTCTACCTTCAAAAATGGTCCCCATGCAATTAGTAGGCAAACAAGGTGACTGTGGGACGCCCGATAGTGGAACATGCATGCACCTTGGATTGCTGTACTTCCTAGTTACCAGGTTTCCTCACTTGAAAAGATGAAGCACGGATTGGAGTCCATTTCCGCTGATGAGCCTTTCCACTGTTCCATAGGTGCACGGAAAATGGCAGAGTTATCCAAACTCACGAAGGATATGATCCCATTCTATGGTAGCAAAAAGCAGCGGAAACAACCGAAACTGCATTGTCGTTGAAATGCGTCGCTGATTTCCATCGATTCGGCAAAAAGAATCAAACGAAGTGTGGAACTCTGGCCGAATGATGGAATCTCTGAACCTAATTTTGGAATAACGAATAACCTGAATTTTGGAATAACGAATTCATTTCGTCACTTGAGGCACGTGCGACTTGCTGTAGTGATTGAGCTTCCGCTTCACATGGTTCCCACAGCAATCTGGTGACAAAATCTCACATCTCAAACTTCTTGTTTCCCAGGATTCCTAGCGAGAGCAACAGAAGGTATTATGATAGTTCTGGGCTTGTACGTACGGCTTTGCTCGCTTAGATAATTTGTATGGAGATTACAGCGAATGAAGACACTCATAGAAAAATTGCTCGCGTCACATCTCATTAATTTCTTTCCAAATTACCAACAGAAAGTCTTTCTTGTTCTTTCCGATAAAAGGAAAGAGGTGCTCGGAGCTCGAACATGAGAAGAACGCACTACACAGTGGAGCTTGGCAGTACCGTACACGCCAAGCTAGACACAGACATTTGTGGTTTGTTTTGAAACTGACGGAGTAAGCACGCATTTTTGTGTGTGAGTTTTTGCTAATTAAAAGTTAACAGTGTAATAGCATTGATGAGTTCAAGTTGAAAACATAACTAATCTTGTTCCCGTTTATTTTCTACAGAAACACCTTCAAAACATTGATGGATTCCCTCGAAAGAACAGTCTGCCTTCCCTTTTCCTATTTCGAAATCATTTCCTTTTATATCTTCTTTAAATGGAAATAGCTTGCTATGTTCCATGTACAGTGCAATGAATGTTACAAACAACTAAACTGAGAGAGTGGGAACACTGCGTCATCACTTGGAAGCTTGCAGGACCATGACGATGGTGCTGCTTTCCAGGTGCTTCATTTCTTCAGCTCGAAGGTATTGCACTGGAGCAGGCAACAACGCATCATCAAAGCTTTGTAAGTAGGAGAAAAAAAGTGAATAACATGAAGGATAAAACAAGAGCTTTTCTTTGGATAATCGCTTTATTTCTAACCTTGAATTAAGGCAAGTTTTGATTAGTTTTGATTTGGAACAAGTAATTGTTTCCAAAATTAAAAGTGCGAACGATGTCAGAGATCATAAATGTCAGGGTCATAGGAATGTCACTTTCGGCTTGGAAGTGAGCAAAAGCACTATATTGACTCGTATTCGTTGTTCGTTTTTTTAAGTGTTGCATCGAGTTCAAGTGCCATTGTAAGTTTGCTGAACTCATTTTAAGAGAGTGAAACGTGATGGAGGTAACATTCGAAATCAAACTGCAATAAGGGATGCTCGCATTGACAAATTCTCGACGGTGCAAATTCATTGTTTATTTCATATAGTGCAGCCGCAAGACATTCGCAAGTTTTTCAATTTGCTAAAGCATGCATTTTCTCACATATTTCTGCCCATTTGGTTATGTGACGTTGTGTGATAACCTGTGCAGCCAACTCATCTTCCGAGAATATTGGTGCATTCTTATGCATCGCAGCTGCTGATTCAAACATGACAAAGGCCCATGTATTTTGCATTGCCCATACGCAACCCCAGTGTTCACCCAGTACTGCATAAGAGAATTTGGCAGTAATGTTCAGCTTGATAAAGATGGTTAAAATGAGAATATTGTAGTTGGTAGAATGTTGAAAGTTGAAGTTGACTAACATGATTAAATCACAAAAGAAACATGCAAATGTGCAATATCATGGTTTATGCTGTTTTTATTAGTCATAGTCTGCATTCACAACAGTGACGTTATGTGTTGTTAGATCATGTTGATGATTGGAAACCTGGCCCCTACCCCAAAACCAAGGAAGAACGAGAAGCTGCAGCACACAAATATGGACTGATTCCCGAAGATTATGAACCACATCCTGATGATGGGACTGGAAAAGGAGATTACCCTCTTCTGCCAACAGTATCTGGATTTAGAAAGGACAACTTTCACAACTGGGACTTTCTGCGTTGGAAGAGGGATTATAGGGAGCCTGTACGTGCATGTTTTGCATGCATGCAGTGACTGTCTGGCTACTCCTCCATATAGATCCACCATGACTATGACATAATGGTTGAGGAGCGCCTGGATGTCAGCAGTTTTGAGGAACATCCTGTATCCTACAACAAAATGTTTTTCTCCTGGATCGGTACCTTTTTGGTGTTCATGGGCCTATGCTGGATTTCAGATAAATATGCTTTCTTCCACCCAGTGGTAAGCATGAGCACATTTCCTGCTTTCTTTCTGTATTCTAAATGTGTCCGAACCAGAAGCCAAAGCAGTGGCCTTATAAGGAACAAGGCCCCCATTATACCTTTGCACCCAAGGAGGATGGCCTGGCCAGTTAACCCACCCAAAGATGCCATCCATCCACAGCAAACTGGATGGGGACAGTGTTATATCTAGAAGAAACACACTGTTGTATTCCGATAAAGATGTAAAAACATGGTAGAAAAACAACATGGCAGTTGGAAGTTCTGAAGGATGGGACGGGGATGGATGGGATTCCTTTCCTAGCACATACACACACACATATATTTATATGTGTGCTAGGATTGCTGAGCATTCAGATCATGGCTAGATGAGGAGTAACCGGTAGTGGCCTCTTGCAACTGTAACAGCATGCTGAGCTGAAAAAGCATGGGAGAAGGAGAGAAGGATGGAAGTGGTTGTAACTGGGCGTGGGACACAGGAGTAGTGCTTACCAGAGGGTCTTCCTGATAGGCAGGACTGTCAGAGTTGGAGATTTCCGGTGGAATTTCCAGGATGCGGTAACTGCTATCATCGGCCTGCAGGTGGTGCAAGTCAGTGTACAGTCCTTCCTTTGCCCAAGGGTAAGATTCCAGGACCCAGTGTGTAGGATCCTGGAAGGACGATGGCTGCATGTGCATGGTGCATGCACTGTCCCGCACGACCTCCCGTAGATAAGGCATCAGGGAATAGTTCCAGAGATCCGTGAACCAGATCTGGGAGCCAAGCGCATCTGCAGGGCATGAGAGGAAAAGGCGCGGACCGATTGTGGCGTCGCTGGAGATGTGTGTCTCCAGGAACTTATTCAGATGCAACCATACTTTGGGCATCCACTCCAGGACGCGTGTGAGGGGGGGATTGCGGCTACCTGCCATCACCTCAGCGTTTATCAGGCGCCGGCGCAGATAGCGGGCCAGGAAGCCTTTCACAGGCTCCACGTGGTTGATAAAGAGGGACCAGCGAAAGTTATAGTGTAGCTGGAGGTCCGTGGGAAGAGTGCCGGCAACGTACATTGTGCCGATGATTGTCGGCCACTTGATCATACTGTTCAAGTAAGGGCTTATAACGTCCGTGAGCGAGTTGACATGATGCAGATTGTCGAGCACAACAACTAGTGGTCCGCTTTCGCCCTCACCGGCGGCGGCGACCCGCTCCTCTATCTGGGTCAGGAACTGGCGCAGCTCCTTACCGTTCTTGTGCTCTGCTGTGAAGCGTGCTACGTTCTGCGAGTTGGGACGCTGGCCACTGCGCCACACGAGAAACTCGGCCAACTTGAGGGCAAGGTACGACTTTCCTGTGCCGCTCGGCCCGCTGAACACGAGGCGGCCTGTATCTGCAAGGAGGCCGAGATACCGGAGGACGATGGGTTTCGGCACAAGAGTTTCAAAAGAGAACGCGTCCACGGCGCCGTCTTGAGTAGCTCCTTGCAGGCACACGTGAATGACGGTGGCGTCGCCGACCAAATAGCCATATGGGAGGAGATGAGGCAGCTCGCTGTTTCCAGGCACGCGTAGCACCTCGCCGACCTCGTAATACAATATGGCATCCACGCTCATCCCCAGCCCCGACGCAGGATCGATGCGCGTCAAGTATCTCTAAGCAGAAAACGCGGAATTTTAAGCTCGAACTGCAGCGAAGGCGACCACCACCATCACCAACCTGGAAGACATGGCGCACCAGATCGTCCAAGGAAGACCACTGGGTCTTGCTGCCAACCCTCAGGGCGCCGATGTAGCATGGAGCAGCTGCCGGCTGCTGCTCCTGGTAGCACTGCAGGTCTCCGTGGCAACCCAGGTAAACATCAACAGAGATAAGCTTTCCTTCACGATCGCACGCTTCTGGCACGATATCTGCTACCAACAGTTAGACCGGACCAATCGCGCACTGTTTTCTTCCTCTGTAGAGGCTAACCTGTGCCATCGTCTACAAAGTCGGTCACTGCCGGGCCGGTCGGAGCTGGTTCGGTCAGGCTGTAGCGCTTATCCATCCAGTCACCCACAGAAACCAACGAAGGTGTGAGAGATTTGCATGTGACCAGCCGCTGGAGGCGTTCATTGTCCTGGCGCAGAGTCTGCATCTCGCTCTGGAAGCAGTGGGATCTGCTGCGGCTGCAAAGGGGAACCAGGTTCCCGTACCCGCATCCGATGGACCATCTCCCGCAAGGATTCAAGCTGGTGGGCCGAGCCCAGCGCCTCCAGACGGATGTCTGTCAGGGCCATGTCTTTCTCAGCCAGGCGGCGTTTCAGTTCTCCTACAATGTTCTCCGAGTCGGAAGAAGGTGACATCGCAGAAGACACATCATCATTCGCTGCCCCCTGCTGAGAGGCGTCTTCGGAGGCGTCTACAGCACTCTTGGCCCCTCCTTTTTTCGAACGGGTGAAGGCGCGCGTGAAAGAACTGCGCAACTGCACGGGAAGGGTAGAAGAAAAAGCACGTTGGCCGTCAAGGGTCCCTCCACATGAGATTCCCCTACCCATCCTTTTTTCTTCTTCTTGCTCGCGTTTGGAGAGTCGCCGCCGCCGCCGCCCCCGCCTTGTTGGGAAGCAGCAGAGTTGGCGCTGCATGCGCTCGAGAGGCTGGTCATGGAGTCCGCAGATAGGCGTCCTTTACCGATGGCGACTTCCTTTAGAGACTGGATCGTCTGTCGCAGCTTCTGCAGCTCGCTGTCCTGGCAACAGGAAAAGCAGGAAGCAGACAGTCAGTGAGGACGACAGCGACAGCAGCGCCGGTGTGCGCAAAGACCTTCTGCTCCGAGGTGGCGGAGAGCTGCTGCAGGCGGCAGGTCATGTTGTAGAGGGATTGCTCGTACGCCTTCACAAGGTGGTCCTGTACCCATGGAAAACCATCACCCATGCAGGACAGGAATCCTGCGGTCCCTCCCTCCTATCCTTACGTGGGTGTGCAGCTGCTGCTTCAGGTTGATTTCCTTCTGCCGTGCCTCGTCCAGCTCCCGTCGGAGGCGTCGCAGCTGCCGCTCCTCCTGTATCCCTGCCAGGGAAGAGTTCGACGACAGCAAGCTCAAGGAGGAGCCGTGTTCTGCTCATCGAGGGAAAGATGTTTGAGCTCCCGTTCCGGACCGTCCGTCTGCGGGGATGGACGTCCCTGGTGCTCACCTTCGTCGTTCTTCGGGATCAGACGATTGCGCGCGGGGCTCATGCCGTTCAACGCGGAGCTCGCAGTCGTAGTCGGCGGGCAGCCGGGCCTGAGGACAAGCAGGGCGAGAATGCCATGAATGGACGCCTCCGCTCCCACACTCACTTGGCAGGGGGAGTCGTGGCTGGGGAAGGCGAAGTCGCAGTGGCAGAAACCTCACGGGACAGACGCTGCTCCTCGTCCCCTCTGCCGGAGTACGTCCTTTCCGAAAGAGTGGACCTATGGGGAGTATTGTCTGACCTCAGGCAATCGCTGCCGCCGCTATCGTCAACGGGACCAAGTTGACTTTCCCATCCCCCACACTCGTAACCTCCATCCCCAACCCGACATCTAAAACTCTGCACCCACCGAATGGAGTTGGCCCGCATTGCTCGTGGGCTGGGATCGCTGGGGCCGTAAAAGGCCTTCCTCCCGTTGGTGAGGCTCCCGACCCGGGAGTGCATCGGGACGCTGGGCAACGACTCGGACGAGTCCCCTTCGCCAAGTCTGGCGCGCCAAGGACGGGACTCACGCGAGAGGTCGGCACAGTACGTGGAGTCGCTCAGGGAACCGTCCGTAAGTCTGGCGGCAGTGCTGCCGCCTGGAGGAGCCGTGTACGAGTACATTTCGCCTCCTCCCTTGGCAAAGGAGGTCAGGAAGCGCTCCCGGACGCCCTGAGACAGCTGCGCGGCCGTTGACGACGTCAACGAGAACGATTTGTACCCATGCCGGCGACCCAAGCTGCCTGTTCCGTTGACCCCGGTGGACTCCTCAGTATCCCTGGGCGAAGAGTAAAGAGGATGACGATGCCCATCGCATTTCAACCATTCCTCACCGAGCGTGAGGGAGGAAAGAAGGAATGATAAGGGAAACAGTTACCTGAGGTGCTCCGACATCTTCTCCGCTTCCGTCTGGGTACGCGCGCACATCTTCACCTTCGTCCTCGGCCTGTCCAAAGAATCAGGGCAGGTCCTGGGAACGGCTGCGACTTGCGCCATCTTGGGCGTCTCCAAGCTCGCACGAGGGCGACCGCTGGCTGACGAGGACGAAGAAAGAGCGGGACTGCCGGACTTCCTCGGAGTAGACAAAGCTTGAGGGGACTTCCTGACGTGAGCGTTTCCTCCTCGCAGAAGCAGCAAGCTACTGCTGCTGCCACCTTCCGACACGGGCCCCATTATTCTAAGGAAGGGGGAAGCAAGAAGACTAAGTGTAGGAGCGCCAATTCCCCCCTCTCCCCTCCCTTACCCAGTCAGCATCTCCGTCTGCTGGGAGCTGTCCGTCTTTCGGGATGCGGAGCAGGAGCGCGCAGAGCACGGGGAGAGCTGGGATGCCCGGAAGTAGCTGATCGGCGCTATCATACCCTGCTGGCGTGCGGTAGAGGGACCAGCTGGTGATGGCGGCAGCAGTGACTCACCTGACCTCCTCCTGCAGAAGGTTCCGAGGTCAGGGACGAGCTAGTCAGGTTGTCATCCGTTGAAAGGTCGTTCATCTCGGAAAGACCGGAAGACATCGAGCTCGTGTCGTCGAAGCTACGGGGGCGGGAAAAGAAAAAACACACGAGCGCACGGTGTGGTAAACGCAAGTGGGAGGCAGGTGAGGGGTAGGTGGATGCGAGCGTCCGGCCCGAGCACACTTACCGCCGCGCCTTCCTGCGGGCGTCGGCTGGCTGAACGGGCCCTCCCACACAGACACAACTACGAGCAGAGGGTGAGACAACGCCAAGCGCTAAGTCGCGCTGCGCAAGCAAAGCTACCCCGCCCCCAGTATGCGTGCACGACCACTCACCTTACGTCCGTCGCCACGGTCACCCGTGCCTCATCCTTCGCTTTCGGTCCGACTCCCCCACCTCCCTCGGCGTGCTGGTGGTCCGAAGGGTCGCTGCTGCGGAAGGCAAAGCTTTTTCCGTAAGCGTAGTGGCTCGCCGTCAACGGCGCCATCGGCGACACGGTCGGAACGCCGTCAGGAGGCGAGGAAGAGGCGTTCGGCATAGGCAGCACGAAGGCCACGCTCGGACCTCCTTCCTTGGGCAGGTGTGGTCGCTGGAGGGGTAAGGTCACGGGGCTGCGTGTCTCGCCTCCCCCACAAGACGGCGTCGCCGCCGACACTCCCTGGGCGTCCCGCGCTTCCTGGGGATCCGTGGCGCCCTGGGCCTTCGTCGTGCCCCGGACGGCGGCCGTGGGTTTCGGAATGGAGGTAAGAGAAGTCGAGACTTCCTCGACCTCCGGGAAAGGCGATTGTTGGTGGTGATGGTGGTGATCCCTGCGTGACGCCCGCGGCGACCGTGACTTGGAGACGACCGCTGGCGGAGGCGACGGCTTTCCTGGCCTGCTGCGCGCGCTCCTGCCTCCGGTCCGGGGCGACCCACCGGGAGCGGGGTGCACTGCAGCCAGACCCTGGCACGCTTCTCCGCTGCCGCCGACCACCGCAGCGCGGGGAGCGGGCATGGAGACCTCTGCAGCCCTGTTGCGAGACCCGTTGTCCCCGGTGAGAACCCGGTAAGGAGTGGCCTCACCCTGTCGAAGAGTCGCTGCGTTCCGAGCGGGCGGAGCTGAAGCCGCTCGAACTGGAGGTGCGCTTGGATATGGACCGCGCAGGAGTCGCCGGTGACGGGCCGCTACCCCCCCCGGGGTCCACAGCCCTTGCCTTCTCGACGCTGCCTTCCTTCCCGTGGAAAAGTTTCAGCTTATCCAGCACGTTCGGGCGCGGCTGCTGCTGCGGGCGGCCCGACGCCTTGGAGGAGCCGCGCAGCCCCGCCAGGGAATCTTTGGAGGGAACAATCCTGGAAGAAGAGGGCGCAGCATGTCCTTCGTCCCCCATCCTCCTGCTGGCCCACCTTCCGCTGAAGTGCTTCTCGTTCAGGGAAGAGCGGCCGAACTGGGATGCACGCGGGGCCGGAAGATGGGACGACGAGGACGATGTCCCCGCTAGCACAGGACTTCCGCAGCGCGATCCGGACATCTGGATGACTGCTGCCGCTGCGCCTACATGTGCACAAGGGCGTGAGAGTACTGACGGAGAACAAACGCACACTGACCTGAAGCGGTGCATACAGTCTTCTTGGACGGGCCGGGGGGTGTGGGTATGTTGGAAGATGCACCATGCTTCGAATGAGGTGCGGGAAGCCTGAAAACGAAGAAGAAAAATCTTTTTCGGTGTGTGTCTTTTTCCTTCCTTCCCATCCTTCCCCTTGTTCCAGACCACGGTTCTCTATTCCCGGGAAGAATTCACGAGGTAGCGCAAGTGGCAAGACGCGCGAAACCATCCCTCCGTCGTCACCTATGCTTGTGCTCGTCTCCACGGAGACCACAGCAGACGGGAAGCAAACAAAACGCAGGAGTCCTTTCGCACGCGCGTTCGCGAGTGCGTCGCTTTCGTGGTCGCAAGGGCTGAAACCCATCTCTGGGATCGGTCGGGATGTGCCGCGCGAGCTCGCAACTCGGGTTCGGGAACAGCTTTCTTGCTCTTCCGAAGATGAGAAAGAAAGGAGAGGGAGGAATTCCGTGCTGATTCTGCATTAGTGGGCCTTCAGCAACAAGCAAACAGCATCAGCTATTCGGAGGAGAAACGCAGCAGCACGCCAATCACACACGCAACGCGCCTCGAGCGTGGACGCCAACGAGAGAGTGTGATAGAAGAAAATTACGGGCGAGAACGGCTGAGCACCAAATTCTGCCGGTATCAACACGAGGCCATCGAAGGAAAAGCAAAACAAACAAAAGGCGGGGGGAGTCGGAGAAAGATGCCTCACGGAAAACGGAAGGATGGATACCTGGTTGAGGGAATTCGCAGGATTCACGTCTTCTCGTGAGCGCTAAGGAGAGACCCTAGAAGCCCAAAAGGTCCAGCGGAGGGAGGGGACGGAGCACCTTCGTGTGCAGAGTAACGAACGGTCCAGACTCCCGTGGGATGACGACGCAATTAGGTGAAAAAATTTCCTCTTCCCGGTCGCGAGAGGTCCAACACGCGTCACCGACTCCTTGAAGTGGGTGGGGATGAACACTTGAAACGACGAAGGGATGTTCCTCCCGCCAGAGTCCGCAATGGAACCGCATGCCAAAAACGGGGGAGAAAGGATTTCCCGCCCGAACGCACCCTTCCGTCCCGCGCGCGCGCCGCCAACCATGGCCGCGCAGGAAATGGCCTGACCACTTCGCAATGCCGCAAGGGGAGATGCATGGTGCCGGTCGCTTTGGCAATATGGAGCAGCAGCGGTGCGAAAACGTAGGGAGTCAACGTACCATAAAACATGGAGGAAACATCGAAGGATGGGAGGAAGATGGAGATGACGAGATAGAAAGTTCAACCCCGAAATGGCGCATTGCGATAGAACTCCAGTAATGGCAGAGAGTCAACTCCACTTGAGAAACGAAGGGAAAAAAAACACACCATAAAGGAGGGACGGAAGGATAAACTGACACTTGTATGAACAGCACATCAAGAAGAATGCCTAACAAACTGCCTCCTGAGTGGTCACTTCTAAGAAGACGAAGGGCATATCGTCCCATGTAAGTAAACACGAAACAGCGAACGTTTCAGCTTGGGGTAGACGAGGAGGAAGAGGAAAGAAAGCACGAAAAACCGCCGTGGGGAGTCGGGAAAGCAATCCTGGACCACATTTCGTAAGAGAGCATTCGTTTGATGTTGCCAAATAATTAAAGCGACGCAGGATCTCACGGGACCATGACAGCATGCCAAACGACGCGTTCGAAATGGGGAAAAAGACGGAAGTATATTTCGTAAGAATAAGCGAAGAAAACTGCAACCCAATTGAAAGTGGCGCGAGTGAACCTGGGATCGCCTCCGCCCACTTGACCCGACGAGTCCAACGAGGTAACCCAAATCAATTCATTAGCTGACTTCGGTTAGCTAAAGCAGCTTGATCCTTCCGAGACGGACGAACGAGGACTCGCGGCAGCAAAAGAAGAGCACTTGAGGATCTTCCACAGCTTCGAGAGTAATGAAGTCGAGTTGAGCACTGGAGATTCTACCTCTACCAACACATCCTGGCGACAGTGTGCTCGGCATTGATGGCTATCTCGAGCTCTGTGCGAGATTAATAGTAGGAATAAATCAACTGGTCAGTGATGAAGTACTGGGGGAGGGGGGGGGATGGTAAACAACCAGAACTCGAAAAGTGGCTGGACGAAGATTTTTTGCGGAAGGAGAGGGATGTCGAGTGGAGACCAGGCGGATGCTGGTGAGCTCAAGACTCGTGTATGCCGTGTGTGGCACTACTTGACGGAACCTCGTTTAAGGAGGTAGCACGCTCGAAAATTAACATTTCCGGTCATTAACAAAGCGAATGAGACCACTGGGTTATCAAGTATCTTCGCGTACACACACACACACTTTGCATACGAAGAGTGCGACGCCGGTGTCAAGGTCACTCCGTGTCTCTTGAGTTGGAAAACGTGTTGAACTAGGCATTTGCAAGGAGTGGAAAGCTGGCGGAATCCGTCCGTTCGACCGGAAATCCTGGTTGATCCGTCTTGGGTTGGCGGCGAGAGCTGGAATGGTTTCCGTCTCCGAGCGACGACGAGCTTTTTTTTTCAGTGCGATAGGGCCAGGAAGTCGAAGCAGCTTTTTCAAAGTGGAGATTTTCATATGTGCTGATGATGCTGCAGGGGTTGCTTGAGGTGATGCTTGTACTTTTGTGTGCGCACGATCTTGATCGAGCGCCACGTCACGGGCGGCGCGAAGTGGTGGTGCCAGAAACGCGAAAGAGGCAGAGAGCGCCAGCATGGGATCCAGACAACCGGCAGGGCGTGGTTCGAACTACTGGGCAAAGAGAACGACAGCGATCCTAAACTGCTGCACGGTAAACAGGCAATGATTAAGTGCGTACAAACAAAAGATGGCGTTCGCATATATCTGCACGCTCCGAAGTTGGTACCATGTAGGGAGCTTGGCCGGTACTGCATCGACCTACGCACTGGTCAGCAACACTCTGCGGCAGCGAAGCGCGCAATCTGGAAGCGACCCACTCTGGTGAATCGGAGTTGCCGCAGAGTTTCTCCCTGATACATCCGTGCTCGCTTCTTCAAAAGTATGTCCAGGTTCTCCAGCGAAGGAGGCAGAACGCTCATCGATGCGGACCGTTTGAAGCCACCAGCGCGACCGCAGATGGGGTTCCATAAAGTAACTCCGTTCGGTGGCCAAGGGAACATTAAGAGATTCAAACTCCTCATCTCCTTCGTGCGAAGAGATGGGCGAGACCCCATACACATGCGGAACTGAAGACTTTGGTCGGAAAGCCTTCCGAAAGCGACAAAACTGGGCAGCACGAGTTGAACGGTATTCCCGGTTTTTCCCACCTCGGGAACACGCCACACCACCCAGATCATCCAGGATTGGATCCGTCGCGAAGCGGAGATTTTTCGACGACTCCCCACGTTGGCCGGACGAACGTCGAAAGACAATCGGGTGAGGCATCGCGCCCTCTGCACCAAAGCGCCTCTTCGGGACACACAGTGAACCACCGATCCCCGTGTGTGTTGCTCAAAAATTGGAGGCGCCATGTCAGCTGGGGATAACGCGGGAAAACGCCAGTGCACGGTCAAGACGTCCGAGGCAGCTCGTTCTCGCACTTCCATGCTTGCTGCACATCGTATCCCTCAATCCATGCGTGCTCGGAACCTCGACAAAGTGTTGAGTAGCAACTGCTACCCATGGTTATCAACTGGGATTCTTCCGTAGTGAAGCTGCCGAATACGCCTCTCCAGCCAGTGCGTTCGCCGCTTCTCCTCCCACACGGTGCACACACGAGAGTGCCTGCGGGCGAAATCGAAGCTGGGGAGGCTCGTGCTGTGGTTGTCGTAATCCAGCTGCTCCCAAAGCAGAAACGAGACCGGACATGGAGCTCCATGAAACAGAAATACGGGTGCAGGTCCCGGAGCACTTTCGGCCTGCCCGCATTCTACGGACCATTCCAGGGCTCCTAATGGCTTAAGAAAGCCATTGCACTTCAAAGGCACTGCTCCCTTTCTCCCTAGGAACCAAGAGAGTCCTGCTTGCCTGTCCGCTTAAAGGCAAGCAAGCGAAGCACTGAAAGAGCGTGACCGATCTTTTACGGAGATCTGAGATCACTACGACCAATCAGAAAGAGGAGAGGGAGACATCCGGAAAAAGCACGGGGAACTTGAACCGGAAAGAAAAACCGGTCGCATCAGGGAAGAAGGAAGCGCAGGCACTGGGAATGATCACAAATTACGCATGTAATAATAATAAACGCCCAAAGAAAAACATGGAGAACAGTACGGATAACAAAAACGCTTTTGTACATTTTTCGAACCGATCGGCACAACCCTCTCTGCTTTATCCTTCGACAATGCGTGACGTCACATTAGCGGAAGGCACAGCTGCTCCCTAATCAGAGCTACCGGGATAACATCAAAGAGCAATACACATGTGAACGCCTGAAAGTCGTAAAAGCAGGACAATGGGGCAGTCGTTCCCATTTTCGCAACGAATCGCCAAGCGCTTATTCATCGGTCCCCATTGCTCCTGCGAAGTGATCTGCAGCATCGCCTAGAAAGCCCTAGGCGAAAGGTGCAAGAAAATCCGCACGAAAGGGGCAAACGGCGCGGCCTGCGTCTGCGAAGAGTCATGCAAAGAGTGCTGCTGCAAGAGCATGGCTGGGGCAGCGAGAAGCTCTATCGATGTGGCGGAGGGGTCGAAATCGGTCCACCATCGGTCCCTTGTGAGGTGCGGCCTGAGAGAACGTTCGCAGTCCGGAACGAGCCTCCGAAGGGCAAGGCGAGTAGAGGGCAGGAAACAGTCGAGGAGCGCACGTCGCGGATTAGCATCCTGAGCGCGTCCGGGTAGACAGATGTGGCGACCGAGAGTTTTGTCACGAGGGACAAACCTACGGCAACACCATGGGGAAGGCGCGGTTGGTTCACGCGCCTTAAGTGGGGGAATTTGAACCCCCCGGTTCGTGCGTGGTTCCAGGAGTTTGGTGGACCGCTTTCGTGGAGGGGTTCCTGAATCTCCGTGGGGTGCGACGCAGGCTTGCAGACGATCCCCTCGCCTATCTTGGCTGCCTCCTGAATCGGCGAGACTCGATTTCGGGAATTCCCGTGGTTTCAAAGGGTCCATCAGGTACACCGAGTGGTGCGTTCAGGTGAAGCCATCACCGTCCGCCCGTCCGTTCTTGTTAGCGTTGCTCCTTATAAAGTGACGCATGAGTCTGGGTCTCTGTTCGAGCGGGAAGCCGAAGACGGAAATACCGCAGCATCCGCGAGACTCCTTGATCTTTCTGCCTCGTATCGGGTCTTGTGGACGCTCGTCGAGCCGAAAGGGCGAACGGTCCGGAATGACCCCCTGACTCTCACACACGCCCTTTCTATTTACGGGAAGCGTAAGGAAGGAGCCTGCACCTTCGACTTTGTCTGAACGCGAAGCACGCAGGAGAACGCTCGCCCGTATCTTCTCGCTGTTTCTCTCTTCAAGGCAAAGAAGGTGCAAAGGGTGGCTTCTCGTCTTCGAGCCTGTCCTTTCCTCCCTTCTTTGAGGAAGCGAGCCGCCTGTGAGCTGCGGGCTGTTCCCACCAAGCCCGTCCCGTTCCCGTCGGATGTCCTGCTCCCTTTCGAACGCTTGGCTATGCTCTCCTGGAGCGAGAATTCTTCTTTGCTTCGTCCATCTTCCGTCTCGCCACTTCCTCTCGTCTCCTTCACCGCTCTGCATCACCGGCCAACGTCTGGTATGGTTCGGCAGAGCAATGCAATGAGTCTGGTTGCTCGCAACGACTTGGAGAGGAGCTCTCTGAGTGCGAGAGGAACCCTCGTGAGCTGTCCAGCTGGCAGCGACCGGCAGAGCGACTTCGCCGCCTCTCTGCCTTCCCGAGTTTTCTGCCAGCACTGCGGGGTGTGGAGTGCGCGTAAAGACGGTAAAGAGAGTTCCTCTCGCGATGCTGTGCTTCTTGTTCCCGTCTGCCTTCCTTTCGAATAGGGCTGATTTCAAGCATTACCGGTAGGGGAACCTGCTTGTTGCCTCAGAAACGAAGATGCACTCGAGTTGCGGTTGTCGGCTCGGAATCCCGCGGTGCTGAAAACACCGCGTCGATTCTGAGGCCATAAATCAATCTCCTAGAGCATCCTCCTACGACATGCCGTCTTGCTACCCCCCCCCCGCTCAAAGGGTGTCTTGCCTGTGCACCTGGCAGACCTCTTGAAACCACGGGAGTTCCCGAAATGTACGGTCAAGTTGCAATTGTTCTGGAGGAGGGAGTCCAAACGGGGTGTGGATAAAGTCCCTTCGCTTGGCCCTGGTCGCGTCGAAACTCTGATGCTCCTTTTTTTAACCCCCTCCCCTCCCCCGCCTCCCCGAAAGGGATGAGTTCAGTGAGCAGGAGAATTTGAAGTTCCGCAAGGAGCAGCAAGGAACGACCGGCTTGCCCGTGGATTATGCAGAGTTGCCGTCGCACGGGACTGCACTCGGAGGCTGCACCTCTCCCAAGTGACCCGCTGCAGGGAAGGAATGTCACCTAGCACCCCACCCCACCCACCAACGATCGGAGAATCCGACAGATGGACGGCGCCCAGCTTCCGATCGCTCTGCTACCTCTGCCAACGACGGCGACTCGGCGTTTCCCAGCTTCCGAGTCGGGCATGACAAAGACGAGACGAGAGACGCATGTGAAAACATTCTCGTTGCCGCTGCCGTTCTGGATGGGCCCGGGGAGATGAGAACATTACAACCGCCACGGACTAGCAATGTCTCCCGGCAGATGCCCGGGAGACATGGCGGCCGCAGCCGCAGGAAAAAGAAAAGCGGGGAGCGAACGGTGATGTTTCTACCGACCCGGAGGCTTTGGGGAATGCCTGCTTACGGTACCAGCGAGAGCCAATTCGGGTTCGCCTGCTCAAAAGGGGCTCCTCTTACGGGACACATGGGCACATCCGAAAGAGAAGCCTTTCCCTCCTAGCAGGAAAGCGAATCACGACGTCTTTTTGTCGGCAAACATCTCTTCTGACAATACTGTGCTCCCCACCGGAAACCGCTCTCTTCCTTGGGGACAGACAAGGGCCAGAAAGGCAGCTCTGGCAATGAGGAAAAAGCGAAGAGGCAACTCGACCTTGACCTCTTTGCGCGGGCACATCCCTTTCACGCGTTCCACAGCCGCAGCACTACGCGATGACATTTCGAAAGGAAGCTGCTGCCATGGCTGCGGAGAGGTCCAGCAGAACTTTCGGTCGGCCTGGCCTCTGCTGACGGGAGGACCTCCGGAATTCCTGAATTTCGAATGAGGATCACGTGACATGCAACAAGTGTGGACGAAAAAGTTGTCACTTCGGTCTTCCAGCTCCGCCGTGACATCGACAGCGTCTGGGGGAACACGTTGCGCAGCCTCAACCAAGGGCGGGAGAGATGAGCGCATGTTTCTTGCGCGCGCGCGCCGCCCCAGCACGGTGCACGTTTTGTGCGATACTCGACGTGCTCTGCAACTTTCTCACTTCAAGATAGCGCCGACTGCTCAAGCCGCGCCCCCAACTCCGGCACAGCTTTCCGGTGGTGGGAGACGAGTAACCACACATCTCGTGGGTCCACGTCGTCTGGATGCGAAACAACGGAAGAAAAAAAATCACCGGACAAGATGCCAACGCGGAGTTTTGAAGGGGAATAATGAGGAAAGAGGGAGGGGATCACTTCCGGGAGCCCTCGGTACGGCGGTGGCGGCAGCGGCCTCACCGCGGAAAAGCCTGGCCCGATCGGGAGGACTCGACCCGCATCGCATCCGAATGAGAGCAAATCCGTTTCGGCCGTCAAAGACAGGGAAGAAGAAACCGATGCACGGACCCACCTTTCCGACGGTGAGCGACGGACCCGCGCAGACAGGAGCGGTGCAGCCTTGCTGCCTGCGGCATCAGAAAAAAACCCTGCAACTTGTCTACGCTCGCCCCTGTTTCCAGGAACAATCAATCCCAAATGCCAACTGCATTTCCCTTCCTCTCCGGGCCAACCCCTCTCCTGTTCGACTCCTCTTCCCAAGAGAACCACCTAATCCCGTCTCCTCCTGGCAGGAATCCCGTCGACTCTGGGGCAATCCCGAGTGCAACGCGCACACCTCGCACTCGACGGGAAGAGAGGAGGAGGAGGGGAGGACGTTCCTGATGGCACATTCCGCTCGAAACAAGATGGTCGCCGCTCTCGGCGACGGAGGCCCCGCTCCGGCCAGGCATCCGCCGCACATCCATCAGCTCTTTCGGCACAGGCAAGCGGCAGGCCCCACTACTGCCAACGAGAGTTCCGCGCTCTTGCCAAGACACCACCGGAGCGGTTCCAGCCGTCCTCGGCGGTCGGCCCTTTTGGGTCCCTCTTGCTGGCGAGAGAACGCCGCAAGCACGTGCTTCCCACACGTGCATTCTTCCCACCCAGGGATCTCTCCCTCGCGTGGCCGTCCTTCCGGCACGACCAGGAGGACGCAGACACCCGAAGAATGGGAGGTACCCGCGCGCCGCCGAAGATCATTGCGCGGACCTCAATTTATGGACGCTCTGAGCTGTCAGGTCTGCTTGAATGAACAGGAGGAGGAGGCTGGGTGGCTGCGTGAGCGGGCAGATGCCATCATTGTGCCTAGGCGCCTAAAAATACCTCCTCGGGTGTTTTTCCCTCCTCCGAAGATCGAGTTAGGGACCCTTTTCTTCCACCCCTCTAACGATTTCGGCTTTTATGGGTTCCTCCAGGAGTTAAAAACCGGGAAGAGCCCCTGTGAGGAGCTGGGGAACGAGCCGTAAATCGCAGCAACGCTGATTACCGCTTCACATGTCTCGGGCAATAAAAGAAAAAGAGTGGTGCCCTGCGCTTTCGCGCGCGCCTCGCACGCTCTTCCTGGACGATTGGTCACGAGCACGCACAAGCCACATCGAGGAGCGTCCCTCCTACCGAAAGAGGGGGACAGCAAGAGGCAGGGGGGTTCGAAGGAAGGCGGCGCCCGGAAGATGCCCGGCGAAACCAGCGATGCACGCCCTGGTCTTCGCGGGCTATCCACCCGGATCTTAGGGCAACTTCTTTCGGTTCTGCCGCGCGCGTCACCAGCTTCGTCGGGGGAGGGCGAGGGCAGCAGCGAAGCGAGCAGCTGCTGAAGGGCCGCCACTGGCAGCAAGAGGGGCAGAGACGGCTCTGTCGAGTACACATTCCGCGGGATTCTTCTCCGGGCGCGAACAAGGGAGGAGCCAGAGATTTCGAGGGGAATGAAGACGCCGATTCTTCGGCGGGGAAGGTTGGAAGAAGGGAAGGGGATCCTCCGAACCCGACTTGGGGCTCCGGGAGCACCGAAATGGGAGAACGGGGAAGATCTGAGTCGACCGAGCTCCACCTCGGACGGGAATGGACCACCGGAACACGCGAGCGCACAGACACCCTTCACGCTGAGTCTGGGCACCTTATCACGGAGGAAAAGCGCCTTCCGCCACTTTCAAGACCCTTTTCCCTCTTCGTGAGCGAGTTCGACGACCCGCCATGGTCTCACGTCCGAAGAACAGGCGGTTCAGGTGGCTGCAAGAGTTCTGCGCCTGCCTGGGTGCGTCGAAGGAAAGCATCCGAAGCAGAGCAGACCAACAGGCGCTGCAGGACTCCGAGGAAGGAGGAGGGGGAACACGCGTGACGCGAACGAGAGAAAATCGATCGCGGCTGGTGCTTGGGAGACAACAGTTGCGGCAGCAGACTCGGAGGCCGTCGCCACCGCCGCCGCTGCTGCTGCTGCGGCAACCGGCAACAGCAGCAGCAGCAGCATCAGTAGCAGCGAGCGAGAATCCCTCCGTTTCTCCGTTCCACCGACCCCTCGCCTAACAAGAGCCCGTGCTATTGATTCCTCCCTCCGTTCTCTTCTCGTCAAGTGAGGAAATACGAAAATACGAGGTACGTCCCGGAGGGGGCTCAAGGACCGCGGTGCTGCAGGCGAGCGAGCGCGCTGTCCTCTCCGCCAGCTTCGGCGCAGGGAGGCTGGCTGCAGCACGGCAGATAACGCGGCGTGGGAGGAAGGAAAGGCGTGCACTTTCGGCAACAACCTCGAGCGCCTACGACCAGCCAGCTAGAGGTACGGAGTCCCCCTCTTCCCAGGGGCGAGACACGTCGCGCCCGTGTGCTCGAGCGGCGGCGGATGCATCTGCTCCGGGTACTGAGAGCATCCCGCCTCCAGAAAGGAAACCACCAGGATCGCGTTCCCCGTGAAACGGAGCCTCTCGACACTAGAACGGAGTCGGAGCCAAAGACCCCACTCAGATCAGACCCCGTGGCTGCTGATCGCCCGGAAGCAGAGCGAGCCGACGTGCAAGCCGTCTCGAGGGCAACAGGTGAACCGAAGCGAAGCACGAGATAGGACTGCTGCTAAGGGAGGCTGAGGCGATAGCAGCATCGCAACCCGGTACTCTTCCCCATCAGGGAAAGCTGGCGCTCTCACCCGCTTTTCTGTCATCCTTTAAACTCACGGAGCGGAGGACCTGGAGTAGGCGTTTCGAAAGTGGATCCTGCCAGCCTTCGGGAATGCTGGAGGGAAACCCACCACGAGGAACGGGAACAGGTTTAGGGGAAGGGGGACAGAAACGGAAGGCACACAGGTAGGAGCGTTCCCGGAGCTTAGCGCTCCGGTGATGCGGGAAGCAATACGACGTATCGATGGGTACAGAAGCGTACGGGATGCGGGCACAGATGACCTACGGCAACGGATACATGAGGAGAAGACGCCAACTTGAGGCCACCCAGAATCTGGAAAGAGAACTCTCCTTTACGAAAGACACCACGGGTTCCGGAAGCGAAGATACCCTGCGGTCCTTCGGAAGACATGACCAACTCCAGAGGGCAAGGAAGTAGATTCGGGAGGGAGGGGGGGAACTACATGAGTCACAGGAGTCGCACGCCCACTCCCCCCCCCCGCATCTCTTACGTGGAAATTTACACGCATGAATTTCCAGAGCAAGATCTCCAACCAGAAGCGATTGATCTCGGGAAACGCACGGGAGGGTGGAGACTGCTCACCGCTCCAGCTCGAACCGCTTCGACTGGAACCGGTCAAGCCTTCGTGGGAAACACCCCCCCACCCTGCACTCCCACCCTCGGAAATTGAAGCCGGTCCCCGCTGCATCGAAACGGAACCAACAGGGAAGGCCGGCCGGCGCAACGGGGAACGAACCAGACCTACGCGCGCCCGGTGGGCAGACAGGCCGGACAGAGAAACGGGAGGGGGGGGGGAGAGATCGAAAGAGAAGATCGAAACAAAGAAAGCTGGCAGCAACTGGTCATTAAATGCACAAACGCACCGCTGGAGTCTCAGGTTTAAGATTCGGGACATGCCTTTCGCCACAGCCCCGGAGACCGCGTTGTGCGGAGAAAAAGCCTCGCGAGGAACCGGTGCAGAAGTTTCGTTGCCGGAGAAACGACCGCCGCACTTGCGATTTTCACTTTTCGTGATCGGACGCACGATGCCAGCTGGGAGGACGGGGTCAGAACACACGCGAGCGGAGGCGGGGAAAATTGATCCAAAATACGCACTTGTCGACTACATGCTAAAGAGCAAGGGACGAGGATGCAGCATCTCGCGAACAGCGAACGTCCCCTACAGCTGGATGATTCCGAAGCTACCCGAGGGAACACTCTGGGGTGGGAGGGGTGGGGGGCAAAACGGGAGCGAGCACACACGTACACACACGATGGCACCAGGAATCCCTTCCGTGGAGTTTCGCGCCACCTCGGGGCGCTTGCCGGACACGCCGGCTCGGAACCAGCCGTTGCCGCAGCAACCCATTGTTGTCTGGTTGCGCGCGGGCGCACGCAGAGCGACGCAAGGGGCCGCGCGCCGTGTGCACGGGCTTTCCCCCTTTTTTTTTTCTTTTTTTCTTTTTTTTTTTTTTTTTACCTTGGAGAGTTGGGCAGGCTGTAGTATTTCTTCAACTCGTCCGACTGGCCGTTCCCCATGCTCCACAACACGTGCCACACACGGCGGGACCTACGCACAGTGTTCCGACGTGGCCGCTCCGTTTGCCGAAAGGATCGATTCGAATCCACACTTCGCTTCACTCATGGGGGAACGGGGGGATAAAAGTACACAGGCTCGAAAACGTGTGTCGTTTCGCATCGATGTGGCTTTCGTACGAATCGAACGTTCGAAGGGGAGGAGGCAGCGAGGGGAGAGGAAAAAGAAAAAAAAAAAAAAAAAAAAACGAGGAGAGGAGGAGATGCGAATCGAAATTTTCTTTTTTCCGTGTGTTCCGATCGCAGCTTTTCGGCTGGATGCGGGAATCTTTCGGAGAGAGAGCTCGTTCATTAAAGAGCTGCACAATCGAAACACACCGGAACGAGGAGTCACGTGACACGCACTGCTTCCCTCAGCAGCCGCGGGTTGAGCGATTTCACATCCCTTCTCATCAACGGAGCCTGCAGACGACGAGCGGTTGCAGGAGAAAGACCGAAAGGCGGTGCTCAGCCGCTGCAGCAAAATTGAAATCTTGCATCATGGCAGGAGGAAACGGGGGGGGGGGGGGGGGGGGGAGAAAAAACCAAAAGGCGAGAAGACGAGAGAAACGCGCGCGCGCGAAGTGTCCGAAACATTCCGCCGGCTACGCGCGCACGTGCTCTGCGTGCACTTACGCTACCAAACGTACACGAATTTCAATTCGTGTACGTTGCTAGCGTACGGGAGAGCAGACGAAGGACAACGCGGAATCTCTGCGAAAGTCCAGGCGCGCACGAGTGGAGAACAGGAGCGCAGGCGAAATCCATCCAAATGGGCAAAAATATATATTTCGTCTTTCGTTTTCTGAGCCCGTCGAGGGCACGGGGGTAGGGATCCGGGAACGGGGGGGTTCGAGCACTAGGGAGCCTTAAAAAGGAGGGTCGTGGGGGGGGAGCACGCGCTGGACACAACCGGCTGCTCGCATCCAGGAGTTGTACGCACGCGCCCACAATACGCGTGTACACACGTTTCTACATGAACACGGACTTGAACATGTTGTGTGTCCCGAAGCGCGTGCACCAAAAAGGTAGGGGAGGCACAGTCGCTTGATCAAAAACAAGGGGCCACAGCATCCACGATCATCCGGTGCTTTAAAGAACATTTAAGAAGGAGAACGCCATTTCGTGTTTATTAGGAGCGCAGGAACGAACGGGAAAGCTTCGGCTTGATGAATTTATCATGAGCACGACGGCACAAGAACGTGTGTGTGTGTGTGTGTGTTCCCCCCCCCCCCCCACTCCCCCCGGGAAAACTGTCGCAGATGGGCGAGGAGGGCGCCTGACCGGAATCGGAAAGACCTCTGCAGCAGGCGGAGATGCTCTCTCGGTTGCTATGCGGCGGGACGATTCCCATGATTTGCTCCCTACCGGGCGGCGGCAGCGCACCGGAGTGGCTGGATTTCCGATTTTTCCTCTCGCCGTTCCGCCTCTGTACCCGGAGACGGTCGCGTTCGGACCTGTCGTCGGGACCGTAATGCAATCAAATCCAAGGGAACGGCGGACCGGCAACGGGATCACCCTTTACGGAGAACGGGGGGGGAAGGAAACAGAAGACGAAGAAGAAGAAGAAACGAAAGAGGAACCTCGAAGTGGGAAAATCATGACCTTTACACGGATACGGAGACGTTCAGCACTACAGAATGGCGCACAGCATCTCCCTCGGTTGCTGGATCGTGGACGATCCCTAATCAAGTAAACGAAGAAAAGGAAGATTCTGGAAAAGGGGCCAGCTGAGAACGGAGACATTCGCAGTTGCGGCAGTTCCGGGTCGAAAACACTGGAACGGGGAAGGCGAGCTCACTAGGGATGCAGGAAACTGACAAATTCAGGAAGCTTCAGTAAATCATTCCCCCCTTTGCATGCGGGCACGAATGCAAATTCGGAAGGGCAGGCCTGCAAAAGGAGGAGGAGCGGATAATCAGGAAAACGGGCAGCTGCGCCCCAACGCAACCAGCATCATCCCCGAGCACACGGTTCACGGGAGTTGCTCCACGAGCAACTCGGTAGGGGCACGGGCTCGACCGGGGGGGGGGGGGGGCAGGGGGAACGGGCATTTCCAGGGCGGCGCGACCCCCCCGCTGGGCGCTGGCGACAGTCCGGCGCGTGGCAGCTGCGCGGATCAGCAGCCGATGGAGAGAGCACAAACCGCTGCTGCTTCGTGGCACGCAAATCGAACGCCGCCAGGGCGAGGGCAGGCCCGGCTTCCGGGCAAAACGCAACCGAGCGAAAACGCGGCCGTGGCGATGTGGTCCACGCACGGCTCTGGGCCTTCGGCGTGGGCGCGCGCAGGTCCCGTTCGAACCCCGACGGCGAAGAAGGGGTGAAAGGGAAAACCGCCATGGGAACATCTCGGGTCAGCAAAGCGCTAACGAACACGGGCTGCTCGATGGGGAACCGGGCTGTGCCGGCCGAAAAGGGAAGGACGTCCTTCATCTGCGAAAAAAAAAAAAAAAAAAAATGCCAATGGCACTTTGGTTCCAGACGGAGCTGAACCGCTCCTTTGCTTACATCCGTATGCACTTTTGATCCGTCCGATCGGCCCTGGCAGCGACGCTGAGAGGAAGGAAAGCGGTAAACTTTGAAAGTTCACAAAACAAAAAAAAAAAAAAAAAAAACACCTTTCATTCACCACTTGCCCACACGGGAAGCTGCTGTGTAGTCTCCGATTTTCGCAAGCGGCGGGAATGGTCCGGGGAAAGCGCAATAAATAAAAAAAAAAAAAAAAAAAGGCATTTGGCGGAGCAAGGAAGGAGGAGGACCCGAAAAACAGGCGCAAGCCAAGTGCTGATGGATACTGTGGGGGAGGGGGGGGGAGGCACACCCTCGGAGGCACTCTCGCAGATGCACGCAACACAAAAGAGACGAGCAGCACCACACTCAACGCACACCACGCCCCTCCTCCTCCAGCACGTGTACGTACCTCCCCCCCCCCCCCCATGAGGTGCGCACATAAGCACAGGTGCACACATTCACGCACGTGATTGATGACCTGGTCCTCGGCAAAGACGGAAGCAAAAGAATTGCCGTTTCGTGGTGAGCGGATGGGCGCGGATGCGAATCCGCAACACACCGTGCACGAAGGCCATACACTAAATCTCTTCCATGCGCATCCCACTCGCGAGTGGGCTCCAGAACATCGTGTCCCCCCTCTTCGTGAGGCAAATCAAAACTTTTCTTTACCACGAAACAAATCCCGAAGCTTTTCCGCTCTTCTTTGATGATGCCCGCGTTAGATGGAGATCATTCGCTCCGAAAGTTTTCCCGCAAGAGCCGAGCCCTGACAGCACGGTGTGGAGCAGGAGGGGGGGGAGGGGAAGGGAACCGAGCACGCACGCACACGCACGCACTCAAACACAACAGCCATTTCTCAAAATCGAAAAAATTGTTCGCTCCTGGATGGCGCACTGCGCTTTTTTCCACCGGGAGCGCGCAACCGGATACGGCCGCCTACCCCTCCTCCCGCGGGCGCTGCATCCCTCGAGGGGACGAGGAACGCGCGTGGGAGAGGCCGGGACTCCGCGCGCGCACCGGGCTGCATTGTTGCGTCACGCAGAGCGGCGAGCTTCCCCCCCCACCGGCCGGGACGCGGTGAGCGCGTTGTCCTGCCAACGCTTCCCACCCTTTGGAAACAGCCCGCAACTTGCGGCGCCTCCCCTCTCTCACGGTGGGTCCCTCCCCCACCCACCCACCCCCTAGTTCGCAGCGGGGAAAGCATCCCTCCCCAAGACGCTCGACAAGGAAGGAGCTGGGAAAATGGAGCATCCCGGGCGCTGTCCTCCGTTTTCAGAAGGAGAAGCTTACGGTCAGCATAAAGTTCTCCGCGCGCCCCGCTTTCGGCACGACCCCTCCCGCAGAGCCTCCGAGCGAGTCACTGACGCGAGCTACGCGCCGCACGCACGGGAATATAATGCGCAAGCTGAGTCGCTCCCTTTGCCTCCAGGCGAAACTTCTCGCCGCGTCCCTGGGTGACCCGGGGGAGGCGCGGGCGCGAGGGCGGCTCGGACGACGGCAGTCGCGCCTCCGTGTGGAAAAATGCAGCGGGTGCGACGAAGGGGTCGGCGCCAGATGGAAGCCACAGAGGCAAGGAGGACTGCGGGGGGAGAGGGAGGGAGGGGGGGGAAAGAAAGCGCTCGCACTACCGAAAAGATACAGAGTGCCCTCGGCAGTGCGGCGTCTCTTCCCGACGCGCCCACGCTCCGGTCGCGCCGAGCAACAACACTCTCGGGTTTCCCGCGCGTCGCGACGGCGTTCCTTTGTTTCCCCGGGGTCACGAGGCGGTGGCGGCGGCGGCAGCGTCTTCGGTCACACCGTGCACGCGCTTCCGGAGAGTGCTGCCGCCGGTTGCCATACAAGCGCACGGGCACGATGTAGGGGGAGGGGGGGTCGAACAGGGGGCGCCTCTCCCCGCCCTACGTTCCTCGGCATCCCGTCTCGGCGAGGCGACCGCCACCAGTTCCAAGTTCGCAAAGGTCGCCTCGCTGTTAGCTTGCCGCGCCGCGTCGGACCAAGATGACCCCGACCCGACCCGACCGGCACGGAGTCCCTTCGAGGAGGGGCAGGAGACGCGCGCGCGCGCGCCCGCAGCAGCAGCAACCGCAGCGCCTCCCTCCCCATGAGCTCGCCGGCACGGCTGTAATACAATGTAAGTCTGAGCGGAGGGCGTGGCTTGGGAAGAGGAAGGGATACGCGCCTGCGGATATTTCGACGCTCCACGCGCGCGCTGGGGTTTCGTTCTCGGCCGTTCGGCGGCGAAGAGACCGGCCCGCAGAGGGCAGTGGCAAGCAGGGGTCATCCGAGGTTCTCAGGTGGGAGCGCGAGTGGTACCGTTGCCGGCGCGCAGCCCACGACGAAGGGTGTGCCCCTGCGCGGCTGGGCAGGGGACGCCGCGCGCCCCCTCGCATGGTAGGCGTCCCGGCGAGGGAGCGAAGCGACCTTCCCAGGACCCGAGAGCGGGCTCGGGGCTTCCTCCCTGGACCCCCCCCCCCTCGGCCCAGCCTACCCGCCGCGTGCGCGGGGCTGAAGCAGTCCATCGCCTGCCAGTTCCGGCACTGCCCTGCGGGGAGGGAGAAACAATCAAGCCCTCGGCTGCGGGGCCACCGGACTGCCACGCCCAGCGGCGGCGAAAGGCAAACAAGCGAACGTCCCTCCGGCCCCTTCTTCGCCGGACCGCCCCTCCCCTCTGAGGAGCTCAGGAAACGCACGTTCGTCCCCCCCCCCCCCTCCCTGCTTCCCCGAGAGCCTCCAGCAGCCATCGGAACCTCTGCGGAGCGCCAGTGCGCCGGCACCCGCTCTCCTGCGGAGGCTCCCGCCGTCCGTTCGGCCGCTTCTAGGTTTGGGTCGCGTCGCCGGAGCAACGAACAAGTCCGCACACTTCCCTCCCTCCTAGACTGCTCTGAGAGAGCAGGGGTCCCCCCAAGGCATCCCGTTCTGGGCAAGCGCGCAGCCGCTCCTCCGGCTGCTCTTCGAGCGCCCGCCGCGCAGGGAAAAGGGGAAGCGAAACCGCCCGCTCCCTGCGCATTGCTCGCAGGCGCGACAGGGACCGACGGACGGACGGCGAGCAGAAACGTGGAGGGCAGGGGGGCCACGTCGGCGAAAGACGCAAGCCCTTCACGCGGGCGCACAGACGTCCAGCCCTCTGCGATCTCGAAACGCAACGCAAACGCGCGTTTTTTTTTGTGTGTGTTTTTGCTTTCTTTCTCTCTCTCTCTCTCGCCCCCCCCCCCCTCCTTCCCCTGCATCCCACGAGATTTTCCCCAAACTCCCCAGCAGCGTCACCTCGACAGAATGCACCAGGAAGCAAGCAAACAGCCAGCCTCCTCCTTCCTTCACCCCCCGCGAACGACAAAAGGGGAGGCGTCTCGCGCCGAACGCTGAGGCAGATGGGGTGGCCACCAGCGTGCGACGAAGTGCGTCGGCGGTCTCCGGTGGCGACGACGGCGGGTCAGCTGGAAACCAGGATCTCGAGGGCGTCCAGACTCCGCGGATAAGCGTCCCTAGGCGGGCCCCGGGAAGTTCGAAACCCGGGCAGCGCCCTCCCTCCCCCTGGCGAGCCGCGCAAGGCGTTGAGGCTGAGCGTTCGCACATGCGCACCACCAACCGACGTTTTCTTGCCATTGCTGTTCCCCCGTTCGCTTTGGGGACACCTCCGATTGCACGCGGTCCGTGCTGACCGCCGGCAAGCGCCCCCGGCAGTCCCCACCCGCGCGCGCGCGACGCGCGCGCCACTCCGGCGAATCGCGCGGCTCGCAAGGCCACCACAACGCAACGGAACGCATCGCCACTTGGCGTGGATGCGGCGCACACAACGTGGACAGAGGGAAGGGGGGAGGGGCAGGGGGAGAAACAGAGAAAGAAGGAGAGAAACACTCCCGTCGCGAGGTGGACAGCAGTGTCTCTCGAGCAAAAAAAAGAAAGAAAGAAAGAAAGAAAGAAACCTGTGATTGCGCAATTCTGTACAAAACGTTCGGCAGGATGTTCACGTTAGCCGCAATGCAACCGACAAAACAGACCCGCCGCAAACTACAACCGGGAAGCTTAACGAATTCAATCAATGCAACCTGCAAACACTTTTTGCAAGAATATTCCCCACTCACCGGATTAATTAATTAAGCCGGAATCTCCTCAATCGGATGCTCTGATCGTTCGACGGCACTGGCGAGAGGAGCTCGCAGTGGCGACATCCCTGTTCTTCCGGAGAACTCTCGCGGTTCCGAAAGCTCAGTATAGATGGAACCACGGTAGCCTTCTCTTGGCCGGCGCTGCGGAAAGGTCCGAGCGGGCTTCGGGCTCCTGGACACAGGGCCTCGAAAAATGAATAATAACTCTCTTTGAACCTCCAAGGACTCAAGCGCGTTTCTTTTTCCGTTTCTGTCGTCTCGGAAGGGAAGCGAAATTGAAGACATTTTCCATTTAACACTGCAAGGTCGAAACTTTGCCCTAGTCGAAACGACCGAAGAGTGCACGTGAGTTCCCCACCCTAAACTCGTAGGCTGGCAGCAGAGTTGCAGAACCCACCCGAACGCTCGGGGGAGAAACAAATGAACCGAACAGCAAAAAACAGAACAGCGTGTTGGAATGCAAAGAGAAAAGGATGTTGAGCGGTTTGCGAGGCAAAGACTGGTGGTGTCTTGAAAGCAGGCATCCCGCACCACCATCCGGCAACACGCAGGCGATTACGATTCGACAAGGGTTTGCTAGGCAACCTCCCATCAAGGCGGATGATCCTTGTCAGCATCATTATTATTACCTTATGGGACCACAAAACATCGCCTCCGGTCTTCTCAGCAGGGCAACACGGAAAAGACGCGAGTTCTAGGGATTCCTCCTCGCAGCTGGACTCCTTATGCACGAGTCTCAGGGAGGAAGAAGGCCACACTGGGAGTCCCCGAGAAGGAAGCGGGTCCGAACAGCCAAGAAAGGAGACCTTCCCCCGAGGGGATGGCCAGCAACGGAACGTGCGCATGATCGAAAAGGAATCGCCCGCTAACCGAACGGACAAGCACGGTGCTGCCGCTGAAGGGCCCGAGCACACCTCCCTTGAGACCCCAAGCACCGCCTCAAGTCGGAAACAACGTGGTGGCAGCACTACGTCCAGGAAACGCGGTCGCTCGCCCTCGCGAAAGCAGCACCTGTCGGTCGCCCTCGAGGATGCAGAAACTGGGAACGCAGCGCCGCCCCGTTCCCGCCCTTCAGCACCCGAGCGCCAACCTCCGTCCTACAAGGGAAGGCGGAAATCTCCTGCCACCCCCCACCCCACCTCTCACCCATGGGTTCCACCTCCGCGTGCACTCTGCCCGCTCGACCGCGCGACGGACTTGCCCAAATGGGCGAGACCCGAGGTTTCTCTGGGCGAGAGCCGCAAACCGGAAATCCCGTCGCAAAGTGCCCCGCGAAACTCGTGAGCAGAGATCGTTTACCTTTCCCTGTTTGTTTTAACGGACTGCTCCGAGCATCCGGTTGCGCCCTGCTTCCGGAGATAAGAAGGGGTTTCTCTCGCTCCTTTCTGTTCTTTTTGCTTTTGTTTTGCTGTTTTTGGGCGCTTCACACCTCCCACCCACCCCTCTCCTTTCTGCACGAGGCGTTCGGAACGGACGCGACCGCCGCGAAGGGCACAGCCAGCGTAGATGTAGGTGGCTGAAGATCAGCAGGGTGATGAACGGTGCCGTTGCTTGGCGCGTGCGCCATCCACCCACGAAGCAGTGAACACAGAACCGCGCAGCCATCGTGATCCAGGAACGCTCTCGCCTCGCACGATCCGGGCGGGAACCGTCACGACGGCCGTCGCCATGGAAGAACGCCGTCAAACGCGTGCGGCGGAAGACCTCGCCTTCGTCGGTAATGTCCACGCGCCCTCCTGCGCGAAAAGCAGCCCACGCTGCTTGGGTGCCCCGTTGCCGGCTTTCCCTCCTGCCTTTTCCTGCCTGGTGGGATCGATTTCGTTTCCTGTTTTTTTTTTTTTTTTCTTTTTGTTTACAAGTCTTCGGCAGTGGCACCCCTGGTGTTTTCCGGGCCCAGTCTCGGAGCGGGCGATCTCTCCTGGAGGAGATCGGCCCGAGCCCCGCACGCGACGATTCCGAAAATACGAAAGAAACGCCGCCGACCCGGAGGTGCTGCACCCTGTCGGCGAGCGCGCGAACTGGAGTGGTCTTTTGGCGCGAAAATCCGCGCACGCGCAGGGCGTCATCGTCCCTCCGCCGCCCGCGTTCCGTTGCTCCAAGCGGTACGGACAAGCGAGGGGCGGTAAACGTGCGTTTCGAAGGAATCACCTTGGGAGGCGAAAGTAGGGTGGAGGCCCCCGACCGCGCGATGGGACCTTCGCTTCTCCGCCGCCGGTCAGGGCAGCAAGTCCGACTTTGCCGGATCAGCCCCTTCCCCCGCTAAAGGTCGCGCGCCGTCCGCCGGCGAGTCGGACGCACCGCACCGGTGAGCGCGAGCTGGCCCACCGGAGAGGATCGCAGCGTTCCGCTCCAAAACGCGGAAGGTAGTCGGTCGCGCGACCTTGAGCGGGCTGCGACCGGCCGGAACAGACAGAGGCGCCGCCCCCTCCCGTCCTGCCCAGCATCGCGATGGACCCCTGTCCATGGGCCCATCGGGCCGCAGCCGACAAGGGTCCGGGCGGCCGACCTTGACCCTCTCGCTTCCATGGACGCCCTCCCTTCGACCCGACCTTCTCGGACTTTCCGCCCTACCTCGTGCCGCCGCAGTCGGCGGTCGGCGCACCCGAGTGCGCGGTCCCTGAAGTGTGGGACTTTGACTGGGGGACTGCTGGCATCGCCTGCTGCTGGTGGTGGTGGTGGCGGTGCTGCTGCTGCTGCTGCTGCTGCTGCTGCTGTGTGACCAGCCGCTGCTTGTGGCGCGACAGCGAGAAGAAGAGGCCTGCAACCACGAGATGATGAGTTCCGGCCCAGGCATCCAGCGCGCAGAGCGACCCTTCCCTCCGCCGGCCGGGATCCAGGGACGGGGGGAGGGGGCAAAGGGCCCGGGATGTCCAAAGGCCTCCCACTACAGTGGCCCAGTAAAAAATTCCCTCGTGGGGGTCGCTCGCTCTTCCTCTTCCGCCTTCTCCGAGCCGACGCCGGGCTCGCGGCTGCCGCCCTGCGTTCGGCGAAAGCCTCGGGCACGGCGCTCCAGAAGTCCATCCGGCGGGAGAGGAAGAACAGCCGGGCCAAGGGCTGCCCCCTTCCACTCAACCCCACCCCCAGGAACCAGCCAAAGAGGGGGCTGCGGGGAAGCTCCTGGGGCTGGCGACTCTCCCCGGAAGACCCTCCTTCGCGCGCCTCTTGCCGACCCTCGTCCTTGAAGAGGTCCGTCCAACATTTCCTCTGACGGCCGCCCGAAAGAAAACAAAACACGACTGCCAGAGGGCAGCACACAACGCCCTGCGGGGCCGGCAGCAACGAGCGACCTGTCCGAGCGAAGGGGGGCTCTGCGCTGCCCCGCCTGCCCGGCTGCCACGCCGGTCCGCGCTTCCGCGGCGCCTGCTCCTATCCGACTCCGGGCGCGGAGTCCTCCAGGCGGAAGAGCAGCGGGAGGAAGGCGAAACCCTGCATCGATCCCGGCGAAATCCCTGAGGGCGTCCCCAGGTTCACTGCGTCGCCGCCCGTCCCACCGCTGCCCCGCGACGCTTTAGGCGGAGGCGTGGGGCCGCTCGCACTGCCGACCGCCGAGCGGAGGGAACGGCCGGGAAACGGGCGCGGGCGATCGATGCGCGCGCGCGCGCTCGGGAGCTCCCGCGCGCCCCACGAAGGGAGGGACGCTAGGCGCCCAGAAGTTGCGAGACCTCCCAGGACCCCGGAGGCGCCACACACGCGCTGCGGGAAGCACCCGGACGGGAGCATTTTTCGGGAGGCGACCGTGGGGACGCACGCGCGGGACGCCGATCGCGCCTCGAGGCGGCGGCGTTGCCGGCTGCATGCGCGTGCGCTCGCTCGCCGCGAGATGGCGCTGGCGTTGCGATCGCGCGGCGGAAGCGACCAGCGACCGTCGACGCCCTCTCTGCTCACCGCACGGAACTCGAGGAGAGGTGGGGAAGGGGAGGGGGACGGGTAGAAATCCGCGCTCCATCTCGCTCACGCCCGTTCCTCGGACGCCGTCGTTTCCGGGCGAGCGGACCGACGGCGATTTCCGCCGGGGGCGCGACCGTGTGAATCCGGGAAAGGGGCGAGACTCCCCCTCCCTGTGGCGAGTCACAGCGACGGCGCAACTTGGAGCTGATCCCTGCAAGGTCAGCAGCGCCGCGTCTGCTGGAGGACTGGCGCTCGGGCGCCTCCTCGGAGCCGCGCAGCGAGCACGCGGGCTGCCGCAAGCTGCTGCGCGCGCCTTTCCGGCACGATGAGGGGGGGGGGGGATAGGTCGGCGAGGGGACCTTTGCCACGAGGGGGCGGCCTCGGCACGACCGGCACAGCTGCCGCAGTGCGGGCACGACCTGTTCGGCACGGGAGGTTTCTGTGGGGGCCCACTCAGGACGGCACCCCGCCACAATGGGGAGAACAATGAGGGCGGGGTGGGAAGGGTTGGAACGTACAGGACGTTTGACTTTTCCCGCGTCCACGCAGTCCGGTCTCCGCGCAGAGAGAGGCTTTCGACGGAAGAGGCGAATGTTTTCCCGCGGTAGGCAGAGACACAGGGGGAGGAAAAAATAAAACGCTTCCCCTCAGAAAGTTCGTCGATCCAGCTTCCTGGTGTGTGTGTGTGAGCGTTTCCAGAACGTTCGTAAAAATAAAACAAGCGCTCGCGGTCGTCATGACGGGCTGCATGCGCGCGCAATCTTGGCCTAGCGACGACGAATCCAAGTCACCGCTGCACCACCTGTTCGGCGCTTCTTCGATTCTTCCGCCTGCGCGCGCAGCGGCCCACCCGTCCCGGGCGGGGAACCGCTCCCCTTCCCCCGGGCTCGGTGGTGAGGACGACGCGACGCGGAACAGCGCGCGCCAGAGGGCTCTCCCGGGTGCCACCCTTCCTGCCGAGCACCGCGCTGCTTTCAGCCGCAGCTCCCGTTCGGTGAGGAGCGGTGCGTTTCCAGGGTGTCGCTCGGCGAGACCGCAAGACATGCCTGCGGCTGCACTTCGACCCGAGACCTTCCGGAAGGAAAGGGACGAAGGGAAAACGACAAAAGGGGAAGGCGGAGGAAGTATCGCCTCGTGAGTGGGTGCGCTCGCTGCGGCGGCAGTGCGGGACGAGCGCGAGGGTGGAACGACGGGAAGACAGCGCACACGCACCGAGCGAAGGCAAGCAGCAGCAGCCGTGGTCTCCTGGTCGCGGCGGATGGCACGTCACGCGCCAGGAAGCGCCGCAAGAGTAAAGGCAGGCACCAACAGAAGCGATGCCTGCATTTTCCGGTGGTCAGTCCACGCGTCGGGGAGGTCAGCAGTGTGGATCGAGAGAGCCGGTCGCCAAGGAGCGCATGGAGCTCGGCACGAAGTCCCCTGGGAGCAGGGCCCTGCCCAGCGGCCCGCCTGCCAACGCACGTCGCACGGTCTAGGACTCCTCCCTCACCCTCCCCCCCCGCCTATCCGCGCGCATTGCGCGACGAACCGCCTCGGGCCTCGGCGTCCCGGACCATCTCAGGTTGTCCCGCCCCACTCCCCGTCGGCCCCACTGCCCCCCAGTGCCCGCAGGGCTTTCGCTTCGGGCTGCAGCCTTCCAACGCGTTCCGCCGCCTACCCGAAAGGATCTCCTACGGTCCACTCATTGGCACTCCTCGCCTTCCCTACGCCGCCCCACGAGGGCGGTGCTACCACGCTCGAGGATTGACCGTGGGAGGTGAGCGGCCCTTCCAGAGCCGCAGCTCCTGCCCACCCGTGGCAGGCGGACCATCTGGCTCGTGGCGGGTTCGCCCGTCTAAGCCTCCGCCAGGCTGGGCGCGGCCACCCGGCGAGGGGGAGGAGGAAAACGAGCTGCTTGGAGCGCGCGACCTTTCGACCCAAAGCCCGGACTGCTCCTTTCCGCAGCACGGCCAGGGGATGGGGGGGGGGCGTCCTGGGATCCTGGCGTCTCCATGCGGACGGGCAGTGGGCGAGCCCAGCTTCCCGCGGCCGGTGACGTCACCAGGAGCGTTACCAGTACGAGGCGCGCGCGTGAGCCTGCGCTGCCTTCGCCCGTCCTGCGGCCGGATCACAGGACGCGTGCGTCATCAACTCGGGCAGCAGGCGCCGGCAGGTCGCGACCAGTCTCGCCGGGAGCGACTGGGGTTCCCTCCCTACCGGTCGGCCTGCCCCCTCTCTGCCTTTCGTTCGCTCTGCTCCCGGGGCCGCGCGCGTTCCTCGCAGGCGCTGCTGGACGTGGCGCCTGCGCGAGGGGAGGGAGGGGCGGCCGGATGGCTGCGCGACGAGCACGCGGGCACCGACGACAGCTCCTTCCGGGCGGCCTTCCCTTCCCCGCCCCCACCTTACCTCCGCGCACGGGCAGCAGCACGTGGTGGGTGCCGGGACCCGGTGCGGGGAAGCCGCGGGGGGGAGGGGGATTCCGGTGCTGGCGGACGCGCGCGAAAAGAGCACTCTCGCACGAGCGCGCGCTGATCGTTGCGATCGCGCCCCGAGGCGCGTCCACGCACGCCGCTCTGCGGATCACGGGGAGGTCGCTGGGCCGCGTACGAGTCCGCACCCGCGCGCGTCAGCGGCGCAAGGACCGGTGGTCCCCCTGCGGGAAGTCCGATCTTTCGAGATCGGCTCGTGTGCTGCGCGAGAAGCCGCCGCGCGCGCGCGCGCGATCGAGGAACGCGGCCGCGCGCCGTCGTCCTCTTCTCCTGTTACGGGCAGCGCAGCACCACACATCGCGCGGGATCGCCTCTTCTGTTTGATCTGCGCGGGGCGAGGGAGCGAAAACCAAAAGCACACACATACACACACACACAAAAAAAAAAAAAAAAAAAAAAAGGCCCCTCGAGCCGGATGAGACGGTCCGCTTTCGTGCTGCCCGGTCGTCATGGGCGTTACGCGAGCCGAGGGGATGGATTTCGGGCAGAGAGGGCACCGCCGGGGCACGGAAACCTCCCGCGACAAAAACAATTTTTTTTTTCTCTCCCTCTCTCTCCCGGAGACCGCGCTGCCTCTGCGGCCCGGATGAGCGGAGCACCAGCGACGCCCCTCTCTCTCTCCCCACCCCTTCCCAAGCAGCGTTCGGGGGACAGGAACAGGCGACGCCCCCCCCTGTCGCGGGAAAAGAGAAAGGCGCGAAGGAAGCAGCGGTCGTTCTCAATGGCCACCCCCTTCTTCCTGCGCGCTCCGAAAACGGGACTCCGTCCCTGGCTCCTCGGCGTGCCCTTCCGCGAGATGAGCCTGCCAAGAAGGATAGGGCTAGGAGCGTGCGCGCCTCCGTCCGGATTCATCCCCGTGGGTCCCGCTCTCGTTTTCGAAAAGAGGCGGGAACAGCCGGAGCTCCCACTCTTGCATGCAGCCGTGCGGGTTCCCCCCGTACATCCCGGTGCCCCACAAGAGTTCGTCATCTGGATTTTTCCCGGAAAGAGGCGCGTGCGGAACGCCTCGCCTGTAGACAGGGTTCCCCCCGCTCCCCGCTGAAAGTCGGAAGCCCGGGAGAGGACGGGGGGGGGGGGACGAGCCGTCTTCATGAATGAGCGCGTATTTACGGTATCCCGCATGAGACTACATTCCAGGGCGCGATCGCTGGGACCTACCTAGGATCGATTTCAGGTTCCCATCGAGAATATCTTTGGCTGTTATATCATCTAACGGAACTCCCAAGTTTGACAGGAACACAAGGCACGCCTGCACATTATCCAGCTAAAAATACATTGAACGGGGGGGAGGGGGAGGCAAGGTGAGTGGATAACAATGGAGAGTTTTTTTTTTTTCTCTCTTCCCCCCCCCCCTCCTGAGAAAAACTCGAGAATGTTCGAGAAAGCGGTGCTTGCGGAGCACCCGCGTTGCACAGAAGAAAGGAAGGAAAAAAAATGGAGAAAAATGGAAAATTCACCCGTTCGAAGACAAATCCCATTCGTTCACACGAGAGGAAGAAGAGCCGGAGGGGGGGGGGGAAGTGCACTCTGTTTCCTCCTTCGCTCCGGAGGAGTGATCTGCGTTTGAATGGAGCGCATCTCTATGGAGTCGATGGCACAGCATCAGCATCATCGATGATGCTGTTGCCCCCCACCCCCATCGTCGATGGGGGTGGGGGACGTCTTCCCTGCAAACACCGGACGGCCCCCGTGGGAGCAGGGAGGGTCCCGAGGGAGGCGGTACGCAGGGGTGCCAGCACCTGTGTCCGTGTGTGCTCGCAGGCACGCCACGAGGCCAGGCCGGTTGAAAGTTTTTTCGACGAGGACAAACACCATCGTTCCATCTCGGGAGGAAGAAAAAAAAAAAAACGCGCGCACACACAAATGCCTTCTACCTGCTGGCAAATGGTAGAAAACGATCGCAATTTAATGGCACTCTCAAAACAAAGAGACCGCGCTGCTGATGGTTTTCGATGACTTTTCGTCTCTCTCTCTTTCTCTCAAACACCAAAGTAACATTACTGATAACATCCGTGCCTCTCATGAATTACAATCGGTTCAGAAATTTCTCTTTCTCTCTCTCTTTCCCTCTTTTTTTTTTTTTTTTTCCTCTCTTCTCTGCAATGCTTACTGATTCGAAAACCCTTGCGTTTATGAGATAGGCCTTCGAGCACAAGGATAAGGACAACAACTCGGACATACCGCATGGACCGAAGTCTTCGGCTTGCGGTTAACTCCTGACACTTTCCGCCCAGCTGAAAATCACGTCAGGAGCTGTGCTGCCGGCGTTTCGGCACGCCCTGGTACTTACTGATGATCTCTATCACCTCCACCAGGATCACACCGTCCGCGACGTCCTTCTGGAGATCGCTGATCAGCCGTTTGCTCTTCCCTCTCTCGAGATAGTGGTTCGCCCATTCCGTGTAGATCTGAAAGCGATGCAATCTTGCTCCGAGGCCCGTCAATGGAAGAAACCCCTCATCGCCATCTCCATCTGGGCGCGCGCGCGCACGTGACTCATATCAACGGGAACCCTGGAGTGCCGTACCGGGGGGAACACGTTCGAATTCCCCCCGGCCAGCAACACCCCACCACCGCGACGGGGGGGGGAGGGAAGGGGGGAGAGAGGGGGTGAGGGGGTGAACACACACACCCGTGCGAAGGGCTGAAGTGCATGCATGCATACCTGGAGCGTTTCCTGAGCGGTGTACTTCTTCTTGGCGCTGCTGCTGTTCATCGCAAGCGGCACCGGCGTCGGGAAGCTCGCATCCGCGTAGAGAGAGAGCACTTCGGCTTGCTGTTTACCCGCGTCGCACGCATGCGGCCCGCAGCGAGCGACTAAAAGAACGATGCGAGCAAACTTGGATTCCTCGACACGGAGCACGCATGTCTATATTTGCGACTGCTGCTGCTGCAGCCACACCGGCGTGCCGCTCGTGGAGAGGACCGGACAGCAGCCATTCGATCAGGGAATGGATTTCTTCCCGGCGACGGAGGAGGGAGGTTGCACCAGTGAACTCTTGCGCATGGGTGTACGTGTTTTGGTCATGCGGGCGGCAGTGATTTATCGTCCGCTTCCTCTGAATTCTTTCGTCACACGGTCTGTCCACGGAAACCGAAACCCAAGCCCGGAGGAGGACGCGCGTCGAGAGCCAACATCCGAGCGCAAATTCGTCGGTGGATCTTTTTCGGCGCTCATGTTTTACCCCTCTCGGCGGAGCTGCTGGTGAATTCCTTCGCTTTCCTCCTCCTCTCTCTGTTCTGTTCTGTCTTTTTTTTTTTTTTTTTTGTTGCCTTCTTCTCCTTGGAGATCCTCCGAAACTATCCCTGTACAAAGTGAGAAAACTTTATTACCCTGTATAAATCGAAAGCGGAAAAAAAAGGAAAAAATAAAAAAAGTGAAACTCAACTCGTTTTCTTAATTGTACGAGCTCAGCGGCCCTCGTGCGAAAGAACCGTTTTGCGAAAAGCGGGGGGGGGGGAGGGGGGAAGGGGGGTTCGAATAGCTGCCAAGCACCAGCCGAGAGGTCCGACTTTCGTTTCACGCAACTGACGACGACGAAAGCTAAAATGGAAGCCGTCGTCGTGGAGGGCGAATCTCCCGGCCAAAGCCACATTTCGAAACAGCCACTGCCGCCACCGAAAACGATGCCGATGGCGGAGAAAAACACCAGGAGCGAATGATCCAGCATCCTCTCTCGAGGCAGCCGGCGAGAAGGTACGGTTTTTCGAAGACTCCGCATCTGCATTCGTTCAGGATTTCTTCCTCCCCCCTTGTTTTTTGCTTTCCCTTTTTTTTTTTTTTTCCTGCACTCTAAAATTGGACTGCACGAAACGACATTCGGCAGACCGTTCGGAAAAGATAGACGTAAATTCATTCCCAGGAAATTTTCTTCAGCTCCCTTGGAGCGGCACTGCCGTCCTCGTTGGTTCCGAACACGCGCGGAGATTCCTCGTCGGGTCGTGACGTCACTCTTCCTCAACAGTCGAGGGAGTTCGGGGGAAACGCACTTGCGTCACTCGCGCGCGCGAGTGACCCGGTTCGCTTCCGGTCACCGCGACTCGCCACCACGTCCTCAAGGATTCAAGACGTCGCCGCACGATCCTCAAGGACTCCGCGCAGGGAGCGAACGAGTCCCCGCTTTCGTGCGGTCCCTCTCGCCTCACGGGGCGAAAAAATGGGTCTTGGGCGAGTGAGCGATCGGCGGGAACGATGCGAACGTTCGGCAGATGCCTGCGGCCCTACGGCGATGCCGGGATATTCCTTTTCCTTCCGACAGTCCTGCTTCGGCAAGGGCGGCGTTGACCAAAGGTCGTCCGAGAGAGAGGGTCCCCCTTCCGCGCTTTCCCTTTCCAGTCCAGCGTGCCCTTCCCCCTCCATCCCTGAACGGGTCCTCCTTCCCTCTCCGGAAGATCCCTTGCCGTGAGGCAGCATCACGGAGCCGGGGAAATCCCGGGTCATCCAGAAGGAGTCGAGCGTCCCAGGCCCAGATACGAGCGTCAAGTACAAGCACGCGTCGCGCAGCCTCGTTATCTCCTTGCGTCATTCCCCCCCGGTACGCCGGGATGCTCTTTTTGCTGCTGTTGTTTGAAAACAAGGGCGTTGATACACACTCTATTTAGCATGCTCACGGTGCTCTATTCATGAATTCTATTTATGGGCCGTGGCGATGGATCTGATTCGTGGGAGGTAGGTACTTTTGGTGGGACTTCGATGCCTCGCGAGGCGCGCAGGTGATTTGCCCACCTTCCACATGCCGGGAAAATGGCGTGAGCGCGACAAGGAGATGCGCGCGCATACAGGGAGCACACCGGGAAGACGTCGCGAGTCCTTTTTTTTTTCTTTTTTTTTGCGCCGCAAGGTACTGGCCTCTCGGCGGTGCGCGCGTGCGCACGCTGCCGCCGCACCTCGCCGGCGCCCTGCATGCGCGCGCATCGCTCCCTCGGCGCGCAGTCGCCATATGCGGATGGGGAGACGCGATCCCTCAGAAGGGCGGGCGACGTCGACGCGCGCCCCGTCGGCGGCCGCATGGCGGGATGCGCAGGCTTCGGAACCGAAATTGTCCGGGAGAGCTGCTCACCCCTTTCACGGAGGCCGTGAGCGCGCGGAGCTCTCCACCCTTCCTCGAGGAGTGCTGCGCTTCGTGGCCGCCGCCGCTGCCCCCCACTCCCCCTCTCCACGACGCTCCGGGACCCTACACGATCGCTGGTTGTTTTTTTATTTTAGAGTCCGTCCCCTCCCCCCCCCCCCCAATCCCCTTCGCTGCTGCTCGCGCGTAATCGCTTGAGACCTGGGGAACCCTCGCGTTTCGCGGCCGCCCCCGGTGACCGCTGGCGGCGCTTCGATCGGATGGCGCGTTTTCCGGGACGGTGTGCGCGGGAACGCGCCGAGCGCCCGACCCGTCCGTCATCGCCCGACTCCTTCCCTCGCAAATCACAAGGGAGCAGGTGGAGGAGGGGAGGGGGGCGTAAGAAGGCGGGAGGTACCGAGGGGAATGATGACTTTCGTTTCGGGTTTCCCAGTAACGGAACCAGCCTGCTCAGTCACTAGGAAACGTTCGCCGCTCTCCCTCTCCCTCGAACCGCTCAGCAGGATCGCTCCGCCTCGAAACGGCGAAAAGCAGGGAGGCGGCTGCTGCGCTGCAACAGCGGCGCGGACGAAAGGCCCGCCCGAAGGGGCTCTCCACCCTGGCTCAGGCAGTACTTCTCCGGGGGGTCGACGGGATGTGGCTCCCGTCCCTGGACCGGCGGCGCGGGAGGAGGGAGCGACCTTGGAGACGGGCCGGGGAGAGGGACCCCGGCAGCCCGGAAGGAGCGACGGCCGGGCCTCGCAGGGAACCCAAGCAGCCCGCGCGTACGCGGCTGGCTCTGGACCGCGAGCGGATGGCGAAGCAAACCGGAGGCCGGAGCCACCACAGCCCGGAGGCTACACATCACCCCTCCTCAGGCGCCAGAGAGCCGCGGCAAGGAGGCCGCTCGCCCGGCTTGAGCTCCGCACTCCGCGGGAGATCAGCAAGCGAGGTGAGGGCCTCAGGTCACGTCCCTGACGGGGACTCCGGCGAGGAACGCGAGCTGCTGCTGATCGCCCACCGTGGGTGCCCGCGCGGTCTCCCGCTCAGCCGGTCACGTCCGGGGTTCCGCGGGGCTGCTGTTCCCGGCGGGCGCTTCCAGCGGTCGCCTTAAAGAGGGGGCTTCCACCTCTACGTCCACTCCCCCGACCACGATTCCCTGCATCGCGGAAAGCCCATCTTGCCCTGCGGCGGCATTCCATTGCCCGCTGTCCTCCTCATTCTCCTCAGTCGCGAGGCGGGATCGGCGTCACGGTTCGGACCCTTCCCGGGGAAGGGTCGGCGCCTAGAACGGGGTGGTGCGTCTTGGATTCCGATCTCCCCCCCCCCCTCTGTCCCTCAGGATAATGCTGGCTGGTCTACGGGCTTCGCGTGCGGCAGCACCGATGAAAAAACCGGATGACTCCGCTGCCTGGACGGGACTGGAAGTCAATCCTCCGGGATCCTTCCAGGGATCAGGGAGTCCTTCAGGATTCCCCTCGGTTTGCGATAGTGGAGCCGTCTCCTCCTCCCTCGAGGGGGGGGGGGCAACCCTCCATCGCGTACCATAGAGCTGGTTGACACCCCCTTGGTGGTTACCTGTCCAGAGTGTCAAGAAGAGCGCTACTCCTTTCAAGGAGCACCTTTCAGAGAAAATGGGGAAGTGTCCCTTCGGGGTTCTCTTCAGTAGAGGAAACAGGAAGCAAATCCTTTCCGGGAGGTTCTTCCGGAGAAGAAACGAGGAACGATCCCTTCCGGGGGGAACAAGCAAGAGATTCTTCCCTTCGGAGGTAATCAGGAGGAGGGTTCCCTCCCAAGCGTGAGAACCCGAGCGCTCCTCAGTACCAGGCTGTCGTCGGCGCAGATACTGCCACCGACGGTGGCCTGGACGCACTGTACGCTCTCAGACGTGCGGCGACCAAGCACGGCGCACGTGTCCGCGTGGGAGGGACCAGCGACGGCATGACCTTCTTCGTGAGGCTGGCCCAGACATTCGTCAACCACTTGGTGACCGCGCTCAGGAACTGCTCGACTTCTCTCAGGTCGCCATTCTTCGGCCTCATCCATCTTTCGGTGGAACCACGCTGGGAGACTCCGCTCTTTCTTGATCTGGTTGATCTGGATCTTGTGCAGCGCAGACGCAGGTGGGCGAGCAGATGCCTCTGGTAGCGGAAGATGGGCGCACTGGTCAGGACTTGCCTCTACGTCCCGGCGCAGGTCCGCGAACGCGTTCCTGATCTTCTCCGTGGAGAAGTCCTTATCCGGGCATTCCTGCTTTGCTCACGCAAGTCTGCGCCGTTAGGAGCCGCACGATGACTTGCTTCTCCATAGGGCAGACATCTTGACGTCGGAAGTGAGAGGTATAGTGCTTTCGGGAAGCATCCGCTATTCCTTCCGACGTCTGACGTACCTGGTTCTCGAACTGGATGCAGAAGATATCGGTGGAGGTGTTCTTTTCCGTTTCCTTTGATGTTTCTGAAGACATATTGGTTCTCGTACTGGCCTCAACACTTTGAGAGGAAGAAGTCTTGGATGTTCAACTCCCGGTACGCTTCCTGCCTCCATACTGCATATTGCAGAACACGTGGTTGGTGTGCTTCAGCCTGTCGCAGTCATCGATGCTGCGTATGGTGATGGCACGCAAGGTAGTCTCCATGAGCTGCTGGTGGCAGGGAAGCATCTTGAACCAGGCGGGCATGCATACCAGCACCGCCCTCGTGCTTATCTTCTTCCGAGGGTTCTCGGTCTTCAGGATGGAGCGCATCAGGGAGTGGTCTGAGAGCAGGGTCTGAGAACGTGTCGCAGAAACCTTGGATGCGATTCAAGATTTCCTTTCTGTACAGGACGTGGTCTATTGGCTTGTGACTAGCTTTTAGCTACAGCAGTCCGAATCCTTCAGACAGCTGCCGATGCTCAGTCACTCCTCTGCAGTCTTTGGACTGGGTGACGTTTTCCATCATGCTGAAATCGCACACGACGACGATGATGTCCTTGGATGCGGCTTTGCTGTCCAGAAAGCGCCAGTGCTTTCCTTGGTGTGCGGCCTGTACACGTTTTCCAGGAAGAGGGGGACGGTTCTGGACCAGGGCATGCGAACTACAACGAAGCGGACGGGTCACAGAAGAGGAGATGTTTCAAAGACAGCGTGTGCTATCTCGTTCTTCACGGGAATTGCCACCTCTTTCTTCTTCTTACAGTCCGTGCTCGCGAACAGTTGGGCGTCCAGGCTTCTCCCGAGTTCGAAGCAGATGTGGTTCTTCTGTAGACACAGGTTGGTACCTCGCTCGACGTGCTGCAAGATTCGTCTTCTCTTCTCCTGGTTCCATATCCCGTTGATGTTCCAGTAGGCGATCTTCAGGCTCCTGGTGGACTTGCTTTCGCAGTCGTCGAGGAAGTCGCCTCCGTGTCGGCGGACCGTCCTCCGCTGTTTTGCATTGGCTACACCATACGCCTTCCGCTTGCGTGCGTGGATGGATGGCGATTTCCACCTTCCACACTCCACACGATCCGGTTGTATCACGATCGCGATCCCTGGTGGGGTTTACGGACACTGCCTTCGCGTCGTCGGTAGCCACTGTCAGCAAACTGGCCCAAAAAACTCGTCTACAGGCTCATTCAGACGTCCCCATACAGGCAATTCTTTCGTACTCATACGTGTTTCATCTCTCCACTGGTTTCAAGCATGGCGGACCTCGTCCGCCTCGCCACTGTTGCCGTGGAGTTCGGCATTGTTGGCTGCGACGCGTCCCGGTTGCCTAGGATGCATCACTGCCGACGCTGGTGCGGTTTCTTCCTTGGACAACCTGGAACACCTCCATCGCTTGGCTTTTTCCGTGCGCTGTGCGATCCTTCCTTTCCCCTGAGGGTCCTCCACGCAACGCGCAGTCAGCGGCCCTTCGGTTAGGAAGGGGTCCAATTGATCTCTTCAAAGTGTGTCTCTTATGCAGAATGCAAGAGTCCGCGCGAGCGCAGTCTCCCACGAAGGGCAGAGAGCATCGAAGGTCGGAGTGGAAGGGAAGGTCGCAAGGTACGTTCGGGCGTGACTGGAAGTCCAGCAGCGGCGACCCTTGCTTCGAACAGCAGCTCTGCTCCTACGAATGCATGCTGGTTGACGTCAACAAACGGCTCGAAGTGACTTGTCTTAAAGACAGCGGTGAGCTGCCCAAGGGAAAGAAGGACTTTCTGGCAGACGGCAAAAGTACCGATCACTTGGGTGAGGACGTTCTGACCACACAACTCTGGATCCCCACGACTTTGATGACTTGGGTCGCGAACCTAGATGGCAGCTCTTGGGGTGAGCAAAGGCGTGTCAGAGTTGGTAACAGAGCCACCTGCCGAACCTTCGCCTGCTCTGCACTGAACACCCCGTTGCCACCTTCCTCTGGAGCCGAAACGGGGGAAACTTTGGATGTAGGATATACTGGACCGCGCTTGGAAGCTGGCTGCACGGATCTCTCCGGAGCGCTTGCCGCCGCCACCAAGACGGCAGTTTCAGGAGGGCTCGCGTCCGAACCATCTCGGCCTTCTGGCTCACCTCAGGAACCCTCCATCTTCCGGCGACAGAACACCGGCAGTCAGGAACGCCTCAGTTCCGGTGGTTGAGCGCCGGCATGACGCTCCAGCGCCATCCATCATCGAGAAAGGTCGCACCTGCAGGCTGGTTGCTGACGACGCTTTTTGGTGGAGGATTCGTGCTTACATGGTTGCTTCGTCTACAGCAACCAAGAGGCCCAAATCTCGAGGTACCGTTCTGAGTGGGTTGAAAGTCTCGGTGTGGACCCTTTGGATGAGACGAGACGTCAAGGGCACGATGACATGGACCAAGTGCCTCGCTGGGTTCGGGTTTCCATGGTTGCCGCGTCCACAACAACCAACGCCTTCCATCAGATCCGATAAGCGTGGCGTCGAGCGCGTTGGGTCCCCGCGCTCGTTTCATTCCGCAGCGCCAGTTCCGCCCCACGGAAGTTGATCCACTGGTGGTGAATGCTCGTTGCTCAGCAGTCTGAGATTCGGCGTCGAAGCCGGCAGGATTTCTTATCCATTTAAAGTCCGAGGATGGGCCGAGGTCATATGGCCCTGAGGTCTCCTCCAGTCGTCCGCTTCAGCGGACAAGACCCCCATTGCTCCTTGACGAGCACCAGCTGTCTTGAGGCAAAAGGTCGGTTGACAACCGGAGCGTTTATTTTTACGTGAACAAACATGTGTAGGACTATCGGCCCTACAACGTCCGAAAGAGTTCGGAACGTGCCGAGTAACCGGCACGCAGGCCGGCGAGTTTCGACTCGGCAGCGGAGGGGAAAAGGACAAACAGAAAGAAAAATAAAATAAAACACTATTTACAAAAAAGGGAGGGCTCAGGGAGGGGATCTCATTCCTCTGCAGGCCGTCCTCTACATCCTTTCCAAGATGCCGTCAAGTACCATCTGCGTATGAGGCGAAAGGTCGGAGGGAGTCAGCAGTAGCTAGCTCGTGGTTCGATCCATCCTTCGCTCGCTCCGAGGCACCTTCTCGGAGCTCTGCTGACCAGGTGGGTCAGGTGAATGCCCTCGAGCAGCCCCTCGGCGGGCGGTTGGCCCTGACCTGCTCAGGGCGCGGTTGGCTCGCAGGCATCCGCACCGGGGGCTGCTGGACTCAGGAGGGGAGCCTCTCGAGGAGCCGGACCAGGCAGTTCGTCTCCCTGGGCCGCGGCGGAGGGACTCCCGTTTTCCCTGGCTATCCCAGAGCAGTCTGCCGTTGCCTAGGGCTGGCCAGCCGAGCTCTGGCGCCAGATGAAGGCGCGCCTCTGTCCAGCAGGATTGCAGCTCCCGGTGTGCGTTCGCGGTGTCCCTTCCGACCTCCTCGGGAAGGGTAGCACGACAGGGGAAGCCTTCCACCCCTATCAGTAACCCTCTGGCACCTCCCTAGAGGGCCCTCCTCCGGGGAGCAGCCCCGAGGAAGAAGGAGGCGGCGGTGGTCGCCTCCTCCCTCAGCCTCCACTGAGCACCTCTCCCCCCTCCGCGCGAGGACCGGTTGGCGGGGAGTGGGCCTTACGCATTTGGGACGAGCACCGGGTGAAGAAGGGGTGCGGGAGGGGTTGACCGGATCACACCATCTCCGCCTCGGCCCAGGCTGGCGTGCTCGGGAAGCACGGGCATCCCCGCGTTGCCCTAGCGACGGGGCGGTAGCTGGCGACGGCGGCGATGAAACCCCTGTGCTCCTCGCAAGCGGAGCCAAATGGGAACCTCAAGGTCATTAGAAGGACGGGTCGGGATTCCCTCGATCTTCGGAGTGCAAGCCCGCCCCTTTCCCGGGAAAACCATGGGATTGTCCGCCGGGTCGCCGGCGGCGGAGGGAGCCACCGGATCTCTGCGCCATCATCGCCTTGGTGGAGCTCCCGGGGAAGTCGATGGCGACTTGTTCCCGGGGCGAGCTTGACCCGGCGGCAATCCCATGCGGATGGCCTTGCTGGCCCGGCGCGAGACCCTCACCTGCTCCAGGATCCGCGGGTCTCCCGTCGCTCCCAAGCTGGAACGGGGCACGCTGCACCCCGGAGTGCTCCCCCTAGAGCGCATGATCCCCTACGACGGGTAAGCCCCCGGGGATATGGACGTAAGGAAGTCGCATGGCTTCCGGGATGGCCATGTGCGAGGACGTTCGGATGCCTGGGGGCAGTTTCTGTTCAGGAAGGCGGGAGGATGAGAGCGGAAGCGCAAATACCTTGGAGAGAGGGGTCCGGACAGTAAGGAGGCGCTGGCCCTCGGGCGTTGGTCTTGGTTGGCAGGTCAGTCGAATGACAGCAGGAGATCAGCCGCTCCGCAGCTGGAGGGAAGGGGGGAGGGGCAGGACAGGGCAAGGCTCCCAGTGGGCCGGCTTTCGCTCCGATCGCGCCTCGGCCTGGAAGCTCCGGGGAAGGCGGTTTCCCCTTAGGGAGTCGTCCGCGGGAAAAGGGGAGGTTAAAGGGCTCGAGGCGGTTCCGCGGCAGTCCCGGGAGGCGAGCACATCTGCTCCCCTCTTCCTGCGGACGATGCCTCCCGTCGCTGGGCCGCAGCCGCGCCGTCCGGGAGAGGTCACTGCAGCGAGCGCCTTCCGGGAGCAGCAGGACGGACCAGGTGCATCTGGTGCATCCCGAGGAGAAGGGGAGGGAGGGACGCTCGGGTCTTCTGGGTTCGCTTCCGGAGGGATGTCCCACAGGGCGCCGGCCTTTCGAGGTTTGAGGGAAGCTGATGACCTTCCCTGCTTCCCTGGGGGAGGGGGGCACCGCGCGTCCCGGGCTGCCCAGTGGCTCCCCTGGGCTGCTTGGAGTCTTGGGAGCGTGGATAACTCGCTTTTCGACGTTGCCGCATCGTCGCTTCGGAAGGAGAAGGGGGAGAGAGGGGGGAGCAGCTCCGACTAAGAAAGACCACGGCGGGAGCAAGAGCGCGCCACTCCCTTCTGGACATGCGGGCGCCAAGTCGCTCCGGTGGTCGGCGGAAACTTCCCCCGGGAGTCGCAGGCGGGAGGTCGCGGATCGGGGCGAGCCAGCAGTTGCGACCAGGCGAGAGGAATGAACGAGACCTCCGCTGAGGACACAGGAGGACGCGCTCGGCACCCGTCACCGCGGGTCGCTGCTGCTGTGCCGTTCGCAGCGCCGTCGGCGATCAGTTGACTTCCGATGCGGGGCGGCGCGTCCCGGAGAAAGTGGGCGAAAACGCTGAGCGCCATTCCTAGGGGGTGGGGGTGGGGGTAGGGGGTCTTTGGTGGTGGGAAGGGACGTTTGAGGTGCTCGAGTCTCGGTGGACTCGGTGACTCGGTGAGACGTGAGCAGCATTCGTGATCTGTGACCTTACTCTGTGGCAGTCGGTCTCCACTCAAAGCTGAGCCTTCGACGCCGAGGAATGAGGGGGAAGGGGAGGCGTCTTGGGTCTCGAGCCCCCCCTATACCCTGGGGGATGGTGCTGGTTGGCCTCTTCGGGTGCGGAACTGGCGGGAAGTCCCCCGGATGCTCCCGTTGAGTGTCCGGGACTGGAAGTCCACCCTCTGGGATTCCTTACAGGTCATCAAGGAGCCCTTCGGGGTTCCCCCCTATTGTGAAAATGGGACCATTGCCTCTTTTCTAGGGATGTGACCCTCCATCGAGTACCATGGAGCTGGTTGCTTGAGGCCTCTCCAGTGTGCAAGAAGCGCGCGGCTCACTCCAGGCAAGTGCTCTTCAGAGGAGGAAGAAACGGGGTCCGCGACGGAGGCTGTGTGGTTACGTGGCCCCACCAAGCGTCGCGGGTTCGAATACTCCGAAGTGAATCGACGCAGTGCGTCGTGGGTTCCGAGTTCACCCCACAAGATGACGCTGGTTGGCCTACATTCATTCGAGTGCGGCACTGGTAGCGGTTCAAACCGGATGCCCCCGATGAAGGCCAGGACAAATGGGAGTCGACCTCCGGGTCCTTCCAGGAATCAAGGAGTGGGAGCTCCCCTTCGGTTGTGAAGGAGCGGACCCCCCTTCCCGGGGGGACCCTCCGCGTCGTACTGATGGAGAAGGTGTGTCGCCACCACCTCTCCAGAGAGTGCAGAGAAGCGAGCCGATCCTTTCGGGGGAGCAGTGTCCTTTTGAATTTCGGAAGCGTCCCTTCGAGGTTCTCTTCAGAGGAGTAAAACAGGAGCGGATCCCTTGCGGCGGATCCCTTCGGAGAAGAAAAAATGAAGCGGACTCTTCCGGGGTCCTCCGAAGAGAATAAGGAAGGATTCCCCTTGCCTTCGGGGTTCCCCTTCGGAGACAACCAGGGTGGAGGTGATCTTCATTCCGGGCATCTCTCCCCAGGCGTGAGAGGAACGGACTCTGAGACCTTACCTGGATTCATATGAAGGTCCTCTCCCGGGGCACCCCCCATCTAGAAGAGTCACACTCATCCGTGTCAAAGAGCTGCGAAGACAGAAAAGAAGGATTTCCATCATTCTACCCTTGCAGGTCCCCTCTGGGAGAAGAAATTCAGGGGCTGGGGGTCCCTCCTGAGAGGACGAGAGAGTGAAATTCCCTTCGGGACTACCTCCCGATCGTGAGGAAGGAACGGGAGCGCTTCCTCTGGAGCATTCCTAGATTCATACGGTGGTGGTGGTACCCCCTTACCCTGGGCACCCCCTTACTGGAAAGGTCTCCCGCACCCTCGGGAGGCGTGTAGACGGCAGTCTGCCTGTGGCTGGTGAGGCATTCTGGGACACCATGCTCTCGTCATCAAGTCTTTGGGGAATCCGAAATGGAAACGCGCCGTAGGGGGCACTTTCTCGTGGTCGATGCGAGTTCTCGTCCGGATGGAGGGAGCACCCGGTTGCAACGTCGTGATCTCGCGGAGATAATAAAGCAAGTGGCTGCCTGACCGCCAGCACCAGTGAAAGCCTGCACTGCACCTCCAAGCGGGAGTGCGATGGCGAGGAAATGGCTCTTAGGGAGTGCAGTTGATGCAGAGTGAAGCTGTGTCCTGTAGCCGACCACAGGCAGGAACGCAATCCGGAGGTTGAGGAGCGACGGCTTTGGCTGGCAAGTGGCCCAACAGCGTCATGTAGGGAGGAAGGGTGGAGCAGTTCCACTTCCGGAAGGAGCCACGAGGAGCACCCCTTCTTCCTCTTCTTCCTCTTCCTTGACTCAAGCGGTGACCCCCTCCCCAGCCCGCTGATGTCGCTTCCATCAAGCCTGCGGCTTGGGCGGGTGCTGGCCGGAAGCTGGGCTGCTAGCGCCGATGGGGAGAGCAGGAGGGTGCGCCGGTGGTTCGGCCTCTAACGCAGATGCCTCTCACGGAGCACCGCCCTCCCTTTCCTGCTCCCACCCGCTGTTCCCTTCCCCCAGGCAGCTCACTGGAACCATCCATTTCTTCGGGACAACTTCCCCCCACTCTCTCGTCCCCACCCGCCAGACTGCTAGCTCCGGAGGAGCAGCTAGGGAACCTCCAGGTTGCTCCTCATTGAGGATCTCCAAAGACTACTCTCTCGTCTTCGCACCACCTTATCGCGACTCCTTCCCAGAGGGCAGGAAGATTCTGGAAATGCACTGCCGCAACAAAACCTTTCCCCTCCTCCTCCTCTCTCCGATTCACGTCCTGTTCGGTACTTCCGGTCACGCCCTCCAGCCTGCCTTGAGGAGGAGCTTCCATGGAAACCGGATGCTCGATAGGGTCTCTGTGATGAGCGCCTTCCTAATAGTGCAGGGTGAGTTCTCCGCATCCCTCCCACGTCTCAAGGAGCGACCAGGGGGATGCAAGCAGGATCTGCTCTTATGGATCTGCCAAGGAAATCACTTTGTTTTCTCCGAAAGGGGGGAGATGCAGACAAACACAACGGCCTGAATTTCCTCCAGACTACCTCCTCCCGCCTGCAGAGGGAAAATAGGACTCGGGACTCCGCCAGGAAGACAAAGGCAACTCAAGAAGGTTTTGGTCACGTGTTTTGGGCTAGGGAGTTGCGAAAGCGACTGCAGAACCGATGCTCCCAATACCAACTCGGAAGTATGCCATGGGGGAGGAGGGCGGAATCCACGAATCCTCCTCGAGTCTGCCCTACTCAATCGTGGTGTCGTGTCTCCTTCCGCTTAAACTCCATCTGAATCGACCCTCACGCTGAAAAAAGAAACGGAAACGGGATCGACAGCGAAGTTCTCGTTCTCCAAGGTGCAGGATGAGTTTTTCAAACGTTCTCATGTCAAAAAGAAAAATAGGCTGTTTTTCTTTTTTTTTCACAGGGAATTCCATGAATCACAAGTGGAAAGAGTTCAAACGAATGGTGATTATCAGGAAAAAAATGATAGGCCGTCTGCGTAAAATTAATAACATGCAAATACTAAATTGTTTTGGCGCGAGTTCAAAACTCGAATTCCTGCCACACGGTAACACACACACAAAAAAAGCGTATCCTAACAAATCGGGACTGGGAAAGGGAGACAGACTGCCTTTTCCTCGAACTGTCTGAAGAAGCCCTCTGTCTACACATGGAAGCCCTCTTTCTGTGCTGCTTTGCATAATCGAAGATTTTTAAATCGCAACTTGTGTCAAACGCAACTATTGAGTCCAGAATCGGCTTATATGTGTAATTTTTTTCCATACCATCTATCCATTTACACTGCAGACTTCCGAGGCAGACTCATCTGCCCGGAAGAAAGCTTGCTAACTTTCGTGATTTATGCTTTTCGTGTTCACCTGCTTGCAGTATTTGCAGTGCACACATTTTTCTGACGGGAATACGATAACGGGTGGTAATTTGGTGAGCAACAGAGCTGAACTCGAAGAGAGGTAGACACCACTGTCCCTAAGATACAAAAGGATTGCTGATATACAAACAGCACAGAGACCAACGAGTGGCACGTGGCTTTCAGCAGACGAACGTGAATTCATATGTCGTGTCTATCAGTAATACCGTTCATCCCTCTGCCCTTGCACGGGTGATTGATGGTTGCAAAAGGGAAGATACTCCTTCACATTACCAGCGTGCTAACCTATCTTAGATTTTTGAGGGCCTCATTTCTGTACTGGAAAATTTCGATCGGTAAAATGAAAACTGAACGGTTACCAGACTTCCAGCCATTCTTTTGTTAGCTCGTGTACTGTGCGGGTACGGATCATCGACGTTTTCCAAGAAGGATGTCAAGCACTCTTTTTCCGAGCAAACGACCACAATTTCCACGGATGATTCGAGTGCTGGGATTACTGACATTACTGACCATTGTTATTTAAGTTCGTGGAACCGCACATGATGTGGTTTGTCTTTACGCTCCGAAAATTCCAGAAATGCAGAATGTGTAACGCGTACTTTGGGTGTTTTTGGATTTATTCCCGCACAGTATGCTGAGCAAACTGCAGAGTTAGCACACAGGCTCAGCTCTCCAGTGAACCGTGTTTTGCTGCAATGAAAACGGAGATTCCCCGTCACACCTTTCCGTTCTATCAGTATATGAGATTGAATGTTTTAAGTTTCATCCCCAGAGGAATCGAATCTTTGTAAACATGATTCTATGTGGCGCAGATTTGAGGAAAAAGCAACCATTGTTTAGTGTTGAAAATATGTCATAGCTTGTCGGCGGGATAGGTGTTCCAGAATGTCACGTCTGGCAGATTACTTTCTTGTTGTTGGCTATGATAAAGAAAAGGAAGGTAGGTAGCTCATTTTGTCACTATTACATATATATGCATACTTATTTACATCCGTGCAATATTATGAAAATTGCAAGCGGTGGCATGTGTTAGAATCATTTAAATGTAGAGAGAAAAAGAAAGAGAACCAAGTTTGCGAACAGTTTCGTCGTATTTATGTTTTTGAAGGTCCACTTGGGCATAGTTGTGGCAGAATATTGCAACGGTTTCCAGAAGTCGATTGGCCAGAAGTTGGTTTCAATGAAGGAATTACATTGGTAAGGTACATCATTACTCAATGATTGTAGTGTTTGTCTTCGTACAGTTTTGCCAACCTCAAGGCTGGTTATTATCCCACGAAGAAAAAGAACCACAGTTCATCATGGCTGTATTGACGGATATGGATGCAAATAGGCACTATTGTGCCAGCATTTGCTTTTATGAACCAATATCTATAGTACCATTAACACATGCTGATGAGGTTTGTGGTCTGTTGTTGTTTTTTATCAGTCATTCTTGTTGTAGAATGAAGATAGCGTCGAAAATAGTTCCCTGAAGTATACTCCCCTATCTGTATCTGCTTTATCTGCAACTAGTCATAGTTTGATGTATGCTCCCAAGTGTTTAGTGCTAGTGTCACATCATGATCTAGGTTCCACCCTTCAGAATTGCTTAGGAATTCTGTACACAGCATATATAGATAGGCTGAATGTGCAGCTGGAAACTCTTGTTGGGAACATTCTAGGCTGTGTTCAAGTTCCCCCTCCAGGAGGACCCCAAGTTCGTTTCAGCATTGGAGCTGGAGATCGGCAGGCTCTTCAGCCCCCTATGTGGGCATCTGTTCCTGCTACAGGGAAAAGTGTTGCTCAATTGTTTCAGCTTCTTGGTCCATATAATGCATTGTATTTATTTGGTGCTGCATTGACTGAGCACAAAGTGCTTCTGTGTTCCAAAAGTTATCGTTTGCTCAAGGATGCTTGCCATGCCCTTACTGGACTAATGTTCCCTTTTCGATACACTCATGTATACATCCCTGTGCTGCCTGCCACATTGCTTGAAGTTTGTTCAACCCCAACCCCATTTATAATTGGTATTCATGCATCATTGAGGCCACAACTGGCACATTTGGTAGACGTCATTGTTGCCAATTTAGATGAAGGTCATCTAATGATACCAGAGGGCCTAGCAGTAACTCAGCTCCCTGATGGATTGCGGCACACAGTTCAGGAAGAATTATTGTTAGTATTGAGACCTGAACTGTGCAGTTATGGTAAGTTCTTGGTTAAATGCGAATAAGATTGCATGTACTCATGGTAACCAGATATGGCTTTCTCCTGTGCTCCTGAGAATTCAGTGTCTGCCGATTTATTGGACAAGAATATAAGGGCTGTTTTTTTAAGATTGTTTGCTCGCTTACTCCAGGGATATCGCACTTGTTTGAATGTAGTGCGTATCCACCCACATCTAGTCATCACGTTCCGTAAGGTAAGGCTTTTCTTCTGGTAGAGAGTCATTGAACTTAAATGTTTGAAAGACTTCCTTTTTAAGTCAGAAAGGCTTAATGAGTTGTACCTTCACGAAACGTCTATTGGATTGTATGTTTTTCACCACTTTTGTCCAAGAGAAAGGTCCACCTTGGCGTCCTTGTGATCTGTGGGATGAGTTGTATGCAGGAATCAAAGAATGGGTTACTCAGGAACTAGCTAACCCACACCTAGTCCATCAGCATATTCAGGTTTGCAGTTTGCTGCTGTGCTCTAGTGAGTCCCATTATCCTTAGGAATTGGCACACCAGTTGTATGTCAATGAGCACCCAAATTCAGAAACTTATGTCCAACGGATTCCTCACCCTATTCAAGGTACTCATTCAAGGATCCATCAGTTGCCCTTCCCTACACTGGATTCTGCACGTGTTCAGCAAATTATTGATGAAGGCTTGTGCAAGGAAGGTATCCGTTCCAGGTTGGTGATTGGATCTTGTTCATGATCAGTGATGTACTTGATGCACATTATCAGATTGAGCGTTGCAACGCCTATGCCAAGAATTGTTCCTTTAGGTAGCTATCCTACAAGTGTCTTTGGCCACAAGGCACCCTTCACCAATCCTGGACGTCGTTTGGAAGTCTTGCATAAATGTGTGACAGCTATTTTCGAAAGTCGCATAGCTGATGCACGCAAGACGCTACCAGCAGTTCTCCATGCTTTTAAATCACAGGAAGCACGCCTAGCTCTCTGCCATGAGTTAAGGCAGCATGTGCTTGGCAACAAGACACTTGTTAGCCACCAGCAGTTTGATTTGCTCGTTAAACTCATGAACAAGGCATTACAGGTGAGTGCTTCATCTTTTGAAGTAACCACTGGAAATCCAATTAACAGGAAGATTCCTTGCTAGAAGAATTTGCCACAGCTGATGCATTGGTGCCATTGTCTGCTAACATATGCCGTCGTTTGTCTCCTGATGTCACCCAGTATGCCTATACATCTATTCAGACACACTGCATCTGGACCAATTTGTCATTCTGGGAAGAGCTGTTTTATGCACGGGTGCAAGAAGAAGTACGAGCCCTTTACTCACCATATCTCAATGGATACCCAGAGCTTCAAGCTGTTATAGGGTGTAGAGGACAGCAGTTGAGTGCTTTGGAGATTGCAGCCGAGCAGATGCGCCTTTGGGGATCATTAACTCCTGGTACTGTAGAAATTAGAAGACTTCCCAAGCTTCAACTTTCCAATAACTTAGAGCAGCAACAGCTGTTAATTAGCAATGAGGAATCCACACTGTTTACCCAAGCTGTGCATGTAGCTAATTGGTTAGTCTATCTTTATGTTCCTCTGAGTGTAAATGGCACTCATAATAAAGCTAGTGGAGATACCAGTAGCTTATCGACTAGGTATGCTAGTGAAAGAAAGTCTGTTGTATTAGCTGAAGTGGATTCTAGCATGGCAGGGAGTGAAGACCCTGATGAAGAATCTGGTTTTGAAGAAGAAGAAGAGTTGCCAGTTATCCGTTTTGTGCACCGGTTTGTTGACCGGGTTTGCACAGAGGGTCTGGTCTCAGAATCCCATCTTCGATCATTACATCAGATGGTGCCTAGCATGGTAGCTGTACATTTGGAGCATCTAGAGGCTGTACAGCGGGAATCTAAACATCTACCTCCTGTTCTTAAGGTATTTATTCTCTTCAACAAGGGATTCGTTTATGGTAATTGCATACAGTCCAAAATTATTGCACCACCATTCCTGTTGGGAGAAGAGTTACAGACTCCACCATTGCGGGTTTTCTTATTTACTGACGGACGAGAAGATAATGGGTTTCTTCCAGCAGAAGGTGGTTTATTTGTTACCAATTATCGCATTGTTTTCAAGGGCGTACCAGTTGATGAATTAGGTATGTTGACTGCATTAAAGCTAACCACCCTTATGACTTCAGTTTGCTTCAGTGTCTGATCAGTCTGTGGTTAGGAGTATACCTATGCTTTCTCTCATCAAAGAAAAGCGTGTTCCTGGGCATTTCGTTCCTCCACTTGATCAGTGGTTCTCAGATGGCTTGCAGCTACGTGCTGCATGTTTTCAACTACTTCGAATTGCTTTTGATCCGGAAGTTGTATCAGATCAAGTGGAATTTTTGAGAAAGTTGATACATCGTCTGCGCCATCCTGCATCCATATTGGACACATTTGCGTTTTCTGGACAATGGATCCAGTATCCATCTGTCTTACACATGAAGAAATCTTCTGTACCAACGATCAAGTAAATCTGCTTGCATATTGGCATGCATATGAACCTTTGAATGTTTCCAGAGGATTTGCAAAAAAAACATTACTCAAAACTGCTCGACGGGCTGGTCTGACATCTAAAGTAGGTCATAAGCCATCTAAATACCTTCCACCTTCTGGTTGCATGACCTTACCTGGAACAAAATTGGATGATAGTGTTGAACATGTAGAATATGAAGATGATCAATCAAGTAAGTGGTCTTTAATATGGGCTGGAATATGCAAGTAGACTGCTCCTCTCAATCTCTTTTCTCTTTCTGCTTCCATGGGCAGCCTTATCTGCACTGGGTAAGTGTGTTATCTATTCTTTGCATCTGTCCTGAGCTCTTCTCTCTAGACCCTTTGTCTTCGCTCATAAACCAGTTCTCCATAGTGGCAGAGCATCCTCACCCCTTACTGAGTTCACAGCGAGCCATCCAGATTGCAGCACATATCAATGAATGGAGGTACTGCCAGGATTTGCAGCGTATGCATCTACACAGTGTTCAAGATGGGTTTCGAATCTGTAAACTTAACAAGACCTATATCTTGTGTCACAGGTAAATTTTCATCATAGTAGAGCAGTGTATTAAGAGAAAAAAAAATTTTCTAGTTACCCAGCTTTTTTGTCAGTTCCAGCTGCTCTATCTGATGAGCATGTGCAGAAATTAACAAAGCTTTATCGTCATGGACGATTGCCAGTTGCTGTATGGCATCATCCTGTCCACCCATCTGTACTCCTGCGTGCTGCAGGGCTTCAGTTGAAAGGAGTGATCGGGATGTTAAAGGGGCATCCTAGCACTGCAGTTGCAGCAAGTGATTCATCTTTGGCACTGGAACAGGAAAATTTGCTTCGTCTCTTGACAACCTCAAGGTCCTCCCAAGCAAATTCCGTTGGCCGTCAAGGCACCTCAGTTTGGTGTGATTCCTGTTCCAGCATAGACTCACTGCTGTTCACTGCAGTAGACTCGGGAGGGGTGACACCAGAGTGTTATCGTCGGACATTTGCCAAAGCCATGAGTAACCTCCGTGACCAGGCATTCAGACCATCATCTGGAAAGTTCTTCTACAAAGGGCGGGATCGTGGCTCCCAGGTGTCCTTGAGTAGCCCAGGAGGCAGAACTCATCTGGAGCCTTCTGATGCAATTCCGCACCTCTGCCGTTCTGCACTTTATGTGTTTGCAGACCGTCCCCAGCTCCGTGCACTGAAGCCAGATCCTAGCATCAGTGTGGATTATCTTCCTGTTGCTGAAGGAGTTGCTGATGCCCGTCATGTGAAAACTGCATTCAAGAAATTGATGAGGGCATGCGTGCCCAGTGCAGCACCAACAGAGCATGAGCCATCTTTCTTGGAGTAAGTATGCAGGAGCCCTGCATTTCTTCCATGGTGTGCTGTGTTCTTATAGGTGTGTGGAGGCTTCTGGCTGGCTAACTCAGCTGTATGGTTTGCTGCGCACAGCAGGAGCTGTAGTGGATCTGCTTGATCTCCATGGATCCTCCGTACTGCTGTGTTTGGAGGATGGTTGGGATGCCACAGCTACTATCTCCTCTCTTGCTCAGCTGTGCCTTGATCCTACATATCGGTCCCTGGAAGGCTTCCGCACTCTGGTGGAAAAAGAGTGGTTGGCATTTGGTCACAGATTTGCCTATCGTCATAGCCAGTACTCTAACTCCCAGACCTCAGAATGTGCACCAATTTTCCTCCAGTTCCTAGACTGTGTGCACCAGGTATTGCTGTCTTACTTTCTATCATTAATTATCTGAGCTGTCTTCCAGCTGCATTGCCAATTTCCTGCAGAATTCGAGTTCAGCCAGTATTACTTGATGTTCTTGGCCTTCCACAGCACTTCTGGTCGCTTCCAGACTTTTCTGGCAAACTCTGAAGCAGAAAGGCTGGAGCGCACAGTGCTCTTGGAGGAACCGTCCACAAAGCATCGGATTCTGGGACTACCATGTGATGGTTCTGAAGAAGACAACATCCACAAGACCCAGCCACCCAACCCCTACTCTGTGAATTCCGTGTTTGATTACATAGCCAGCCACCATGCAAAGAAGACTTCGTTTTACAATTTCTTTTACTGTCCAGGAGGAGCAGTCCTGCGACCTGTTGTCCTTACCAGCACTCTGCAGCTCTGGGAGTACTTTGTTCATGAAGAACTGTCTCATGGCTGCCCATATGACCTGGAGATCATTGCTCAGGATCGATTGCGCCTGGAAGAGAAGATGGCAGTTGACCAGGGCTTTCCCCATCAAGTTGTGCTGAAAGGCTATGACTGCCTCCTGTCAGATGATGGGAATGGGTTCAGTCAGCTGCTGCATGAAGTGGCGAGATTAGAAGCTGAGCTTGGGTACTTGCCCCAGCCCTGGAAGGTTGTCTGGGACCAGCTGGAGGTTCCCAAATCATTTTGCCGAAGCACAACGAGCAGGGATTGCAGTACCAATCAGTTTTACCAACGCTGCAGAAGATCAGCTCACAAGCATGCCACACTGGAACTGCTGGGACGAGGGAGGATGGCCAGTGTAGGCTCCGATATGGTTCCTGTGGGTCAGCACCCCCATCGGTTCGAACGTTTTAACTTTAATACTCCGACTTACTGTGACCTGTGTTCTGGCCTCCTGTGGGGGATCGTCAAGGTTAGTCCCCCACCTACCTGTCTTCCCCATTGCCTCATCTTTGTACTCCATCTTTGCCTGGTATCGAACAGACAGGAGTGCGTTGCTCCGACTGCGGCTACAACTGTCATGACAAGTGCGTCAGCAGTGCTCCCGCGAACTGCACAAAGTGCAAAGTTGCAGTGGAAGGTACGCTGAAGACAGCTGTCACCAGCGGTGGCGACGAGCCTTCCGTCGTCGGAGCACATCGCGCTGTCCACCCGTGCTTCGAGCATTTCGAGTCGCGTGCATCTGAGACGCGCACTCATGAAGGGTACTTGCTCAAGCGGGGTGCTCTGCTCAAGAACTGGAAGCAGCGATGGTTTGTGCTGGATTCAACGCACCACCAGCTACGCTACTACGACGACGCCAACGATGACCATTGCAAAGGCTACATAGGTGAGATTTTCCAGCGAACCGTCATGCATTTCTATCATTCCCACCATGCAGACTTGGCGGAGGTCATATCCGTCATGCAACCCTCCATGACGATGAGCGTCGGCAGGAAGCTGGAGGAATGCGCCTACTTCGATGTAAGTATGAGTGGTGCTGAGGGGTTGTTAATGCAGCAGCGACATTCCAAAGGTTCGCACCACTCGCCGCACATACAATTTCTGGGCGACGTCCCCTTCTGCTGCCCAAGAGTGGATCGAGAAGATTCAAAGCTGTTTGCAGTAACGCGCGCGATTCTTTGCTAGAAAGTTGATTCGAGCTTTTTCTGTTTTACCCGACCTCAGCCGGCCTGTGATATACCTGTGCCATTTACTTTGTGATATATGTTAGAAATTGATAGTAAAGGCGACTTAGAAACGAAAGCATGGGCTGCTTCCTTTATTCTTAGGTTATCGATCGGAAGACTTGGTGGTAGGTAGCGTTACCAAGCAACGGTAGTACCACCCTAGAATAGTTTGGATGTGTTGGCCTATGTTTGACTGAGTTCACGATTTGCAGGAAATTTACCGTTTGCCGCCCCTATTATCATCATCATGTCTGAGCTGCACGTGACTGATGTCACTCTCACCGTCCCTACGGATCTCAGTCTCAGTAGCGACGGTGAGGGAACACTCAGTAACCACGTAGCAGCCTCAAAGTTTGGGAAATGCGAGAGGCGAAATTCAGGCTATTCGAATGTGAAACCTTGGAGAGTGGCAGACGAAACCTACGGATCGGACTGCGAGTTCGAACAGAGCGACAAGGAGGATGAACCTTCCTTCAAAGATTTCATCATGGTGTGTAAAAATGGTGTGAAGTCGATCTTTCAAGATGCTTCTCCGCCCGCCAGAACTTCTATCAGTGGGTAAATCCCCTGAAAGCGGACTCTTCCGACCAGAAAATTTCGAGCTGCAGCAAAGACAAGGAGTTGCAGCGGTATCGCGCCGAAATCCAAATGCTCAACGATAGCGTGGAGAGGGAGCAACGAGCACGTGTTGCCTTGCAGGTTTGTTGCAGGGTGCCAAGCGCATCACTGTGGGCGAATTACAGAGAAGATGCGAGTGCTTGCTAAGCAACCTGCAGGAGATGAAGGAGCAGCTGGATAGACAGGAATCTATCAAGAGGGAGCACCAGAATGCACTGAACGCCTCAGAGGACATGCAACACCGCTGCAACGCCCTAAACGAACAACTCAAGAGACTACAGGTATCCACCCGCAGTGCACTCCCCGTTTGCATAGAGGGAGGGAACTTTCGTAGCAAGAGCTGGAGTTCACCAAAAGTGAGATGGAAACATACCGCCAGGAGAACAGCTTTCTGTGTGGAGACAAGAACTTCCTGAGCAAGCAGCTGGAGGAGTTCCGGAGCAAATGCTCCGAGCTAGAAGAGCAGCTTTCCTCGGTCTATGGTGACTTGGAGAAAGAGAGGCAGACGAACCAGAACATGTTGAATGACTTTACAAGAACCAGGTTTGAAGTTCAGTGTGCATTCTGAGTGGCGCAGTGTCAGACCAAACATGGTTTAGGAGTGAAGACAAGCTCGCCTTTGAGAGTTACCTACAGGAGGAGCTGTCACGGGTCCGCCTGGGAACGCAGATGGAGTTGGAACAATTCAAGTCCTCGCAAATCAGCAAGTACGATACCCTGGTAGCGGAAGTGAGGCAGCATGATGAACGTGCCAGTGAGGAAAAGGTTTGCATGCAGGCCCAGCTCAGGGAGGCGGAGCAGAAAGTCAGGGAGGCTACCATAAAGTGAGCATAAATAGCGAGTCGCACGTGTGGAAAAACCACACGTGCTTTTAGGTTAGAGGAAGAGCAGATGAAAAGCAGGAAAATCATTCGAGATTTGGAAATGATTATCAAAACAAGGCAGTACGAGTGCGAGCAGCTCCGTGTCACTAGGCAGCACCACTCAGCCACGATAAATGAACTTCACGAGCAGAATGATAACTTGCTTCAGACAATAGAGGTTGGTTTGTGAACGGGGAACCTGAAAGCATGATGGGGGCGACAAAAGTTTCTCAAAAAAGAACTCGAGGAGTTTCGGCTATGCAAGTTGAATGAACTGAGCGACACTGTGCAGCTGCACAGCCAACAACTTGAAGAGACGCTGAGGCGCATACGTCCCCACGAAACGTCCACGAAAATCTGCGAGTTGCAAAACATGATTGACACTCAGCAAGAGGTCATCCAGCAGCTGTTAGGCAAGACCGCTAGCAGTGACTTCTCACACTGCACGGTATTTGAAACGATGATCCGCAGGCTGCAAGAGGAGAACACGAATTTGACAAAGGAGAATGTGGCCTTACGAAGAGGTGAGTTACCCCCAACCTGGTTGGGGAGCAGAAGGTTTCATCCACTTGTTTACAGATGTACAGTTACTCATGCTAAATCAGCAAACTATTGAGGAAATGAAACAAGAGCTGACTCTGGTTAGAGAAAAAACACGCTCGGAGGAGATCGATGCTCATCTGGGCGAGTGCCCTCAAATTTTGGCCAGCTATGCTGCATCATCTGAATTCCAGCCTGTAGGCAAAGCCAAAGAAAAACCAGCAAGTGTGACTCGGGATGCAATGAAAAATAAACTGAGTCACAAATCGTAATGATCCCTTCTGTTAATGAAAATAAGACTCAAACCCTTATTTTAAGGCTCTAAGTCTCCAGAGAAGAGCAATAACAAAACCTGGTACTTTTCAGCCTCCCATCAGTCAACAGATACAGTTATCCAGTTCAGTGTATTTGCATGATCTCAGTAAAACTAAATCAGTTCCCTTAATCCCTCACCCACATTACAACTTAGGTATAACAAGGAAGCCTTGTGAACACAATGTTTCCATTGCACTTGGCTGCAAGATGCACACATGTGGTTGGTTGTTCCTTTGCAATCTTTCAACCAGCTAGGAAGCATGGAGAATGTAGTTTTAGTACTACTCCAAAACTCACTTTTGCTGCGACTACTACTGGTCCTGTGATGACCACCAGATGATGCTTAGCAAGTTGCATGTTTAACTGCTCTCCACCCACAGAAGGTACATGGATACTATCATGAATGACACCTTTGGCATACCTAAACCAAGCATGCTATTCTGTGCTTGCTCAAAACCAATCTTACTCAGCCAATGGACGCACATCAAAAACAACTAACTGTAGGCCTGCTTTGCATTCTGTGCCTGCCAGCTCCAAGAAACTTTTCAAGTCAGCAGTACTAAGCTGAGGGCACAGCCTGGGCTTTGGGGACTCTTGCAGTGATGAAGCTTGTGGAGCTTGTGTCTGCTGAGTCCGATGAGAACAACTTTTAGGGGTTTCCAAAGTTAGCTGTCGAGCATTAGTCACACAATTCCCAATGTCAATTTCAGGAAGGTCAGAGAACAGCAAAATGCATTCATTGAAACCATATCCCAGGAGTACAGAGCGAAGCTGCTGAAGCACAGCTATACCTATTAACAGAGGGAAGGAATCATCCTCCAACAGTAGAGCATCCCAAATATGGATGAGCTTCATGAGGGGGAACACATGGGCAAAAAGGGTAAGGAACCATGGAATGGCAAATAATTCTGGAGAAAAGGCAATGTCTCGTAAATGACAGGCAAGTTCAGGGTCATGGAAAGCCAGCAGCTGTTCAAAGACAACCAAGTACTCTCGGATGATGCTTGAATTATCTTGAAGGAAGAATCCAGGTAGAAAACGATCAATCAGGGCATCCAAGCAGGCAAAGGCTAATGCTATGAAACAGAACAAAAAAGACCCAGAAAGCAAGTACTGAATTAGAACGTGCTTTCTACTACCCTCATCACAGAAATGGAGATACACCAAGGGGGCACACAATGAATCTAGCCCTTGCCAGTACACATATTCAGGACGAGAAGCTACCCATGCTTTCAAGACACGGCGCAGGTGCTTATGTCCTTCAGGTGATGACAGCAAGTCATCATACTGATGGCAACGTGGGATGTCTACTTCAATCTTTGACCACCAGACTGTAATGTTTGCTTTCTATGACAAACCTGTCGGTCCATAACTGAAGGAGAATCTTTGTCAATCATCCTGTACCGCTTCCAGACATCCCCTTTAATTGACAACAAAGCTGCCCACACAAGAGGCCTATAAAAAGGCGGGATATCAACATGGGCTTCTTGAATAATTTGGGGCAGCAGAAAGGGGTAACCCTGAAAGGAAGGCAATGAGGCATTCCTTGGCACTGTCTTACCTGTAATAAATGGCGGAACAAAACAATCCGATGTAGCTGGTATTTTGCATCTCGCTCACGAATGATTAGAGGGAGAGATGCAGATACTAGAGGCTCCTTTGGCCCTACGCTGTTCATCACTAGTGGATAAAATGTGCTTAGGTGTACATCAGCTATGTGTTGCCGGAGCTGATCTTGGGACAGGCATGCTATCTGTAGATCCAACTGACTTAAGTCTTTGCTGTCTCTACCAAACATTTCACCCTCTAGCACAACAGCTCTGTGCAAGAAAATAAAAGAGATACTTTTATGGGAGCATGTTTTACTTTGGCAGACTCTTTATGGAAGGCTTGCATATCACCATGCCATTACGGAAAGGCTCTCCTTGGGGATCCCCTCCAGCCAGAAGCCACACATGATACACTTCCAACACACCACAGCCATCAATGGGGTTGCCTGTTAGCTGTGCTTTTGCAGGCAAAGACAAAGACAAGCTGTGCAGCTGGACAGGAGGAAACCTGTCTGAGATGAAATGATGATCAGGTAGAGTGGCAAAAATAGGTGATGAAAGTAAGGTTGCAGCAGTGGTGCGCTGAGAGGGACACACTTTCAGGCATGCATTGATAAGATCTTGAATGCCTTGTGGAATCTTTGGGAAACACAACAAGGTAGGTGCTCACTATCAAACTGCACATCCCTCCATGGTACCTGCAACAGCTCCTGCTCCATCCCATGTTCAGCAGCAATATTTTGCAGCAAGTCCTGCTTTTTCTGACGGCTGTAAGCTAGAATCTTGGTGATGATCTGTGGCAAAGTGAGTCTGCTCCAGAGAGGCTGCTTCAGCAGTACTTCAGTTAACACAATGCCAAGAGACCAAATGTCACTCTTTGGATGACACTTTTGTGTGGGTGGCCACTTTGCTGCTAATACCTCTGGTGCCAAGTACTTGACATCCCTACATCCCATGATTCACACAAGTAACACTCCTGACTTTACCCAATGGGAATTGAGGCCCAGCTCCCATTTCCTAACATGTGATACATGCCATAATGAATGAGCTTAACATGCCCTTGCTGGTCTATGAGAACATGCTTGGAGCAGAGCCATCTGTGGACAATCCCTTGTTCATGAAGATAAGATAATGCCAAGAGAATCTGATGAGCAAGCTGGATGAACACATCCCATTTATCTGGGCAGTGTTTGGTTAGCACATCAAAAAGGCTTTTCTCATGCCATTCTGTAACAACTATCAATCTTTCTGGAATGACATTAGCTATTCGGAATTCACTTTGTTCCTTACCATGTCGTGACCTGAAGATATCTAGATAACTGCACAAATGAGAATGATGCAGTGCTTTCAGCTTTTGAAATAACCCGTATATTTTAATGGAATTCGGTGTAGGAGGCAATCCATTTATTCCACATGACTCAGTTGGATGACTGCATGCAAAAAATGTGAATGCTCCGAATTTGGCCCCATTCAGCTTGTTTTGATAAAGCATTAGCTATTCAAGGAGCGTTTTGCCATTGGAATGAAGGGAAAATTGGGAAGGCAAACCCAAAGCTGAACTACATGAAATCGCTTATCTCGACTGGTGAATTTTCTCGTTTGGAAAACCTTCAAGAACAACCTTCACTTTGTTCACAAAAAGACTACCGTACCAACTTCGAACCCGGGGGCGTAACTGGTGGGAAAATGCATACAGCTAAAATGAATAAAAGACCCATTCAAAGAAAACTTTTTATTTCGGATGTTCGGTTTAATCAAATTTTTCGGAATCGGAAGGAAAAAAAAAAACTTGGGAAAGTGAGAGGAGGCTGAGAGAGCGTGGCATGCGACTAACTTTTATGAATCCCTACCGACTGCCTGCCAAATTGTTCTTGAAAACCTTCAGGCACTCGACATCAGCATTCGAAGCATCGGTCCAGGCGGCTGAGGGGAAGCTGCGAAGACTCGCTGTGCCTGGCGGAGGGAGGGACCGCGGTGCCATGCAGACAGGGACTTTCCGGAAGCCGGGGGGAAAGGATCGGTGGAAAGGGTGGAAAGGAAAGGATCTCTCTCCTCCGTTGGCCTCCCGAGAAATTCCCGTCGCTCCTGGTTTACATTTTCACGATTCCGCTTGCTGAGATGAGCATCCCTCAACCACCGCAACTCCTGCCACCCATTTAGGGAAATGGAAATCGTGGTTTCTTCCATACAGGTTTACTTGAAACGCTCCCAAACGAAGCAGAAACGTTCCTTCCGTCGACAGTCCGTCCTTCGTGGAGATCAGATGATGCAAAAAGAACTTGCATCGGATAGAATCTACTCCACAGTTTGCATTTCCCACTCCCTTCTTCTGACCAGGGAACTTGCAGGTATTTGTTCCTGGGTGAAAAAAACAGGGGTCACGACTATCCACGAATGCAACTGAAACGAATCTGTGAGAGAAACACTGACAGAACAAAAGGCAGATAAATCGTCGCCAATTTCTGAAAGATGGAGCACGGGTCTCAAAGACTACGGAGAGCACCGTTCTTCGATTCGGAAAGCTGCTTCCTCATCAGAATGACAAGCTTGAGGATTTCAGTTGGTTTCTACAGTGACAGGACCGAAAGGAATTGCAATGGGGGAAAGGATTTTTATCCCAAGGGGGGAAAAAGCAAAAACGAAAAGCTTCAGGATTTGTTCCCATCGCCAGCAAACGATTTCGAAATTCAAAAACCGAATTTACGCACTGGGAACCAGAATTTCAGGTTGTTTACAAAATACACTTCGTTGCTTCATTTTGATATCATTCGTAACTTCATCCTCTTTCCTTCCCCTTCGCTCCTCAGCTTGCAGCGTGGCTCTCCTGGAGAAGTGCAGGGTAATTCTCAACGGATGCTGGCAGCACTTGATGGACTCTAGATAACTTTTCGATCTGCATGTGGCTGAAGTTCGCCGAGTTTGCCGTCATCAGATTTACATGCAGATTTGCCAACGTCCAAAGAGAGGTAGAGTCGGTTGCCTTGGCAAGCGCAGTCATTCCTAGAGATGACCAGAGCATGTTGTCCCACACGCACCCGCGGCCGTCCGGATTTCCTTGCGAGGGAGTGGGGCCGTCGAAACGCGTTCCTGAGAGCGACTGTCATGTTCTAGGAAATGACTCCATGTTCAGCAACCGACTCCTGACGAAACTCCCAGAGTGTTCTCAAAGATTTTTGGTTCCTCCTTGCTCCCTGTTTCCCTCGTTCATCCTCAAAGTCTCAGCAACAGCGACCTGATTCCTCCGTGTTTCCTCCCCGAAATTTCCTCCTCCATCTCAGCTCCTTGAAGCGACGAGCGAAACAGCAAGCACTTCATCCTCCCTTTTCATATGGAACTTCATACACTGAAAGCCGTCCGGACTGCCTAGGGAAACTTGATCCTACTCTTCCTCTGGATAACATGGACGAACCATCAGTCCGCCGGCGAGATCGCATCCTTTCCAGGAAAACTGGAAAATTTTTAACATTCGGTGCGATGCTGTGAAAGTCCGGTGCAATTCCCGGAGGCAAAGTCGAGTTTTCCACGTCCCCTTTTTCCAGATGCAAGCGTTAAAATGGGTGTTCTACCGGAACTGGACTCAAGAGAGCACTACGAGGCGCACAACTAACTCTTTGCACCTCTGCACAATGCGCTACAAGACAATGCCACACAAACCAAAGAGTAACCATCCTGCAATATACCCTGAGGAAAATTTTCCAGTCTCGCTTTCGCCTCCGAAGCACGCGATACCTTGAAACCGGGCATACGATTCGCCACATAAAACGCGCCCGGCAATCGGCATCATTCGGTCGAAAATACGGACAACGCCTAACCTTATGATAAAAAACACCCAAAAACTTGCGAACTGACAGACAGTCTCATGATGCACCAATCGCACTCCCCGAGGACAAAACCTCACAACCTCCACACCAGGATGACCACCTTAGCTGTTTATGAACCTGATCGTGCGTCTAGAGGGACAGCTGAGGCGTCCGCCCATCTTTCAGCTGCGGGGTCTAAGTGCAGTCTCATTTCTAATTCTGCGATAATTAAAAGACATGCTGACGCCATGTGGATGAGCGGAAGACAAATACATCGGCACAGCTTCCCAAGAAAAATACCAAACTTTACTTGTTCGAACCGCTCCACGCGGTACTCAACCCTAAAAAGCGTATCCCTTTGCAAGCACAAATTCGAACCTCTACGGTTACAGCAAACAAAGCGCTCTCCTGCTGATCCGATTTCACCAGAGCCTCGTGAAATCGCGATACTCCCATACCCGAATTTCCGACCGTCCGCACAAGCGAGACAATGCCGAGACAACCATTGGAATGGGAAAGGAAAAAACGCTACCGCGGCCAACGGCTGCCAGGCCTCTTAGAACCACGATCTGGAGCAGACGGTGGCGTATTCTCTGATCAGACAGTGAGTCTTCACTATCGGGGCATTACAGCTTTCCTGTGGACCCGTGGGGTACCGAATCAAGAAGTGGGTATAGAAACACAGGCAAGGAACAGTTCTAGATGCTTCAAGGTCGCGCTTGGGTCCTTCACGGAATCAAGCGCGCGACCTAAAGCAAGCAAGCAAGCATTAGGGAAGCCCTCTCTCCCGTGAACCAGTGACCGATCCATATTTCAGACCCTTCAGCTAACCAAATACGCTGCAGCTGAGGGCTTCGTCACGGGCAGCGGCACCAAATCCTACGCTGGAGGCCCAGTTGCATAAAGGGTTGTATTCGCCCCACACGCAAAATATCCGCCAAACATAACCAGACAGCAACACTCACAGCCATGCAATGGCAGCATGTCATCCTTGACATAAGAAGCCTCCTGACGCATCTCAGAGACCTTTATCAGATACTCAAAAGGAAACAAAGGACCACAAAGGAAACAGCGGAAAGATCACCTTTGCAAAACACCTACGGACACGTCGGCAAGCAGCCTACCTCCGAGGCCGAAGAAAAACAGGAGGCCCACCAATACAACGAGGAAAAAATAGTGTATATACCTTGACAGACCAGACAACAAGGAAACCGCTAAATGCGGTTTCACCGGGAGCACTAAGGATGAAACCCCCTTTGCTCTCGAATACAACGAGTATACCAAGTTCTTTGATGTACTCCATGTTGTATGTCTCGCGAACTGGGAATCCGACTATACGAAATCGGGCAGGGGATACAGACAAACGCGGGCTTTTCACACCCCCGTTTGCCAGGGAGGAAGAGGGATCGCTGTCGTCAAGATGCAGCGAGTCTGAGTATAGGAAAGTCGCACCGCACGCTGCTTCCTGGAAGCAACGTGTAGCAAGCGCCCGATCAGTGGTACGTCATTCGTACACGAATTGATGATGCGGTTGACTGGCGGTCCCACTACGTTCGAACAACGCGGAACCTGCCGAGATGGCTGTACGCAGACCGGCCGGGCCCGCTTGGGCAACGAAAGGAGGGGATGAACAAAAAGAAAATAAAAAGAAATTAAAAGGACACATGAGTTCATTGGGAGGGATCACAGTTCGCTGTTCGGCATCCTCTGTACCCTCCCCAGGTTACGCAGCAAGTTCCATCCGTATGCGACCCGTATGGAAATGCTCATAAAGAGTTTCGTCCAGTGGATGGCACCCGTCCTACTGGCCTCTTCTCGCGGCGCTCCAGAAGTATATTATCCCACATAGACAGAAAACCACTGTTAAACACGCGGCTGGCAAAAGTGCATCTTTCACGAAGAGGAGCTTGAGGGTGTCCCCGGGGTTGTCCTAGGAGATATGGAGGACTGTCGCGAAACGGTCCCAAAGGTGCCAGAAGACAACACAGTCCACAAGCAGGTGCGAGAGGGTTTAGCTGCAGATCTTCTGGAGAGGAACTGATGCAATTTGAATGCAGCACAACCAGAAAAGAACATACAGCATTGATTTCGAAAAAGATCCAGCATGTTAGGAATGCGTGAAGCTTCATTAGGAACATTTATGCAACGGGAAAATAAGTAATGGATACAATGGGGCTATAAGAGTTTCTGTGGCTGAACCAGAGGGATTGATGCAGCAATACTTTACAGCTTTGAAATATTGGAGTCCTTAGAGAAGTAAATTTCAATGAAACAAAATGTCTCAAGTGCAATAGGAATTTTCCAAAATTCATTAAATCATTTGCAAAAGAAATTATATCGCTTTGCATTTTATTTATGAATTGTTTTTAATATGGCATTGCTTTTTAGAATATAGCTATGAAAAATCTATGCTTACTTCTGTAATTTCTATTTGTCTGAATGTACAGAGGGATCCTGAAATCCTGAAATGTCTAGGTTCAAAACTGATTACACAACAGTAGAATAATCAGGAGACGCAAGAGGGACATCCATTATAATAGAAATATAATACAAAGATATCAGTTAAGCTTTTGTTCTTAGATTAATTCAAGGATGCTAGTTGGTAAACGATAATTCAGTTCTTGTAAAGAACAGTGCACAATGGCTATTCTCAAAGATTTTCACTTTCCAAGTGAGTCTAGGAGCGTTTGGAAATTTTCAACTCTACTTTGAAGAGTTATAAAAACACTCAGTAAGGAACGACTACGTGTTGATAAATGTCCACAGACTCTATCCCTTAAACCAAAAGAATTCGACGACTATTCTGGCTTCTTCCTTACTTAAATCATTGAATAAAAGTATCAATAAACAGCTTAAACAGTTTTACATCGTGAAAAATATAACTGTAATGATGCAATTTTTTCAAATATTAGACACGATGCTCAAAAACATTACTCTACAGATCACAACCACACACTTGTGGAGTATGAACTATATGATTGTTAACATGCGTAAAACACGCAATTTTTCCTTTTGAAATTTTAAATAGGAAATAAATGGTATGTTGTACATGAAATGTATCATTAAGAAGTATCATAACTGTCGATAAACTAGGCTAAAAGATTACGATTTCATGCGCCAACCGAGTGCTATAATCTAACAGCTTTGGAACCGAGAATCAGTATTCTGTCTTGAGACATCGAGAAAAGCGCTTAAATTTTCAGCAACAAATCAATCGTTTCCACAACAAGTAGGCTAATGTCATAGTTAATACGTTCGAACGTAATGAGTATTGCTAATGCAGTTTGAGAAGCAAAATTAGTCATTGAAATTTGGTATCCCTGATTGTCATTTTATATGACCTTTAGCAACTGGAGTATGCCAAGTTTCCTAATAATGCCTGGTCAGGTAATCACAAGGCTGCTTTGCTTATAAAGTGATCTTGTAAATATTAATAATCTTGGTTTAAAACTATTGCAGTTCCTGAGTAGTCCGAAATCAATAAACACTAATATAATGGGCATTGCAATGAATTATGAATTTTCTCCTAAGGTGTTACATTTACTAACTTTTTTCGTACTTAATTTAATTAGTGATCCTTTTGGTTTCTAAGTAATCTTCAGAAATTAGTATGTTTGTGAACATCACTGTGGCAGTGGAGCGTGTGTGGAACCCCTTAAATATGTTCCATTGTAATGCCACTCGTTGAAAAATTGAAAGTGAACTGATTCGTGGAAAATGATCTTTTTAATTGAATAGGTGAATCTTCTAATGTATTTCATGCAAATCTGGGAAAAATTGAAATAAAAATTTGAAATTCATGCCAGTGAGAGTTGAAATTATACCTCCCCCTCCAGCCAATTCTCATCAGCCAGGTATTACACAATCACTTATATATAATGGATCCAAGTTTAAAGGTCACCAGAAATCAAAGGGAAATTGCTATGATGTAGAAGTGCTGCTTCAGGTATTGTTATCTTTCTTTTTACGTATAATTTTAAAATTACTGTATATACACAAGCATGTTGATGAAGATAATTCCTATCTTTGTGGTTACCTAAGAATAAAAGGTCTAACAGAAGAGTATCCAACTCTGACCACCTTTTTTGATGGTGAAATCATAAGCTGCCGTCATCCATTCCTTACTAGAAAGTGGGATGCAGATGAAGATGTGGACAGAAAACATTGGGTAAATGAAAATAAATGAAACTAGTTTCAAATTATTTAAAAATAATGCTGTCCTAAATAACATTTTCAAATTTGTGATTGTTGAAAATATTTATTTCCAGAGCAAGTTTCTTTCATTTTATCAGTATGCAAAAACCTTCAATTCAGACACTTTTGACTATGAAGAATTAAAAAAAACTGATTTTATATTCATGAGATGGAAAGAGCACTTTCTTGTGCCTGACCATACCATTAAAGACATAAATGGAGCATCATTTGCAGGCTTTTATTACATTTGTTTTCAAAAATCAACAGCCAACATCGAAGGTTATTACTACCATCGAAGTTCTGAATGGTAACTCCATTCAAGATGCATTTTGTTGTTAATGGTTCCATTTTTAGGTATCAGTCGTTGAATTTAACACATGTTCCAGAAAAAAGCATACAAATCTATGAATTTCGATAATGTGAGGGAGGAGCTGCCAAAGAAATTTTCTGTTGCTAAATACATCAACTAAGAAAATAACAAAAGATAATGGGAACATTTGTGTTCAATTGTTTGAATATTTTTCTGCTAAAACTGGTACTTTCTAGAAGATAATCACTAGTAAATGAAAAACTATGAAGCTTTTAGGATTTTTTTAGCTGCAGTTTTATGTTGAAACAAGGTGTGCATAGAAAATTCCTAAATTCTTCTTAGATGCTAACTGCCACTTTCTCTCTCCTTTTTGATTCAGAAACACCTAAAATAAATTTTTTTCAAAAAAACGTCAAAAGTGAGTTTCCGGATTTTGTGTGTTTGTTCAATATTGCTATTTGAAAGTGAAATGTGATTGATTTCCTTTTAAGTGCACTAATACCTAGATTCATCAAGCAAACTTATAAGCAGGCATATGTAAGTAATCACTGGCATTATTGTATATCATCGTCACTTTTCATTAGGATTATTGTACTATTCTTTTCACAATGAAAAGCGAAGTATTCACAAGCTGAAATGATATGAGGTCCTATTTTGAATTTCAAATACATGCATCTGTTCCTTATCACTAATTTCTGTAACTCCCTCAATGTACAAATATTTTGAGATTTTTGTTCAGTGAAGGTGTTCACATACTTGACACCAATGTCTAATGCAAGCTCCAACCAAAGGATACACTTGACTTAAAGAAACTTTAAAAGTGCAAAGTTGCTTGAATTCAGAGAGCCAGAAACCAAAAAATAACGGCAGAATTCAAATATGGTGCAAATATAGTAAACACAGATGAATTCAAATTTTTTTTTCTCCTTTGCAGCCAATTCCAAAGCAATCCAATTTGCATTTAACAATTAACTTTAGTTAATCTGCACATAATGCTTTGAAGTACACTTTTTTTCTAATTTCCCTTTATAAAATGCAACAAACAGCATACAACTGCAATACCTCTGTTACAACACTAGAGAATTTCCTAGACATTCTTTTAAATACTTTTTTGCGAAAAAAAGTAAAGAGCAGGAATTATAGATTTTTGAGTGAACACATAAAATTACTTCCAGTTATATATCAGCTTGAACATCTACATTGAATCTCAATCTCATTTCAATATAGACTGGTTCTGATTCCTACAATTCTCATTAGATACAAAAAGAGTAATGTAACATGATTTCATGAATTACATTGGGTCCTAATTCAATAAAAGATAATGAAATACTTTAGCATTAATACTATCAAGCATGATTTAAAAGGACTAGAAAACTAACCTGTTGGGGCATTGATCACATCCTTGCTTATTTCAGGAATTTCTGAATCTGGTACTTTCGGTAGTTCATCAATCAAAATGGCACTCAATTCCTCTTCGATGCAATCCTCTTCATGACTAGTAAATTGTCCAATCAATAAGCTATTTATTTCCTGAAACAGAATGAAGAATGCTGTGTAAACAACTTTTCACACAAATGTTAGATACTACTGGACAATGCTACACTACAGGCTACTTTGGTCTTATTAATGCATTTGCATTCATATAGAATTTAACAATTTAAACTGAAAACTTAATAAAATGGAAACCGGATTGGCTTACTTCTTGCTTTTCAATTCCTTCCTTGGTTTCCTCTAACAATTCTTCCACTTTTTCAAGTGATAAAAGTTGATTCAATTCTTTCAGAGCATCATTACCAACCTTCAAGCCAGCCACAACCTACAATGCACAATTACACAAACTCTTATTACATAAGGCAAATAAACCCTGCAATATGATTTCAATTATGTGTTTCTGAGCAAACCATCAGTATGCATTCTTTTTCTTCATGAATCCATCAAAATTTACACATCATGTACTTGAAGTTTGAATGCAATACATTAAATACACAACTCTTGCATCAAAATGCTTTGCTCAAAATAGAATACTTTTCAATAGAAATTTAACGTTCGTGGATCAGCTCCATTATAACCTTTCACACAACTGATCTACCAGCTTACTTTCTGTTCAATCCTTGCAAATTCTATATCATGAACAAGATTCTCGAGATTTTCTAGCTGACTGTCACATCTCTTCTGTAGTTTTTCAATATAATGCTTCTTTTTCAGTAGTAATCTTGCCTTTCTGCAAAGTAGTGATAAAGTAGTCTCAATAAAAAATTTCCCAACACTTTACTCTTTGGCACCATTCTTTAGAAGTTGTTTTGCTAATGCTTGATCCTTTTCCAAACTGACATCCAACTTTTTCTGATAGACTTCTAGTCTATCCCTCTGCTGTTTAAGTTGCTGAAATACATTAACTTGTAATTCTAAAGCAATTTCAATTCCAACTGGAACCAGTCACATGTTTCTTGTTAATCATTACCAATACTGCTCTATCCTGAGAAGTAATTTGGGACTTCTTTTTGGGTTTTCCCCAAAATATTCCCATTAACCACACTTAAAGAGTATTTACAGCCCAGTTACACAGAATGCACTTAATTCTGTTCATATATTAAATGATGCAATTCACGGATATACGTGAATACTGGGTCGCTTGTGAAATAAAGGCCTCTATAGCAGTCAGCTTCAGGCAAGCCATCAAACTCGGGATTCTGATCGTTGAGCAATCCTCTTTTCAATCTTTGCTTCTATCTTTTAAATGATTTCCGGTTTATAAAAATGCTTATAAAATAAACATCAATCATGACTGCAATTTTGGCGACCACTTCAAATAATCCAACAAAATTCAAATAATAAGGTCAGTTAAAATTAATTCAAATGCACACTGCTTACATTGTTTTGTTTTTTAATCTATAAACATGGCCATGTATGCTGGTGACCAAATACAACAAGATAAATCAATTCCACTTGCATCATGAAAAATTTACTGAACAAAACCGTTTCCTTAATGTTAGTGATAAACATTACGACACGCAACAATGAACACCAAGTTAAAAATCTTTAGTGTTCACTGAACAGCTGAAGCTTCAAAAACACGATGCAGCACGAAACCCTTTGACGTGCTTTACAAACGAATTCCATATACACAAACAAGAGCAACGTACACGTGTATTCTACCAAAAAATGGCCTTATCTGCGTAGTTTATCAAACATAACAAAACATAGATGTTACTTATTCTTCAGTACTTTAAAAACGACAGACGTACAACTTGCAGTTGTATATCGACCCTTTATCTCACATTATCAACATTTCCTTCAGGTAAACACACATAACTGATGCCTTTTATCCACAATTCTTTAGAATGTTTACATTATCAATGCCTTGAAATCTCAGATCGGCACTATAGATAACTTCCCTTCGTTACCTGCAAATATCTCCACTGATATCGAAAGCTAAAGCAGAAAAGTTTTATTAGAAGCTTTTTTTCTTTCTTTCTTTCTTTCGTGAACAGGCACGGTCCTGCATGTGCTCGTTCTTTCTACATTTCTACATTGCTTTGCGGTGAAAGTAAGATGAAACAGGTTAAGTGAGCTCGTCGAAATGTATTTTACGTTTATTTCATACGGTGAATTGAAAGTTAGAGCTAAAATCAAATTTCTCACAACAGGCATTCGCAAATTCCGGCAGCAAACCAGAATTTGATGGGTGGCTACTTAAGCACTGGAAGTGATAGTCCCGCATTATTTATCCATGCACTTCAAGGAAAATTGCAAATATTTATGAGAAACATTACTTGAATGAATAGAAACCTCAATACTTTCTTCTTGCTAAGCTATCGTGCTTTTCGACTTATTCGACAAGCTGCAGGAAAAGCCTATCTTCGTCATTCGCTAAATCTCTGGATGTAATCTTAAGTACTTGGTATTCCTGCTTCCCCTTCTAATAGGCTTTCACTTAGTAGCAGCACAAATTTAAATTCCGGCTCTTTTAAAATGTCATTTACCTTTGAGTGTGTTTTCGAACCGCATACAAGTGAAAGTCAGCACATTATGATTACATGGCTAAAAAAATTCGATACTTTGCTGCATCATCTTTTTTAAATGACTCGGAGAAATTTCACTGTTCGAAAACCGGATAAGTTCCTTTATTCGAATGAAGAGAGTGCTTCATGGTTTTTCGATATCTTTTGCGGCAGCTATTCCCCATGCATACGTCGTGGTTATGCTGTCATAAAGTGAATGTACGAATTCCTCTGAAGCGCTATGCCTCCGACCACTCTCTTGCTATCCTTGCAATCCCTTCCATCAGTGGACAGAATCATCAACTGTTGGGAAAATGATCGACGTCATTTAGGAAATCAGTAATTCGAAAAAGGGCCAAAATGCGTGAGCGCCAGCCGTAAGCACACCCAAAACAGCATAAGCAGTTTATGTGAACACATGAAAGCACCGTCTAATCAGGACTACTGCCCGGGCACAAAGCATGAATTCTATGAGGAATTCTGCTCCCCGAAGTTAGAAACCAATCAGTGGCAGGAAAGAAAAGACAGAGGAAGAACTGATCAAAAAACATACAACAGGGGAAGTTATCAGAGAATGCTGAAAGCAAATTCTGCTTATATGTGTAAGAGGAATGATCTGCTCGAAAAAACAGTGAAATAAAGGAAAATATGAAATCACGGGAACAGCCACTGTGCCAAAGTCAATCTCGAGGAACACAAAGCAAATAATCGTATTGATTTATCTGATCGAATCTCCGGCGAGAAGCAAAGAGGAAAACTTCCTGAGAAACGTGAACTAATAAGTCCAAAATTATCCAGGCTGAAATCAAGAATCAGTTCATTTCTTGAACTATGATAAGAAAACGTGTAGATAGAAAGAAGGGAAAAAAACAAATCTGCAGCAGTAACTAAAGAAATAAAAATGTGACATACATTTAAATAAAACTGAGTTTCAATTAAAATCACCCTCTTCACTTTTAAGTGTTCCTTTCTTAATAATCTCCTGAATCGTTATAAGCCTATACGATAAATACACGGAATGTTCTCCACGATTAGAGAAAAAAACGGTCAATTGCATCAGTATCTCTATCATTGGAAAAAAAAAAATTTGTGATGAAAGAGGGGGAGCAAAGACTAGCATAGCGTGAATCAAATTAAGTATTGGTAAAGGGAAATTGGTTTGGTAGAGAGTGCTTTTGAATATAATTTTAAAGTACTGAATAATTATGTGTAAAATTACAAAAACACTTGATTGAATTTGACTGCAAAATAGATATCAATATACAGTGTATTATGCAAACATATTTAATTATTTAATCAAACCATCATTATTTTGATCAGATTCATTTCGCACTTGGTACCTTGCGTAATATGATTAAGAACAATCCAGATATGTTTTGTTTTATGAACGTCGTAAATGTAGAGAATATTTTTAAAAAATGGAATTTTTTTTTAATGAAATGTCATTACAAAGGGGGTGTAAAAAGTATGCAACTTGTCTGCTATACTACAAAAGATGAGGATATAAAATGAGTTAGAGAACTAGCGAATTGAAGAAAATTTTTCAGCCTAATTTCCTTGGAATAAAATCCAAAATAGTCATCAGATGGCATACAGGCTTACGAGGTTTTTTGAATTACCGATGCCAAGATGGGGGAAAATGAAGAAAATGGGTTGGGAAGTAAAAATTGCTGATGAGTGAATAACCTCGTCCGGGATGGACAAAGCAGGAGAAGAAAAATTCGAGTTTCATTGATCGGAAATTCTGTGATATGTGGATTGCTGGAAGACGCTCGGCATTTTGCGACGTTGAGGATCGGGCCGGGGCGTGCCCCATCACCCACTGGGAAGCTGGAAGCAGCTTCCCGTGCGACGGGAATTTCCAAGATGCCCTTTCCGTGGAAAATTCCTGTCGTGCTGCTGCTGCTCTGCGAGGTGCTTTTCGATGGAGATTCCGTGGACGCTGTGGGGAAAAATCGCCATTTTGTGGCAACATCAAGGACGCAAAAATAAATGGCCTTTCCCACCTCGTGGTGCACACATCACGCGTCCCAAGCTGGGGCGAAATGGACAGCGACCGGAAGGGGGGGGGGAGGGGAGAGGGATTTTTCCAGGTTCATTCCTGCTCTGGATCGGAAGGGGGCAAACACGGAAGATGAATACGTAAGACTTGGATCTTTCCATCACGTACGTTCCACCGCTGGCGGGATTTCCGGTAAAGAGGACTGCGGCGGTTCCCCACGGGAATCCACCGAAGGGCGACGGTGCACTTTTTTCCCCAACACGAGTGTGAAGCTAACACGTTGAAGACACGGTTGTTGTCCTGCACGGGTGAAACACCTTGAGGTGGCTTTTCGTGCTGCTGGTCTTTAATTTAACCTACCTCTAGCTGTTCACTAATTTTCAAAGCCCGTCTTTCCGAATCGACAGAAGAACAAGAAAAAGCAAAAAAAAAAAAAAGGAGAAGAAGAAGAAAACGGCTCGTCACGGCTTACCCTTTTGAATTTCCAGGCAGCACGGTGGCTTTCGCCACTTCCGTATAAAGTTTCATTCCACACACATGGAAACGGTCGTCATGTGTTCCTTTCCCCTTGGCGCGATTCCTCGCATTCACTGCAGGGAGGGATTTCGTGGACTCTCCGGGAGGACCGGCAGCAAACGTTTCAATTCCGTTTCATTTTGCAGGGATGGACGGCGGTTCGCACCGATGGGGGGGGGAAAAAAATGGGGAATCGTTGAAAACACCGACCCATGATCTCCACGTTGGTTGCCATAAAACCGAACTTCAGCAAAAGCTCCGTGGGGGGAGGCGATCGTTGGGGCAACTGGGAAAAAGCTCATTTTGCGTTCCCCACTGAATTGTGCTTTTCATTCGAAATTAGTGGAGGCAAGTCGGTTGATGCTCCCTGGATATGAAGTCTAAATAGAATTCCTGTTTGGAAACTCCAGGCGTCGAATTGCTGATCTGAACGACTGAAAAGTGTATTATCACCGTTATTATGTTTGGGATACTCGTCTCGGGTAGACTGGTAGGTATATTATATTGGAATTTTCTTTAAACAATTAGTAATTATTTTTCATTTTCATGTTGATGTATTTGTCTCTCTCATCCAAAAATGTATTTAAGGTACAGACAAATCTAGAAAGAATTGATGATACACATTGTGTATTTAATATCCTAGATGCTGATAATATCAACCACATAGGTGTTTTTATGACAGGAGTTGAACCCTTTCCAGCTGGTATGGCTGGTGCAGGTTAGTATTAAGTGCATCTGTTTTTCTGTTTTCAGAATTTCACTTTAATCATATAGAGTTGCCAGGAACATTGTTTCTCAGAAAGAAAGAAAATGAAATGAAACACCCAATGCATGTATGTCAGTGTGGTATTTTTTGATTTTGTAGTCACTGAACCAAAAAACATAAGACAGTGGTTTCATGAAAGATATGTCAGCATTTTGTGAGTAGTCTATTGAATATAAACCAAAACCATTTAATGGCAATTGCGAAAAAGAAAGGATAGAAGCAAAATTACAATTCTTCTGAAAAAAAAACTTGCTTTTCAATACACAAGGATCACCTTTAAATTCGCAAACGCATTCAGTTTGTTTGGCAAAATGCTGTTATTCTTTCATGAAAGTTCTCTGTGATCTCATGCTCATGGAGTCATCAGGTTCTAAATTTTGTTTGTTCTAGGTGGTTTCTTGTAGGGAAACATGTATGATCCTTGAAATATTCAGATTTTTTTCCTTTTTTTAAATTTGGATTCGTAGGATTAATTTTTGAATTGAATTGGTTGTCCCGTATCTTTTTATTCCATAAATATATCTAACTGGGGAATTTTTCAATATAATCAAGATTTCTGTAATTGCGAAACTATTCGCTTCAAACTCGTAATTTTTGTTATTATTTGCCAACATGCTTCAGACTTTGTGCATTACAAAGTTTCAAAATCCTTATTAACTGTGGAAAATTACAATTATAATACCCACAAGGAGTGCTCATAAGATCAGTCCAAATGTTAGAAAGCACTATGAATTTTTCAAATTCTTTTGTTTTTTGAGTAACCAAATACTCACGTATTCCTGTTTAAATTGTGACATTAAGTTTGCATTGGATGTAAATTTTATCTACCTTCCTTTTCAGCATTCTGTGTCTTATGAGCATATGTGTTTTCTTATGCAAATTACTGGATCATGTATTAATAGCATTTGCATTGATGATCCACCTTTGAAATTCTGATTGCCTTACCAAGTTTCAATGTTGTTGTGCCCTGCACTCGGTAACATTCTTCAGTCTGCTTAAATGCTGTTTTAAATATTGCAATTTTGCATTCTCTAGTGAAATTTTCTCTACATTTCAAAATAATTCTCATTTGCTTGGATATTTGTTAGTACTTCATCACAACATATGCCTAGCAAATGTTAAGCCACAACTTAAAACTCTTTTGATTAAATAAAATAATCTAATAATTAGCAAAAATTGTGTTTCAAAGGATGCTTTCACTGAACTGTTTGTGCTATACTATACAGATGACAGAAAAATCTATATATGTGGTGTTTTTATGTGATTATTAGTGTATTTCAGTTGGCCTGAACCACTTTCCCCTCCTACTTGGCAGTATTTAGGATTTATCTCTAATGATAAACCATCAGCAATTTTCAAGATATCTCAACTCAAACGTACAGAAGCCACCCAGATGTTTGGATTTGGAAATCAACAGTCATCACACACTGCCCAAATTGGAATTTCAGTTGAAACCCTGACCCAGGTACTTGCACTTCAGCCAGCTATCAGTAGCGACCCAAATAATACATCCATCTTTATGGAATTCACCACAAGAATGCTAGAAAGTTTCTTTAATTATATTGCAAGTTTCTCTTGTAATCAAAATCAAATAATGCTAAGTCCTGAGGAAACGTACATCCCCATGAGTGTTGCTAAAAATTGGTTTGAATCATTCACAAGACGCTTGAGTCAGAATGCATACTTTTGGAAAACCTAAGTGATCATTCATGCAGTTGTTAAAATATATTGATCAATATTCAATGTGTAAGGATAAAATAAGAATATAAAGCAAATGTGCGAAATATTGAAGTCATCAGCAATACAGTCTACTGACCTCTTGGTCTCTGTTTTCAATTTGTGTTAAAAATATTGTCACGTTTCCCATAGAATGGTGCTGTAGCATTCGTTTTTACCCTCCCTTCTCCATTTGGGGCGTGTAGCACGCTGTTGCTATACGCCATATTTTGAGATGTAGCAGCAGTGGTGGTTATGGACAAATTTGTATTTTAATCATGCTTTGTTTATTAAGATTTGCTATGTAAGTTGCACCGAATAACATGTTTATTCCACATTGCGATCCCTTTGAGAGCCAAAGGAAATGGTTTGAGAGAGCATCTTGTTCAGAAACCCTCGAAACCTTTTTTTAATCGATCGTTCGAAAAAAACTCTCAACCACCACCACTTCATCCTTTTACATTCTCACTACGAGTATGACTTCAGTGTGTGGGTACACGCAATCCCGCGTTGGTTTCTGTATCTCTTTTGTCTCCGAAAAAGAATATATGTTCAGACTGTACAAAGCCGGATACCGTACAGATAGATTTTCACACCTGCATGCAAACGAATCACCCATCCAAAAGTGCGATAAGTGGAGAAACTCTTTTGTGGAACACCGTGCAGCCGCCAAGGAACTCCGGGGGGGGGGGGGAGGCAAAGGGCTAAACGGCGTAGCGTCGCCCCGATAAGGGAAGTTCATCTGGGTTTTTGGATTTGTACTAGGAAGAGGGAAGTCTCAAATCAGAAGGCGAAAGTTCAGCAAAATAAAGGAGTTGAACAAAAATAGGTGAGGAATGCGAAGCCAGCGCAATCTTCGTCTTCAGGAGGAAGTGGTTACCTTGATGTCGTAAAGATCGGGAAAAAGGTGAACCAGAAATCCAGCGTCCAGAAAGAAATCAAACCATCCTTACGAGCCCTCTTTTTATATAGTTGTGTGAATAAAAATGAGTAATCACGAGTCCTGTCGATTTTTTTTCCAGCCTACGAGAGTGGAGAGTCGAGGGATTCGGCCATTCGCGGAGGGAAGCCATCCCGCTGGAACGGCTTGGGTTGCCATGATGAAAAATGGTCAAGTAGGAAATAACGAGTCAACTCGGGATCGAATGGACTCGTGGATGACTTGAAAGGAACTTGGCAAACGAAACCTATTCAAAGAATTGCAAGACATTTCCACTGTTTTTCAGACCATAAAACGTTTGCCGAGTTTCCTGCGAAAAGCTCATAATGCTATCCTTCCTTAATTCATTCCCAGGCGTTGGAACCGAGGTCGGATGATTTCAAAGAAGCTTCATTCAACATGATTTCTGCAGAAAGTATGTCGAACGTAGCACCTCCTGCACAGCTGGTTCGTATTCTGGTCCCCATTTGTAGCCGAACAACATCACTACTCGTGTGAGTGTACCGAAGCAAGAATGCCGTGCCAAGTTTTCGACACCGTACGATCTTTCCTAGCGGCGCAGGAGGATTCTGAGACGGTTGTTAAGCAAAGAGAAAGTGAAATGCAAGGTGTCTCGGATAAATTTCCGCAAGCTGCATACAGAATTTCCAAAGATAAGCACATGAGAATGAGCATGTAGGACACTAAAGTGCTTTAAGCATATGGGACTGGGAAACTCTTTATACAAACCTATGCACTTGAAAAGATTCCTCAGAAATGAAATCTACTTAAGCATCATGAGCATTCTCTCGCGCACTATCTTTTTCTAGTGGAGAACAGACAGACTGTGCACATGACTCTGTGGCACGAATTTCGTCATAGACCTTATACTACTTGAACACGTGCAGACGTATACTAGAATCTGTATATTAGGATGGATGTGACAGTATTCGATTCTCATCCTCGAGCTGTATGTATTCTTTCCAAAATATAGAGAACTGATGTCTACGTCCAATAGAATGCCCACTTGCAGGCAGGGATGAAGATTGCTCTTCTCTATCACAAGACCTGAAATCTTGAATTTCCTCGATATGTTCCACCGAGAGAAGCGCTATTCTCCGAGGTAACTCTTGGCTAAATAGCTTTGACGCATCTTTGGGATTCATCTGTGCACCTTTTTAAGTGGTCAACGGCGTCTCTGTTCATGTGGGCTGTGAAGTACACACGAAAGTGCCTTCTTGACAACACACTGATCGTCTGCTGTCTTCACAGACAATGCTTCCGTCTTCAGAACCTTTTCTTTAGCCACAATCTCTTGATTGTGGCCAAAGAAAACGTTAACATTCAAGAGATGGGATGATTAGCATCCACAAGAATTTTTAGTTGACTCCGGCTATTTATTGTCATCGTGCGAGCCTCAGGCACACGGAAAGCAGTAAGGTGCATTTGAGGTAAGGAAAGCATAAAATGCAAACTGGAGGCTGAACTGGCTGAGGAGACTCATCTTTTCAAACAAGAAACAGATCGTCCTCGGGGCTGAAAGTTAGCAGACAGAAGACAAAGAGCGATTATCTGTGAAGACTGCTCGATAGACCAAGGAATTTGGAGAATTGTGAATAACGGAAATTTCTTTCTCAGCAAGCAGAAAAGACTGCCGGAAAGAAAGTGCAAAACCCTCTTTTTCACAGACATCTCAATTTTAGAATGAAACTCTTGCTAATGCCTTCATCATGGTAACCGGCATTAGAGTCGAGCATTCTAAAGCTTTGGCAGCAGCGGTCTCTTCGTTCTAGGTCTGGTTCTTTGCTGACTATCAACTCTAACGAGGAGTCACACGTGCACGCTTGTGACGGAAGTGTGCTGCTCATCTTGTCTCTGCATCAAGAAAGCAAGGTCAAACTTCAAGAAAATGAATCTTGTGAAATCCGACATACCAGGATGCGTTCTCTTTCCCTCTAGGTTGAATAACATGCTTATCCGTAAGCTAAAGGGTGAGATAAGGAGGGAAGTGGCCAATGAACGCACTCGTCAAAAAAAAACCTGCTCAAGTCTTTGTTCTTCCGCGCTGTATCACTTAGCCGCGAATGCCATTGTAAATGTCCCTCTTGTAAGTGTGAAAGATAAGCACTTTTTTTTTGCAATCCATTCAACAGGCACGAAGTGTTAGTCATCTACCATCTAAAAGCAACAGTCTCTTTCGGATGCTTTCGACTCTTAGTAATCGTCTGCCCGTCTCGAATTCATGTTTTCATGCGATTGCATCGATGGAAATGTGCCGACACGTGGATTCTGCTTCTTGTTCTGGAATGCATCGTCCTGCCAGCCTGATCAGCCAGCCAGGAAGAGGAAATCCCCATGTTCCGCAGTTCTCAAGCACGTGAAAGAATCGTCGTATGGCCACGCGTGGCACACTGCGGTTCTAAAGTGGAAAACCTTCATTGGAATAGGAGAAGTGGACCGAATTCTGGCACTTCTTTTTCCTTTCGCCACGAAAGGAATCGAGCACGATGGAATTCAAACAAATGGCCGGATTTGTTATTCCACCTAGATCCACAATCTCAGCTTTTTTTTTTTATCCACCTAAGAATTTCTGGAAGATCAAGAAATCATGCGGAGGCAAGGAAAGATAGGTGCAGTTAGGAGATGCAAATAAAATCTTATCTGAGGATCTGAGATTTCCTGAGATATTTTCTGCTCTTTCTGTAACTGTCACCTTTGCGACGAACAAATGAACAAGTAATTTGCAATCTTATTTCCGCCTTGCGTACGAGTTTTGCCCTTCAACACATTCCAGTGCACTTTCATCTCACTGTGGGGACGACCCACGAAATGATGAATTTGAGTCCCACATTTCCCAAGATATGTCTGGTTCTTCGACACGGCTCCACGCCACCCGAGGGTGGGTGTAATTCTTCAAGATAGGGGGTACCCCGGAAGAGGCCCATCCTATGAATCCAGGAAGGACTCGGAGCCCACTCAGCTCCCCCGAAGGGATCGGCTTGCTTCTCTGCACTCTCTGGAGAGGTGGTGGCGACACACCTTCTCCATCAGCACGACGCGGAGGGTCCCCCCCGGAAGGGGGGTCCGCTCCTTCACAACCGGAGGAGAGCTTCCACTCCTTGTTTCCTGGAAGGACCCGGAGGTCGACTCTTATTTGTCCCGGCCTTCATCGGGAGCATCCGGTTTGAACCGCTACCAGTGCCTCACCCGGATGTATGCAGGCCAACCAGCGTCATCTTGCGGGAGGAACTCGGAACCCACGACGCACTGCCCCGTCGATTGCTTTCGGAGTATTCGAACCCGCGACCTTCGGTGGTGCCACGCCCGGAGACCGCAGCAGCCACACGCCTCCGACGCGCGCTCTGGTTCACAAACACGTATCCTGCCCCATTCGAGCACGGCCTAGTGTGACCCGATTGGAACCCTTTTAAGCAACCGAATGCCATATCCCGGCCCAAGAAACCTAAGGTTCCTGTGCAGATCTGAACTTGTGCCTTGAGTAGTCCGTGCTTCTTCCACAGCGAACAAGTTTTATGGAAGAAAAAAATCCTTGTGCGTAGACTACGGAAAAATCATCCACACGTTCGGGAAGCTCGTACTTAGTAAAATTAATGTCAAAGATACGTACTGTATGTACTCTAAAATGTAGTCACAGTACAGTACAAAGTATGGTATGCAGTTCTCTTTGTACGAGTTTTATTTGTAGATCATGGTGCTTGGATATGATATTTATAAGACACAGCATGTATCTTGAACATTTATCCTGGCCCCTGAGTAAGGATGACACGCTGGACATCCCTCCAGGGTGAGGCTCGATCAGTGTACACGCTTTCGGCTGTATAGATACTAAACATTGTAAAACATTCTAACATTGTATGTTTACTATCTCACTTTAAGGCAAAGTGCTAAACATTTATCATTCTTAAAAAAATAAGGACTTTCTAAAAAATAAGAAAGCATATCCTGACAAATCAATAAAAGAAGTGAAAGACAAGCCTGAACGAGAATTCAAGAATTATAGCAGAAAAGATGCAGCATCACCCCCAAGATTTGAATATGAGAGGAAAACCTGGGAGGGGCAGGATACGAGGGGGAAGCGGAAGAGCCATGGAGTATTCGGGGCAAAAGAGAGTAGGATAGACAATCTGGACCTGAGAAAACTGGTGTAAAGCCAGTTGAGAAACGAGAAGGTGCTGGATCAAATAACTGGGGAAGAGAAGATGAAATTATGGATACCCATGAGCACGCCAAGAATGGGTTGTCTGATGCACAAGGAGACACCTGGAATGGGACTGATAGCCCAGGGGAAACTGTGACTGAACAGTCGATTCCTAATGGAGAGGTTTCCCTTCCTTCTCCAAAGGAAGAACCGGCCCCAGAAATGGCTTTAGATGAGTGGAAAAAATTACAAGAAAGCAATCGCTCTCGACCCCAGTATAATCTTCGCCAGGCTGGCGAATGAGAGGACAGCACCCAGCAGAGTGGCTGCATTATGCTCCGTAAAAAGGATTTTTGTTCCTACTCCTGAGCCAGATGAAGATGAGATGGTTTCCGATGGGGAAGATGCACAGCGTAGATCACGGTCCAAACCGATTCCGATCGATATTACGTCCGCCAATGCACGACGTGGTAGAGGAAGAGGTCGTGGAATGCGTGGCACACGTGCTGCAGGTCGTGGTGCACTAAGAGGCAATGTGACCGGAAACTTCCGGGAGCGTACGGAGAGGGACCACATCAACGGCAAAATGCACCACGCGTGGATGCCGAGACCGATTTTCCTTCATTGGAATAACATTTGGACATTCCTTTTGTGCCTGAAAATAAAAAAAAAAAAAAAAAGGCTTTCCAGCCTTGCCGATATTTCATCGGCTTACCACTACCGCAGTGTCAGCCCCAGCGTTCTCGCAGTTGATAGATGCATCTTTCCAAGCTATCTGCTCACGGAAATTTGAGTGAAACAGAATTCGGCCCGTCTCAATCGCACGTTCGCGCTCTTGTCAGAAAAACAGCTGCACTGACGGTACACCACAAAACCGAAATTTCTCCCCCCACCGTTGTACGTTGATTTACAGTCATGCGAGGGCTTCGGCCGTTTTTCCTCCGCGTGACGACTGCTTGCGTGACGTCAGCTTAGATTTCTAGTGATAGAGATCTGATTACCAGAAGTAGAATCATAACTTCTGGTAATCAAATCACCCTATTTGAGAAGCACTTCATTGATGGTGTGACCAGAAAGTGAGTGCGTCTTTCGATTCAGAATGCTTGCGTGGTTTCTTGAAAGCATAGGGGAACTTTTCGTTGGAGGCTCAGCCGTAATTTTCTGCATTACGGAAAGATTTTTTTTTTTTGGGGGAGGGAGGGGGGATCTAATCATATGTAAATATGCATGTATGTATGCTCTCGTATGTGTCTATGCATACGTAATGTCGCTAAGACAAAACTTGCTTTGCGTGAGGAACGCAATGTCCAGATGCAGCTTAGCTCAGGATTGGATTCTTTACATCCTGTTGCTCCAAAGGAAGTTACTCCTGGAATTTTCTTTTTTTTTTTTTTGAACACCAGTTCACTTCAGCACGGTCATTTCAAGAGCTCATGAAGGCGATCCCCCTACCAGCATCCACTCTTCCTTACATTTTGCTGAACACCTTCGTCACGGTGTTTCCCCCAAGTCACTGGGGCTCTGGGTCAAATGCCCCTCGTGGTAAGACAGCACCTTTCAGAATTTTCGAATTTTTTTTGTGCATGGAAAGAGTAATATGTTCAGGTGATCCGTAATTAATCTGACTGTCGATCCCTCACTTGGGCTGCAAGGCAAAAAAAAAAAAAAACCAAAAAAACGAAAAAAAAACGAATTTTTTGTTTTCCCCCTCCCCCCACACACATATTTCGTTATGGCACTTGAATTGACGGTTATGAATCAGACATGAATACGGGCGAGTGAACTCGAATGATGAAATGACCCATCGGGAACACAAGAAACGCCCGGCAAAGCGAAACCTCACGCGAAAAAATCCACAAATCACCACAAATGAGCGCGATTTTCCAGTCGGGCCCGACACGCCGTGCATAAATGAGTAAGAAGTTGTCTTCGTGGGGCACGTGCACTAGAAGTTCGTCTTTGCCTCCTTGTTCCACGAAGCCCTCTTCGCAAACACCCCACTGAACCCACGCGCCCATCCCGCGCAACTTTTCCTGGAATCCCTCCGCTTCGTGGGCTGCGATGTGCTCCTGAGGTTTTCGTGGCTTCCTCTCTTCCCAGAGCCGCTCATCCATATTTTCTTCCTGGTCCGCTCAGCCATTTCTTGTCATCTGTCATTCGACATGGTAGGCCAGGTCCCTGGGAAGCATTCGAATCATCTTTGTTTCCGCAACTTGCGAGCATCACGGGCGCTACCGTTTCCAGCGTGATTGATTGCAGACGCTTCTTCTCCCATGGAACTTCCTTCGGTCACCTTGGCGGACTTCTCGAGGCCTTTTGGCAATTGCTGATACGACCCACCTCTGCGATGAACTGGCCCCAAATGTGTGATTTCGTCATCAAAACTAGCATGGACGAGGCGGCCCCAAAACAAATGTTGTGCAGCCTCATGTAGTTTAAAAGAATTTCGGCATTAGATCTTCACTGGCAGGCAACAACATTTGTCTCGATTCGATTCGGGATGTGTGACTGATACATTGTACCATTATACACAGCACTTATGGAAGTCTTTTCCCGTTGAAGACAAACTGCTGCCTGAAGAATCGATAGGTCTGGGTTCAATTCTTTTTTTTTTTTTTTTTTCCATTTCCACTTTTTAGACGTTTGAACAGCAGGCGTCTCCAGTCCATTCTTTTCGGGAATCTGCTGTTGTCCTCGGCAGAAATCAACGGTACTTGTGGGATTTATTTATTTCATGCCCAAAGTTTAGGAAAACTTTTAGTCCTTCAGCTTCTGAAAATTCTCGCGTGTTACAGGAGTCTTCCTCGTGGAAACCACTTGGAGACTTCTGTCTCCAAGCTGATTGGTGTATCTGGCCGTTCGGGAGCCACAACCGAATCGAAACGCATATTTCAGAAAATATCGATGTTTCGAAATTTTCAGTTGACGCCTTCTAGCTTGAATAGGCGTACATTCCTTCAAAAGAAGGCTTCTCGGTCTTTTCATGTTTGACGGAGATTCTTTTCCACTCTTTCCGTGGTCTCCGTGATCCTCGCTTCTTTGGAAACTGGCTGCCTTGAATTCGAGGCACCTTCGCTGATGGCTGCTGTAAAGTTCTGTCCATTCATTGCATGCGATGCCGGGTGATGGTCTTTCAAGGAGCTCAGCCTCATCCGCAAAAGCTGTTGTGTTTGTTCTTCAGGTGTTTCCAGGACCTTGCAGCTTCATTAATTGCATCCCATGAATTCCCAAGAGACTGCAAATTCATTAGTTGCTTCCCGTAACTTAAAAAGTAAGTTGCTTTGTTTTGTCCGTCGAAAGCACTGGCAGTCTTGCTGAAATTTCAAAGGATTTTTCACATCAACGGAAACTCTGGATTCTTCGGAGATGGCAACGTCGGTGTCCAGGTTCGGCAGTTTCATCTGCTCAGGGAATTTCCATGTGTCGAGTCAGATTCCTCCTTTACATTTCTTCATGTAATCCCGAATCTTTTAAACAACCACATATCCCGATGGCACAATTCTGTTCTTGAATTTTCTATTTCTGTTCCCGAGACTTGCTCGCTTGGTTACAGAAAGCATATAACTGTATCCGTGCGGTTGAGATGGAAACCGGATCCCTGGAAGATAAACGCGACAAGACTCGTGCAGTTCTCCTTTCCTCAAGGTATTTTATAGAAAACACATCCACATCTCAGACTCCTGAGATTCTAAAGGACCAAACACAACAACGTGGTGAATACCTGGCCTGTTGCAGTTGTGTAAATCAAAAGGTTAAAACACACATAGCGTTCGTATCTCGGGATCTTCGACAGGATCCCCGACTTGAAGACTGTTCCAAGGCTTGTAAAGACTCAACTGCAAGCGGTAGCTAATTGGAACCACCGTGCGCGGTGGCACACGACGAGGCTCCAGTGGCTGCGTGGTCTCCTCGCGCCAGCTCTTCGCCGACGCGCCTCGCATTCCAAGCAAATTTCCGAGGGTTCACAATCAGAATTGGATGGCAGTGAAATAACTTTGCTCGCAAAACCACGATGATGATGACATAATAAGACCCCAATGTAAACACGAGTGCTGTGAACGTTAGAAATGCTTCTTGCAAGCTTTCGTGGACGGAGGAGACTACGAAACAGTGAACAAGTAGAATGAAAATGAATTGCGGAGGCGGTTAATCTGTGCAGCTTAAAAAAGTCAGAGTGGAGGAACGGCGGTGATGAAAGAATTTAAGAAGGAAAAATCGGGACAAATTGGCCATTTCGTGTCCATGAAATTTCTCAACGTGAGGTGTTAAAAAGAGTCCCCGGGAACACGAATGCAAGGAGCACACGGAAGGATGCGAGAAATGCAAGTGTTCCAAATCCAAAGGATGTCGTTAACTGAATAGAAAAGTTAAAATGAGGAAAGCTGCGATGGCTGAATGCAGTCCCATCAACGCAAGTGCAATGTGATCGGCCCCATGATTCTTTGAAGAGGGTTCAATAAGACTCCGTGGTGGCGACGATGCTTGTCAGATTCGTTCGGCAAAGCTGTAGTTTGCAACTCCGGAAGAAAAAAAGGATATGGACCACAACACTGTTACGAGAGGCAACCGTATCCGCATGAACTAGGATGGCATGTTTAGGGAGTCTGAAGTAAAAAGTACAAGGAGATCTTTCCCTGTGTCCTTGTGATCACGCTTAACTGAAACGACATGGTGAAGGTCCAGTCGAAAGCCCCCAAACGGTGGCACCCGTTCGGACTGAAGGCAGCAACTGCACACCAAGTCAGCGGTCCAGTAGAATGCACGTCGAGGGCACCAAGATCAAGATTGCACTCGCTTAAAATTAGCGAGGACCATAGTTTGGACCCATGGTTTGTGGACGACTCGAAACATCTAGAAAATTCGTTTGTGAGGTGAAAGCAGATCTGTATTTCAAGAAGCGATTACTAAGATCGACTAAGGTGTCGACACATTAAGCCAGTGTGTTCACACCCATGGGAAAAAACCAACGACCAGGAAATGCAATCGAGATCTGAAACTGAATCCATGGGAGACTTCGATTCCGCAAAACGCTTCCAGACCAGGAAACACCAGTGTTCCGCTGGACGTCAGTAAGTGTCCCGTGAAGAATGATGAAAAATTAATGTTTTAAATGCTGCGCCGAGCCGGAAGACGTTTGAAACGCAGGCGCTCCTCGCTTTGCGTGTCAGCAGCTCTCTCATGTTGTGTCTGACATCAAAAGAATTTGTCATCCAAAGACACCGAAGCATCGAAGAAGGTAATTTTACTACATATGCGCTGATTTCCTTTACTATTTTCGTGTGTGTGTCGTTTCATGCATGATTCGAAATTTGGGAATAAAGTGTCTGTTTTGGTTTCTTGACTCTTACATCTACTTGCTTGATTTATTTATTATTAATATCCACCTACCCTGAAATTTTAACGGAATGCCTTTGTCATTTTGTAGGGGTAGGTAGGTATTGATGAATGTAAGAGTCAGGAAACCAAAACAGACACTTTATTCCCAAATTTCGAATTATGTATGAAACGACACACACGAGAATAGTAATAGAAGGTTAATAGCATTGGAAACGTATTAATTTTCATAATTTTTCGCGGAACACTTATTGACTTTGCGCGGAACGTCTTCCGCGGAAGTGTTCCGCGGAAGACGGTTTGGGGAACGCTGGCCTGGACCATTCGTGCAACGCATGGGATTCTCCAAGCGATCGGGAATTAGGGAAACCGGGACAGCAGTGCCCTACTGAAAGCTTCCTCTTAGTGTGGAAGTGTCCTTAATGAGAACAGGAGAATCAAATATTGTACAATGAATTGAAGATGGTGATCTGATGGAAGCATATTCTGCGTACAGTTATTTTGCAAAAGACGGAAAGAAATCTAGAGTGCACGAGCAGAAAACTTTTAGAGATGCTAGCTAATTTTTGTGGATGTTTTGTTGCATTGTATGTTTGGTACAGACCTTAAGGGACAGAGATTTTTACCCACAGTATTCGTGATTCTGCGTTACGTACAGTTTTCACACGAAAAATCTACAGTATCAAAGGATGACACGAATGCCTAGAATGCATTCTGGACATGCATGTCATCATTTGGTATAGAATAGGGAAATGTGGGGCAAGCACAAGCAAACATTGAATAGGGTCTCACAAGGCTAGAATCCCCGGACGAGATGACCATGCTGGTTTCGAAAACCTTTTCAAGGAAATTCGCTGCGTGTGGGGCAGGCGGAATCTGAGGAAGAAGGCAGGCCGAGCAACTTAAGGAAGGAAAAAGAAAAAAAAAAAACGGAATCACCCTCTCGTGTTTAGTTCATATGGTTATGTCTTTGAGAAAATACAATTTTCTGGAGGTCCCCGAAATCCCAGAAGAGCGAAACACGAGCCTCGAATTTCCTGACCTCAAAATAAATTCATAATAATCAACCATCTTAATCTCGTTCTGCAGACTCCGTCGTCGCCAGAGTAGGCACTTACTGTACCCGAAAGTATGCTCAAAGGTATCCGTAGATGCTTACGTTCCTTATTCAATTCGGTTCGACCACTTTTTCCATGCGTCACCCACCTTCTCTTTTCTGGAAAGTTTCGGAAGCGGAGGCACCACGAACCAACGAGTCCACGAGTGGGTTTCTCCAAGTTAAACAAACTGTCCGAAAAGTCGGCCATCCCTGTCGAACGACTCGGTTTCGTTTTTCCAGCTGAGTCAACAGGGCGACAGTTCCGTCAACGTCTGCCCTTCCCGGGCTGCGTTTCTTGGGCTGAGGGGCGGACGGTCGGCAGCGAAAAACGCGGCACCCTTCCATTCGAACGTGAGAAACTGTTTCTTCGTACGGTCTTGCCGAGCTGCTTGCGGGTACGGTGGTGGCCACACAGAGAATCAGAGACCAAAAAGGGAGAGAGCCCGTGATCAGTGGGACCAACAGGACACCTCCTTCGGCAAAGAGCACAGGCGGCAAAAGAAAAAAAAAGGATTTGCTCCCAACCCTGTTGCGGATCGCCCTTGTGTTCGTTGTGTGATTCGTTGGATTCTCCGAGTTCAGCAGTTCAGAAGAAGATGGCAGTTGCAGTGAATTTTGATTAGATTATTTGCTGAAAGTTCCATTCTGAACTCCATCTGAAAATTCCGCCCGAGATGAGTTTATTTAGTTTACTACTTGAGGAAGTAAACCGTCAAAAGGTTCCTCCAAGAAGAAAAATTCTTCAGTCATCATTCAAGCTTTTATTACAGTAGTAGCAAAAGCAACTGTTCTTGTTCTACGTCTGAAGAAGCTACAGCTTTCCAGTAGCAAGTAACGTGTTTTAGGCTAAAGAGGTGCCACCTAGAAAAATCTTATCTAGCGGGGCAGCGGACAAAGACTTCACCACCACCTCTTCTTTCCAGTTTATGGATAAGGCCTCATCAGCCATCCACCTCGTAACGGAGGTATCCACAAAAGCATCCGGCGACAAAGTACAAAACTACACTTCCGGTTGTCGTTGTCCATACGGATTTCGGCACACTCGAGATTTGTGTGTTTCCCTTCCCAGCTTGTAAGCGCAAAACCAAAACTCCTTTTCATCTTCCCGCAGTGCTTCCCAAATCACTTCTTTTTTTGGAACAGCAGCATTCGTTCTCATCAATACAAAAGAAAAGAAAAATGAAATTTCATTAATTGTGGGGCACTGCAATTTGTTTGAAATGTTTTATGTGCATATCGTTACGTGAAGCAGTGTTAAGGTACATTTACGTGCATCCATGTATTGATTCACTCATTTACATATTTACGTTGTTTGCAAAAAGATAAGTAGATGGATCCATGTGCCTGATAAACAGTGCAGTGGATTGTGGTACGATCCCGAAGCCGCATCTAATGCTTTCTTGCAAAGCCTCCTCTGTCAATCACCGCTTGCAAATACTGTACCGTTTTCAGCTTTCAATACATCACTGCCGCATTTTGTAAAACTATACGAATACGGTTTCATTCATATTAAACACCGATCCACCCACCTGATTCATTTGAAAGATAAGCTAACTTAACGAAAGGTTTTGATAGCTTTGTGCTTTTCCAAGGTACTAATTTACTAATCTGCTCAAAAAAAATTTCACCGCATGTTCCACCTCTGTATCTATTCATTTATCCTTTTTTTTTTTTTTTTGTCCATATTTTCAAAATCATGGAACTTTTAATCAGAGATTGCGGTGAAAGATACAAGAATTGGGCTATCTTTATTCTTCATTCGGAATTTACTTGTTGGAAATGAGCAGTTCTTCAGCTATCATTAAATTTGAGATCTATCCTCCACCGACAGAACAATAAAAAGTTTTCACCTTAAAGAAAATTTTGAAAATTTCCGAAGACCTGACACAAACGTTTACCTTCTTCTGTGTCAGCACTGAGCAAAGGATAAAGTCAGAAGGAATCCAAAAACAAGACGCATAAACTTGCAAAAATGAAAGATCGTAGGATTTTAAGGAATTCATTCCTCAAGAGCTTCAAATTTGTTCTACAGTGTCTTATATATTTCGCAAAATATTGGAAGTGCAGGAAGTATATTGGAAAACCTACGGCAAAATTGTACTAAAACGCTGATGAAATTCACTGTGCTCATATTAATATGAGAATTCATTATACTGAATCTAGTCAGCCATAACTTGAGGTCACTTTTAACGAGTGACCACAATGAACAATGAGCAATTGTAACAATAGATGTCACTCGGAAATGACGCTTATAGATATTTCTGAAGTAACGATTAAAATCGTTTCATGAATTTACAACCCAATTTCATACAATATTGACTTAGTTATTCCAACAGGTTCGTGTGAACCAGCATGACAGTTTATTGCACGGGATGAATGATCGAAAAATTCTAAATTTGAATGCCATTTTTACATTCAGTTGATTTTGGAACCTATTATGTAGCTTCTATCAGAATCGTGTAGAATTTGTTGGTTAGCGACGTATTCATATTGAGAATAATTTCGTATTAACTAAGTTTTCGAAAAAAGTCTGCGTTAAGCATTTAATTGCCGCATCAATACCTTTACGAAAATTCAGTAGACGTTATCTCGTAGCATCTGGTAATGTTGTTGATTTAGCTTTAGGAAATGGCGTGTACTTTTGAAGGGTGATGCATGAAGCAATGGAAACTTTGAGTTTGTGCTGTTGTTATGGTACTGGTGTTAATATAGTGTAGATACCAAAGTATGCTTAATACAGCTTAATGAAGGCCTCCTCTCAGTTATCGGATTTAATTAGCAAGTGCGTCAATAATCAGAAAAAGTAATGTTTCAAAACTATTTCTAGTTGCTTTGGCTATATCAGTATGATGTTGATGTTAATGGATACACTTATAATTATAGAATGGGTTTCTACAATTAATTTTTTTCTATAAATTAAAGATTGCTTTAATGTATAAGGTTTTCAAATCCTTTATTACTTGCCAACGTTTAGTTTTCTTTCTTTTTGAATGCATGCATTAAACTGAGAGGTGTATGTTAAAATTGCACACGTTCCTCTAACCGAAAAAAATTCAATGTGTTTACAGTTAGTACTTGAAAGATGTTATTATAAATGTAGGGAAATGGATGTCATGTATCCTTACAGCGGTTCTGTGGAGGAATATTACCGGAATATCAACTACACACAGAACACAGAGAATGATAGTCGCCATGGAACCGAAGAACTGGATAGAATACCGAGCCCAATAAGCAAAAGAGATAGAGAACGGTAAATGCACTTATGACTGGATAATGTTTCGGATGCTGTTCATGTGTGCATCATATTGTAAACAGCATGAGTTTGCAATCTGATCATGTATTTACAAATCTTTCACAATTGTTGATATCAGAGTCCCATATGGACGTCGGCCGCTAATTTGTATCCCCCTAAACGCAGATGTTTATTAATCATAAAAATATCCCGTAATTATCAATAGTTTTTATTTCTCAAGTATTTATAGCACATGAATATTCTCATCTTGTGGAACAGTAAATTTAAGATGTATAAGCGTATGTAGTGAATTTCTTATTTAGACTTTATCTACATCAAGTAATTGTAAAAGATCGGTTCGGTTCAGAATCTTTTTTGTTTGTTTAATTCAGTTTTAATAAAAGTATCATGTATTTTGAATTTTCGTTGTGTAATCTGAGAACTCTCGTAATGGTTTTTCCATGTGCGCCTGGAAATTGTGAATGTAGAATTTTTTTTGTGTGCTTTTATGATTTCATTGTTTTGTTAAAATATGCATTTATGTTTCAGTGAAAGAAGAAGAGATCGCTGTTCAGATGATCGTGATCGTGATAGAGAGAGGGGAAGAAAAGATATGGATAGGTCTGATCATTTTTTCTGATGATTACTTTATTGATTACTGATCTTGCAAATCCCACTGAGCTATTGTTTCTTTGAATCATGCCAAATTGTTAGTATGGTGTCAATAGCACCCAGGGTCACATATTTTTTCCTTGCAAGACTGTTTTTATATAATGAATAAGTGGCTTATGTGTATATTTAATCTTATTTTAAAGGGAACAGTCGATAAATCCCAAAGGCATAAAAGTCTTACATATAGTTAGGAAAAGATTTGATAATAAATGTTTCTGTATTCTCAAGATTGTTGATCATTAACATTTTTGCAAAATATTTTACAAACACACAATGCTTAATCTATCTAGTGTATCCTAGGAGAGAGAGGAGTCCCAGAAGAGATAGAGAAAGAAGTCGTGAAAGAGATCGTGATCGTGATAGAGATAGAGATAGAGATCGGGAACGAAGGAGAAATCGGCGAGATGAGGAAGAACGGTGATGATTAGTGTTTTTCATTTTAAAACAAGTTATCAGTTTGTACATGAGCTTTATTTATAAATTGTATAAAACAGGATTTCTGAAACACTGTGAGTTGACTTTATTACATTGTAGTTGTCACTCACCTTTCCTCTTGGATGAAAAAGATGTATATAAAACACAACCTCCAAATAACACAGTGATGGTTCGGGGACTTGCTCAGCACATAAACGAGAACGACGTAAGATGGAATATAAGCAAAGTACTTAGATAAAGACTTTCCTTGCAACTCTAGATTCGTGCAGACATCCTGGCTTGCAATTTGATGCCAAGAGACATCAGGCTGATCCGGAAAAAAGATTCAGGTAAACATCTAAACAGATCCTGAGTTTGTTAAGTGCAAGAAACCTGTTTTAATGTCGATTTGTTAACATGACTATTATGTGTACAATGCAATTATCTCTCTGAGTGTAATTATGTGTAGCAGTAGAGGTAAGGCAGGTAAGAAGCTCAGGCTCTTTTGATATACAACGAGCTGTCTATGCAAACAGTAATTGTAATAAGGGAGGTACCCAAGTACCCAAGTTATTAACAACGTCTTGTATTGATCCGTTATTCAGGTGCCTCCAGAGGCTTTGCGTTCGTCGAGTTTAACACGGTACAAGAAGCTGTTACATGGATGGAGAAGAAACAGGTAGATTTAGCAACTCCTAATGAAAAGAAAGAGCCCAGGCTCTGAAGGTCATCTGCTCCTTGGGCTTGTATTGGTATTGATCAGGATTTATTATTAGAGCAGGGGACCCCAATTTATTGTCTGGAAGTATACAGAGTAAATGATATAATCATAGGTCTGTGGGCCAAGCATGGCTGACAGTTGACATTATTTACAGTAATTCTTAAATAAAAGTAGAGATAGAGAATTAAGTTTTAAAAGAAAGGAAATCTTATCCAAAATTTAATGGATATTAAGAATGATAATTTTTATTATTTTTATTCTTTGCATTTCCATCAAAGTATGGGAAAGCATATGCTACCCTGTGACGCACTGCGCACAGAATTAAGCATTCAATACAACGTCATAGTCTATCATTCCGGTTGGCATCCTAATAATGGTGTCATGTAAAGTCATGACAAAATCTATCTGTTGTTTCCTATTTTTAGGGTGTGCTCATCCTGCATGATCAATATCGAGCTATATTACAGTACAGTATTCCAAGAGACGGACCAAGTGATAAGTCTAGACCATTTCAGGATTGGTTTTGTTCCAAGGTTTGTGAAATTTAAAAATGACACTTTACTAAAGAATTCCAGTGTGGTGCACACAATTTCAAACGTCGAGATAATTGTTTCAAGTGCGGAGTTTCAAGGCATGAAGCAGATTTAGGAGGAGAAGGAAGTGATGAAGTTTCACCTCACCCTACAAATAGTAAAAAATATTTGCAGAATTAGTGTTGCTAGATTTGATCATTGAATTATTTTAGCTGTTTTGCTGCGTAGTTTAGATCCAGTAATCACAGAAGAAATTGTATTACAAGCATTAACTTCAATATCAGTGTTGCCCATACGTAGTGTACGTATTGGTCGTGATCCAGTTAGCAGTGCATCCAGAGGGATATGTTTCATAGAGATGAATTCAGTAGTTGATGCCATGCATTTATACAATTACTTGTTGACCAATCCTCCAGTTATAAATAGCAAGAAAGCACTAGTTTCTTATGCAAAGTTGCCACAATTAAATGCTGCAGCATCCCTTGCCAGTTCAGCCTTAGCTGCTGCACATTGGTCAAATCAACCACCTACTTATGATCCAAATAATCCCAGCAGTATTGAAGAACTTGCTGAATATAGTGCTGCTTTATATGCTCGTACTCCTGAAGAGCAAACAGCTTACAAAGAATATTATAAACAGTATTATCAGCAACAGGTAAGCTGAATTGTTTGTTTTTATGCCAAAGAAGAGCAACTGCAATTTGTAGCAATTGATTTTGTAAAAATTTAGGAAAATCATTTTCCGAACTTTAAACAAATGATGCAGTGCTATTAAATTAGAGAATTAAGCAATTATTGGGGAATCATTTTCATTTTTGAGTAGAAACACTCCTTATGAGAGTAATGGTTGGAAGGTGTACCAACTTGTTCCCTCCTGTTGTACTTTCTAAAAGTTCGTATTTTGCAGTTTTATTGATTCACGCAAAGCTGTAAATACAACTTGCAATTACTGAGCTTCTCGATAATTATGATTTTATTGAGAATAGTGAACGTTAAGTAAAGTAGTAGTTTAGAAAACTATCCACAACTGTAATTTGAGGGAAAGGGTTACTGGTTTGACAAATATTTGAATGGTTACGTTTGCAAGTGTTGGACTTTGTTTTTCATGTGTTTTCAATAAACCAACATGTATCGTTGACATTTCAAGTGCGTAATGATTTAACTATGGCTGCTCACTGATTGAATTTTTATGATTGGTTTATTAGGGAAACACTAAAACCACACCACCACCACCAACTACAAATGATGTAAATGTTGCAGCAGTTGTAGCGCAGAATGCTCTGCAAGTATTACAAGCAAAAAAAGTTGCAGCACAGGTAATGCTAATGTATTCCATGATATATGATTATATATTCCATGTATAGGAATACACACCCACTCTTACTAATGATACAATATCTCAACAAGTTGAAGTTACAGGTAAATCCCAGGATTAATGAGTTTAGCCAATTTATTACATGGCCCTTTAGGGGTTGTGACTCCTGATGTTAGCCAGTACCAGTATGATGAAGCGTCGGGTTACTATTACGACTCACAAACTGGATTATATTATGATGTGCATTCCCAATATTTTTACAATGCACAAACACAGCAGTTTCTATATTGGGATGTTGAGAAGCAGATGTATATACCAGTGCCAATGCAAGAGGAAAATGGACAAAGTAAAGAAAATGATTCAAAAAAAGTAAAAGATAAGAAAGAAGACAAAGTCAAAGTGGCCAAAAAAATAGCAAAGGTAATAATAAATATTTAACTTAAATGTCCAATGTGATTTTCAGGACATGGAGCGTTGGGCCAAAACTCTGAATCAAAAAAAGGAAACAGCAAAACAGATCCAACATCAACAGCATTTGCAACAGCAGGCTAGTAATATGCTCAGCAGAGGAGCACCTGATGCAGGGTTTGCTGTCCTGGAACGAAAGGCTGCTACATTGCTAGAAAGACAACAGCAAGTGCTTCAGAGTTTGCAGCAGAAAGAAGGAGAAGAAAAGATGGAAGTATGTATTAGAACATTGTTTTAGATTTTGTATTTCGGTTATCTTAGATTGAAGAAAGCGGATTGGTGGCTGCATATGGAGGGGGTAGTGACAGTGAGGATGAAGGAGGGGAAGGTCAAGAAGATCGATTGACAGACTGGAATAAACTGGCATGTCTGCTTTGCAAGCGACAGTTTCCTAGCAAAGAGGCGCTTACGAGGCATCAACAACTCTCTGACTTACATAAACAAAATCTAGAAGTATGGCACTGCCAAAGACAGTCAGAAGATGCTGAAAAAAGAATGTATCGTGATAGAGCTAAAGAAAGGAGGCAGAAGTACGGGGAACCAGAACCACCTCAACCTAACAAGTTAAAAGTAAGAAACTTGTCTCGGAATTTTTAAAATTACTTTTTACAGGAAAAGTACCTAAAAGCAGTGGAAGAAGCAAGTTCTTCAACTTACAGTGATCCAAAGCCTGCAATTGGATCTGATAATATTGGTAGCAAGTTGCTTCAAAAAATGGGCTGGTCTGAAGGGCAAGGACTTGGAAGAAGCAATCAAGGACGTACAACTATAATTGAACCAGAAAGGAGAGCAGCTACTGTTGGCTTAGGTGTGAAGTCTGGTGTGTATAGTGCAGTTGGTGACAGTTACAAAGACACAGTCAAGAAATTAACTGTTGCAAGGTTTAATGAATTGTTCAATAGTTGATAAGCAGTTGAAACTGAAAGTTCAGTAACAGCACATATGATTTTTTGTAAAGGCTACATTTATTTCCATCTAATTGTACATGTTGATTTATGGTAAAATACCATTCCTAAAAAACAACTTATAATACAAGTGCTTTTTTTCCCTCCAGCTTACTTGAATAAAAAATCTCGAACATCAGAAGCAAAAAAATCATCACCAAATACTTGATGCAAGCTGACAAAGTTTCCGATCAGTGACCCATTTCTGTAAACTAATAGTGCAGGAATTCCATTCTTTTTCTAAACAATTTTAAATGCTTTTGTTGCATCGATTCAAACATACGAAATTGAAAGTCATTCCTGCTACAGATGCCCTGAGTTTGCAGAATTTGAGTGAACGGAATTCTGAAGCCAATGAAATCAAACATCCATTCATTGCTTCACAACTGAGCATGTTCTGCTTGTAAAAGTTTAAAACTAGAATTGTGCATATGTAACTTACATTTTCGTACAAGTGAATTATTACTGTTTGGTTCTGGCAGTCAATGATTTCAAGAAATTCATCAGGTGTCTTCAGTTCATGAACTCCTGCTATTCTGTTTAAGTGAAAACAAGTTATTAAAATTAGTATCTTTAAAGGAAAAAATATATTCTTTAGGTTTGGAGGATCTTACAACATCCCATGAATTTCAGTGATAAAATTTCAGTAATCTAGAATTATCCACTTACTTACTATCTTGAAATACAGTTGCTTTATCTTTAAGAGCAGGAGAGAACTGATGATCGGATTAATCATGGTGGTGATATAATTAGTCACTTACTCCAAATGGATGCCCCTTGTTTCCCTTTTCTGAAGTCTCCAGCTCACCATTTTCCCCACTACGTTTGTGAGTTTTTGTGAAACTCTTCCAGTCGTTTATAACACCCTTTGGTCCTGTCTATAAGCACAACAGCTCAATTGTTTTGCAGGCTCGATAACTTGTTTCACAATATGGTTTTACTATGTAACTAATTTCAGTGACCATGCATGCTTAGAAGAAAACTAACATTTCACATCTCGAACCCAAAGCTGCTTTCGCAAATTTCCTCAATCAAAACAATAATAAATCTTTTTAATAATTAATATCTGAAGTATATGAAAAAAACCATCGTGTGTATGACATTTGGTTCGAAATTCAAGTTTACACCAAAGACTTTGAAATAATGTAAATGCACTGATGACAGGATGAATGAATCTGCTGTACAGATACTGAGCAATGTGTAGAAAATACTGTTTTACCAAATACAGGAATTTCGAACTTTGCCCAATGCATGCATTGCCATCAAATTAAGCTGGGTCATAAGAAATATTCAAATGACTTTCAATAATCAGCAGCACATACCTTCATGGCATAAAGAAACCAGGATTACGGAAATGGTTAATAAGAACACAAGATACAAAGGTTATTAAGAATGAAACTGTTAATGACAGTACGGGGGTAAGGTTAAGGAAATGCTGAGTAAGCTGGAGGGAATGGTGCCCCACTTTTGGGGGGGAACCATTCTTACAAATCGGATTCCAACTCGATCCGCAATGTACCAGTGTTCACATTTTACTGTACTTATATTTATTCAGCACCTATGAACATCTATCAACTATGCTTAATGCGGCAAGTTTAATAAGTTAATGTAGTACCATAACACCTTCATTATTATCTTTCCTCCGTAAGGATGACCTATCCTGATTTAGTGTCACTGCCTGCATTAATCAAAAAGAAAAAAGTAGGCACGCATAAACAAAAACACATATTAAACTAAAAATTAAAGCTGCACCAAATCTCAAAACCTATACACACAAGTGAACATTTCATGATACACTGCTTTGAGTTTAGTGAGGTCACAGGCATGCAAGCACATACAAGACGGACCACCAAACATTAATCAACAGATTAACTTCTACATCTACATACTCCGATAATGATACTTGTCACACGACAGATACATACACAAGAACCTCACGGTAAATGAATCATGTTTATTTAATTTTTGCTTTTACAAACACAAGCTCATGAGTCTTTAAATATGTATTACATTTGTACTTTGAAAATTCCGTCGGTTAATTCTCCAGGTATGCTTGTGTCTGTTGACTGAATGCTCGATTGCATCTTCATCACTGCTCTCGCTACTGCTACTGCTGCTACAATAATAATGCCGTTTTTCTCCTAGCAAACGATCGTCGAGCGTGGCCATACCGCCACAACGCGTAGCACCAACTACCTATCGGTACTGGGAGAAACTAACCACAAGTGTTGCCAAGGCACCCACATTCTAGACGTCGCACGGAAATTGCCTGCAGTATTGATATTAACAAATTACTCTTTAATAGGCCATATTTCCTTATAAATTGACCGTGCTTCAAAATTTCATAAAGCTTCATTACCTAATGAAAGAGAATATCTGTCAAGTATCTATTCACTGGACTGTTTTAAAACTTTCGAATGGTAATTGCAATGCGTCAAAAATCGAGCAAAAATTTGTTATCAAAAAGAAACCCTAAGTGCTTCAAGGGAATGGAAAAGACTTACGTGGACGAGCAAACGATATACGTATTCTCATCTTCATGGTGCTAATTCCCTATAATTTTACGAGAAAGTTTGGAGTCTTCCCCATATTTTTTACACGTTGCTCCAGAAAAAAAGGGGGATTGATCAGCGCCTCCTGGAACAATACTTTCCTATAAAAAAAAAAAAGAGTCAATTCTTGTTTCCCCATCTTAAGTAAATTGCCCAAACGAAGTCTAAAAATTACTTAATATGAACAGTGTGCGAGAAGCGTGCTTTCAAAATTCAAAAATTGATACACAAATCAGTATTTTTTTTTTGGCCTAATCGAATCAAGCACGTATCGTGGCATTTTTTAATCTCTAAAAAAGTGCCATATTTGAAAAGGGACTGCCCTTTGTTCTTCCTATATTAAAAATATCAGACAGTCTGACAACAAGTAGCTCTGCTGCATCTCGCAGTAAGCATCGGCTCTCTAGGGTTTTTTCTTGTGTGTGTGTGCAACAGCATAAAACAATAACAAATTGAATCTCAAAAACAGACGATCAAATAGAGTTTGCATAACGATTTATCGCATCCGTCTATGCTTCCTCTTTTATGTTTTTGTTTTTTACACTTTTGGAACTTTGCGGATCTTTGCACTCGAAAGATGAAAGACTCAAGTTAATCTTCACGAGTGGTTGGTTTCATTTAGCTTTTTTAATTCTGGGATGCTATTTTTCAGGGTTTATTCAGTGTGAGATTTAATTGCACAAAATTCCTAAACATTTTATGAAAACTTACGTCTTCAGTCTTCGATTTCCCTTCACATGACTCCTACTCTTGATTTTCATAATTTCTGCTCCCCAGCTTTAGGAATTGTTTTTTTATGGATAGAAACGTCAGAATGGCATTCTATCGATAAGAACTATTCTCAAATGGAGAAAAATCAGAATTCCATCTGCAGTTCAAGTTCGAAACAACTAGAAGTAGACTTTAGTTAGTTTTTAGTAAGCTTATCACTGTCTTTCCTCGGAAAGCAAACAGTCATTTAGTTTTCCGTAGAACAGTCTTTACTCTGACTCCATCCCAAATATTGAACCTTTTTCCGAAGACAAAAGCGCAAATTCCTAAGCACTACCAAAAAGTGGATTCCTCACACTTCGGTCTTGAAGAAACTCGCGCGCCACTGATTTTTTCTCTGAAGAAACAAAGAACTTGCCAGTGAGACTAATGATGATGTATGGATGCACAATGTGTTAACGGAAAGTCTGTTCAAGGCAACAGAAACGACTTTAAAATGCCATCTCTGCTCTACAGGAGCTCAAGGACCTGAAGAAAATTTGCACCCAAACGTCCTTTCCGATTTCCAGTTGTCTTTCTGGCAGAAGTCACTTTGCGGTACAAATGCGGTGATTTGTTACACCAACACAGAATTAAAGTCATCTAAAATTTAGAGTTTCTGGAAATCTGGGGCACTCCTGTTGCTTCTACTGTATAGTCTGTTCTTAGTCGAATGTAAGCAGTTCTTTTTCGAATGGGAAAGCTGTCGCCATTATCGTATTGCCTTCTATCTGTACTCCGGCAAACGTTAGAATTCCACTGAAAGATTCTAGCATCTACCTTTAGATGCTAGAATGTCTAGGCTGACGAACCATCCGTCTAAAAATATTTTTCTTCTTCTATTCGATGCGTTGAGCCATTTCGTTTCTGAAAAGTAAAAGTCTTCCTTCAAATTAGGCTGCTGGCGTGGCGACTGTTACAGATAAGAATTTAAGAATTCACTTTTGCGATGATCAGCAATCATTAAGAATACTCTCTCATCGATGTTCATGTCAAGTGAAAGGCAACGGAAGCGGACAACTGCTTTCACCTTCCGTCTTCGCCTGGTGCTTCCAGGAGAAATCTCCGGCGAATTCCCTCGGCCACGTCGTTTCGGGCATGCACGTGGCCATGGCAGCGGTTAAACTGAAGTTCTTGGATGAAAGCAGGTTCGGATGTTTCCCTCGAGAAACGAGAGCAAGTCGTCGAGGACGCAGGCAAAGGTTGGGGGGTTTCCACCATGTGCCAATTTTGCAAAATGCCCAAATGGAATATCGATCGGCGCTCGGTGCTGCTGAGTAACAGGTATCTCCCTGGATCAGGATTTTCGAGAAGCGCTCCAGCTGATCGGAACGCGGGGGAATGGCACTCGTCGAACTTGCATTCGATGAATGCTTTCAAAGGCATAGGTGGAAGAACCGGGAATGAGAGTGTGAGCTCTTTATCAGTGTTCCGCGCTCGAGGCGCTCAACCGTCCGCAAGTCCTGGCTTCGAAGGCAAGAGCTCTCCATCCTAAGAAAAGGGCCAGGAAGAGCACTTCTCCTCGGTTTGCAGCCTTGCCTGCTGCAGGAAAAATTTAGCGTGGTCGGAACCAATGAACTGAGGATTCGAGCTTCTTTCCATAGAAGATGTTGTCCAGCAGCCTCGCGTACCCATCTGCATGGCCTACGTACAACATGGCCGTGCTCCGGAGATTCATTCGACACGATCCGTGGGTTGGCGACCGGAGACGGCGGTAAAGGCGAGCAGCAGTGGGCGAGGATGGATGACTGTCGTTGGCTGCACTGTCTGTTACGAGTGCGGTGACGCCGGTTCCCGCTGCAGTGTCTCACCCGGATGCTCCGGGGCGTTTATTTCTAAACTATCCAGGAACAAAGTTCCCAGACAAAGAGTACAGAAGATCGAAGGGTGGGCTCCCCGACGCGGAGGTCGGTAAAACCGAAAGTCCGGAACAGGAGGGAGGGGATCACTAATAAATATATAAAAAGATAAAAATAAAATGGGGGGACAGGGATCTTTGGCTTCGGCCGTTCCTTTCTTTCAGAACCGGCGTTGGTTGCCGGAGATCTCCTTCCTCAAGTCTTCTGGAAGATGAGGCCACCTGGCAGCCGACATCATGTTCCCGTCGGCTATTCCTGTGACCTCTCGAAAAATCGCCTGCGAGTCCAGCTGACGGTGGTCCGTGACGATGGGGCAGGTGCAACAGATCGTTGCGACGACCGCACCTAACGACAGGCCACCTGGCGTGAAGAAGCGGCGCATCAAATCCCTTAAGGTGTCCCCCTGAAGCAAGAGAGCTGAGGCCAGCCTCCGCCATAGTCCTTGGAGGCCACCGCAGTCGAAGAGCAGGTGCGGGAGCGTTTCCGTTTCTCCTCACCGTCCACAGTTCGGGGAGGCAACTCCCCCGGAAACAACGTTCGCGCGCTGGTTGCAATGGAAGCCCCAATACACCAGCAAAAGCACGTCCTGCTTCCATGGAAGGGGGAACACAGAGCTGCAGTGTCTGTGGTGGCGTGCGGCTACCAACCTGCTTCGGTCGTGCATCACGGGACGTCGCACGACACGGAAAGCAAGCACCCTGAATCCGTGGCACCATGCCTCATTCGGTTCCCTCCCTGCCGTTGGCACTGTGCCAGAATGCGGTGTTTTCAGTAGCGAGTGCAAACGACGCTCGATCCGAGACCGATGTCCGCTAGAGATAGGAAGCAAGTTCTTTGCTTCGGGAATGTCGCTTTCGTATCACGAAGAAGCCGTGTGCAAGCACCCGAGTGCTCATCCAGATAAAGGCCGAGCCCGCACATCCAGTGTGCTAAAGCAAGCCAGCAGCAAATAATGGTAGTTCGCCGCTACCACATAAGAATTTTTTTGTGTGTGTGTCTCCAAATACGAGAATCTTTTCAGACAAATGGCTGCTAGCCGGCAACTCGCTCAAGAGATCAGGCAAAACAACCGGCATGAGCTCCGAGAGAATCAAGGGCGCGCGCAAACCAGGTGAAACGACGCGCCCAGTATCCTGCAGGGCAAGGCCAGTTCTTTAGCGTCCGTTCTAGCGAACTGAGTCCAGACGTCAGACCGAGGTTTCCGGTGCTCTTCGACAAACCCGCCAATCGAGAACATGTGGCAAAGTAAGCTGAGCTTTTCGTTCGAGTCCGCGACAATTTCTTCCCTTGCTTCCCCAGGGAGGTGACCGCCTGCTAAACGTGCGACGCCTTCGCGGCAACTGCAGGTGGATATGCGTAAGCTCACCAGAAGTGGATGATGCCACTCTCCCGGTTATCATAGCGACGCATCGGCATCTCATTCTTCCTTGATTAGCAAGAAAGGATTCCAGAAACCTGTGACTCCCGAAAAAGACATCCAGATCTCGTGTTGAGATCTTCCTCTCCTGGCGTTCTTGAGAAATGGCCGATGTACTCTTCCCGTTGACTTTTGTTCTCAGCAAGGCAAGAAAGACCGGAAGGGCAATGCATTCCAAGAAGGTGAGGAGATATTCCCTGTGCACACCCTGGGACCGATCACCACGCGTCTGCTAATTAAGGAGGTCCTTTACTGCGTCACTCTGTGCTGACACGGGGCGTGTGTGCGTGTCGTGTCGCCTGGCACCGACTGCTTCATCTGAAATCAGCTGGTCTCTTCGCACTCATGTCCAATCGGAGACCTGGGGAGCCTGGGCACGAATGGCAGAGGGTGCAGAAAGCCGCATAAATCTCCGACAGCTCCAAGCTCCAAGCAGATCTGCACGGGATGACGGGACGAGTTCCTCGTGCTTCAGGAGTATGACAGAGAAAGCGAGCAAAAAGAGAGCAGTTTTCCAGGCTTGCAGTGTATTCGAGCGAAGAGTGGGGGACTCGATATTCTTACACGTGTGAATGCGAAAGAGAGTCGATCTATGGCCCAGAAAACCTCACGCTTGCATCCGTGGGAAATCAGAAGATGGTTCTAACAAATGAGGCGAAGTTAGGAACCATAGGACCGCTGGTGGTTTCACTCTCATCAGCACGTCGGTTGCCAGCGTCTGGCTTTGTTTTTTCGTCTTTGTTTTTCGAAACCATCCTACTGTGCCATGCAGCTGTAGCGTCAACGAGTACGTAGAAATCAATCAGGCTCCCCGAACGAATCGGGTGACGTCAACCTGAGTAAGCAGCAGACATGGCGAGTAAGGAAGCGTTCTGTGTCGCAAAGAACTACAGCAACCCTGCGGGGAAACGGGCTTTGTGATCAGACATTTCTGGAACTGGCTACGGGAACACTTCCAGCCGCACGGGATGTGCTTGCCAGCAGCTTCTAACATCGGTAGAGGAGCTTAAGTGGGGTCCTAGACCAGGACTGCCGCGAGCTGCAGCCCATTGAGATTTTTTGGGCTTGGGCTATGAGCAAACCACCAGGTGGGGCTTTTCACCAGGTGTCACGCCGTGCGCTCGCGCCTCTTTCTCTTTGTAACGGCGCGTGTAGCCCCAGAGCAGCACGGCCGCTGCGCTTCGTAAAAATCAAAATGGCGGGAAAAGAGAACGCGGAGGGGAAACCCTGTGAATGCAATGGGTCGAGGTTGTCCCGCGATCGCGGACATCGCAAAGTTATGGGAAACCCCGGCGATGGAGTGATTTTTTTTTTTTTTTTAGGGTTCTCACTTTCGAGGACAACAAATGCGGGGAGTCGGTTTCAACCGGCACACAGACGCCGTTTCCCGCCCACGCACGCAGGGGTGCCAACTTGGCGAGACAAAAGGATCGGCAGGATTTGTTTTTACCCGATCGCGCGGCGGCCTTTTTCTCTCGGAACAAGCAAACGTTCGAAGTCAGGAAGGAGATTTCCTAACGTCTCGGGTCCACCTGAAGGGCAATGCTCTCAGCAGGGTGTTTCTCCAGGGAGGGACTGGAGTTATAATGGGAGAAGGAAGAAACAATGAACAAAAATTAATAAGTATATCGGGGAACGGAAGAGTCGCCAGGATGCACCTCTGAGCCTACGGACGATGCTCTCCCTGGCTTCCTATTTACGAATGAGGCTGATTCCCGATTGCTCATGCCATGGAAGTGGCCAAGAGGACAGCCCCTCCGATGGTGCTGATGTTGTTCTGAGCCAGAGGTGTGCTACCACGATGCCACGCGTGTAGCAGGGTATGGAGCGACAATTGCGGCGAAGGGCAGCTCCTGCGGGAGGCGGAACAGCTTTGCCAGGTCCTCTGGAGTCCGAAGTCAGGAGGTGCTAGTGCCGCTGACTCATCGTGGGCTGCTCCCTGAGGAGTACGGAACCTTCCGCCCCAATCGGGAGAGCATCACTCCCTCATCCATTCTGAAGCTCAGAGGAACTGCCCGTCTTCCATCCATGTCCTTAAGGTAGTGACATCCACACCAGCTGCGCTGTGGTCCATCCTCCGAGGAGTTCTGTGGTTCTGATCTCTGGTCCTCTCTGCCTGTGGTTGGCAACTGTTGCCCCTCCCCTGGGCATCAGCACAATCGACCAAGGGCTCGTCGGAAGCGCAGCACGTGTCCTCAAGGGCTTACTTTCTTCGAAATGAGGTCTTTGAGAGAAGTCCTCCCGGGATGACGGAGCACGGACCTTCCGGGATCGCCGTGAGGGAAAGTGCCAAGGGCGGCGGAAGACCCGTCGATCCTCCTGGAGGGAGACTACGGAGGGGTCCCTGCACACGCGCATCCTCTGAGTACATGGGGAACACCAGGAGGAAAAGAGCATCAATCATGAAAGAAACCGCCAACGGACGATGGAAATCCTTGGGTTCTTCTTCTTCTGTCTTCGCTGTTTTCCTTCCAGCTTTTTTTTTTTTTTAAGAGTTTTCTTTTTTTTTTTTTGGTTCGCCAAGTACCTCGGAGCCGGTCGCGTGCCTCGCGGCGCACGTGGCTCTTTTTAAACATTAAACACATTGTTTTGTTTTGACGCCTCTCCGCCCGCGGCAACCCGCAGGGGGCGTGTAATTCTTTAGTGTGATTCTTCAGGATAGGGGGCACCCCGGGATGGGGGTCCGCCCTATGAATCCAGGAAGGGCTCGGAGTCCGTTCCTCTCACGCTTGGGGGTGGATCCCCCCCGGACGGGGGGACCGCACCTCCCACCCTTGTTGTCTCCGAAGGGGAATCCCGAAGGGAATCTCCTTCCTCATTCTCTCCGGAATAACAACTCCCTAATGGGGGGTCTTCTCCATTTCAACTTCTCCGAAGGGAACCCGGAAAGGATCCGCTTGTAGGAATTTCTTCTCCGGAAGGAACCCGCAAGGGAACCGCTCCTGTTCACTCCTCTGAAGAGAACCCCGAAGGGATGCTTCCGAAACTCAGAAGGGGTGCTGCAGCTTCCCTCAGGGAATCGCTCTCGCTTGCTTCCTTGTGCACTCTGTGAAGAGGCGACGATTCGGAGGGTCCTCCCCGCAACGGGCAGGGTCCGCTCCTTTGAACAACTGGAGAGGTGCTCCATCTTGAAACCGGAGGGGTCCCCTAGTGACGGGGGTCCGCTCTCCGTTGCACACCGAAGGGGGAACTCCCCACTCCTTTATTCCTGGGAGGATCCGAAGGTCGAGTCCCATTGTGCCAGCCTTCATCGGGAGGACGCCGGCTTTATCCACTGCCGGGGTCACGCCCGAATGTCTCGGCCAATCAGTGCCATTGCAGGGGAAACTCGGAACCCAACGACGCAGTGGCGTCAGTTTCTGCCGAAGTATTCGAACCTGCGACGCAAGAGCCACGCGCGGAAGCCTTAACCACAAAGCCTCCGACGCGGGCGACTCCGCCTCTTTCTTCCAGCAGACCTCGGAAAAGCGAAGCGGCCGGAAGAGTGTGAGAAGGCCGTCTCGAGGCTTTTTCTTCAGCCGTCTAGGAAGGGGAAGTCCACCAGTAATCAACCGAGGTCTCCAGCTGAGGTCATCATCATCTCTCGTGCCGCGGCACCTTTGTCACAAATCCCGCCTCGCGTCCTGCGGGCGAGCCAGCAGCATCCCGAAGAACGCAAAAGAGCACCCGAAGCAGGGACTCTCACTTTCTGGAAGGGTCCGAGGAGCAAGAAGCGAATACAAGACCCATCCCGGGCGTTCGTCCGGGATGGCGAGGAGTGGAAGAGAAGAAGTACCTTCCGCTCGGCTGCTCCACCCACATCTCAGTGGGTGCACACGTCACGCATGGGGTTCCAAGAGGACAAGAGAGGAGGGAAGGATCTCAGACGCTTTTCTTTCAAGGGTTCTTGGGAGGACAGAGAGAAGAAGGGTGGAGACGCCAAGTTTCCCTCCCCAACCGAACCGCGACCACGCTGGCCCTGACATGGCCCGAGCCCTTGCTACATGCAGCGCTTCTGCTGCCGACGGTGACGCCTCTCGGCGTATGAGCGGTCTCCTCCTCTTCGGTTAGAGAGGAGGAAAGATGAGAGGGGTGTCATGGGGTCTCTCGAGAGCACTTCCCGCTGGGACCCTTCTAGAATCCCTGGAACCGGGAACGGGATGGGACTCGATTGGCCTGTAATGAGAGCAGCTTGTGGGTCTCCATGCGGGGGTTTCCAGCTCAGGGAATAGGGTGCCTTGTGCCTTGGGGATCAGCAAGGGAGGCGCGTCCCTAAAAGATCCCCTAGCGGTTCCTGGCCGTGGGCGACTTCTGCGCAACAGAGCTGTGGTCCGACAGCCTCCCAAAAGCAGAGAGAGCCCTCGTCCCGTTCCCGAAGGGCGGGCTGTACCTCCCTCTGGAACCGGAACCTTTTTGTCGTCACCTCTCCTCCTACCCTTTGTTTTTGTCTTTGTTTCTCTCCCGTCAAGGCGGGGCAGAGGCCGAAGGGTTGTCGAGGAAGGTCCTTCGGTGCACCTCGCGGCCCCGTGTCCGCCCGAAGGACATCCCAGCCCCACGGTGGGATGTCGGTCTCGGCATCGGGACGTGGGGAAGGTCACGAACTGCAGCTCCGTTTCCAAAGACTCGCCCTGATGGAGAGGGTGCGGAGGTAGCAGTCGCGCCCCCCCGCTCGCCGCATTCTCGGGCAGGCGGCCGGTTGCGAGGGACCGGCGGCCCTGCTCCTTAGCGACCGGAGGAGGATGGAGCTCTTTTATGCCTGGGTTCGCCGGACCCCCATTTCTTAAAATAGACATACGTCGACTTTTCCTGATGGAAAAGTAGGTCTCCAAATCTAACGGGTCGTCGAGAAGTGAACAGAGTTAGTCGGGGTCCGTGGAGGGAGAGGCGGATCTTGAGGGGGATGGAGCGTCATCACCGGGAAACGGTCAGTCTGCTTGCATCTGCATCCAGCTCCTCGCGGTTCCTCGCATCCGATTGCGTCCCTCTGCGTGCTGATTTCGGTCGCCTTTGGCACGTCTGGAGGACGTCCGCCTTTCGGCAGGTCCTGGAGAGCCAAGTCCGGAAAAGACGAACCGAGCGCCACTTTTTCCCAGCGTCCCCAAGCCGGTCCCGTGCGTTCGATCAGCATGCGGGGGAAGGTCTCTTCTTTCCCGTATCTCCCTCACGGGGGTTTGGCCGTCCCTTGAGGCGCTTGAGCATCAAGGAACGGCCAAACCTTGAGAGAGATCGTTCCTTGGAAGACCCCAGTGTATCGCAAGTGCCAGGATGTGTTGCACTTCCACGGGGATCCATGACGCTTCCAGGAAGAGGGGTGGAGTTGTCACCACTCTCAACATACCAGCCCACCTCTGCAGTCCTCTCGCTGCTGTGTTACTCCGCACGGCCGCTGCTACGCGGGTTGTTGCCTCCGTGAGCCAGGTTCATGTCCAACTGACGGATTCTTGGGAATCAGAGCTGTTCTTTAGAGCGTGGAGCATTCTCGAGAGGCGGCTGTGCTTGCTTGCCTGAGGCGCGCCCCAGGGTACTGTTGCTCCTATCCGATGCTGGACCCCTTGATCTTGGTGAGCCTTTCCTTAGAGATCCGGCTCTCCGCGCTCGTGTTGCGGATCCAGAACTTGATCCCGAAAAATTCTTGCGGATCACCACGAAACTTCTCCCACTTGGTCTCTTCCTCACTGCTTTCGCTGTCGCGGAAGGACAGCATCCCTTCCGTGCACGTCCAGGTTTGACGGCAAAGGGCGCGGTGGTGGAGGCTGTGAGCCGCAGGTGAGCCGACCACCCCTCGCGCTAGGCCACTTTCTGGAGCCGTCTCCGAAACAGCGACCAGGAGACGCGCTGTCTGCTTGATAATCGTCAGGTTTCCTTCCTGTCACGGAGGGCCGGCGATCTGGCTGCCACGAAACGCTGGAACGGAGGTCCAACCTGCTGGGTCTAGAGGAACCGAACTTCCGCGTTTTCCGTCGGCGCTTGTACGCTACTCTACCACTGTTGACCCTCCACACCAACTCCGTTCTCTTTCTGCACTGGAGCCTGCACTACAGTGCTAGGAGGCACCACGAAAGGAGCATACGCGTGGTTACGAACTGCAGTCGATGCAGCTGGAAAGAAACTCTGCCGCACATGCTAATCGAGTTCCCGGGGGTGCGGCTGGTATGGGAACAGCTGTCCCAGGCCATTGTCTTCCGTGAGACAGTGCCACGGATATCCTTTGGCGCTTCTTCCAACGCAACGGGCTCTCTGAATCTGCGGCGATCGCAGTGCTCTGCCTCATCCGCGGAATAGCTGTCCAAGAATGCGCCTGGAACTACGTCACAGGAAGTTATCGGCGCGTGGAGCATTGCTCTCCCCCTGCTCCGCAAATCCCTGCGATGGTCCTCGCTTCCTCCAGCAACTCCAGGCTGGAAATTGCGGGTATCCTCCGTCGCATATAGTCTAGGGCGTCCGGTCTAGTCAGAACCCCCCGCTTATTCCCCTTTATTCCTCCTCTTCCCCCGATCTCCTCCCTTGACATTCCACCCCCTCCGGACTCCTGACCACATGGGTATGGCGGCGGCCCAAGCCTGCTATACATCCATCACCGATCACCACTGTACAAGTCGCACTTGTATGCTTATTTACTCTCGGAATGAACGGCCCTGCGTGCGATGGGGTTCGGCAGCAGCAGCAGGGGGGCACGCTGGGTGCTGCTGCTGCTTCTGCGTGCTGGATCCATCTGGCCGTCTCCTCCGTGGCAAGCAAACTGCGAGTATCGATTTGCCGGGGTCCACGTGCCATCCGCATGACACACTGAGATGACTTCTTGGAAAGAGATCGCGCATTCGTCTTCACCGCCTCCCGTGCATGCAGAAAACCCACATTCCGATTCACATTCCGTTCCATCATCGACCCGCGCTGTACATTCTGAAGGAACGGTAAGAAAATAAAAAAGAAGCAAAATCGCAAATCACAACGTGAGCGGTTTTGCGTTTGTCAACCTGTCTTTTTAAAAAACAAAAACACGCACGCACACATATCGCAGCGATTTTCCGTGCGGAGAAAAGACGTTGCTAAGCATGTGAGGAGTGCATAAGATTCAGATGGGTAACTTCCGGTAATCGAATGATGACAAATCGTTGCAGCACTCACGCTGGCGAGAGCCGCGCCGAGGCCGGGGAGCGCGCGCGAAAGGTTCCCGCGCGTTCCGCGTATCCAATCAAAACTCTCGGCATCCGCGACGATCGTCCGCATCGATCGCGGGTATTTAAGCTCCGCCACAAGGCGATGGGGCGTCATAGCGTGGGTCGCCGCGTGAGTGAGTACGTGAGTGTCGACGACGATAGTGCGGGTTGATAGTCGCAATGTCTGCAAGAGGGCAAGTTTCCAAAGTGAAGGGCAAGTCCAAGTCTCGCTCCAACCGTGCCGGCCTGCAGTTTCCGGTCGGTCGTGTCCACCGGCTTCTGCGCAAGGGCAACTATGCTGACCGCGTGGGGGCGGGAGCGCCCGTGTATTTGTCCGCGGTCATGGAGTACCTGGCTGCCGAAGTTCTGGAACTGGCAGGAAATGCGGCTCGGGACAATAAGAAGTCTCGCATCATCCCGCGCCACTTGCAGCTGGCCATGCGCAATGATGAAGAGCTAAACAAGTTGATTTCTGGGGTAACGATCGCCCAAGGAGGTGTGTTACCCAATATCCAGACAGTACTGCTCCCCAAAAAAGCGGAGAGAAAAGCTTGAACGCATCCTCCGATGAAGGCCCTTCTTAGGGCCACTACTTATTTTAGAAGGGTTGCTACTTGCGAAGTACCAATCTTGCTGGTAGAGGCGGAAAGTTCCTTGCGACGGCAGGAAAGCAGATGGATCTGCGTGTTCGTACCATTCCTCAACAGCCTACCTTTTGGCTTCCATTCTTCGGGATGGAACCACCCCCAAGGTCCCCTCAGGCTGAATACAAGGCGGTGCAGCTCAGCTGTTCGGGGAAGCCCCTGGGAGGGAAAAGCGCTGCTGCATGGTACATCTTTGGGGAGAGCATCGGTCTCCAAATGCAGCGAGGCGACCGCCCATGACGTGAAGCTGGAGAACGGCGGGTCTGCATCCGCGGCGACTTACGGCCGCAGCAGGCAGGAGTGCCCAAGCTTCGACTTCACGCTTCCTGCCCGGTCCCTCCGAGGCGTTCGAAATGACGTTGGCGCATGCCGGGAGGGAGTAGGCTTGTTCCAAGGACCCAAGCTAATCCGTTTCCCGGAGTTACTCAGACGAAAATGGGAAAGGAGGAGGGGGAGTCATAAGCCGCTGGGCACTGATGTTCTGGTCCGGACCTCCGGGCTCCTTACTCCCTGCCGATCTAGGTGCTCGGATTTGGATGCTGCTTGGAGCTCTGTCCTGGCTACTTGGAGGACGCCGTGTCGTTCCCGTTTGAGTTCCAGGAGTCTCTTCCCGGTGACGGCCATGGCCGCCAGTCTCGAGAGAGCGCGCTGTCTGAGGAATTTATTCGGCGGGCCTTTTGGTTCCGTACTGCACTCTCTGGAAAGCAGGAGATTCGTCCCGTCTGACACCTTGTCTGCGCTGCATTCTCACCCTGCGAGGCGGCGTCCCCCTGGTAACCCCAGCAGCTTGCGTAAGCTCCCCTGCCCCAGCGGAAGACGCTCTCGCAATAGCGTTGCCGGTGGGCGCTTCAGTGGCTGAACCGGGACGTCGACCGAACGAGAGCAGGGGGAAGGCCATGTCGTTTCGAAGGCAGCGCGTGTTCCGAAGGGGCGAAAGGTCATTGGGCGTCCTTCCCTGGAAACGGGGACTGACTCCTGCGGCCTCACGGAGAGCGCAGGAAGGCCTGCCGACGCCGCTGCGGCAGCTGTCGCGAAGAGGAAGACGTGCCGCCGTGGCACGTCGCGGATGTGGCATGAGGGAGGAAGTGCCAAAGTGCCTGGTCTCGTGTGCGGAGGGGACCTTCAGGGGAGGTTCTCGGGAGCGCCGTCCAGGTGCGCAGGGCCCCTCTCCACGCGCTCCCACCCCAAAGCGAAGCACAACGCGGTCGGTCAACCCGCGAGAGATGGCCTCCCGTGCCTGACCTGGTTCCGGGTGGTCTTCCGGAACATGGGCGGAAATCCCGCGTCTATCGGGTCCACCGGGAGCGACTGGTCAGCCAGGTTGCACCGACGAGAGAGCCGCCGTGGAATTGAGGTCAGCGATCGGGCACGGCTGCGTCCGAGGTCTATCCGGATCGGGAGAGAGGTCGAGCGCTCGCAACGGAGCGATTCACGTGTTCCGGCGTGTTCAGCGCACTTCCAACCGGAAGCGCGGGGACACGGTAGGATACAGGCAGAGGCGGGATGGGAGGCACTCAACATCCGCCTGTTGGGGTCTCTCCTTCCCTTAAAAAACAACCGACTGCTCCTGCCGAAGAGGGTAGCAATATGGGACATGCTTCTAAGATGAAACCCTTGCTCTCTGTGTGCCCCATTCCAAAGGCAGTTCGGAGTCGGATCCGGGCTACCATGCGCAAGGCTCTCTGGGGCAACTCCAGATCCAAGATCCGTCTGAAGAACTTGATAGGATCAAAATCCAATTTAGGATTGGACAGAGGTCTCTCGCCAGAGATTCTCAGTACCCAGCTAACCCTCAAGAAACTGTCTCTGGCGGCAGAGAGATGGTCAGAACATTGTCTTCTCTTTGCGAGGCAGATGATGCAAAACATCCACGGCAATCTTAGCCTGAAAAGTGAAGATACCCGCCTCCGCTGAAGGAAATGGCGGCTGAGATAACATGGGAACCCGCCAACTATAAGGCCTTTCAGTGAACAACGGTAGGATAATGGCTCCAATCCAACCAAGAAGAACCACAAGACTCGCGACGTTGGAGGTGAATACGCCATCTGAAGGTTCGAGAAGTGGAGGTGTCCGCCAGAGCTCGAGCTAGGTGGACCGGCACACAACTAGCTCAAAAAGTGCCTAAAATCAAGCACAGGAACGATTGTGCACAGCCCACCCAATGGGCACCATCATGACTCGGGGCAGGGCAGAAAAATACCAATACGCTGTTGCAAGCCCTTTGCACTTGCGGCAGCGCCACAACCAAAGCAAGTCCGCCACGGACTTGGACGCTGGGCACACCAACTAAACGTACCCGTCGCAACATTGGACGTTCCGTCCATCTACGCACACGACAAAGTGGTGCCACTCAAAGCTCAGCACCTTCTGGCATTACTAATCCATTGGCGAGTGCCCAAGAACGAGCAGATGCATCACATCACTCAAGTTGAAAAGTCTAAACTGTAGTAGGTCTGGAAGAAATCGTCTAGCTATTCATCCAATGCCCAGCGTTGGAAGAGGATAGCGCTCAGCCTGTCACTTCTAGATTTGATTACAAAGGAGCTGTAGAAGAGATTCTTCCGCAAGAACAGGATCACGAAAGCATCGACCTTAGCGATATTCTGCTACCTAAGAGCAGTAATCATCGCCTGATACATACTGGAAAAAGAGGACCGTCACGAGATCTCCAGATATGTGAACGTTTGCTAATGGCAGCGCGAAAGTGGTCCCACCCAAGTAGCAGGAACAGAGAAGAACTTCACGGAATTGCGAAGCCCATACCCCGGTGATCTCCTCCGTCCCACCCCATTTCCATCCTTCCCCAAGCACGGGCCCACCCACTATTTGCGGAACTCATAAGATGTAAGATGTATCTTTTCCGTTACGGAAAAGACCTGTAAGTTTATATTGAGGGCAGGAAACTTCCCCGCGCAACCGGGTAGGAAGACCGCGAAAGCGACGGATCCGCGACTCGGAGGAGGGAAAGCTTCCGATTGGCCGCCGGCGGGTGCATTTCGTTTCGGTCGGCGTTTCCGCGGAGCAGATCTCGGCGAACATAAATAGCGGGCGGCGAAAGGGACTGCGACAGTCTGAAGGGTGTAGTGAGTAGCGTATTGCCGTGTGGATTCGAAATGGCTCCGAAGTCTGGTAGTGGGAAGGCGGTGAAGAAGGCGGGCAAGGCGCAGAAGAATATCACGAAGGGCGACAAGAAGAAGAAGCGGAAGAGGAAGGAGAGTTACGCCATCTACATCTACAAAGTGCTGAAGCAGGTGCACCCGGACACGGGCATCTCCAGCAAGGCCATGTCGATCATGAACAGCTTCGTGAACGACATCTTCGAGCGCATCGCTGCAGAAGCGTCCCGCCTGTCCCACTACAACAAGCGCACCACCATCACCAGCCGGGAGGTGCAGACGGCGGTGCGTCTGCTGCTGCCTGGGGAACTGGCTAAGCACGCCGTCTCGGAGGGAACGAAAGCCGTGACCAAATACACGAGCTCGAAGTAAACTCTGCTTCCGCCAGCCCGTGCATGCCAACCAACAAGGCCCTTCTCAGGGCCACCTCAGTGTTTTCGGAAGGCTGACCAGTAAAGAATGGGCGTTGCCTGTGTGACGGTTCGTTCACTTTTACTCCCGTTGCCTTGTGCGGGCGACTGTATGTCCGCTGGCACGGACGCCTCGAGCGCCAGTCGCCGGAGCCACAGGAGGAAAAACGGAACGCTAGCCTTTCCCGCCGTGAGGTGCCAGCGGGAGGGCAGGCATCCCGATCCCGCTAAGACTGGGACCGCACAGCTTCGGTGCCCGGGGGTCGGCTCGCATTTGCAGGACCCTGGGAGGGGTGCGCCGAGGTTTCGTCGGCGTTTGCGCGGGAGGGCGGGGGTATCGCACTAAGGGGCACCGCGGACGAAGTACCTCGGGTGCCATCACCCCTGCTGGTTCGCGTGTCCCGAAGTGCCGGTACAGAGGCGCCTCGTGCCCGGGTGTCACGCGTGGGGTGAGCCACGAACGACCGGGCAGGGGTCGTCTACCTGAGCGTGCGGGGACCGATGGCACGGCCACGGTGCCCGTAGTGGGCGTGCGCATCCTGGAACGCGAGGCGCCACGAAAGGCGCGCCTCCAGTTTCCATTCGCCAGGGTTGCGCGCGCATCAGTTGCTGTTTGACCTTTCGTCGCATCGTTGCCTTAGGTGATTATTCCCTCTGCGTTTCCCAAGCAGTGGAGGAATGGCTAAGGCAATGCACGCGTTCTTCTGTAGCTGCTTGTCGGTCCCCTCTTTTTCTCCCCTTCAACGCGCGTCGCTGTGATTTTCCACGCCGAGGGAAGGAACCGCCAAGGCACGTGCGGGGCTGCTTAAAATGCAGGTGCGCGGCGCTGACCCGGAATGGTTGGTGGCTCGCAAAATCACAGGACCGATGCCGGTGGCAGCGCCGCTGCAGCGGTCAGCAGGTTTTCTCTTTTTCCCCCTGCACTGAGGGCGCGTGCGCTACGCACGTGCGAAGTGTTTTCAGGTGCTCCGTGACACCGAACGTTCTGGTTCGAAGAGCACGGGTTCGAAGCGTCTGGTGGTTTCAAGCTGTCCGTGCCCACCGACCACTCGAGGCGGAAGAACACGTAGAGTGGCCGATTGAAGGGGGGCCGCGGGGAATGGGTCACGTGGGATCCCTTACCAACGTAGCGATGGTGGATGGTGTGTTCCCTACGCAGATAAACGCCTGCTGCCGATGGATGGGGGAGGCAGAGGGGACAACTTCCGACGTGAGACAACCAGAACACAGGGGTCGTTGCGCGCCTTTCGGGCAGGTGCGTGAAGGGCAAAGCCGTGCAGAGATCTTTTCTCCTCTGTCATGGAAACGGCAACCGCGCAATCGAAGGAGCCACGCAAACGCCGATCTCGGCGTGCGCCGCTGCGGAATCGGGCGGCGTTCCCAGGACACGCACCGGAGTAGTTACGGTTTCTTCAGGGCCGCAGAGGTGGCAGGTCTGTACGGGGGGCGCTTGACCCGCCCAGCGCGAACCTCCGAACTACCGGTCTTGCCGAGTTCCGGACACACAGGGAAGGAATGCAGGGAGCTCGTGACATGGCGGAGCGGGGGGAGGGAGGAATCAGGCCGCAAGGAATCCAACAGCCTGGATAAACAGATCAGAACGATCGTGGAAGGTGGCAGCATCACGAACATGAAGGGGAACGGACAGCGGGAAACCCTTTCGAGAAAGGAAGAACGTGGATACAAGCACCAGTCGCTGGAGGAAAGGGAAGAAGGAGCCATCCCGCTGATGCGAAAGGCGCTGCTCAAGAAGGCCAAACTCCGAAGAGGAAATCTGCCGGTAAGGGCAAAGGAAACGCCGTCGGCGAGGGAAGCACGGAAAGTGAAGGGGGCAAGGTCGTAGGTCGGTTCGGCAAGCGGGCGGCGGCGGGCGCGCAGGTGTACAAAGCCATACCCGATGTGCACAGGACACGGGGAAACGGTAGCTGCGGGGGAGGGCATTCGAGGAGAGACTCGCGCGGACAGGAGAATCCAAGAAGAGGGAAAGCGGTCAGCAGAAGGGTGGCAAGTCCCTAAGCACGGCCAGCCACCACCTTCTATCCATCGGTGGCATGCGGGCTGCATCGTGGGATGCTGACAGATCCACGAGCCTCAGGAGATCAAAATCACGAGGGAATCAGGGAAAGAGAGGAATCCCGCGTCGCCCGATACACGGAAGAAGGGCGGAAGGAGTTGGCGGGGACGCCCACTTGGATTAGCGCCAGCAGCATAGGTCGAAGGGAGAACGCAGGCTCGACTCCCTCGGTCCTAGGGAAGTCTTAATTCGGGAATGAGACACAAGCGGTGGCGTTCAGGATGGCCAGGAGATCGGGTCACGAACGGGTGTCCGTAATCAGCGTGTACATCAAGACGGTCTTTCAACAAGACCGCCTACGTGCCCGTAACAGCTGACGACCTCAACGCGGCCGCTGACACGGAATGACGGAAGCGCCAGGGAGGAGGCGCATCATAGGAACCCAGGAACAACACCGGGCGTGACGCGACGCACCAGGAAGGGTCCGCGCAACGTGCTCTGGAGGGCAGCGGCGAACAGGGCATCGGAATGGGCGGACAGCTCCCGTCGCCACGGGCAAGCCAGGTGGCACAAACAAGAAGTGCCGGGGAGACCGACCCAGGAACGCTGCTCCCGGGGGAAGATGGGAACGCTCCGCAAGGGGCGGTTCGCTCGTTCGCGGAGGCGCAGCGCCAGGGGGTTAAGAGGGAAGGAGGGATGGGAGAGAAACGAGGATTCCGGGCAGCACTCGTGGAGCACGCGCTGGCCGTCGCGAAGGAGGAGAAACCCCGAGGATAGGCACAGGACCGACGTGTAAAATGCTTCGCAAGGTCAGAGTGCGCGCAGGATGGAGAGACACCGCGCGAATCTTATGTCAACATCGCGAGGGATCGTGCGAGAAGAGGGGAGGGGGAGCTCGTTGCCTAGGCAACGAGCCCGCTCGGAAGCATCAGGGCGAGTTCGGGTGAGGCCGACCGAGGTGGGCCTTCCGGCAAGCCGAGGAGAAGGAAAGACGCCTTGCATCTGGAGCTGGACCAGGTCACTGGCAACGCCTGGGGATCTGCGCGTCGTCATCGGTACCCACGCGCTTTGCGACCTTCTACAACCAGGAAATCTCTCCAACCCTTTCGCGCCAAGGGAGTTCGTCAGCATCCGCAGACAGGGACCGGCCCGGATCGCGCCGACCCCGACCCGACAGACTGCGCGGAATCTTCGCCCAGGCCGGGGGTGCCGCGCGGACGCCTCGACTTCGGCGGAGAGGTAGCGGACTTCTTCTTGGGCTGGAACCTTCCGTGGGAATCGCGTGCCCTCGTTCCCCGGGGATCTCCCGCTTCATCGTAGGACCACCGCCGCCTCGCGACCGGCGTTCGTAGCCATGGAGATTTTCGTCCTTCGTCGTCCGCCCCAGAGGGTGCCTTTCTAAAATTGCCCCCCACCCCCTACCCCCACGTGCCACTGGAATGAGGAAGCCTGAGCCATCAGGGACGGGAGGGCTTCACTGGGCGCTCCGGTTCCACAGTGTCTCCCCCCGAGGGCCTCTCCTGCCGCGTCTTCGGACTCGGCGGCCGACTCGCCACAGGCGATGCCCCGCCGAGTGAGGGTATAGCGGCGGATGCTAGGATGGATGAGAGGAAGAGGGACACGGTCGGCATCCCGGAGAGCCACCGGCAGTCGCCATCTCCTGTGTGTGTGTCGAGGGCGGCGGAAGGGTCCAGTGGGGGGACATGGGTTAGAGGGGTGGGTCCTTCCTCCACAGTGGGGTCTGCGGCGGGCGGCCGCCCTGCTCCGGGAGGCGTCCTGGGGGCGCGCCTGCTCACGAGCGGCTTGCCCGGAGGGGTGACGAGTGGGGCAAGGTGATGGCGGTAAAAGAAGCCAACGAAAGGAACGGCAGCAGCCGAAGCATTTTCGGGAGGGCCGGGAGCTCCGGGAAGGCTCTGTGGCATCCTGCCCGGGGCGCAGTCGAGCTCCCCCTTGCAGAGTGTGGAAGTGCAGCCATCTTGTCTCCACCCTCAGGAAGGGGGATGCTGTACGGTCTCCTCCCTCCTCCGTGCGCCGACACGCACGGAGGGAGGGGGAGCGTGTAGGCGCTCCTTTCCAGCCTCCCTCTGGAGGATTGGAGGGCTGCGGCGAAACGCTCCCGCGCGCTCTGGAGTGCAACGCGCTCGCTAGGCTGGGAAGGCCCTCCTCCCGGGGACAAACTGTCCCACGGTCCGGTGGAGGCAAGGCATGTCGTGAGGGATGGCCCGAGGCAGCGAGTGCTGCCACCTTCAGAGGAGGCGCGGAGCTGTACGGGAACGCAGCGGTGGGGACCTCGGCGTTCCGAGTGGAACCGCGCGGCGGAGAGGCCCCTCGGGGTGGTCACTCCCTGGAAGTGCCTCCCGTCTTTTCCCCCCTTCAAATTCCTCCCACCGCGTTCCCCAAGCTCTTCCGCTTCTTCGGCTGTTGGCGAAGACGCCTCCGGTGGTTTTCTGGCTTACGGGACCCCGGGGGGAAGGCACCCGATCGAGGAGGCGGCCCGGCGTCCGTCGAAGTCGATGTCGCCGTGCCCGTCGAGGGGTCTCCTGCCAGCTCCCCACGCCTTCCGGAGGTGCAGTTGACCCACGGCGCCCGAGGCACGACGAAGTCCGCGGGCGCGCTAGGAGTCCTTCCACGTCGCGGGCTCCAAGCCGCCTCGACCTTTCCCCTCCCCACCTTCAAGATCACCCAGATTGAACTGCGGGTTCGTCCGCACTTGGGTGGCGGCGGTCCCCCGGTTCTGCATTACCAAATTCCATTTATATTGGCTAACGATACTCGTTTTTTCTCGGTGTCGTATCGAATTTATTATATTGTTTTTCATCTTTGCGATATCTTAAAAATGTCGAATAATTTTGAAGAGTGTTAACAAATAAATAATTATCATAGTACAGTAAGTAATAAATAATTACATAAAGTCAGTCGGTACCTCGATCGAGTGCGCGGTACGCGAAAAAGCGTTCCGTCCACCTGCGACTCGCGTGTCGTCAACACGGAACGCCTACATCGGATGGGCTTCGCACCCAAAGGGTTGAAACCTAAAACGAGCCCACAAATCTTGGTGAAACACGTGGTGCCACCACGCTCAGTTTGTGCACGGACCTGCCGGGCTACTGATCCGCAGACCGGCGAGGTTCCCCCTCGACAGCGGAGAGGAAGGGGAAAACAAAAAGAAAAAAACATAAAAATAAACACCCTGGAGGGCCGGGAGGGGACCACTGTGCGCTGGAGGGAGTTCTCTGCATCCTTTCTAGGATGGGCAGCTAGGTTCGTCCGTATGCTGACGCAGATGGGGCCGTCTGGCCGCGATCCGCAGAAAGCCAGCTGAGAACCGGACGGCGACCCTCTCGTTTCTTCCTCCGTCGGCCTCGCTCCAGGATGCCGCAATCCTGCGGATGAAGCAAGGAGCTGCTAATGGGGCTGCGGCTGGCTGCAGAGCGCCCCGCGCAAAGAGGAGTCCGTAAAACGTCCCCGGAGTTGCCACTAGGGGTCCTTAGGGTGGTCCCAGAACATTCCCGCAGGGGCCGGAGGGCAACGAAGTCCATTAGCATTGAGGGGAGGGATTCGCGTTCCCCGCACCTGCGACAGGGTTCTGGGCTCGCCTCCACCCCCCAGGTCCAGCGATGCCGGCATGGGGTTGCAGGGGAAACCCCAGCGCAACAGCAGAAGTGCCGACTGCTGCCGCTTCAAGGGGAGGGTGCTGCTATCCTTGAACACCGGGGGCCATTCCAGGTCTTCGCTATGAATACCGGGCAGCTCGCCCCAGAGCTGTGGTCCTCGTGGAAGAGCACTCGGGATCGCAGTAGCCACCCCTTGGTCCATCCATACATCCTTTTCCGCCTGCCTGCAATCTTGCAGGAGACCTCCGGCCTCGGCAGGTGGTCGGCTGTCTCCGAGCGCCCTCCTCAGGAAGGGCGTCGTTGCCGCGAGGGGGGTCCGCTGCGCCCGCGCGCTGGGACACTCTCGCTTCTTCTCCGGAGGGATATCCCGGATAGGATGCGATCCTCCTTTCTCCCTCAGAAGGGACGTGCCCCATTTTCTCTGTAGGGCGCCTCTCCGAAGGGAGCAGCGCGCTACTTCTTCACACCCTGGAGAGGCGATCCCCCGAAGGGGCGTCAACCAGCTCCAAGCTACGCGATGAACGGCTCCCCCTTCATCACCGGGGGAGAACCTCGAAGGACTCCTTGAGCTGTCCTGGAAGGACCCCGTGAGGGTCAACCCCAAATTCCAGCCAGTCGACGGGGGCATCCGAATTCCCGCCAGTGCCGCCGCACCCGCAGCCCAACGGCCAGCTGACATTATCCTGCGGGGGGTGGGAAACCCGCTACGCATCCCCCGTACTCGACGTCGGTCCTTCCCCGGGAGGGATTCGAACCTGCGACGCACAGTGCGGCTCACCACATGGCGCCGTCGACGCGGCCCCCACTGAGGGCTCGAGAGGGTGAGGGAAGGGTTGGTCACGCTGTCTCGTGCTGGAGCGGACGGCGTGGGAACGCCGTGCAATTCTGTGCGAAGCTGCGCAGCCCAGGCGGCAGGGGGTACTGGGACTCCGGGCTGGCGCTCGGAGATCTCCCCTCTGCACTCCCAACTGGACATTGTCCCGTGGCGTCTTCCCGGGGACTCCAGAGCGAGGCCGCGTCGACGCCACGCCTAGGGGGGCGTCGCGTCCCCACTGTGCGAGTAGGGGCGCGCGCACCATCGGGTCGATATGGATCTCGTGAGGGTGGTGGTGGTGGTGGGTGTGACCAGAGGTCTCTGCTGAAGACGGTCCCAGGGACATTCGGCAAGGATGTTTCCGAGCCAGTGTCCGCTGACCGGCTTCGGTGGCAGCAGCGCTGTGTCTCGTCCTCAGGGGCGCCCTCGCTGGCCTCCCAAGGGGGTGCTCCCCTCGAGATGAGGTTTCCTCCTGCAACGAGAACAGGGAAAGGGAAGAGGGGCAGCGTCTCTCCCGAGTGCGGCAGCTGCGGAACTGTCGAATTTCCACGCAGCTTCCGCGCGCGTGCGTTGGCGAGCTGCAGCACCTTCCGTCGGTCGTGGGAGTGTCTGTCTTCAGCGCCCCTGCGCCCTCGGGCTACGACGGCGGAGCTGCTACTACATCGCGAGGGGGTGGGGGACGTCCCTCTCCAGCCGCAGTGGTGACAACTTCGCGTTGCGTCCTCCACGGCACGTCATTGGGAGGGCATCCGGACTGGATCAACCTGGGGACCCCCACGGGCAGGCGCTTCAAGTCCCTCAGTGTACCAGTGGACGACTTCTGCGGGGCAGCGGCGTGGTCCGGCAGCCTTCCAAAAAACAGAGAGGGCCCTCGGCCCGTTCCCAAAGGGCGGGCAGCACCTCCCTCTGGAACCGGAACCTTTTTGTCGTCACCTCTCCTCCTACCCTTTGTTTTTGTCTTTGTTTCTCTCCCGTCAAGGCGGGGCAGAGGGCCGAAGGGCTGTCGAGGAAGGTCCTTCGGTGCACCTCGCGGCCCCGTGTCCGCCCGAAGGACATCCCAGCCCCACGGTGGGATGTCGGTCTCGGCATCGGGACGTGGGGAAGGTCATGAACTGCAGCTCCGTTTCCAAAGACTCGCCCTGATGGAGAGGGTGCGGAGGCAGCAGTAGTGCCTCCCCGCTCACCGCATTCTCGGGCGGGCGACCGGTTGCGAGGGACCGATGGCCCTGCTCCCTCGCAACCGGAGGGGGATAGAGTATGGGGTTTCCCCTGAGGCACCTGCTGGAGACCCACGAGTGGATCTCCTGCCGCCCTGGGAACTTTGGCGCCTGGCGGCAGGTATGCGTGAATCCCTGGGCATAGCCGACCAGCTCCAGCCCTGAAGATCTCGGGCCAGTCCAGCGGCTGGGCAGGTTGTTCCTGCAAAGGATCGCCGAGGATCGGACCCAGTGGGCCTGCGCACCCGCCACACCCTTGCCCGCAGCTCTGCCCTCCCTACGAGAAAGCCACGTCAATTGGCAGCCGAGGGGGTGGCTGGGAGCGTGTTCCCCTGCGCTATCTCAGGAGTGGAGAGGTTTCTGGAGCAGGAGGGAAGGAGGGTACCGCGAAACCGCTAGCCGACGCGGTTATGCCCTCCTTCCGGGAGGAGGAACCTTGTCGGAGGGCTGAATTTTCGAGTGTGACCACGGAAAAACCGCGCGTTTCTCCCCTGCGCGCCTGGACGGTTCCGTGCCGCCCCCTCAGGCAACTACGCGATGTGGTGCTTCTCTCACACCGGGGAGTCCTCCTTGAGACGAACGCTTGCACCACATGACGAGGGAGGGGAGAAAGGGGGGGAGCAGCGTCTCTCCCGAGTGCTGTGGGGGCGGTCGGATCGACGCTCCCCCGCACTCGGGTTTCCACCCGGTTTTCCCGGGGCGTTCATCCTCAGAAAGAACAACCCTGCGAAAGTGGGGGCCCAGGGGTCCATCGCTCTCTCCTGGACTGGCAGGAAGCCGGCGCGCAGACCGGTGAGGTTCGTCTCGGCGCCAGAAGGGGGTGGGACAAACAAAAATAATAGAGTAAAAGTGCATATATGTACATACACATATATGTATATATAAGAAAAAAAAACCTGTGGAGGGATCGGGAAGGGGTCGCATTCTTCCGGAGAGCGTCCTCCGCATCCCTGGCAAGATGCTGACTAGTTTCCACCGGACCGTTCCCAGGTGGCGCCATCTCTTTGCGACCTCGGTGAAGCGGGCTGCAAGGCGGGTGGCGTCGCTGCTGCCTCCTCTGCTTGCTCTCTGGGCCGCCGCCGCAATTCTGCGCGGGCAGCCAAACGCTGCTGGCGCGAGGATATCGAGCGCGAAGGGACGTTTCCCACCGTCTCTGGGATCCTGCCATCTTGGGGTCCGCAGGGTAGCGGCGAAGCACCCCTAAACGGGGACCCGGAGGGCAACACAGCCCACAAACTCCTGTCGATGGGCAGCGAAGTGGGGACGCGGCCACCTTCCGCCCTCCTGCATCCTAGGGGTTTGCCGCTGGTCGAACTGCTGCGTCAGCTCTTTCCGGCGAGGGGACGGGGTCAGGGGGGGGGGAGAATTCGCCACCTCCCGCCCGCAGCAATGGCGACGTCGCGCCGCGTCGTCCGCGACGCCATCGAGGTCCGCTGAGCGCTCGAGGCCCGCGACAACCGCCAGCGGGAAGCCATCGGCGTCTCGACCCCTTGGCGAGGGAGACTTGCAGGTGACCCCGCGCGAGGAGTCAGCAGGGAAGTCGCGATCATCATGCTGGGGTCGTAAAGGAGAAGCAGCAATCCCTACGTTCCCACCCCTCACCCGCCCTTTGCTTACCCCTTGTTCCCCTTTGCAATGCTGCGGGCAGTTCCGTCGGCTGACCTACGAGTAGGTGAGCCCTCCCGACTGTAACTTCTTTAATTATTTCGGCGCTCAGGACTCTGTCCCGTGCAGGCAGCCACTGTGCTCTTCCCGACCTGAGCACTGCCCACAGCGGGAGGCTACATCTTGCACGTCTCCCGCTGGTTGTCCGCTGCTGCAGACGACGTCCGCGAGTCCCGGACGGAACGCGTGCCTCAGGGGTGATCCGGCTGGCTGCACCGGGTCTCGGAGCGCTGAAGAAACCCACGCATTCGCGGTTCCCTCCACGGGCCCGCATGTGAGGAGGAAGGATGGTGGTCTCGTCCCCCGCTGCGCCCCTAAGGCACGTCCGATCCGCTTCGCATCCAAGGTCAAGTCATCGCCACGGGGCGTGAACGGTGGCACGTTTGCTCCAGGAGGTTTCCCTCCTCCGACGGCAGGGCCGCAGTCGGTGCTTCCGACCGATAGAGACCAGACTCTTCGCGGTGCAGCCCTCGGCGCCTGCGTGGGTGCGAGGCCTGCCAAGTCTCTTCCCAGGACGCAACCGAAGGAAGGACTCGGTCCCAGCTCAGCTCCTGGGGAAACGTCCCTGCCACAGAAGGGACGATCCACAGAAGCAGCCACTTCCTCGCCCGGGGGCTCACCAAGATAGGAGGAAGCCGCAACCAGGTCGCTCCGCAGTGCTTCCGCAGTTGGCGGCGATACCGGTAGATGGGGACAGCGCATCCTCGGCAACCATCTTTTTTTTCTCTCCGGAGAAACCTACGGAGACCGCAGCTCCCGCAGCGTGGCAGGCAGACCCGAGCAGCCAGTGCTGAGTCCGCGCGCGTCTTCGGCAGCCGCCCTGACCACCACCAGCAGAGAACGCAAGAGCTGGTCCCTCTTTCCTCTTCCTCCCCGCTCCGCTCGCGGAGTTCCGCTCTGTTCCCTCTCTCTGCACACTTTCGGAGCAACGCTTCCTGGCACTGCTGGAGAAGCACTGCAGCTCACAGCACGGAAGCCACGGCCCTTCGGTGCCGCAAGAAGCGCTCGGCACCGCCACCGGTCGACCACCCTGATGGCGGCTGCCTCTTTCGTAGGTGCTAGGGACTGTGGGAGAGAACGACGAGGTTTCGAGTGGGCAGGGGCAAGGCATGCTGTGGGAGACGGGGAGCACCGCTCCTTGCCCTCCCAAGCCCTTCCTCCCTCATTTGGCTGGAAATTCCGTCCTAGTCCCGTGCTGTTCTCTCCCGCCAGGATTCGTCCTCGCAGAGAGCCTTCCTCAGAGCGGCCCTCATCCTGTTGGCGGGCGCGCAAAGCGCCCGTCGTCCATGCCCTCGCAGACTGCTCTCCGACCTTCCGCCTCCGGGAACGTCCGGTTCGCGAACCGCGAACGAATCCCCCCTCCCCACCCGCATCGTTGAGGGCGAACGCGCCCCTGTCGCGCCCATGGAAGACAGGCGCCTTTCAGCGTGGCTCGGTTCGGCGCAGGGACTTCCGTCTTTCGGACCTGAAGCTGCAGCCGGTGCTGCTGCTCCCTCTGGCGCCAACTCGCGGAGGGGCGTTGGAACTGGCCCCATCGCTGGTGAGTCTGCCATCAACTCCATCTGGGCCAAGTCGGTGGTGGGGTCTTTGGGGCTCTCGCGGGGCGGCCCTATCACCAGGAGGAATGCAAGCGGGGAAACGTGTATTTACGTCGAGGGCAGGCGTGCCCCGTTGATGGAGAAAAGGAAGGGAGAGTCCGAGGTTTGAACCCGGTGACGCCGGGGCGATAAACATACAAGGGTATCTTGTAGGGAGTCGGTGGATGCTTGGGAGGGGGGGGGGCTTCCCGTTACTTATTCAGGTGAATCGGGTAGGGGATGGATGGTGGGTGGGGGGTATTCATAAGGCTACTAGTCTGTTGTTCCGGTGGGATTGGGGCCAGCCCGAGGGGGAGAGGGAGGGAGTTTGGGGTGTATTGACTAGACCGATTCTCCTTCGATTGAGATGCTGCACAACATCTGCCACATTCGCCCGCGTAGCGGCTGGAAGCGTGGTTCGCCTCGTGGCTTGACGAAGCAGCGGGATTGTAAAGCACCACGCGGATACTTTCCGTTTGTGCAGTTCCAGGTTTGTTTTGGCACGTATGAGTCCTCGAATGAAGCACAGGACTGCTATCACTGCTGCGTCAGGAATCTCCGTGCGCGTAAAAAGCGTCGCAAGATGTACCTGGGTTCGTCACAGTGTAAGTTAATTTGCTAGATTGCCCAGGAGTTTTCCTGGGCAATCTAGCAGTGTATGCTCCATGGTTTCTTTCCGGCCACAGAGGCTGCAGTTCGGGGAAATCCTATCCCCAGTGTCATGGAACAACCTGGCGTTGGAGTGTAGACCCCAATGGAGGACAGGATGGTGTAGTGCCTCGTCAATGAGGACAAGGAGCTGTCCGTACATCGCTGAGGGACTAGGAAGTTTTCTGGAGGAATGCTTAGAAGGTCAGCCCAGCGGCTTAGTCCTTCTGCCATGTGTATGGAATCCACGAGCGTTGCTAGTTGACTCGCCCTTAATGCTAGCAGGGGCACATGCCGGTCATTCATCCAGCAGAGTGTATCCCATGGCGCTTCCTGTTGGCTGTCCGATTGGTTGCGTTGATTACGCCGGAAGGAGATTAAGGAGGAATTCCTCCAGCGGCGTGCTCTTTCCGGGGCCACCATGAACTCTCCGAGCGGCATCTGTCCGATGAGCACTGGACGGCGAGGGAGGCTGTTCTGGTCCCCCTGCAACCGAATCCATGTGTTTAGGGATTCCAGTCTCCAGGCCTTGGTTCCTTGGTTACATGATAGCCAGCTGCATCTGCCGAGTTGACATCGCAGCTGCGTGAGAGGATAGCCAACGTTGCAGTGTAAGGCTCTTGTGTGTGTTGTGGACCACAAGGAAGCCAATCCTTGGCTGCCCATAGTCCACCTCAGGAATTCTTTTGTTGGGCAACACCAATGCTCGTTCCACCGTCGATGGTGGTGCATGAGCGTTCGAAAGAGAATCTCATTTTGCAGGGTTGTGAGCGATTTCACACCCAGGCCGGCCCTGTTACTTGGGGAGCAGATGCTTTTCAGCCTCACCCTGGACCGGCCCTTTCCCCACAAGAACTTCCGTAGGATGTGGTCTTCTCTCCGTTTAACGTTCGCCGTGGGGGGGCAAGAGAACAGGAGGGGACGTAGTAGGGGAGCAGCGTATGTATTATAGATGGAGGCCCGTTCAGGCAGCCAGAACCTGCCGCCTTTGAACGGTGCCAGCGCCTTTTCTATACAGTCGAGGCGTTCGGACCAGGCTCCCTCAACCAGGAATTCTCCCAACGGAACCCCTAGGTACCTTAGATGCTTCCATACTGGGATACCCAGTCGCGTCCAGTCTGAACGCCCAACCAACGATGAGTCTGACGGTACCATCGTCGACTTTGCTTTATTGATCCTCAGGCTCGCCCCTTCCTGAATGAGGTCGAAAAACAATTCGATCCTCTCGGTTGGGGTGGACCGAGGCACGAAGATGAGCATGGGCTGACGCCATATGTGAACAAGCGCTTTGGGATGGGAGGTCTAGAAAAGCAATTCTATAAGCCTTCAGTACCAGCTCAAAGTATATGACAAAGAGCAGCGGACTGAGGCTATCCCCTTGTCTGACCCCCTTTCTTATAGGCACGCCATGCACCTGGCAGTCGCAAAAGATGTTAGTTAGTGCAAAGCGCCAGGTAGCGCGCAAGTATTGTATAAGGACCGGAAGCAGGCCCAGTTTGTCCATGAGCTGTAAAAGGAGGTCCTGGTCGACACTGTCAAACGCTTTCTGCAGATCGACCGCAATCGCCAGGCCTCCCTCCAGCCCCTCGTTTTGGGGTGTCCTTCCCACTGTTGCGGTTCCCCTTTCGTGCAGCAAATGCTGCAGACTGAACCAGGACTGAGCGAGGATGAGGTTGGACTCGATGGAACGCCCGGGTACCGCATAGGATTGCTCCGAGCTGATCAATCGGTCCGCTACTGCCCCTAGTCGTGCATTCCACAGTTTCGAGAATAGTTTGACGTCCTTGTTCACTAAAGTGATAGGACGCCAGCTCTTCAATAATCTTAAATCCCCCCTTTCGGGATTGACCTCAGTTTTGCTGTGCAGAAGTTCCGGGAACGTCTCTCGTGCCCCGCATCAGCGAGTCGAGTTTCAGCACCATGGGAGTCAGGTCTTCCGCAAAGCATTTAAAGAATTCTTTGGGAAGACCGTCCTCTCCAGGAGCCTTCCCGGATTTTAGCGATAAGAGAGCACTGCGAATTTCGCCGCCAGCAAATGGCTCGTTTAGATTCGCGCGTTCCTCTTCCGAGATTATTGGGTTTCCTTCTGGTAGGAATAGTTGGGAGATCACCTTGTCCGGAGGACTTCTGGAGTAGAGCGAGGTGTAAAACCGCCTTACTTCCTGCCTGATGTCTACCGGGTCCGATAGTGGCTCACCCTTCCCGTTCAGCAGGGTAGTGACCCCGACTGCCAGGTTTGGCGCTCCGCTTGGGCCTGGTATTCCGCAATCCTTCTGGGATCAATACGGTGATTGAAGTCTCTAGCCTGCAGGTAAAGGGAACGCACATCTCCAAAGCCTCTCGGCCGGCCTTGGGTAGACTGACTTTTTCACAGCCGCTCGACTTCGCTTTTGAAGGAGTCCCAATCATGGACGGACTCCATGGTGGTCCGCCTAATGAGATCCCTAATGATTTCCCTGGTGTCTTGATGTTCCAGACAGGGCAGTGGCAGCCTCCACATTTTCAGGGGGAAGGCACTTTGCTCGGGAGTTGAGCTCCACCTCAATCCTCGGGTGATCCAAGAGATAGGAGGGGATCCTTCCCCTTCTGCCTACCGCGAGTGTAATTGGTCATCCACGAAGACGTGTTTAATGGCCCTCTCCTGTCCATGGTCTCCTGAGAGAATATTGGAGAGATGCCACCCCGCCAGCGTGTTTAACAGCCTCCTGGGTGTTGGATGCCCCTTATCCGATGTAGCATGTAGGGGAGTGTTGAAATCCCCCGCTACTATGTGAGCTACCCTTGGGTTAGGTGAACCTATCCAGGGAGCCCGAGGCTTCGGCAGGTAGGTGGAGATCGTGGAAAAAGCGACGGGCCTGCAACTTGGTAGCGGGAAAGCTTTTGATTGGTCGCCGATGTTGGAGTTTCGTTTCGGTCAGCGCTTTTACCGAGCAGAGCTCAGCGAACATAAATAGCGGGAGAAGTCTAGCCGGCTGTTGCTAGGCGAGACTGTGGAGTGCAGTCCGACGTGGAAGGAGTTGATTGTCAGCTGTGTTGTGTCAACAGAAATAAAAAAAAAATCGGAGAAAGCGTATGAAAGATGCAATAGCGGCACCGTGTATGAGTGGAAAGGGGTGGCTTCGAAGTCTTCATGCTTACGAGTGCGGGGTGTCCCGACAGATTGGTACCCGGCAACGGCGCAGAGGCGGAGATGTCCGACGTGCGTGCTTCTCCTGTTCAGTCTCCTAAGGATGCCTCGGTCGGAGGTTGAAGGGTTCTTCCTGCAACGGGAGACTGCCCCATTGCGTCGCTGAGCGGCAAAGCTCTGAGGAGGGCATGCAAGCACGTGGAGAAGCAGAAAGCCATTTGCTTGGTTCACCGTGCGCGCATGTCATGAAGGCCGTCGAATCCCGTTCCTTGGTTGGAAGCAGTCCACAGTGGACTGAACACCGAAGTGATTGCCAAGGGTCTGTGTCCTAGGTTGGGCATATACTGTGGCCTTGGCCGCCAGTCCACTTTGGGCTGTCTACCTCCGCGCAGCTTGACCCCAAGCACCGACTGTCATCTGTTTGAGCATGCAGTTGCCAATAAAGGGAGGAGTAAGGAAAGGGAACAGTCCGGGCCCCGTGGCGGCATATAGTTTCGAGTTCGTGCTAAAGGCTTAACGGTTTACCAGGGTTCCTGTTTTCCCCTTCCCTGTACACGCCTGCCGTAGCGGCCAACGCGGGTGGCATTGTCTCGGTCCGCTGCTGCGCCCAAGTTTCAGGGATCCCTCGACCTGATCTGCGTGGGGAAGAGTCTGGTGTCAGTAGGGAAAAGTTCAAGCCCGCGAGTGCTATGGACGCGCCTATATGTGTCTTGCAAATGTTCTGATCTTATACTCGCGACATAAGTTAATCCATGTTTGAGATGGACGTATGCACTTATAATTCTTATCATTCCCGCGGCAACGACAGTGAACAAAATTCCATTTATATCGGCTATTGTCCTTTTTTGCCCATGTCGTATAGAGTTTATTATGTTGTTTTTCATCTTTGTGATATCTTAAAAATGTGGATGAATTATTGGTTTATTCGAATTATATTTATAATTTTTAAACAAATAATATATGTTTGGGAAAAATGAAAATATTTTATTTGATGTGGTGTAAATAAACAATTACAATAGTAGCTTCGTAAAGCCAGCACTTTCCAGTCAGTCGGTACCTCAATCAGAGTAAGGCTGCACGAGAAAAAGCGTCCCATCCACCGAGGTCGCCACTGCGACTCGCGTGCCGTCGACACAGAACGTTTTAATTTGATAGCTCCACACTGAAAGGGTTAACAGTGAATCAAAAAAAAAAAAAAAAAACACTCAAAACAGTTGAATCAGAAGGGCCTCGCAGATCAGCTTGAGGAATTGTTGGAAATAATGGGGAGCAAGTGAATTAAATTCTGGGAGTGTGTGTGTGTGTGGCGAGAGGGACACCGGGTTTGCAAAGCTGCTTCTGGAGAGTCCTCAAGGTGGCCGCGATCTCCACGGCGACTTGTCCTGGAAAACGAGGCAGCCGTGCACGTAGGAGGCTTCCTGTTGCCGCTGATGCGACACCAGCGAGTAGCGGGTCGTCCGCGTGTCGCTCAGGCAACACGACGTGGCAGCGGTCGAACTCCCTCTTCAGAAGAACCGACGCCGCGAATTCAGCCGGCGTTTCTCGAATGCAGGAACGCTGCCCATCGATCGTCCGACTCCTGGCACACTCCGGGAGATGCTCCCCCTCGTGACGTGGCACAAACGCTCGTTCGTTGCGAGGGAGACCTAGGTGCAAGAGGAGCACCGCGTCGCGCCGCCCGCCGAGGGGGCTCAGAGGAGCGTCCAAACGCAGGGGAGGGACGGAGAATCACTGCAGGAGCGCACGGAAGGCTTTAGCCTGCCGGCGCTGTCTCCTCGACTAGGTGCACGGATCCTCCAAGAAACTTAATCATTCCTGCAATCCTGCAGGAGAGATCCGATCTTGCCGGTTGGCAGCTGCCGTTCTTCTCCATAGGGAAGACGGGCACCGGGGCCAGAGGTATTGCAGATGCTCCAGTCCAGTTCCTCGGTTATCCAGCAGCCTTTTGGGGGGAGGTCCTTCCGAAGCGCCGAGCCAGGACGAGGTCTTAGGGGCAGCTGCCGGCTAAGCGTGGCCAGACGGCCACGGAGTCCTGCCGTCGGACGTAAACGTTCAGGGGGCGGCGGGAGGTCCGCTCGTTGGTCTCCAGCAGGGAAGTGAGCCGTTTCTGTTTTTTTTTTTTCAAGAGTTCAACTCAGATATTGGATGGAAGAGTTCCATCCAATATCTGAGTCCAGAAAACTGCATGGCATGGAAGTTCGCATCAGTGAAGTTGTTGATTCGCAACAATTTCACTGAGTGCGGAGAGCCGGATCTCTGAGGAAAGGCTTACCAGAATCAAGGGGTCCACCATCGGACAGGAGCAACAGTACCCTGGGGCGCGCCTCAGGCAAGCAAGCACAGCCGCCTCTCGAGAATGCTCCACCCTCCAAAGAAAGCTCTGATTCCCAAGAATCCGTCAGTTGGACATGAACCTGGCTCACGGAGGCAACACCCCACGTAGCAGCGACCGTGCGGAGTAACACAGCAGCGAGAGGACTGCACAGGTGGGCTGGTATGTTGGGAGTGGTGACAACTCCACCCCTCTTCCTGGAAGTGGCATAGATCCCCGTGGAAGTGCAACACATCCTGGCACATGTGATACACTGGGGTCTTCCAAGGAACGATCTCTCTCAAGGTTTGGCCGTTCCTTGATGCTCAAGAGCCTCAAGGGACGGCCAAACCCCCGTGAGGGAGATACGGGAAAGAAGAGACCTTCCCCCGCATGCTGATCGAACGCACGGGACCGGCTTGGGGACGCTGGGAAAAAGTGGCGCTCGGTTCGTCTTTTCCGGACTTGGCTCTCCAGGACCTGCCGAAAGGCGGACGTCCTCCAGACGTGCCAAAGGCGACCGAAATCAGCACGCAGAGGGACGCAATCGGATGCGAGGAACCGCGAGGAGCTGGATGCAGATGCAAGCAGACTGACCGTTTCCCGGTGATGACTCTCCCTCCCCCTCAAGATCCGCCTCTCCCTCCACGGACCCCGACTAACTCTGTTCACTTCTCGACGACCCGTTAGATTTGGAGACCTACTTTTCCATCAGGAAAAGTCGACGTATGTCTATTTTAAGAAATGGGGGTGCGGCGAACCCAGGCATAAAAGAGCTCCATCCTCCTCTGGTCGCTAAGGAGCAGGGCTGCCGGTCCCTCGCAGCCTACTGCCTGCCCGAGATTGCGAAGGGCGGAGAGGAGCTACTGCTGGCTCCTTACGGGATCCTCGCCGTGTGAGGAGTGAGCGCCCCGGTGCCGGAGCTGCATTCTGGCGCCCCTCCTTCGCTGCAGATGCTGGACGATCCGCACCGCGAGATTCGCGGCGCGGACCACTCAGAGGACCCGGACCGTAGGTTCCCCGGAGCGTCCGGCTCCTCCGGGGTGCAGGCGGCGGCGTCCCGCTTCGCGAAGGATTCCTGCTCGCCCCCGCACCGCACGATGGCACTGAGGGGTCGGGGTTGCCACCCGGGTGCGCCCGGGGCGTTTATTAGTAAAACTCTACAATTACGTGGTATCAGGCCCCACTAACGGCCACACAACACCAGACCTGCCGGGATACCGGGACGCAGCCCGGCGTGGCTCTCCTCGACAGCGAAGGGGGATGGAGTAAAAACAAAAAGAAAAAATAAAAACAAAAGGAAAACAAAAAAAGAAGTTGGAGGGCAGGGACGGGATCACAGTTCACTGGGAGGAGGGCCCATCCGTCGAAGGAAGCCGTCGAGGTCCTTCTGTATAATTCCCAGCTAGGGCCATCTCGCAGCTCTCCGCATGAAGCTGACTGCACACGGGATGACTTCCCTCTCGTTTATGTCCCGATCTTCGTTGTTGGCGTCGCTCCAGGCCGCCACGATGCCTCGGACGCAGCAAAGTGCTGAGAGGGCTGCGGCTGGCTGCAGGGCGTCCCGCACGAAGAGGAGGAGGAAAACGTCTCTGGGGGTGCTGCCCGTCGGGAGACCCAGGGTCGACCCAAACCGTTCCCAAAGGGGTCGAAGGGCAGCACAATCCACAATAAGGTGGGGGAGCGATTCCTGCTCCCCACACCTGGCACACGCAGGATCCATGGCTCCCCTTGTCCAGTGGAAGCGGCGTGCATTGCAGGGTAAACCCCAGTGCAATAGTAGCAACGCCTACTCTTGCCACTTAAGGGGCAGGATACTGGATTCTAACATCAACGGGGGACACTTCAGCACATCCATGGGGATGGCGAGCAGCTCGCCCCATCTCTGTATTCCTCGCGGCTTGACGATCGGGGTTGTGGCGTCGGCCAGTGCTCCTGTAGTCCAGCCGCTCATCATCTTCTCACGTCCCGCGATGCAGCAGGAGACTTGCCACCTTGGCGTCCGGCTGCTGTGAAGCGCCCTCCTCAGGAAGGGCAGCTCCGTATCTAAGCAGGTCGTCTCTGCCCACGTGCTCCTAGCGGGATTCTCCAGGAGATTCCGCAGCGTGCAGCGGGCATAGGGGCTGCATCGGAGACGATTCCACGACTCGTGGCTCCGCTGGTTTACAACAGCCCAGGTGCCGATATTCTCCTCCAGCCAGGCGGAGGAGTTGCCGGGGCTGCAAACCATCCAGCTGTTCTCCTTCGCCAGGGTTGCCATGCGCCCTAGCAGTAGGCCGCATCTTCTGATCTTCCGGCCGGGGCACAGAAGAAAAGACGCGAGTCCTTCGCAACGGGACACACGACTGGCAAGGAGGCGAGCCGGAACACACCATGGGGTGCTCCACATCTTCGCTGCGATGGCCATGGTGCGCCATCGCAGCTGAATTTCTAAGCGCTCCAATGTCAGGAGGCCAAGACCGCCGTCCCGACGCGGAGCGCATAAATCCTTCAGAGGCACACGAGGCCTCCCGCTGCCCCAGAGGGCGATGCGGAGGAGGTCCTTGGTCCTCTTTTTGCATTCTACGGGGGCAGGGCAAACAAAAAGCAAGGGGCGGAGGATAAGAGCCGCGAAGGCGTTCCAAACCGCGGCCCGTTCCGGCAAGTGAAACTTGCCTTCCAGGAACGGGCCGATCACCGTCTCAACTTTCCGGAGGCAGCTGAACCACGCTTCCGCAGGGGAGAAATCCCCAAACGGCACTCCGAGGTACTTCAAGCACCTGGCCGTCGGGATCCCCAAACGGACCCAGTCCTGCTGCCCTGCCCACGCCGCACCAACTGGCACCACCGACGACTTCGCCCTGTTGACTGCAGTCCGGTCCCGCGGCTAAGCAGATCGAAGAAATCCCCGACTGCCGCTGCCGGGGTGGACATCGGCAACAAGAGCAGAAGATCGTCGGCATAGGCGGCTACGGCGGGCGTGCCGGGGCACGAGCTCGGCAAGGGGGCCAAAGTCACCCTATACGCTCTCAGCACCAACTCAAAGTAGGTGCTAAAGAGCAGGGGACTGAGGCTATCGCCCTGCCGTATGCCCCGCCGCACCGGCACGCCATACACCTTCTGACTGCTGAAATCAATGGTAATTATCTCACTGCGCCAGCAGGAGCGCAGGTAGGTTATCAGGGAGGGTGGGAAGCCCATGCGCCCCAGGAGCTCCAAGAGGAGATCCTGATCCACGCAGTCGAACGCTTTATGCAGATCGACTGCGATCGCTAGGGCCCCTTTCCCCGCCCGGGAGTCCTTTTCCTGCCCGACTGGCGGCCCCAAAGTGGGGTTGGCGATTTTCCCATGTCCTTCATTATGACACCTCTGCACATGCAACCATGTGCTCTCGAAGAACAGGTTGGCATCCATACTTCGCCCGGGAACAGCATAAGTCTGCTCCGGGCTAATTATGGATTCTGCCACCTGACCCAGACGCGAAGCCCATAGCCCGGAAATCAACTTGGCGTCCGTGTTCACAATAGTGATCGGACGCCAGTTGTTTAATTTTCTGAGGTCTCCTCCTTTCGGAAGGAGCCTCACTCTGGCTGACCGAAACGAGGCGGGAACATCGCCTTCGTCTCGGATCAGCCTTATCAACTCGAGCACCAGCTCTTCCGCGAAGCACTCGAAGAACTCCGCGGGCAAGCCGTCCTCCCCTGGCGCCTTACGCCTTTTGAGCCTTTGAGGGGTCAGGGAAGGGGGCGCGGAGGGAAGTGGGGTGGCGGATCCTCGTGGTGCCCTCCGGGTCTCAAGGAGCGCCTCGGTGGTGCCTCCACGACTTCGCCACCGCATGCGGGGGGGGCTGTCAGCACCGCCTGAGGGTGCGCGGATCTCAGGCAACCTCCAGCGGGGACATCCGGTCCTCTCTGACTCCTGGGGAGGCCCTCTCCTTAGTTGTATCCGGAGGGAACCTCCCAATTCGTGGGGGAGGCTCCTTGTTTGTCCCCCCGAGGGTAGCAGCTCCCTTCCAACGCTCTGGAGAGGAACCCCCGAGGGGGTTTGGACTAGCTTCATGGAACGCGACAGAGGGTCCCCCTCTGAATGGGACGGAAGAGGGCGACTCTATTTGCACAGACAGAGGGTAACCCCGGGGCTCCGTGATTATTGGAAGGACCCGGAGGGTCAACTCCCAATCCCGGCAAGTCAACGAGGTCAGCCGGTTTCCGACGCGCACGTGCGTCCCACCAGCGCCGCGTCCAAAACCCGTGGACGCCATCCGGAGCCATCTTGCGAAGGGAGGGGCAACCGGAGCCCGCGATGCACTCCCCTTTCTCGAGGTGGATACTCTCTCGGGGGGGATTCGAACCCGTAACTCTGGATGCCGCGGCCACGGCCTCCGACGGGAGCCTTCCTAACCATCCCGAAAGGGAGCCCTTCAAGGTTCCTGGGGAGGGGGAGGGGAGGGGATTTGGAGGAGCCCTCAACGGCATCGCGATAACGGAGGCGGTGCTTTCTGCTGTTGCGCCAGGGCCTTCAGGAAGCATGGAGCAGGCACTGCTCTCCCTGTGGAGGGAAGGGGTGAGTCCCGGTCCCCGGGAGCACAGCGGAGGAAGAACGCTGCGGGGATCTGAAGTTCCGAGTCTCAGGGTGCAAGACGTCCCTGCATAGGAAGACCCCTCGAGTGGCGACCTGTAGCGCGCCCAAGGACCCGGCGTTTACAATCTGTCCGCTCTGCAGGCTGGTCGAGTTCCGTCCCTCTCTTCCGGTTCCAGGGGTGCGGGGGCGGGGGGTTCCTAGCAGGATGCTTCTGGCTCGAGGAGGCACTGGTGCGCCGTTCCTTGAGCCTTTGAGGGTCCACGGGAGAGCTAGACTTGCCGCCAGGTGGTGGTGCCACTCGGCAAGCCGACCTCGGGCTGTGAGCGCCCCCTGCGGTTCCGCAGGAAAGCTCCGGGAAGTCGTTGTTTTCAGGTCCTGGGACTCCAAGGCTGTCAGGCGAGAGCCGCTGTCCGAGGCGAATGGCGCTGGTCAGCGAGTTGCACGCGGGAGACCTGCTGACCAAGAAAAATTCGGTGGGGGCTGCTCTGCGCCTTCCTTGATGGACAGCGGCCCCGCGAGGGCAGACTGGAGGGGAAGAGTGTAATTTGTTTCTTCCTGGATTGCCGTTCCGTTCTGGCTCTTCTGGGTCCCAGGCTGTTCCTCGGACTCTGCAGAGACTGATTTTCTCTTCGAGGTCTTCTTTCGTTTAAAGCGAGTGATTGGGAGCTTCCGGTTGTGGCTGTGGGACTCGGCTGCCACTCAGTGGTGTAGTGTTTTCGTGTTATTTGTCTTCCTCCGGCTGCATCCCTTCGCTTGACTCTTTTCCACGCACTCACAAAGTTGATGGGCACCTCGCGTGACTTCTTCCAGATCATGCCGAAACCTACCATTGGTGTTACGTTCCGTATTTCAGGTAGAAGTTTTCACGATTCTAATGACTTTCCTCGGCATCCGTGCTCTCCCTCCATAGACTTCTTCGGTCGCACTTGCCTCCTGCCACTGTAGGTCTTTACTCTACTGGTCTTTCCTCACCCCGCGTAGCATGCCCTTGTTGCTTTACTTGCTTCTTGGTTTTGCATTACAACGATGATGTTTCTATACTGACAGTTCCCATGCAAGCGTCGAGGTCACCTTTGGACCTGTTAGGGGCGTGCTTTTTGGGTAAGGTGAGGTATGGTCGAGACTATCTCATGCCTTTTCATGGATTGGGATTCTTTTCTTTAGGGATGGAAGAGACTGTCTGCGAGTACTTGATCAATGCATAGAATGCCACGAACACAAGACTTTACCGGTAACATGTTCGAATTGTATTCCAGAAGATTTTTGTTCTATTTTACTGCTTCTTCTGCATTCATTGTGGGACATTCTCTGCAGCTGTGCATCCAAGTAGCTCCATGCTCTTTTTTGGAAATGCAGCAATCCTTCTCCGATAGCTTCGAAGTCATCAGAGAACACTGAAGATTGTATAGCTTCAGATGAGCCATCGGTACCAGAATTTTTTGTGACGAGCAACGTTGTAAGCTATCTTGTTGTCAGCTCTGGGTGCTTCCTCATCCACAGCTTGTATATGTAGGATCTATTCAGGAAAATTGTCTATTGTTTCAATACCACTACTCCATGCCAGATCGTTTCGTGTTCGCTCGTTCTCTCTACTTTCCTTTAAAATATTTTACTCCTTTTTTAAATCTGAGAATCGCATTTCAAGTTGATTCTGTATCCTTTTGTCACTCTAACTTCAGTACATTTTGAAGACAAGTATACAAACATAAAAGAACTTCGACTACTTTTTTTCTACTTTTTTTTTTTTTTAAATCATTACATCCATCAACGCAATATTCTTTATATTCGTTACAAAGAAAGTTGTGTGAGGTCTAGTAAGGTAGGTACCGATGTCTACGAATGTCTGGGTTACTGGACAGACGTGAATGTAATTATAACAGACAGAGGATGTTAACTGACCTCGTGAGGAAATTATATAACTCTTGAATATAATGGCAAGTCAAAAGAATGAGTTTACTCATCCCTTTGGCTTGCCATTGTATTCAAGAGTTTTTATTTTTCCCCTAAATGAAACGGTAACCTAATCTGCATAAAGGTGTAAAAACACGATAAACGATGAAGTGCACATAAAATAATAATTGTGATTCATCCATTCCAAATACTCTTTCGGGTACATCCGCAAGTGTGGCTCTATGAAGACAAATATGAAAATAAAATATTTTTTGCACACACACATACATATGCAAACTTGAAAAGAGCTATAAGTGTGAACAAAATTCTGGAGCATTTCCCTATTATTTTAAAAGCTTTGACTAATTTATAACTGTGTGAGAGAATAAGTACTCATTTGGATGCTTTTAAGTGTGTTTTCTATAAATGTGTTTTCTGATTTTTGAAAGGATAACAACGGAGTGCTTATTCGAAAAAATGTTGAGCAAACTTCTCCTTTGCTCCATGATTTCTCAGTGCAATTTGTATTTATCCAGGATTTATGTATTTCTAGATTATCCTTACAAAATAAAATGGAAATCACATTCTATAATCACACTTGGAAATCACATTCTATAATACGGAAAGTTGATCGATTGAGCAGTTCGAAGTAGATCAAACTTCTGGAAAACAAAATTCAGAAGACTGTTCATAGATTCTATTTTCGTGATTAACTTGTTCGTATATTATGCTAGAGATACAGGACCTTTCCCAACGTTTATGCAGCAACAGCAAACATTTTCGACGGTGGTTGTTTTTTCTGCCTGCAGCCCTGCTTGTTGTGCGTGACGTCGTTCGCATTGGTTATGTCTGCGCTCACTCAGCATCCCAAGGCTCCGTGACATCTTCTGTATTTCGAAAACGAGCTACCAGGAATACGAATAGCAGAATCTTGGGAGTTTGTGTGTTGGGTGACACATCCAACACATCCTTGACACCAGGACGCAGTCTCGTGTGGTCCTTTGCGGTGTGCCATTGGTTTTTTTTCTTCCAACGCGTGTGTGAAGACTTTAGGCCGGGCAGTTTCTTTAATCCGGCCAGAACAATCACTATTTAATTAGCAAGCGACTTTTGTTTCGAAGGTCTCCGCTCCCCCTTCTCCTTTTTTCAAAAAAAAAAGAAATCAACAACTCAGATGGTTGTTTGGACAATTGTTTGGCTTGCTGTTTGCTACGAATTCATACCAGAATTATCATGCTTGATAACAGAAGTAAGCTTTATTTCATGATGTTTGCTAAAGGTGAATTCTCTTCTGATTTTAAAGCTCTTAAAATTGACTAGGTACCAGAGTAAAAAAAAGCAAAATGATCTCGCAAAAAACATAAAAGAAGCCCGTCTAGAACTGCAAGGTGTATCCGCTGTGGATGAATTTGCCAAGTACGCCAAAATCCAGAGAAGGATTCATAAATATTATGATGCATTCAAGCAAGAAGGTAGATCAGTTTCTTTTCGGTTGTAAACTGCATCCTGGTTTTCAGCAAATGCTGATTATGAGAGAAATTCGTGGGTTTCATTCTTAATCCAAAGAATATTTCTTACGGTTATTGTATGTATTTGACATTTGCATTGTGTTTTGTATTGAAAGAGCCTTCTTATTACCGTAGAGTCTGTCAATTCTGGTCTTGATCTACAAACATCATGGAACACCTATAATCAATGTGCCTAGCATGTGGTTTTCACCCATCAACCATATTTTGTTGTTTCCATCTTGTTTTCATGGAATAAGTTTACCTATGTGGTTACTGATTTCTAAAACATCAGTTTCATATATACACATTCTGATAAGAAAAAAATGGAAATTGCGAAATTATTAAAACTTTTGAATAAAACTTAACTTCATAAGTTTTAATTTACTTGCAGGGAAATTTCAACTGTAATGAGATTAAACATGAGCTTAATGTTGCAAGATGTTGGCTCTAAATCACAGTGATGTAGAACCTTTCAACATGCATGTGTCTGTACTAATGCAATCTGTTGTGTATATATGTAATAGTTGATGTGATAGCTGAATTGCATTGCCATCCTTGGATGGTGCATTTGTCACTGTTTGCTAGCCTTTTATGGTTCAGGTTAGCATTTCATCTTGTAATGTTGAAATGACAGTCTTTTTAAAAAACAACATGCTGATTTGTACATCGTTATAAATAAAATGTATTTGTATTCATATCTCAAGAATGTTCCAACTTCCAAATGCTGATATTTTTTCAAAGAGGTATTAGTTTCGGTACATGTTTTGCTATCTGATTACATTGGTGTGTCCTATTTTGGGGGGTAGGAAATCACTCCAAAAACCCGAAGTCTGTTATGTCCCTTCACCACCCATCTGGAGGAGCATGTTCAGTTTTAATTTGGTTTTAAAGAAGTGTTAAGGATGAATGTAAGGGCAGTAAAACATTTCTCATTTGTGCCTCCATCTGATTTGAAACTTTCATGACTTATGAACTCATTCCAGCTATGAAAAAACAAATGTAGTAAAAGGTTTGCAACATTCATATAATTTTTTTCAAAATTTATCAATCTAACTATCTCTGTCATCCAAGTAGATTAGTCAAAATGCCATTAAGCATTGAGCTTTCATTTGAAACATTTGCTTCATGTAGCCAGTTCTGTTGACTTTTCCTTGAAAAGAATCCCTATTCAGGTAATACAAACTGTACAATACAGAAGCTTATTGTGATGCTACAACAACCAACATTACTCTACTTGAAATCATAGAGAAGCCATGTACGATCTTGACATCACAGTGCATTGGTGCTCGTTTTAGTAAATACCTCACATGTACTATTGTTCCAATACACTAAAGACAGTAATCAACATTAACCTCCCATCTGTTGCAAGTTATCAGACAGAAGAAAAACCAGATTAGAACAGGCGAGAGTAAAGAAAAAGGGGGTATGCTAGAATCTTTTTGCACAAATACTGGAATTAAATGAAAGTGAACTGAAAGACAAAACAGCATCACACATCCATTTTGTGATTTCAGTTCATTTTTCCTTTTGATAATTCCTAAAAGTAATAATCTCAAAGTGTACGTCACAACTTGAATGGATACCTTGGTCGGAAATTCATACCTGTTCGATATTGTATTTCTGAAAGTCAGCATCCCTTATTTTAAAGCACAAAAATGCGACGAAAACGTGATGCTGTTGCAGTGCGAGATGTTACTGAAATCTATCTGTTGAAATCCAAATGTTCCTTTCCATCCAAATTTCAATTAATCAGTACTTGATAACTTTGAGGAATTGGAACGTTTTCGTCGGGCAAAACTTCCAAATGCATTCTATTCACCTGTAAGTTCACTCAAAAGTGAATGGATTCCACGGTTTTGCAATCGAGTAACCATAACGAATTGAGCAGAATAAATAAATTTTCAATCAACTTTTATTTGAACTACAGCTCGTTAAAAAAAATGATGCATACCATCGCACATCACGTGAACACCCGCATTTGGACGAATGCGTCAAACGAACACCCTCGGAACGCACCTTCGCTCTCCAATGCCAAACCCTCTTTTCAGCGATGCCAAAATCCATCTTGAAAAAACGTCGAGAAAATTCAAGGCTAAGAATTCTTCGTCCGGCCAAGCCAGTTTGATTTGCAATGAAAATTATTAGCAAGAGTAGCCCAAATTGAGTAAATAACAGTAGTTGCACTATCTACTTTCTATCGTGGGCATTCCCTTTATTCTGTACGCTGGCCCGAAGTGTTTATGAAGTTTATGAAGAAGGATAAACAACACTTTGGAACAAAGACCAGAACGAAGTAAATGGCCATTGTAGAAAGTGCAACTACTGTTTGTTTCTTCAAGGTGAAAAACGAATAACCAATGTCCCTATCGACATATGGGAAAAGGTTTCTGAAATGGAAAACTAATGTTAAATTTTAACCACAAGAGTTACTGTGAAAAAATACTGTTTTCAGTTTATTCTAAATGTTCCCCAAATATCGGCACAAAGGTTATTAACGTAAATAGGAAACCATTAAATTCCCATTGTCGATGAATAAAGGCACAAATTTACGGATTTGTATCTGAATATATTTTCTATATATAAGTACGGTTTTTGCATACACTCGTACCAAATTCTGCACGAAAGCTAAATGTTTCAAAACATTAAAAACATACAGACTTAAAGTAAACTTATAAGAAGCAACAGAAGTTCGGATTCAATTTGTAAAATGGTGCACAAGTTGGTGATGAATACCGTGCTTTCAGATCGTATCATTTGTGATACCTCAGGTGCGAAGAGAAGAACAGCAAGATAAGGTGCTCGTAAAATTCTGAAATAAAATAATTCCATTGGTTACAAACAAACAAACAAACAAGCAAAAAAAACATTCTGTACTGAATCTGAATTACAAGTGAGTAATGTAATCAAAAACATGAAGGCGAATGAAACTCGGAAATTTTTGTTTATGCTTCATTCAGCGGAGACCGAATCGCACCAAATGCTCAAAACCATTCCTAAAGAGCACTTGAAGGTGTTTGAAAACTTAGAGATTCATCATTGCAGTGTCACAGAAGGATCATCATCAACGATTAGGAACCAAATATATACGACAAGCATTAAAATAAAAGGATTATTGCATTTTTCAGCAAAATAATTTTTCTTTGTAGCTAAGTGATATCTGCTGTGGCTCACAAAATCATTCCATCAAACATCAGAGCAGCGTTCGGTAATAAATGAAGATGGGAAATGAGAATCACACACACATGCATGGATTATTTCGCGTGAATCTTTCAATGTGGTTTGCTCCACGAGATTCACGACATTCAAATGGTAATCATAAACGGATATTATCAGCTACTCTATTATTGGTGACCATGGTGAAGCTCTCGAATCGTTTCCATAGCTACTATAGAATAACTGGATAAACGTCAGCGTGGACAGTGTTGCTTGTTGGAGTCGTTCAATCCTGCGTGCACGTTCATCGGCACCATTTTCCCTACGTAGGAATCTTAATTCAACTTACTTCTGGTGAGGTAATAGTGGGAACACTTTTCCAGAGGCGTATAACCTCAAAAGCATGACGTGTAGACACTGTTTCCACTGGATCTCTATGTGGGCTGCGTTTTCCAGTGCGAGAAAACTTTGAATCAGGGTGGCGCACAAAGATTCAATGGTCGCAGTGCTGAAAACGATTGCATGTGATTACAAACAAGAGCATTCTTCACGCTTCGGAAATTTTTCTTTTTCTTTGCTAAATTCTTCCTTTTTCTGATTGCATTTTTTTTTTCCCCCTTTCATCTTTCGAGAAGCGATCTCTACGCAGCTGCTTCTTGATTTTCCGTAAGCAGAGTAGGAAATGCAGAAAAGCGCTAATCTGTTCCTCCTGGGAAGGAAAATCCCCTTCTAAACATTTCGAAATGGCTGTTGCCTTTGGCGAGGGGCACCAACGGCTCGTTTGTCGACCCCCCGTTTCACTGGAAGCTGTGCTTGCAACATTTTTCGCTCCGGATGAATTGTCTGCATTGATGCCCAGTTTTTCAGGCCGAAAACGTCGCGAATTGGTTTTGCTGACATCCGCGTATTTAATGCACCTATTTAACAAATCGCAAGCGGCTACGGAACGAACCAGGGGTGCCAAAGGTCCTTGGTATCGTTTCGAACTGCATGCATTTCGGCCTCACGAAAGCTCCATCGCTCGGTCTCTCGGTTTTCGAAAACCAGTCCTCCCCCCCCCCCCAAAAAAAAAAAAACTAAAAATAAAAAAAAAACACCATCTTTGCACTCGGCACCGTTTTTTGGATGACAGGAGAAAAAAAGGAAGTGAGAAACCATGCTTTCGCGCGAAGCGAGCGGGTCCACTTACTCCGCCTCCATCTGCATCTTCTGAACGTACAGACTGCACAGTTTGCCGGAAGTCTTCCTCCCGCGCACGTTGCCCACACCGATGGGGCCGAAAACAGGGTGGGGACCATCCGCGATGGCCCTTACTATTCCATTAATTTCCCCTCTTCCTCGGTCGGATCCCGACTTCCTCGTCCTCCTTTTCTGAGCGTCACGCTTGCTCCCGCTTTCCTTGTTCCCGGCTTCCGTGCCGCGGGGGGGGTCGCGGTTCCTCCCGTCGCGCACGTGGATCTGCGATATCCCGTTGTCCGTGTCCGGCACGAGGAGCATCCGCAAGCCGAAATCGAACAGGGACTGGAAGCACTTTGCCAGCAGCGCGTCCTTCTTGCCGGCTTTGCTGACCACTTGCAGGTGCACGGGGACGTATTTCCTCAGGTCCCCCGGGGAAGGGCTCGCCTCCTTGAGGGGTCCCGCGCGGCGGCATCCGGAGCAGGACGCGCAGGCGCTCTGGTAGCCGGCGGCGACGAAAGGCTGGAACCAGACGCACTCCCGAGCCGGGGATTGGAACGCGAACATCCGCACGAAGTCCTCGTGGTCGGCGTCGCGACCCGGAGTGACGTAGTCGATCTCCACGCCCGCAGGCTTCACGGATGACTTGGCGGAAGATCTCCCCATCCGCAACGCAGGCGGGGGCCGCAGCACACGCAGAAGCGGTCGTTTGCCGGGCGGAAGTTGCGCAACAATCGCAAGGTTCTTGCCATTGTTGCCACTGCACGGAAGACTTTTTTTTTTTCTTTTTTTTTTCTTCTTCGAATTTTTGGATGCGCCTCATCGGTCGGTCGAAAATGCCGCCGCACCTTCGGGCGCAGGTGCCGAGTGTTCGAGGTGACCCGCCTGGAAACCGTCGTCAACCATCCATCCATCCTTGCCGGGCATCTCGCTTCGTCCCGTGAACGAACGAGTCGGATCATCCGCCATTTTGCGCGTCTGCACTGTGAAAAAAGGGAAAAAAAAATCATCGTTCGTACGACCTAGCCGAGAAACACGCCAAAAATATGCCATCATTTCATGTTTTTTCTTCTTCTGCTTTCGTGCGCATCCCATGCCGTCATCAGATGACCTTCGTACGTTTTATTAACAGCTGCCTGCATTTTCCAGGAAACCCTCAGCTGGACGGATAATCCACTTATCCGCCGACCGGCCATCTTCCGTGGATCTGCTCCGTGCTCTCCACCGACAATCCAAGTGGAGCTGCTGGAGGCAACACCCGATTGACGCCACCACGGGAAGCACCCCTGCCGTCGTTCTTTTCCCAGTTTCACCCCTGGACGCACGCAGCTACGGTCTCGTCCCTTTGAGGAAACCTGATCGTGGATGGATGCGTGGTTCACCTGGTCGCGTCGAATAGGTGGTGGCGGGGCGTCACTTGCAACACCGCAGGAAAGACGAAGCCCATTGGTGGGTGGGGGATGCCGCGACCCTGAGTGCCCTTTCCAAAGGGCTGAGCGGTGCATCACCCACGGGTTGCTCCCATCGGCCTGCGGTACTGACCGACAGCTTCTCCCTTCCCTTCAAGCGGCCGCGGTCGGAGCTGCCGGTCCTGCGCTGGGGGAACCCCGCGCAACGCTCTCCGGGAGGCGCTGAACCACGGGGACGGGTGGAGGCGGATCGGAACCATGGTGGACGCAGCACCTGTTCGTGGACTGCGGCGCCCTTTCGTGCACTCTCTGGAGACGTGGCGACACACCTACTCTATTAGTACGATGCGGAGGGTCCTCCTTACTGGGGATCCTCTTTCTGCACAACCGGAGGGGGAACTCCCCACTCCTTGATTCCTGGAAGGACCCGGAGGTGGACTCCCATTTGTCCCGGCCCTCATCGAGGGCATCCGGTTTGAACCGCTACCAGTTCCTCACCCGGATGGATGTAGGCCAACCAGCGTCATCTTGCGGGAGGAACTCAAACCCACGGCGCCCTGCGCCGATTCCTTTCTCGGAGTATTCGAACCTGCGACGCTTGGTGGTGCCACGTGAGGAGACCGCAGCAGCCACACGGCCTTCGACGTGGCGGCCCTTCGGCTCCCGGAGGGCGGCACCCGAGCTATTCTCGGGCGTCTCTTCGTGCGCGCTGCGCTTCCGCCAGACGCACCTTGCAGCAGCTGCTCGCGCCGTCTTCGCGGGAGGAACCTGCAGGCATCCTGGAAGTCCCCCTCACGAGCGTAACAGGCGCCCTCCCGCTAAAGGATTCCTCATTCCATGTTTATTTATTTATCCTTTCTGCTTGTTTCCTCTTCCTCCCCCCCGTTTTGTTGCCCGGACGGACCTCGCCGGTCCTTCGAGCGCCCTGAGCGCCACGGGGCAACCGGGTGATCAACCTGCTGCAGTGGAGTCGAGCATCCCCCCTCCGGTCCTGCTCGTCCAGCTAGGCGATCGGGCTGGGCCTCCAGGTCTGGTGCCCCGGTCCCTTGCCCAGACCTCGCAGTCCAGCGTTCTTTTCCAGGACCGCACATGCGGGGATGTGCGCTCGTTGCGCATCCCCTCGTCCGGGCAGGCGACCCGCCGGGACCTTCCTGTGGGACTCTCGAACGCCGAACGCCGCCTGAGGGCGTCCCGGTCACGAGTGCTCTGTAGCTTCCAGGAGTTCAGCCAGCCTTCTGGCGCAGGCGCCACGCGGGGGAGGAGGCCCTCCCGGAGGGGAGGCGCTTTGACCCCGATCCGATGTCGCCGCTGCGGGTGTCGGCGGTCGAGGAAGGCGGTGGTCGGCGACGCGGCTGTCCGTCCCAGACCGTCCAAGCAACAAGTTGCGCGTGCGCATCGCTGCGTCGGGCTCGTTGACTCGATTGCGGCACCCGCGAGCGTGCAGAGATCGAGGTCGCCTTCTGTCGGGCGATCTCGACCGCATCCGCCAGCCACCCAGGGCCCAAGATCCTCGCCTCGGAGAATTGGAGGCTGCGCGCCGGTATGCCGACTCGGGCGCCCTGATGCTGGACAGAGTGCAGCCGTAGATGCAGTTGCGACTACGCGCTCCTTGCTCCAAGCCGTGGACTTTCCCGTGGTGCGAACCTCGTCCTTCGGCGGCTAAGGACTCCTCCTCTCGTTGATGCAGTCGCTCCCGGTACAGGAAGCAGGGAAAGCAGGGATTTGGCTTCCCCCTGAGCAACTAGCTCATCAGTGGATCTCCTGCCACCCAAGTGGACTCGAATATCTAGCGGCGGGAGGGGCGGTTGTACGTTCCAACGAATGCGCCCAGTGGACCTTCGTCGTCTTCCTCTGCTATCCTTTGGGAGGAGAGGCACCGGAGGAGACGAGGACCCTGGCCGGCGCGCTTCTTGCCGCTGCCTGCCCTCAGGGAAAGCGACGGCAGTTGCCTGCCGGCGGGTGGCAGTTTTCCTGCACCACTGCAGGGAGGGCGGAACTCCTATGAGGCTGGAAGACTCGCGAGCCGGCGGACGCCGCCACTTCTCGGCCACTGGCCAAGGGACCACATCGATGGTCCGAGCTTTTGAATGCGCTCCCTGGAGAACTCATGGTCAGTCCCTTGTGTCTGGGCACTTCGGCGTTCCCCTCGAGCTGGAGACAGGCTGCTCTGCTACTCCCATCCTGTGTGCAACCAGCGTCGATGCCTCATCTCCTGGGGGGCCGCGTCCCCGGACTGTGCCGGGGCAGGTCGGTGGGGTCAAATCCGCGCCTGCTATTGGACTGCGTTGACCTCAGCGAGCTGTGTCGAAGGCTGACTTGGGGCTCCGGCGACAGGAGGATATCTCCCGTGACTTCCTGAGATGATCCTTATCTTGTGGTCGACTCCCGGCTGGTGGAGTGATGGCGACAACGTGTTGCGTCCGCGTCATCGTCACGCCCCGCCACTCCCTGGGGAAGGAAAGGCAGCAAAGGGAGGTCATCCGCATGGCAGACACTTACATGAGGGTGAGCTCATCTGGAAGAAGTCAAGGCGGAGAACGGCAGCATCCAGAGCTGTTTCTGGGAGCAAGGAACGGCCGACAGCCCCAGTCCCCATCAATTCCTTATTCATTATTTATTTGTTTCCGCCTCACCCCCACCCATTCGGGGCTTTTCCCGATTTCTTTTATTTTCACCGACGTTTGCCAGGAGGTGAATCTTCGGGAGCTGATGCCTCCGTCTCTATGCGTAGGGCTGACTAGGTTCTTCCATCATCCATTCCCTCATTAGCAGTGGCTCCTGGAACTTCTGCTGTTTTCGCCTCTAACGGCACCCTGCGCCGGAATGGATCGACCCAACAGCCACAGGCAGAGGTTCGCCAAAAAGACACGCCCGTGCCGTTCGTCGATGAGCGGGCATGAGCGTCAAAAAGGAGTTCGCGGTGGGCTCCGTTGGAACGTCCTTGGAGAGGCGATCGGACTGGTCACGCTCGGGGATCCCAGTGGGCAGTACTTTCAAAGTGCTTAGGTGTGCACACGAGCGACTCCTGAGCTGCAGAGGCGTGGTCAGATTTTGCCTTCAGAAGCTGGTCAACGCGCAGGTCACAGCTGACTGAAGCAGAGAGGCAGGGTATCACCCAAGAGGACCTAGAGCTAGTGGAGCTGGAGCCCTGAGCTCTCCGTCTTTTGGAGCAAGACGAACTAACGAGTATGAGGCGGTGCGCGGTGAAGAATTGCGTCAATTGCTATAAGGGGATGGCTAGTAAGAGCGACACGAAGAAGTGTGTTGATGATGTCGGAAAGGGCGGCGTGAAAAGGTGGATCGGGAAGATAGGGTAGGGAAAAGGTAGATTCCACCATGGCCATTATTTTTAGATAGTAAATTAACTACTACTGCGATGATATATTGACATTTCATATCGAAAATAAATTATTTCTTTTAAGTACATTGGATAAGTCATTTTCAAAGAATAAAATGCGATTCATTTCAGTGAAGCTGAGGTCTCCTAAAAAGTTAACACTTGAGGTTGATGATGTTGAGTTTGATGGACAAAGTGAACCTGTGGCTGATCAGGCAGATTTCTAAGCCACCATTTTCTGCTCCCACGATCTGTGGAACTAAGCTGGGCTATCGGAGCAAATGTGCGCCGTTGGGATTTGGAGCCCACAGAAACAAGACGTGGGAGGGAAACCACTTCCAAGATGAGATCCCAGTCTCAGACCTCAGAGACGCGTACGCGCAAACTTAGGTAAACGACACGGCCTGGACTTCTTTCCACCGGAGCCCACTAAACGACGGGCTCCCATAAAAACAGTCGCTATTGCAGGTTGAAATCGCCTCCATGGCAACAGCTGGATGCCATGAGAACCTCCTTTACGGCTGGAGACATTCAAAGAGATGAAATGGACATTTGCGAACAACAATCTCAGCGTTTCGCAAAAGGAATCTGCCGGTGAGTGTCCCCAAAAGGACGGCTGACGAGTATTCGCACGCAGACCTATCAGCTGGATATCCCAGACTTCCCTCTCTACCTTGGAGGTCTGCAATCTCTTCGTTGCTAGCTGCTTCAGACTGTCGGCTCTCCGGATCTGAGGCCGCGAGATTCACCCCCGAGGACGCTGCCTTTGAAGAAGTGCCTACAGGCCCCACCGGAAGATGAAGATCCGCGTGATTCTGTGTCCCGGAGCCCTGGACAGAAAGCGCAAAAAACAGCATCGGCTATTCGAAAGATTCCGGGGCGCTGGGAAGGCGGGAGTGAGTCGAGGTGAAGTGGACGTTTAAAGGAGAACCACTCGAGATCACGTCGGGGCTGGCACGTCGAGAAAGGAGAGCACCCAAGCCTATGCAGACCAATTACATGAGGACCATCGTCCCGTCTACGAGACGCGCGATACACATTTCTGCCTATGCGCGTCCAGTGCCCGCCAGGCAGGGCGCTAACGTCCTGTGCAGAAGAAGCGGACAGGGGGGACGAATCGCTAGGTCACATCCTTTGCAGATAAATTCAGCAGCCAGAGGTTGTCGCAAAGGGGAGTCAGGGTGGACTGGTGACACAGATCATGGAGAGACTACCCGGAAGCACTGGCAGTCAGTAGTCTCCAGTCAACCATGCCGTTCTGGGAAGAGACTTCAAGCTCGAACCGGACCTCGCTCTCCAGGGCGAAGAGACGGAGTCCTACCGGACGTCGTTCGGACCTTTAGCGAGGACTCATCAACCGCGCGCTGGAGAGGAGAGGTGGAGAAGACGGAAAGGACGGGGGCTCTCCACCTCTTCTGCAGAGTGACCGCGACCTCAAGGGCGATGGCAGTGGAATCTTCGGGATCGGAAAAATGCCAAAGTGTTGGGAGAGCTGAAAAGTTCCCCAGAAGCTGCCGGGAGAAAAATCGGAGCTGTCGAAGGGTGCTCAACGCCTGCCTGCAATGGAGGAACATTCGAAAATCACGGAAAGGGTTGACGGGAAGAGGTAGAGGAGAAGGAGATGGACGGCTGCATTCCCTCTGTAGGTTTGTAACCCCCTTCCAGCATCCTTTCATGCGAGAAAGTTAAAAGAAGTGGTCGTTGGAGGTTTAGCAGACATTCCCTTTCTTTCTTTTTTCGGTTGGGAATGAAGGTCTCTCTCGAACACGAGGCCGGGGACCGCGGGATGCGTGCTGCCGTTCGCATTCGAACGTGCAAGCCGTCTGCTGACCCGGTTCGCCCTCGCGCGCTTGCGTGAGGTCGCTCGTCGTGGAACCCTTCGTTTGCCTCGCTCCGCTATGCTTGAGATGCCGTGTGCTGTCATTCGCTCATCTTTTCGGCAGGGCACTCTTCCCTTCGACGGTCTCACCTTCTTCTTTCGTTCTTCTTCGCGCTTCCGCCGTTTGCTCTGTGCCGAATGTTTGCGACCCCCCTCTTCCCAGTTTCAGTTGACACAGGGGAAGAGCTGCGAGAACCGAATTGCGTTCGGAGATGGATTCCGAGGAGGAAACGGAAATGCTTCCCAGCGCAGCTAGCTGCCTTCGGATTCGGTCTAATTACGTGCATGCTCCAGGAATACTAGGGATTCCCCAACGCGCATCCTAATTGCAGCGCTAAAGTTCTTCGTGCTTTCCCGTATCAGTGCGGACCCGACCAGGACTGTGAAGTTATCACATGACTTCCGCTTCGTTCGCTCCTTGTTCCGGTGAAACGTGCGCGCGCATATCTGGCAGCCCGGTGCAGTTTTCATCATTTGCTCCTCCGAACTGATCTTGCCTGGCTTTGACTCTGACCTGACTTTGGACCCTCGATGACGATTCAAACGTGTACGACTGCCCAGCAACAGGAAGACTCAGGAGCAGCGGCGATGTGTTCCTGCGGTTTCCGTAAGGACTCCGTTTTTAATAAATGACCATCTCCAATCAACGTCGATGACACTTTATTGATACGATTTCATGATGCTGCCGGTTGAGGTTAAAGCTCTTGTCATCGCATTTTATAGCGTTCGAAATTCCGTGCTGTAAGTTCTAATCCTTCCTGGTAGTAAAGATGGAATTGCATTTCGTTCATCTTTAGTGTTCCATCAAGTGAAGGACATAACTGCCGATGATCCGCAGTCCTGGAAATGATTTCTCGAAGCGGAAGAATGCCGGAGTGAAAATGCGAGATGCAAACCGAGTTCAAGGATGCACACTGATAATTCTGCTTTGCCAAATATCCTCCCATATTCATCCTGTGGTCTCCAATAACAGCAGATCGTGCTTTCCACACTTGGGTTGGAAATGGTCATGAAGGATCTCTAGAAAAACTCATGTCCGAAAAAAACCATGGGGAATTAATTCAAGGAACTGTTAAAACGAGAGTTGGACCATTTATTCCTCATCATGAGTTTCCACAGACAAAGCATCGTAGAATTTGCATCACAAGGCTCAGTGCTTCCATCATTCCAGGGATTTCAAGCATTTCGAAGTTTTCTTGTCTTTCATACAACAGAATGATTCTGGCCAAAGCGAACGTGGACCACAATTCTTTGTTCTAAGGATGCCACTTAAATAACACAGCATCTTTATGGTTTATCTTCCAATTCACCAATTTATTTCTTCACCTTTTCCACCTAATCTCAGCAGATGATGACAGGAAATGGCACCCGCATGGCTCCCAGACAGCCTTGTCGGAAGAAAAATTGATATCGCAAGTCCAAAGAGCTCGCTGAAGGTTTCACGGAGGTCCAATTTGTTTTTTGTTTTTTTTTCTCCGAAAGAAACGCCATCTTTTATCGCGTTGGCGTTTTCCACTCCGTTTTATATTTCAAGGGCGAAATGAAATTTTCAATAGATGTTAATAGCCAATTTATTCTCTTCCAGCTCGCCATTTTTTGCGAAAGACCGAACAAGAAGAAATCCATCGAGGAAGGAGGAACCGCGTAGTCAGCCTGCAACCCTGCACATTACCATAAGCCACACAAGACTGCTGTGCATAAATTACCAGAGCAGTGGGCTTTGTGGTGAAATATTGGAACAAGCAGTGAAGAATTGAACAAACGGCGAAGCAGCAGCAATTATGAGGATCAAGACGAGAAGGAAGGGGGGCAGCTTGCTTTTCTCGAAGACGAGAAAGATTTTTTCGAGCTTCCGTGAATTTTATTCACATTTTAATCTTTTATGACAAACAGAAGCACCTAGGATTCCATTCCTGAAAAACGTGCTTGGGTCCCCGTAGTGCGCGCAACAACTAGTGCTCTTTTGCTCAGCGTTGCTGGAGAATGAAGCCTTCTATCACGCTTTCCAGGAACTTGCAGAGTTTCCAGGAATAATAAGCGAAAAATGCATTTCTTCCCGATGATTGGACGCTGATCTTTTCGAGCTGCGAATTCCAGAGCTGAAGTTCCGCTCTTGTCCTTACTGGGACCGGGAGGCCGGTAATTGCTTTCCTGTGTTCCTCCATCTCGTCGACGATTTGCAGTAGGCACCTTTCCGTAATCCAAAAAAGGAAGAAGGAGTTCTCCAGTTCCTCGGTCCCGTCGGAAGACGCCTTGAGGACACATGCAGCCAGGTCGGGCACATGTCCCGTTACCCGAACCAATAAGCGTAGCGAGTGCTCGACAGCCAGCGTGCACAACGAGGTGTTGGCGCACAGCGACACCACCGTCTCCGCGTGTATTCTTTGGAGTGGCAGCTGAAATGCAGATAGCGGTTAAAAAGCATCCCGGATGATGAGTGATTCCGCTTAATTTTACCTATTTGATTTGATGTGGACAAAACTTAACTTAAAACACACACATGTTTTTTCCGCTGAGAAAGTTCGAATTCAGATTTGAACCCACTATCTTCAGGATGCCGCGGAACGTCATAGCTTAAGATTTGCAAAGGAATGCTGGTTGTTTTAAGGACCTCGTAGATTATTGGGGGGGGGAAAGAATTCTTGCTATTTAAACGAACACATTGCTCAAAACGCACATTTCATAGATCGCTTCAGAATACGGGGAGGGGAACTGCATCTGGAACCTTGATTGCGTATTATTTATTATGTACCTACGCAAATGCCATCACTGCTCGGTTCTCTGACTTGAAACCACATTCTGAAGGACCTGTTTTTCCAAACTGGAGATCCAGCAAAACAGTCACCTCCCAAGATCGCCACAAGTCATTGAAAAGCGAGATTCTCGGAATACGTGGAACGGAATCAGAACAGGGATAAACGGAATCATGTCCAAGAGAGAGAGGCCCTGAGGTCATGCCAATTTCTTCGGAGACATTTTTAAAAACGGTGATGCGATACTTGCATCATCGGAACCCTAAATTCTAGACGCACTGTCCTTAAACATTCGCGTATTCCAAACAAGGGAACTCATTCCTGACAGTATGCACACAGAAACACGAGATGAAAATGGCAGGATGAAATACATGAAAATTCTTCCCGGGGAATGAGGAAAAAGGGATGCAGGCGTGGCGAACAACCTTCAGAGCACTGAAATGCTTCATCAAAAGGTACGATAGATGAGTTGGGTGGATTCGACTTGCTGTGTAGCGCTAGGCCGAATTCATTTGCCTCTGCCGTTCTAGTAGGACTTCGAGAACGGCACAAGGACACGAGGTCTGTGCTGTTTGCAATTGGTTTAAGGATTTCAGTGAGAAAAGGGGATGCTTCGGTAGAATGACCAGAGTTTGAATCCAGCTCATCTGAGAGATGAGCACAAGTAAAAAATGCATCCTTTTTTTTTCTTTTTTCTTTTTCAAGATGCTTAATGAAAAGCTAAGAACTCCCCCATGTGGCACTTGTAGGAATCAAAATTCAACTTCCTTCCTTCCAGCTAAATGGAAAACTGGTTTCATCCACTCCAGAACACTTTACAGACATCCACAGGATCCACAGGATTGTTGGTCATCGACGTGTCTTTTCGAGTTTGGGGCTGAAGATGTTTTCATCCAGTCAGCGAGACATGGAAGCGCTCTGTTAATTCGCTCGACCTCTCGCGGCAAGAAAAGCAAGGACGTTCGAACACTTCATAGTTCTTCCAGCCTTCTTCCCATGATTTTTTTTCGGAAAGAAAAGAAAGAGAGAAAAGCTTTCCGAGTTTCTCAGAGATGACGTCTGCATGTCTTTCGTGGCAATTTCGTCTGCAGATTTCCTCTGCGATTTCTTGTTTGTCCTTGAAACGAGAAGCAGTTCAATGTTCCTTGCATGAGTCATTTTTCAAGATCATTCAAGATTCATGCAATGGGACATGGCGACAATTTCCGTGAATTTGCTATATGAAAATCTTATCAAACTCAACTTATTCTGAAGGACAAAAAATTCCTTTACGAATTCGCACGAATTGTATCTCGATTTCCTGCAGATATTCCAGTGTTCAAATTCAGCGCAGGACGGCATTCTGATGGAAATCTTTTTTTTTTCTGTCTTCGCAGTTCTTCGACACGGTTCCACGCCACCCGAGGGTGGGTAATTCTTTAAGATAGGGGGTACCCCGGGAAGGTTCTGCCTAGGAAGGACTCGAAGTCCGTTCCTCTCACGCCTGGGGAGGGATCCCCGGAAATGGAGATCACCTCCACCCTGGTTGTCTCCGAAGGGGAATGCAGAAAGAAATCCTTCTTCCTTATTCTCTCCGGAGGACCCCGGGGGGTCTGCTCCATTCTTTCGTCTCTGAAGGGATCCCCCGCAAGGGATCCGCTCCTGTTTTTACTCCTCTGAAGAGAACTTCGAGGGGAAGCTTCCGAGATCCAGAAGGACGCAGCTTCCCCGAAGGGATCGGCTCGCTTCTCTGCACTCACTGGAGAGGTGGTGGCGACACACACCTTCTCCATCAGTACGACGCGGAGGGTCCCTCCGGAATGAGGGGTCCACTCCTTCACAACCGGAGGGGGGCTCTCACTCCGTGATTCCTGGAAGGACCCGGAGGCCGACTCCCATTTGTCCCAGCCCTCATCGGGGGCATCCGGTTTGAACCGCTACCAGTGCCGCACCCGGATGAATGTAGGCCAACCAGCGTCATCTTGCGGGGTGAACTCGGAGAACCCAAGACGCACTGCCCCGTCGATTTCTTCAGAGTATTCGAACCACGACGCATGGTGGTGCCACGCGCGGAGACCACCGTAACCACCGTAACCTCCGACGCGGGCAGAATTCAGGATTGAGGCAGAAAGGCATTTGGAAACTCCAGGCAGCACGGCAAGACTTTGACGGTTGCCATTCATCGCTCGCTATGAAATTCGCGATTCGATCACGGATTATGTAAAGACATGCAGTCCAAAGAATCAATGAGCTCATCCCCACCCTGCTCCTGGAACCCCAAGAGATTTTCTCAGTGCCCAATCTCAGTGCTGTCACCTAAGAAAAAAAAAAAAAAGCTTTGGCTAAGCTAACGGCGATTCATAGATGAATCACAGATGTCAACTTTGAGTAAGAACCGTCCGCAGTACTTCTGAATTTCCAAACCGTTTCGATTTTGATGCGGATTCGGGTGTTTTCAGGAACATCCGAATCCACCTGAGATTCACAAGATGAAATCTGTGCTGCCTGCAGATTTCGTCAGAATCATCACAGAGTGATTTCCGTTACTGATTCAGTAACTCGAAAAAATCTCGTTTTCAGTTGATTACTTTCACATGGAATGAAATCGTAGTGGAAGCATCTAAAATAGCTGATGACTTCGATGCTAGCAGCCGACCTGCGTCACGGAAAATTAGGGATGGAGCGTTTCTTCCTTGCGTTCCATTTGTGCGATCGTTTTCCACTTGCCATTTCTGATTCGACCTCGTTTGGTTTCCCAGACTCAGGTGGTCAGAAATGTTTCCAAATTCGCGATGATAAATTACGATCGGCGAATCCCAAGATTGAGATCAGTAACTGCAGGTAGCCTTAGTGCTTTCGTTTTCCTTCGTATATTTGATATTCAAGCATTTCAATATGGAAAAGGCATGCAAATGTTTGATTAGATTAGATTTAGATCCCAGAGGAAAAATCAAGGGATGGAAACCGGAGTGCCGCCTTCAATCCTTGTTTGCTCTCCAAATAAAAATTGCATCTCGAAGGAGAATTTCAGACTGCTTCAAAGACATCTGGAAGTAATTTGATTATGGGTTTCAAAGACATGAGGCATAATCTAATCATAGATCCCATAGATATCGGGGGGGACTAGGGCAAAACCCCTCTCCAGTGAGTGAGGTGAACCGAATGTTCTGCCGTACGAAGTGACGAATTTTCGATCCCATCTCTGTTTTCACGGACTTTGGATCGGGCGACTCGTTGAGAGAGCAGCAAGCTGAATCTAAACGAGCAGCCTCCGTGTGCACCGAAGAGGGAAAAAGAAAGCGGAGCGGGGAAACTGCACGCGCACAGAGAAAAATTTGCTCAACTTTCAGCAACAGAAACGGCCGTCATCTGAAAAATCAAGGTGGCCTCAGAGATGGAAACAGCAAAAAGGGGATCACACAGTTAAACCATTGATCACAATCTCAGGGATCACAGTTACGCGTCGTTCCGTGAAGGAAAAAAACGCTCGTAATCCTTCCGAAGAGTTTGGTTCTATGAAGCAGGCAGCTGGTATGAGCCTTCAGGAGACATCAAGACGGTGTGAAACAGGTACAAAAGGGAAAAAAAAGATCATCTTGTTTTCGAAGGTATCACTATGAAACCAAGTCTTGTGGTTCCAAAGATTCTTTGTCTGATGTTAACTTATCTTCTGTGGGTGGATGGAATTTAGATTTGTTATTTTTCCTTATTTTGTAATGTACTATTGCAGAGTGGTGGCAAAGCCCTTTTCTCGTTCTGTAAATGAACAAAGTCTCACGGACTCTTCGAGGGGCGTCACAGAAATATTTCCGAGATTATGATCTTGATACGAATCTTCACTGTAACAAACAGAAGGTTTATCACAACATACTTTTCTCATATTTTCATCAACTGAATCCTGAGAAGAACCTGAGACTCTTCGAATCTCTTTTGCAAATGGGAATTCCACTCGCAAAGACAAACTTCCAATTCAACTAATCAGGTGATTTTTAATTAATTATTGGAACAATAAGTTAGAGATGTATCCTTATGTATCAATCTTTTATTTGCATTTTTTTTTTTTTTTTTTTATCGATTACTACCGGGGTTCATCATGCATGAAAATTACACTGTTTATGCCTTGCATATCTTCCATTAGCATTTTAAGCGCCATGCTAGAGTGTGTTTGCACTCGAGCCCGTTGAGAATCATTAGAGTGGAGAATAAATTTGCAAAAACGACAAAAAAAGTTCCCGAATTTCGAGCCTTCACGTACGCGATCATTAGAAGCTCGAAAATATGTAAGGGAGCAACTCATCCACGTATCCTTAGTGATTGCAGAGAGCACGCAGCTTGTGTTTTCATAACGCAATACTTCTTTATGAGAACATTTTATGCTTTCTATGCACACAATTAAGAAATTATTGGCCAATGGAAGGATTCTCTCCGACAGAAAATAAGCGATTTAAAAAAGCTGCAACGGTTCATTACCGGGATGTGTTCTCAGCTTCCGGGAACATCGGTTTAGCTAGAACCCAAAGAATTTCCACTGTTGGCCACATCCTCTAGTTGGCCACACACCTGCCGCCTTCCTCGATTCGAACGCTACTCTTATTTACCACTACATCCCGCCTAGCGAAAATACGTCACTTATCGAATGAAAGGTTCAAAAGAAATGTCTGAGCCAATATGAGACATAGTGTGAACTACGCTCATCGTAAAATATGAAACAGTGTGAGTCTGGAGTCACGTGGGATCGGCCACAGCACTTGAACGTCCCTATGAGGTTTCCAGCACGCAGAGGAAGGAGAACGGTGGTTTGATTCTGGGAAAGAGAAAGTGTGATGGTTCATCTGTTGAACAAAGAGAACATACGGAGACTGCGAAATAGCTACCGAAACGGAAGGATGATGAAACCAGGTGCATATGAGATGACGCAGGAAAATAAATACAGAAGAAAACCCTTGCCAAGAGAGGAAAATGCCAACACATTGGCTGTACAGAAAACAGAACTTGAGTACAGTACAGAGGTTTGTTTGGAGGGCGACAGGGCATTAATTGGGATGAGATTTTGATTTTATCAAGAATGAGAGATAAAGCACGCAACTACAACTAAGAGAGGAAAACCTAATGAAAAAACTACTGAGTTGCAGGAGAGATCCAAGAGAAAGAGCTGCTCTTCGGGAAAAAGTGCGAATCCACGGTGTGAATACGAACCGGAAGAGATTACGGAAAAGACGCTGAAATTCGGCGAGAATTCCAACTTCCAAGGATGAGAACCAAAGTGTTGGGCAGTCGTGGATGTTCTCAAAGATCAGATTCTTCCTTTCCCTACCCCATCAGGATCCCTATCTTAGAACGTTGCCAAAGAAACCCAAGAGCTCTTCAGAAACCTCGTCCGCGAGCACCGCGTGTGCAGTCCTTAAGATGGAGGAAGCATCGGATGTGTCCGAAAGAGAGAGAGAGCGAGAAACATGAGACTGATCTGCATAACGGCTCACTCACCCGCACAGAGCAGGTGGCGGATGTTCTTCAAACATCGATCTCCGTCTCATATTATGGACATCACTACAGCTTCCAACATCCCCTAGTGAGCTGGACTGATAAAACGATGTCGAGACGGGGGTCTGAGCGAAGTGCAGCACCATGTTGCTGAACCCGACTGAGACTGCTGTGGACGACGATTCCATGCACACTGCACCGAATATCCCACCGAATACCTCATGAAAACACCATCGCGTTCACATCCAACAAGATGCCCCCCACTGCATGGCTGGCCTTTCCGTTAGCCCCGTGGAGGGCGTCACCACCGCTGATCCCCTTGCTACCTTGCAGAGCTACGAGAAACTTTCGAACCCGGAAGGTAAGCCACTGAGGCCGTTCAAAATGCTGTGCTTTGCTCAGTTGTCACCAGCACGGCCCAATGGAGCCGGTCGGCTGCAAAAATCAGATGTACCGGAAGGACTTCCTAAATTGGGGCTTCATGTGATAAAAGTGAGTCCATCTCGTCCGAACGCAGGCGAGGGAGGGAAACAGGGCTCGGGAATCAAAAGTAGCCTGCCTGGTAAGGTCTTCCTCAAACCTCGGCTCTTCACGGTACCGCTGTCCAAGATGCAGATCGCTCACTTTCCTACAGTGGGTACCGTTCGCTTGTCTTCCGAGCTTGCCGTTTTCGAGACTGCCCACGTGTGGCAGGAACGATACTTTCACTAAGGCATGCGAAATTGAATAAGACGGTTGATTTTTATCAGGGAAATCTGCGCCATCTCGGGGTGGTACAATCAGGTCACGCCTAACGATATCCAGATGCGTATTTATTCCACATCTGGACATGGAACTCACGAGGAACGATCCGCAAAAGGCACATCAAAACAGTAGGAGAGCTCGAAAAGGGCGGGTGCTGACTTTGGAATTGGATAAAGGTGACGAGGAAGGTCTGACGTGGCTTAGCAAAGCTTCTAGCGACGGGAAAGGGGAAAAGTGAAGTACCTAGGGATGCAAACAACTCAAACCAGAAAGCTGCGAGGTATGTAAGAGGCAACTGGGCTCTGAAGTCTGCTGCCTCGGGTTGCACACAGAAGCCTGCTGTTTCTCGGGGGAAGATGACTGCCACCCTAAAGAAATCAGCAGTGCTTTCTAGCCAGACATTCAAGAGAAAAGCTGAAATTCCCAGTGAGGAGGAGCTAGGAATGACAAAAAGAGGGGGGGGGGAAAGAGAAGCAAGATAATCATCATTAATCCATCAGAGCTCTCTCTGAAATCCCATCCCATTCGGACCAATTCCAAAAGTGAATTCGGAACCGAGGGAGTCTGCGGCAGGTCACCCGTTGTAATGGCACCTCACCGTAACCGATGGCAACTCCAAAAGTTCCCGCGATAATGGCAGGTGGCACCGATTCTGCTTGAATTCTAAACAACTTCAGAGCACGCTCCATTCCAGAGTTGCAGATTCTTCAGCATCTCCGTAGAAGCAACAGAACTTGCGTAAAGATGAAAGTGCAAAGTGCACGGGGGAGCAAGCCGATCGTGTTTCCAGCCCATTACGTGGCAATGTCGCTGGATCCAGGCAACGAGTAAAAAAACCGAGCATTTGGTGCATGGAAATACACTGAGCCAGTGCCGAGGAAGAAATGGGAACTGCCTCATAACACGGGCGGAATGCAATTCCGTTTAACGACTCTTGTCAGGACGACACTGATTGCAGCAGGCAAAAATAGCAATCCTGAACTGAGCCATAAAGGAATCTCCAAGCAACAACTGGGACGCTCTAACAGTATGGGAGCAGCTGAGAGATGGTCCTGTATTAAAAGGTATCAGTTAATGGAAACGACGATGACTGAGAAGACAGCGCCAAATGGTGGGACATAGTGATAGTGGGTTACTATATAATGAATGAAAGAAAGAGATGTGCCAGTGGGTAACTTAGCTAGAGGAATTTCAGTGAGTCCCATGGCGAAGAGGAGAACGACGCCCATGGTTCACAAGAGAGAGTCAAGTCTTTGGGAGAGCTCCGAGCCGGCTGGCGCAACTAATCATCTGCATATTTCTATCCTGGCAACGTCGGCGATGATTACAGCGTCTTGTTTCCGTGGTAACCTTTGATGTTTTGTTCTGATGTTTTTTGGCTTGTTGCCGTGATCGAGAGGCCAAGAGGAATGAGGTAGGGAAGATTTCGCGAGGAGTTCCGGTCAGCGATTGGTCTCGTCTGCTACGGAAGGGAGGTGGTCCCCCAAACCGTACCCCCTTTCGAACACCCCACGAGTCGCGGGGGACGGGATCAGTAGGAAATCTTGCTATCGGGTTGCATTAATAAAAGCAATGAAATGCTCCGGTGTTTCAAGGGACAAATATGAATGAGCGATGACTCCCTTTTTTTTTTTTTTTTTCTTTTCCAGAATTAAATGAAGAGATCACCGTTTGCATTTTAATTATCAAAAGAAACGTACCTTTTTGAAGCCGGTGTATTGGAGAATTCTCTCGATTAGAAAGTGAAGGGTTCTTTGGAATGCCGCGGTTATATCTTCCTGGAAGCATTCCCAGTCGCAGCTCAGCAACTTTTTGACCACAGAAACGGATTCTTCCAGCAGAAACCGCTTATGCTCAGTCACCTTAGCGAGACAGTGAGTAATCCCATCCAGGACACGACTCAGAGTTGTCAGGAGAATCTCGTGAAAGGAATTGGTCTTGATGGCCTCCAGTAGGTGCGAACGAGATGGGAAGGGGTTTTCGACCGTGTCCTCACAGTCCGTGTCTTCACTGCTGAAGGATGCGTGGGCATGCGATGAGATAGTCCCGCTGTTCGGAGTGCTCAGGTGGAATATCTTACTCAGTTCTGACGTCGGAACAAACAGCCCATCGCGAATGAATTCTCTGAGCTGGATAACCGACCGCAGGAACCCGATGTTGTGGGATTCGAGCGGAGGCAGCTCGGAGGAAGAGGCTTTCGGGAGAAGGCTTTCCCGTTCTACGCGGTCCGACGCACTCTCGATCCCGTCGTTTTTAATGAGCCGAAGAACAAAAACTTCCTGCTTCAGTTTCAACACCAGGTTTTCCAGCTGCGTTTTGTTACCAAAAAGGCGGCACATCTCTTCGCGCCGCTGAAACGCAGCAGGGTGGCACGTTCCGGAGGGAGTGTTCCCACACCAACCTTTTTCTCGTTCGCTCTTGCTTGCACGAACTCGAGCGTGTATTCCCTCCCGGAAACCGACTCCGGCTTCGACCGCAGTATGCAGAGAGCGATCCTCACTTTGAGGCTCACCACGAGGTGAGCCACGGAGTGCGCGTCCATGGACGGAAGAACCAGCCGATGCAGGGTTCCCACAACCTGGCTGCTTGCAGAGGCGCAACGGAGAACGGAACCGGAAGAGCTTGAGCGTCCTTCCGACCTCGGGTGCAGGAAGATCTCAATTCATCTGAGGAGCAGACTCATTGGTGGTGAAACCGCACCCACGCTGCCCATTTTTTCGAGAGGAGAGACGCAACCCTTTCGATCTCGGGAGGGAAAAATGAACTGGCTCACAAAGATGTGGAATAAACGAACACTTGTGTGCGGAACACTTCCGCACACAAGCGTGTTACATGAATCAGATAGGAAAAACCTCGATGACCAAATCATACCAGAGGATACCATCAAAGAGATTCGAGAAAGAACAAAAAGCATGTGCTATGTATAACCTACTGAAATATAATCCAACTTTCTGCTCAAAATGTTAGAAATTCATAAATAATTTGCCCACGTACCAAATTTATTTTACAAAGAATGTTTATACGTTTCTGAAGCTTTCGCATTGGACAAAATGTAACACTTTATATGGACCATATGAGTTTCCATGGGCACGTGCTATTTGTATAAATACAGAAACACTTGCAAGCTTTCTGATAAACACAATTCATCTGGTTGGATTGGATAAAAGAAAGGAGGTTTGCCTTCCAGCCTACCTCTCATCTTCCAAAGATGACATAGGTTTGCCGCTAGAAGGGAAGATTCTATTGAATGCATTGTGAGATAAAGTTGTCATTCCCGTTCTAGTGGTGCGTGGTAGCAATCTACATAATGGAACGCATCCATCCATCGAGCTCTCTTTTCTACTGAATTTGGAAACGTGCATTCCTTCAATCTCACCGTGCATCTTTTGGCAATGGACAATCCCGAAATCTCTATTTACACGTTTTTGCTTTTCGAGTAGTTTTCCGGGAGAAAACCACTCCGTTTCCTTCTCCTGACGTTTATGAATTATGTGTGATGGATTCAAAGTGTGTTAAAGAGTTCAGTTAGTTCAACGTCCATCATCTTGCACACGGAGCATCTTTTTCCTTCCTCTCGAAGCATAGCTCAAGCTCTATGAAACCCATCTTAACGACTCTGAGAGAATGGAACAGAGAGAAAACGGACGTGAAAAGGATTTTCTTTTCACTCTGTAATGATTTCTGTTTGTTTCGTGTTTTTATAATCGAAAATCATACATGATAGCACAGATGTGAATTTGAATTTCTAGTAACTCTTCTGTGTACCAATTCACCATCCCTCTTTCCTCTTTTCCTCCGCGCATCCGGTGGAGCGAGCAGTAGTGATTCTCTTGCAGCTGCTCTGACATTCTTGTAGAGGAAACTTCCAAAAGCGCCGACAGACAAATAAATAGAATAAATAAACGACCGCACGGAAACGCCGCCATGCGAATAGAACCGAACTTTGTGAAACAAAAGTGTCACCGGTGTTAGCGGTGTTTGGGCACCTTCACAAAATGCAGAAATGCAGAAACCGCGTGGGGTGCTTTCGACCTATCTGAGGTGTGTGTATTCGTTGCATTCGTGGTAATTTACTCACGAATGTGTTTTTTCCATAGCTGGAAAATTTTCTATTTAGATTCTTGACGAGTTGTTAAGGAGGACGACTTGCAGACCGCAACACCACCACCGCGTCGTCAAAGGGAAAACTGCGAATTCGCCTTCAACTGATTTTTGAGAAAAGCTTTGAGATCGGCACCCGTTTCATCGAGGTTGATCAGGTTGATCATTGGAAAAAAAAAAAAAAAAAACTTTAAAATAAAGCAAAAATCCCTGCTGCAACGAAAAGATGCTCATATCCGTGTAACCACAGACCCGGTCCTCATCTTCAAATACGCGCTGTTTCTAGAAGAGGTGGCTTCTGAATTCGTACTTTGCACGTAAGTCTGAGGTCAGTTCCAAAAGACCTTTGGGAGAGATAGACGCTCCTCAAGTCTTTTTCGATTTGCGGAACCGGCGTGCTTTATTCATTTACTTAGGATTGCTCACATCAGCACCACGCAGTCCCTTCATGATTCATCTGCGCCTCGGCAGTTTCCAACATGTTTGCTGGAGTTCCGGCTGACTTCCTCGACGGTACGTTTTGAGCGGCAAATGGCAAATCTCGAAAGCCAGGTTGCAGCATCCCGCCGTTCAGAAAACTTCTTGCACTTCGGGCAAATCTTGGAATGAACCTGATCTGCGCATCGTCTTCGACTTCCGCACGCGAAGAGCGTTTCCTCATGGCATTCGAAAAGAGTCGCTGTCCTGTTTAGGAAAGAGGAGGTTGCTACACTGCACTTGTCTTCTTGAGTGGGGCAACAGGATAAGACTCTGCGGCAGTGTTTACAGGAGCTCATGACTGTTGTTTCAAAGCATCTGCGTAAGCAATCGAGGCGTTTTCAAGACTTTCGGTGAAGTACAGGAAAAAGAGAACTGCCAAGTGGGAACAAAAACTCCATCGGCAACGTCGGGAGAGACATCTGTTGAACTGTACAAAAAGCGGTCAGTGTCATCGAAAGGGAGAAACTTAGAGAGCGGATTTCGAATAAGCCATCGGAGCAATCAGTAAAAGTGAAGTTATTCGACTGCTTGCTGGCTCCTTGTTTTTGAGGCCAGCAGCAACATCCTCGTGGCTTGCCTCGGCACCCCCTGGATCTCTCGATCTGTAAGTGGAAGTATTTTGATTTTCTCCATGTTTCCAACGCATCCCTTATTTAGAACCAGAAAACCAGAAAGCCTTCAGAAGCATCCAACCTATAAAAGGGACAGACTGAGCAGACTTGAAACCTTGTTGGCGTTCTACAAATAAGGAAGTCTCACGTCCCACTTCTCATTTGAGTGGGCATTGAGCCTCATTTGAATCTTGTCCCGGATGCCCCAACACAACTCTGATTTCGTCTTCAACTGAGGCTCCGCTCTCCAAGAAACGATCCAGTTTCCGCGCAGTCGATTCCACGGATTAGAATCCAATTTACCCTCTTATTTTGCTTTTTATTTCATCAACAGCCACTTAAAATGGAAGTTGAAATTCATAGATCGTATTGCGTTACGGATGATTCTTCCATATTCACGGAAGACGGTTTCACGCATGAGCTCCCAGTTCATCCTAGTTCATAAGTTTCGTGACATCCTCCAGCTTTTCTTGGATCTTTTCTATCATGTAGACACTTTCCAACACTTTCTAAAATTCGAGAAGCTACTTTGGATTCTCTCAAAGGAAAATAACTCTTCGAAGATGTAATGGAGGGGCGACTGGAAGGTTTCTGTCCCTTGGTTACGAACAGAGTTCGCTCCAAGAACTCCGACACGAGAACTTCCAGAACGCAAAGCGAAATCGCTTCGGCGGAGCCTTTTGTATGCCAAATTGTCCCGAGGCGAGAAAAGTGCCAGTTCGGAGCAGAGGCTCTCGGGTTCCCATGGAATGCGTTTCCATGCATATTCCGATCGATACGAAAAGTGATTCCTCTTCTGATGCGATAGAAGAATGACGAAATCACCCGCCAGGATGTCGATGCCGCCTTACTACCTGGAAGGACCTTCCTTCCTTCGCAGCGAATTGTCCCTCGCTGTCTTCTTGTTTTCTGGAACGTCAACGAGAAAGGATGCGGGGGAATTTCGCTCGTCGCCTGTTGGCAGGGGCTCTAGGCAAAGTGGGAAACTTGAGGTGAAATTTCCCATTTTGGGCTGCACGCATTTTTGTAGCTTCGTGTCTAATGAACACCTTCCGAGTATACATCCTTTCATACCCTGATATCACCTAGTGATCAGGGAGCATCAGATCTTGTGTTAATTTTTGGACGCGGGCGCCGTGGAAGAATAGAATCAGCTAAAGACGACTCGCATCCACATGACCCTTTGGCGGGTATTTGCTCCAAGTTGGCAACCTGAGGCGCAAGAAAAGCGACACGGCGGGAGCGGCGATGCTCGTTCGGAAACACACAGATAAGAGGGAAAATGCTGCGGATGCTGCTCCAAACGGGGTGTGCATCTCCGCGAAACCACCATTCCATCGCTTTGCCGCGTGGTGGTGGTGAGGGTTGCGCTCCTCCGAAGGCGAAATGATTCCCATTCCCTTTTCGCTTCGGTTCCCTGCTGAAGTGATTCGAAAGCCCCGAGATGACGAGAAGTCAATTGCAATGGAAGCATTGTGTTTCCATGGAATTTTTTAGTAACGCCAACCGATGTGAAATCAAGAAGCTTTGAACGGCCAAATCCCACCCTGATTCCTGGAAGGACCCGGAGGTCGACTCCCATTTGTCCCGGCCCTCATCGGGGGGCATCCGGTTTGAACCGCTACCAGTGCCTCACCCGGATGAATGCCGGCCAACCAGCGTCATCTTGCGGGGTGAACTCGGAACCCACGGCGCGTGGTGTGGTGCCACGCGCGGAGGCCACCGTAACCACGCGGCCTCCGACGCGGGCAAAGTTTGACGCAAAGGTTGCTGAAAAAGAATTGTGCAACAACAGTTTGCTCAATTCGGTTTGCAAAACCGTGAAATTGAGACACGAAGGATATGCTTTCACACGATTTTCACTAAAGGCTTGCAAATGCAGGGAGAAGTTCCCAAAAGGGATAACGGCATCTTGTTTTGACAGAAGGATTGCACAATCCCAGCCTTCGGTAGGTGCCGTTAGGAAAGGGTTCGATTCGAAGGCAGAATCACTGCTGGAGATACAAAACGAGCCAAGCAAACCACGTTAATAGCATCTAAATCCTCATTCTCATCATCTCGGGACTTTTCGAAACACTTCAGCAGGGGACCGAAGCGAAAAGGGAATGGGAATCATTTCGCCTTCGGAGGAGCGCAACCCTCACCACCACCACGCGGCAAAGTGATGGAATGGTGGTTTCGCGGAGATACGCATCCTGTTTGGAGCAGCATCCGCAGCATTTCCCTTCAGTCGAATCAAATCACTTAAAGCAACCTTTTCCGGGGAAAGTGCCGACACCGATAAGCAGCCAACAGGCAAAACGCCCTTGAAACCAACCGCCATCATGAATTCTTCCAAGCATCCTAAAGCGCTACACGGAAACGGTACAGAATACAATTCTGCGACGCCCGTGTGTGGGGAAAAAAAAAAAAAAAAACGAAAGAAAGAAGAAATGGGGCTGCTTGCCTCTGAATTTTAGACTAGCACGAAAAAACTCTCTTTGATCCCGGCTCCATTATGTGTCATGCACTCCGGTTACTTGAAAGAATGGGATTGCGCCGCCTCGCACTTTGTTTTCTAGAGCAGGTTTGGCAGGTTCGGCCTACAACGGGAAACACTACAAACCTGAGCCACATATTTCACGGTTATCTGCAGGGTGGACACGGAACACTGCAACGGCGGTTCGCCTGGCGTCCAGGGACTGCCCCCGTCTCCGGGAAACGGCGCTTCCAGAAGTATCGGTGCCAACAATGACCCGGGAGGAAAAAGGGGGGGGGGGGAAGGCGTCTAATTTTATCGCTCGCATTGTTGGCTCGGTGCGTTTCCATGCCTCCTGCTGCTGCGTCAGGAGGTCCGTCCACTCCAGCGATCGGAACGCACCCACGGTCCTCCATCTCAAGATCCCTCCTGGTGGCGCGCGTCACCTGCCACCAGTGGCTCCTGCCGGAAATGTGCGACGCGTTTCCCAGGCGACGGCGACGGATTCCAGCGACACCTGGAAACGAAGGCTCCGTCGAAAGTCTTTCCTTCGGGTTTCGTGCACCGAAAACAACGGTGGTGGTGGTCGCAAGTCTTCGCGCTGCCTGCTGCTGGACCCGTCTGCCTCCCGTGTGGCCCGCAGCTCCGGGCTCAAACAGGAATCGCCGTCTCTGGATCGTAAAACACGTGGGAACACTGAACACAACGATATGCTTTCCTGCACCCAGAAAAAAAAAGGAAAACCGAGCCAGAGCTTGAAAACACAAATCTATTTAGTTTAAATAACGCCGCTTAATGAATCCAAATCGAAACCAATAACAGTATGCATGCAAACACACATTGCATAGTGAGCAGGGAGGCAGTCATGGATATGATTGGATTTGCGGAATCCTCGAGATGCACACGAACACGGCAAGATTGCTGCCAGCAAAGAGCAAAGGGAACACCTTTTTCTTCTTCCTTCCATGAAAAAGTAATGCCACATGCATTAAGAGGTGCGTGGGCACACACACTTCATAATTTTTCAATACTCATGCCAGATGGTGCATTCTCCCGCGTGTTGCTGGCAAATTTTTCCCTTATCGGAATCTGGGAGGATGGTCCTGGGCTGGGCTTTGAGTTCGGGATCGATTCTGCTTCTGTTTTCCACTTCTCTCGGGTCTTGTTTTGATTTTGCTGCACTCGACGAGAACCGGATCGATCGAAACGGGGGATCCATTCCAGTCAGTTGCATCGGGGTCACGAAGGGTAAACGATTCCTTGTGGCCCACCTCTTCCGACCATCTTTAGCAAGGATGCTCACGTGCAGCGCGAGTGCCTTTGCTCCGCAGCAACCTTGGTCTTCGGCTGAAAGAGTGCTCGGGGAAATCCTGATCGGCTGCATCTCGCTCTTTCCGGAAGAAGAGCCGGCAGTCTTCGATTTTTCTGAAACGCCCGGTGCCAACGATTCGCATTTGGCGCAACGTGCAATGCGTTTTCTTCCTCACCTGGCTGCCATGTCTCCCAAGAAGACTGCATTTTGACATGCATCAGAAAAGGAGCATCAGGACCAGAGCAGGTTCAAAGTGTCACATGGGTTAGAAAAAAAAAAAAAACGAATTTGGTGGTCATTGCCTACAGTGCTTCAGGTTCGTCTTTTCTGCGGTCCTTCAACGACGAACTGCATCCTTCTGCACCAATTTCAGTCACGTGGCGAATTCAATCCTCGAATCGTAGAAAGAAGCCAAGATCCACTCATGGAGTCTTGCTCATAGGAGTTTATATGAGCTACGAAATCCCGCAAGAATTCTGTGAATAACCGTCTGAATCGCGTGAGCCATGAGAAAATCCGCGTCGGAGGCCGCGTGGTTACGGTGGTCTCCGCACGTGGCACCACCAAGCGCCGTGGGTTCCGAGTTCACCCCACAAGATGACGCTGGTTGGCCTACATTCATCCGGGTGCGGCACTGGTAGCGGTTCAAACCGGATGCCCCCGATGAGGGCCGGGACAAATGGGAGTCGGCCTCCGGGTCCTTCCAGGAATCACGGAGTGAGAGCCCCCCTCCGGTGGTGAAGGAGTGGACCCCTCATTCCGGAGGGACCCTCCGCGTCGTACTGATGGAGAAGGTGTGTCGCCACCACCTCTCCAGAGAGTGCAGAGAAGCGAGCCGATTCCTTCGGGGGAGCTGCGTCCTTCTGGATTTCGGAAGCGCCCCCTCTAAGTTCTCTTCAGAGGAGTAAAAACAGGAGCGGATCCCTTGCGGGGATCCCTTCGGAGAAGAAAAAATGAAGCGGATCCCTCCGAGGGTCCTCCGGAGAGAATAAGGGAGAAGGATTTCTTTCTGGACTCCCGTTCGGAGACAACCAGGGTGGAGTGATCTCCATTTCCGGGGATCCCTCCCCATGCATGAGAGGAACGGACTTCGAGTCCTTCCTGGGCAGACCTTCCCGGGGTACCCCCTATCTTAAAGAATCACCCACCCTCGGGTGGCGTGGAACCGTGTTGAAGAACTGCGAAGACAGAAAAGAAGGATTTCCATCATCCTAAAGGCCAGTAGCGACCGGCGCCCCACGTGGCTGGTGCCACGTGGTGCGTTTCTACAAAAAGAAAGAAACGTTTTCCGAAAAGTCATTCCAGTCAGAATGCTGGGAGTTTTCCAAGAAATTAAGGGAGGAAAACTCAGTGGCTTCTAAGTGAGCATCCATACACGCATCCATGGAGGGGCAGCCTTGAGCACTTTGAACAGAGGGAGATGATGCGTGAAAAAGTTCTTGGCCGCGTTCATTCCCAGAATTTCAGCTAACGTTTGCTGTTCCTTACAGACAACAACACACCGTGAATTGAGTTGCTTCTTATCGAGAGTGTGCTGCAGTGGATACCCAACAGCGAGGTGTTCGTGCAAATTTCACCTCCCAAGTCAGGTGCACACCCGGACGACACCGCATAAGCGAAGGCCTGAAATAAAGGCGCTGCTTCTCATTTTCTTTCTTTCTTTTTTTTGATTTTCTGCTCCTGGCGACGGATCGAGCTAACTTGAGTTTACTCGACCTCGATGGCAACATTTCAGTTGACCATCCGGAGATTTATACCATGGGCCGTTTGTGGGTCAGAGTTTATTTATTTATCTTGATGAAGGTGTGTAATGAGAACTTGCCCAAAATTCACTATGTGTGGGAAACTTTTAGGAGAGGGCTGGGGCTTGATTGGCATTCTCTTCCAAATTGGTCATAACGATTCGTTTCTGCGGGCTCTAAATGCGCATCGAGAATACAGTAACATCCAGACATATCTGGAAATCCAATGCGATGTGAAGTACAGGATTCTTCAAAATCTCTCCTCGTCATAATCGGATTTCCAGGATTCGTTCTGGAAGAAGAGTTTTCTGTTTAAGGTAATTCCTTGAATCATTTCATCAACTACTGTAAGCAAAGTTTTTCGCAGCTGCTTTCATTGGACGGTCACGCAAAAATAAAAAAAAAAATCCATTCGTACGAAAAAAAGAAAAAAAAAATTGCTAGGAGACGAGAGAGGAAACGTGCCTGTATTCTAGCATCTTCCTGAACGGACCCTTAGTTGATCGACACGGTTCCACGCCACCCAAGAGTGAATAATTCTTCAAGATACGGGGTACCCCGGGAGGGGTCCGCCCAGGAAGGACTCGGAGTCCGTTCCTCACATGCATGGGGAGGGATCCCCGGAAATGGAGATCACTCCACCCTGGTTGTCTCCGAACGGGAGTCCAGAAAGAAATCCTTCTCCCTTATTCTCTCCGGAGGACCCTCGGAGGGATCCGCTTCATTTTTTCTTCTCCGAAGGGATCCCCGCAAGGGATCGGCCCCTGTTTTTACTCCTCTGAAGAGAACTTAAAGGGGGCGCTTCCGAGATCCAGAAGGACGCAGCTTCCCCGAAGGGATCGGCTCGCTTCTCTGCACTCACTGGAGAGGTGGTGGCGACACACACCTTCTCCATCAGTACGACGCGGAGGGTCCCTCCGGAATGAGGGGTCCACTCCTTCACCACCGGAGGGGGGCTCTCACTCCGTGATTCCTGGAAGGACCCGGAGGCCGACTCCCATTTGTCCCGGCCCTCATCGGGGGCATCCGGTTTGAACCGCTACCAGTGCCGCACCCGGATGAATGTAGGCCAACCAGCGTCATCTTGTGGGGTGAACTCGGAACCCACGACGCACTGGCCCGTCGATTCCTTCAGAGTATTCGAACCACGACGCTTGGTGGTGCCACGCGTGGAGACCAGCGTAACTACACGACCTCCGACCCTTAGTTGAGAGGAAATCCGGAAGCCAGGTAGAAGAAGAAGCCTGATGCAACGGCGGGCGACTGGCAGCGCCTCACCTCGGACGGCGAATTTCTACTGTCCTGCGCACGTCCCGCGAATGAAAGGGCAGGGTGGGCACAGGCGACTGCATGGGACCTATTTGGGAAGCGCACTCGATCCTCACTGGAAAGGTGCATCGTGTGGCTTCGGTCTTGCGCTCTTGAAGTTGGGCGTCGTTCGTACTGAATGCCTACTGGACCTACTGAACAAGGTCACGGGATCCGAAAGGTGAAATCTGTTGGCGGCTGGCACGACCATGTGGGAAACAGAGTTACCACCGGATACTGGGGATGACCTGCTGATGTTTTGATACGGAGGTATCCTGAGTGGCTCCCGACTAGAACACTCGAGGGTCAGCAGGCAAGAGGAGCTCTGCAAGGCCCGCGGAGATGGGGAAAACCGTGCTCCACGTTTTCGCCTGCCCGACACCGTGCCAGGATTGGACAAGGCTGAAGGCGGTGACCGGCCTGAAGACGAGCACGAAGATAGAGATCCTGGCGGGAATGTTTGAAGGGGATGGGAACGTTCCCCTGATTCAGTCCCATGGTTCGCACCACCATTGCCCTGTTCATCACGAGCATAAGAAGGGCAAGGATGAGACGGAGAGACGGAGCCTGCCACGACCATCGTCCAAGGAATCACCTTGGATTTCAGATTCATGTTCACAGTCAAAAACTGCCAACATAAATTGTAATGGTAAGAAAAAAAAAAAAGCCCGATTAACCTTCCACTTTTCATATGAGCGCTTTGCGCTTTCTGCTATCCTCTGTCTTCCTTTTTTCGATATCATTTTCAAAAACGGTAACTCCCATGTAGAATGAGTGGCTGCTGCTGCTGCAAAGCAGATGCCTTCTTTACTATCTGCCTCTTCGTAGATGACCTGCGTTCTGTCCATATGCATCCTCCACCGAGGGAATACGAAATACACTTTCTGATGCGAATCCGATAATGGCAATGCAAAACTCCTAAAGTTGCCTCAAGCATTTCATACTTCTTGTGCATTTCTTCGTTCATAAAAATACCATAAACCTTCCCCACATTCGTAAATTCTGCCAGCACATCCTCATCGATCACTTATTGGGGCTCGCATCCCAATAAAGTACCTATTTTGAATTTGTGTGCTTTCGTGCAGGGTGGTGTCCTTCGATTGCCTTGCAGCTTCCTTCATCGGAAAACGGGAAAATGCACTTCTTAACGTGTAAACCTTCTTAACGGTTTCCCGCTGTGCTCTTCGTCGTCGAAAGCACGGATATGTTGCTTAATATTCACCATGCTTTCCCACAGCATCATGAAGGGCTGATTATTCCTTTTGCTATTACTTCGAAATCCCCCCTTCGACCTTGCACGTGCCAATGCAGTATTTGTAGGGAAGGATCAGCGTGATTGTATTGTACGCATTCCTGCACAGAATACAATCATGGAGTACCTGACAATCCAAACAGTACGCGGCCGCGTACAAGTACACACAGCCACTTATTGCATTTGAAACTCGAGTCCCATGGATAACATACGATCTATTTTTCCACGATGAAAATCACGTGGCTGAGCATGCATGTATACAGATTGCGTTTATGCAACTCTGCAGCTGTGCATCCATCCATCTGTTTAACTAGCAACCATCCATCAGTCAACGTCACATCTTGCTGGGGTGTCGTATCTGAGTTGCGAAAACAAACGAGCGAACCCCTTTGGTCTCTTCAGAGGCTATTCGAAAGCAGTCTGTTGTGTCAGGAGTACACAGAGGGCTTTGTCTCGAAGCTTCTCGGTCTGTTCGTAAAGAAAACAAGCGGAGGCTGCACCTTTCAGGATAGCCGGCACTCTCGCCGCCCGGTTCGGGTAAACTCGGAATGGCAGTTCCTGTGTGCTGAAGGGTGAAAGTGCTCCCCGTGCAAGAAATGGATCTGCAGCTGGGCAAACCGAATTTTTCCTACGCACTCAATCAAGTTCCAATCTTCTCGGCTGGAGTGACTCGATTGAGGTGTGAAAGAGCCAATCTCACATCCGTCTCCTATAATCCAGTTGGAATTCTTGGCTGTGGACCGGTGATCGGTAAGATGTCCGTTAAGCAAAAACCCTCCGTTCTCATACCCTCATCTTCTTGCGCGAAAGTACTGACGTGCCCTGCATCAACAGGCAAACTTCCCTGCTGTCTTCGCCCAAACAAGCAGAAGCAGGAAGGAATTCAAGGTCGGAGGCACTGAAATACAGGGTCACTGCGCTGTCAGGGTACCAGTCGCTCTCCCTCATGCGATTTTGGTCAGGTGAAGCCCTCTGCGGTGTCCCTGCCAGACCTCCCCGACACGCTGCTCGTTTCGACTCCGTGAAGATGCCACGGAACCTTTTCAGCAGAGCGCAAGGATAAGAATACTGCTCGAGGATCAAAGCTTTCCAGTAGACTGCTCTGGATCGGCAGTCCTTCGGAAGGAAAAAGCCAAACGGATTTCATGCCCGGTCGAAGATGTTGCCGGTTTCCCTTGCGACTTGGGCTGCGTTTTTCGGCTTCCTGATGATCCGCATCGAAAACCGACGGCATCGCCGGTTCGGCGTTTTCCGCGACCCTGCTCTTGTGGGAGACACGAGGCACGGCGAGGATGGTTCGCACGCGGGGTCCCGGAGGGCGAAATCCCACCAGAGGCACGACGCGGGCGGGGACCGGAGGCGACAGAACGGCGACCCGCGCGGAGGAGATGGAGTTCCTTGTCTCTAAGCAGAAGCAGCCGGAGCGGCACTTCCACCCAATCTGCAGCTCTGCGTGCTGGAAAGGTCGGTGCATCTCCAAAAGCGCCTGTGCGCGCGGTCGGCACACACGCATGTCACGCATTGCGCCGTGCTCGCGCAAGGCGGGGGCCGTGGTCCTGCGGCCAAGCTCTGTGGTGCGTCTGGCAAAAGTCGGCGGCTTGCCCGCTACCTGCCGCCTGGAGGATTTTCAAAGAGCCTGCCCAGCCCGACGAGGCCGGGAATCCTGGTGACCTTAGGTGGTCACTTTCGGACCAAATTCCCTGAGGGGGGCTGGTCCCCTTCTGATTTGCCTCCCGGCAATACCGCCTCTTTTCGCAATTGCCAGGAACGTTCCCGTTTGGCAAGTCACGGATGCCGCGTGCGGCAACCGCTCCTGTCTCCGGGTACCTTGCTGGGTCGGTGCCCGTAGGCGCCGCCGTCTCGGCCGTTTCTCCTGCGCCCGTCTCCGTTCCTTCTCCTGGAGGGAGCTGAGCAGCGCTCCCCTTCCACACTCCGCACTCAGTCCTCACTGGATCTGGACCCCTTCGCCTGTTCTCGCCCCGTCGGGACACACGAAAGTCACAGAAACGCTCTTCTAGGTTCTCCCGCGGACGGATGTCCAGTGAAAGGCGAAAGAGCTGAGCGTCCCGAGCAGGAGCCCGAGCCTGGAAAGGGAATATGAAGAAGAAAAGCAGAAGCCCTGCAGGAACCCTGCACCATCGCTTGCAAATGTCCTTAAGAAGTCAACATTTTCCAGAAGGTCCAACCAGAAGAGTCATCTCGGCAACGCAAATCTCTTGCAAGCTCATTTCCTGGACATTTTATCGTGGTTGCTGGACATTTTATCGAGAAGACTACAACGTGTGGTGGGTTGTACAGCTTACCTGTCCATGACATTTGGTGCTGTAGATGACTCCATTTCTATAGTCTCTATTAGTTTATAGTTGACTATTTCTTGAGTGTCCTCGGTGAGATCAATGATAAATATTTTCTCTCCATTGTACTTACAGGTAGCGTCTGCCTTTTTACAGTTGGAATAGATATATAGCATCGTACTTGAGATATATATGTTTGGCGATGGTTGTTTTTCCGCTATTGTATCTGTAATCTGTGTACCAATGTATGTCCCTGCTGTTTGCTTCTTCTCTGAGCACACCTAGTAGGCTTTTTTGCCATTTTTTTTACGTTAGGTGTATCATGGGGTCGATTGTTTGTTGTATTTGGCTAATCTAATGGAGTCCATGATGGATGTTCTGTGTATGTTTCTGGTTTGTTTTCCCATATCCATTTTTCGTTATGTCCTGTTTTTATGAGCTGAATGGTCTGGAAATACGGTTTATATTGCTTGCTTACCTCTTCTTGGACTGTTTTTCTCCCGGGCGCGTCGGGGCGTTTCTCACAAACTATCTGGGAACGAGGTTCCCAGACAAAGGAAACAGAATTTCAAAGGGAGGACTCCCCGACACGAAGGTTGGTAAAACCGAAAGTCCGGAACGGGAGGGAGGGAACCACAAATACATATATAAAAAATATAAATAAAGATATGGGGGGAGAGTTTGGGACCGAAAGACAGTCTTTGGTTTCGGCCGTTCCTTTCTTTCAGAACCGGCGTTGGATGCCGGAGATCTCCTTCCTCACGTCTTCTGGAAGATGAGGCCACCTGGCAGCCGACGTCATCTTCCCGTCGGCTATTCCGGTGACCTCTCGAAAAATCGCCTGCGAGTCCAGCTGACGGTGGTCCGTGACGATGGGGCAGGTGCAACAGATCGTTGCGACGACCGCACCTAACGACAGGCCACCTGGCGTGAAGAAGCGGCGCATCAAATCCCTTGAGGTGTCCCCCTGAAGCAAGACAGCTGAGACCAGCCTCCGCCATAGTCCTTGGAGGCCACCGCAGTCGAAGAGCAGGTGCGGGAGCGTTTCCGTTTCTCCTCACCGTCCACAGTTCGGGGAGGTAACTCCCCCGGAAACAACGTTCGCGCGTTGGTTGCAATGGAAGCCCCAATGCACCAGCAAAAGCACGTCCTGTTTCCATGAGAGGGGGGACACAGAAGTGTCCACGCACGAGGGAGAGACCACAAGTTCGTCGGGGGGCACACTAAGCAGTTCGTTCCATCGAAGGAGTCCCTTCGGGATGTTGAGAAGCGTGGCTGCGTCTGCCAGCTCGCTAGTCCTCCAGCCGCCCATGGGTCAGGTTGCACCTGCGATCGGGCAGGCGACCTCCCACCCCGCCGGTAGGCAACTGTCGTCTCTTGCCCTCAGGGCAGACAGCAATGCGTCAAGGGGCGTGGCAGCCAGGCTGATCCATTTGCTCTGGTCTCGCATCACATCCTCCAACGGAAGATAGGAGGAAAGGTGCACGCAAGGGAGTTCGGTTAGCGGCACTTCCTGATGCCTTGCCAGAACGATAACGCTTCCTGCCGTCAGCCGTTAAAGGCAGGCAGGAGGCAGGAGATCTAAGAATGGTCTGGAAATACGGTTTATATTTCTTGCCTACTTCTTCTTGGACTGTTGGTGCGTTGGTATGTATCCGTGTTCCCAGGGTTGTTGGTCTTTAGAGCAGTAGGTTTTGTTTCTTTGTGGCGATCCTTTGGCGGTTTTGCTAAATGCCCAGATTGCTAAAAATTACATCTCCGTGCTGAAATTAGCTTGCAAAATCTCTCTGCAAGCTAATTTTTTTAAAAAGGAAACCACAGCAACCGAATTGAAGCAAGGTGCTTGTTCCGGCTACTTTGGGGGGGATTCTCGACGTGCAGGTGGACTCGCCTCTTTCGAAAGACGCTCGCATTAGCGCAACAAGTGCCGAGACCAATCCTTTCAATTCCGGATGACTGGGGGATTACGAGACGGTCGAGGGAGATGACGCGCACAGATTCAAACGTGGCGAAACTTTCGCGTTCATTCCGGCTCGCTTTCGGGGCGGAGGCCCGTGAGAAGTTCCACCTTCCTATTTCACCCATCTTCCCGGAAAGGGCATTCCAGAAACAGTACCTCCTCTAGGAATTGAAATTCGAATGACCAGCCTTGCGCTACTTTTTTTTTTTTTTTGGAAACATCCGTGTTTGTTTTCTTTTTTCTTTTGTCAGGTGATAAAACACAATTACCACGTAGGTTTCTCTCGGTCAGGTCGAACTCCCGAAATGAAGTCAGGAAGCTCGGACAACATCAGGGTTTCAAGTTGAGGAGCACATTATGGATCCATAACGGTCTTTGGGAAGAAAGCTCCGGAAATCTCACTTGGTGCTGCAAGACAACTTGCCAACGTACCACCTTTGGCCCCGAATGTCTTGGAACCACAAGCCATAGCCACAACATGAGGACTTCATGATTTCCAGTCACGACAGCATCTGATGTGCTGGAGGCTTCTTTTTGTAATTTTTGCTTATGATGTTCCCCTCTAGGACACAATTGCACAGGACACCCATGTGTCCCATGCCATCTTGCCGGGAACTGTACTCGGCGTTGATGGTACGCAGGGCAGGAAATTTTCCCCTTGATGCTCTCTGTTCTTCTTCTTTAAAATTGAGGTTGCAACTCCATGGCTTCGGTCACTGGCTGAAAAGCCGTATTCATTGGGTCCAAAGTTGCCCAAACCCGATTGGCGGGTAGGTCGAACAGACACCAGCAAGTAATGGAATCCTCCCGCCACCTCGTCGAAATTTCACTCTGTCGAGAACATGCCGAAAGCTTCTCTTCTTGCATGCGCGACGTGCTTAGCAGAATTTGCCTGAGATTTTCTGCAGCGGGCGTTTCCCTCGGCTTGACCACGCCGCCACCCGCAACCTGTAATGCGTTAGCGCGCAAGGACGCCGTCAGCAGCTTGGCGAACTTTCTTCTCGCGCGTTTCCACCGACAGATCTTGAAGGGTGTTTAGGGTTTCAGCGACAACACTGTCCCCACTGTCCTCACCGAAAGAGTCTTGACTGCAGTTGTAGATATCGACGTCTCTAGCGGAGCTGCAGCCGCCTGCTCTTGCATCGTTACCTCTTCATGAATCCTTCCGGACCGCGAGTTCGAAATCTATCCAACTATCAATCCGTCAAGCGGCGGAAAGACATGACCTCGGGGCACGAAACCGTCCGGTGAAACGAAAGCGCATACTTTTGGTGTGGGGCCACCCATCGGGAAGAGAACAGACTGCTTCTTTGGAAGTGCCTCGCCCTAGGAGTTTCTTCAGACTCTTCTTCTTTGGCATGGCGACCCGCCTTGGCGCATGGATGGATGGGCGGCATGGGCCCGGTCGCAGATAAAAGACGGTGTGAGTTTTACATGGAGGACGCAGGGTCAGCGACTCCTCGCGGTTGCGAAGGCCCCACGGATGGTGGACTGCTTTTCCACAGAGATTCCGTCGGTTGCTGCCAGCAGCTGGCGAGGGTTTAGGGGGTTCGGCTTCTCCTGTCAGCCCCATCCTCCTCCTTCAATCAGGCGGCCGTGTCGTCACACGGCCGATTTTGATTTTCGATTTTTTTTTGCTCTCAGAGGGGTGCCGACCCATGTTCCCTCGTTTCGCGCCGGATTTGCTCCGACTGAGGTCGCTGCGAGGCGGGGCGCCGGGGTGCTCGCCTGCCGCTCGCTGCTCGAGAAGACCGCGGTCGCCTCGCGCGCTTTTGCGGAATCGCCTGGGAATTCTCCGGAGAAAACCCACCCTCCAGTATCTCAGGCCTCAACTCCTGCCCCTCCCTTTCCCCTTGATGGATGTTCCCGACCCGATTCGGTGTCTCTGAGAGATTCCGGGAGCAGCATCGGAAAAGCGTTCCTTGGGAGTGGGCGCACCTGCCGGGCGGAGTGGAGCGTGCCGTGTACGCGCAAGCGATGACGTCAGCAGACGACGAGCGCTCCGAGGAAACCTTCGGAAGACCTACTGGAACTTCTCCGCTGGTTTCGGAATCCCAACGAGAGCCGTTCCCCATGAGATTTTGGATCGCGCGAAGCTGCTTATCCAGATGTGGTTGCCGCCAGATGGAAAGAGGAGAGGCACGTTCTGATACCGTCGGAGGCAGAGATGCAGACGCCGCGCCGTTTCCCCGCGACCGACGTCGCTGAAGTGAGTCCACCGAGGGCCGTGGGTGCCCCGTTGGTTGGGGAGCCGCGGAGTTCAAGCCTCGTCCGGCGAGACTTGGGCAGCAATTTCGGTGCTCCTCGGATGCGAGGCCACTCGAAAAAACGTTTAGGGCGGAGACGTTGCGTCGGGGCGTCTGGTGAGAGCAAACTGGTGCGTCGGCCCGAACGGGCTTTTCAGTTTCAACTCGGAGTGCGACCAGAGTGAGCCCAGGGCCCGGCGCGTATCGAACCTGGGAACAGCAGGCGAGGATCCTGCTGGCGAAGATTCCTGTCCGGGATCGATGTTGGCTCCAGTAACCAGGGACACGGGCCCTTCGAAAGTTGAAGCGTCCGGTAGGGGGGGAGGAGCCTCTCGCTGCAATCTCTGGAACGGAAATGCCCGTGTAACCCTTCCTTAGGAAGAGTCCTCCAACCAAGACTTGCCGGAAATGCTCGCGTGTTCGCCCATCCGGTCGGGTGCGGATTGGCCCCTGAGGCAGGTAGCGCTTCCTCGACCTTTGCGTTGCTTGTTGCTTCTGCTGTGTAAAAATAAACGCCCCGAGGGACCCGGGTGAGGATGCGCTTCCTGTTTCTCCTGCCGAGCGCAGCTTCGGGGACCCCCCGGGAGACGCGCCGGCGAAAGCGGCGGTGCCCCTAGGCGATTGGGTGCGACCCTGGAGATCTTCCTCGCCTTCTCGAGGCAAGCAGACCCACCCCGTGAGTCTGCCAAGACACCGGAGTGTGCACCCGCGGAGGTGTCCGATCTGGTCCAGTCTGGATGCCTCGCTCGCCGTGCTGCCATGGAAACGACCATCGACTTCGTTCCGTTCGCACCCCTCGGCGTTGCCACCCGGGTACGCCGGGGCGTTTATTCAAATTCTCTTACAAATGTGGTACTAGACCCCACTACAGCCAACACAACTCTGGACCTGCCGGGTCGCCGGTACGCAGACCGGCATGACTCTCCTCGGCAGTGGAAGGGGATGGAGAAAAAACAAAAAGAAAAAAAAAAGACTTTGGAGGGCCGGGAAAGGATCACTGGACACTGGGAGGAAGGTCCATCCTTTGCAGTATGCCCTCGAGGTCCTTCTGCATTTTACCCAGGTGGGGCCATCGGGTTGTTCTCCGCAGGAAGCGAACTGCATCCTCGATGACGTCCGATGACGTTGGCATCTTCATCGTCGGCTTCACTCCAGGCCGCCGCAAGCCCACGGATGCAGCAAAGTGCTGCCAGGGTTGCGGCTGGCTGCAGGACGTCCCGCACGAAGAGAAGCCGAAAAAGGTCCCTGGGGGTGTTGCCAACCGGGATCCGTATGGAGGTAGCAAAATGTTCCCACAAGGGCCGGAGGGCAGCGCAGTCCACTAACAGGTGGGGGAGGGATTCCTTCTCCCCGCACACTGCACAGTTCTGTCCTACCTTCTCCAACGTCCAGTGATGGCGGCACGCGTTGCAGGGAAGACCCCAGTGCAGCAGCAGCAGCGCCGTTCCCTGCCACTTGAGGGGGAGGGTGGACGTATCTGTAAATACCGGGAGCCACTTTAGGTCATCCAGCGGGATGCCCAGCAGCTCGCCCCGTCTACGAATTCCTCGCGGGAGGACGCTCAGGATTTCGGTGTCAGCCAGTTCCCTCGTGGTCCAGCCGCTCATCATCTGCTCCCTGCCCGCTATCCGGCAGGAGACTTGCCACCTCGACGTTCGGCTGCTGCCGAGCGCCCTCCTCAGGAAGGGCAGCGCCGTGGACAGTGGGTCGTCTCCGCCCACGTGCTTCTGGCGGGACACTCGAGCATGTTCCGCAGCGTGCAGCAGGCGTAGATGCCGGATCGCAGAGAGTTCCAGGATTCACCTCCGGACTGGTTGAGCTTCGTCCACGTGTCAACTGTTTCTTCCAGCTATGCGCTGGAGTTGGCGGGGCTGCAGGCCATCCATCCGTTCTCCTTTGCCAGGGTGGCCATGCGTCCGAGGAGGAGGCCGTATCTTATTTTCCGTCCCGGGCACAGAAGAAAAGACGCGAGTCCTTCGGTCCCGGACACACGCCTGGCGAGGAGGCGGGCTGGAACGCACCAAGGGGTGCTCCACATCTTCGCTGCGATGGCCATGGTGCGCCATCGCAGCTGTATCTCCACGCGCTTTAGCGTCAGGAGGCTAAGACCGCCGTCCCGACGCGGAGCGCACAAGTCCTTCAGAGGCACTCGGGGCCTCCCCTTGCCCCAAAGGGCGATGCAGGGGAGGTCCTTGGTCCTTTTCTTCACAACGACGGGGACGGGCAAACAAAAAGTAGGGGGCGCAGGATGGGGGTCGCAAACGCGTTCCAAACCGCGGCCCGTTCCGGCACCTGTTTCGCGTATCAGCAAAGTGAGTTCATTACCAGGGGGGAAGCTCTGCTGAGAAGCATTGAAAAAACTCCGCGGGCAGGCCGTCCTCCCCTGGTGCCTTACACCTCTTGAGCCCTTTAATCCCGGCGAGAATCTCACCGGTCTCAAAGGTCGTAAAGGTCGTAATAATCTCGTCGAGGCTATCCTTCTCCTCGGCCTAGGATGATGGAAATCCTTGGGTTCTCCTTTTTCTTCCGTTTTCGCTGTTTTCCTTCTAGCTTTTTTCGTATTTTTTAAGAGTTTTCTTTTTTTTGGTTCGCTAAGTACCTCAGAGCCGGTCGCGTGCCTCGCGGCGCACGTGGCTCTTTTAAACACTGTTTTGGTTCCACGCCTCTCCTCTGCGACAACCCCGCAGGGGGGCGTGTAATTCTTTAGTGTAATTCTTCAGGATAGGGGGCACCCCGGGATGGGGGTCCGCCCTATGAATCCAGGAAGGGCTCGGAGTCGTTCCTCTCACGCTTGGGGAGGAATTACCCCCGGACGGGGGATCGCACCTCCCACCCTCGTTGTCTCCGAAGGGGAACCCCAAAGGGAATCTCCTTCCTTATTCTCTCCAGAGGGAACCCCTCTCCATTTCATCTTCTCCGAAGGGAACCCGGAAAGGATCCGCTAGTAGGAATTTCTTCTCCGGAGGGAACCCGCAAGGGAACCGCTCCTGTTTACCCCTCTGAAGAGAACCCCGAAGGGACGCTTCCGAAACTCAGAAGAGGCGCTGCAGCTTCCCACAGGGAATCGCTTTCGCTTGCTTCCTTGTGCACTCTGTGAAGAGGCGACGACTCGGAGGGACCCCCCAACAGGGGGAGTCCGCTCCTTTTAACAACTAGAGAGGTGCCCCTGAGGGCTCCTGCTCCATCTTGAAACCGGAAGGGTCCCCCCGGTGAGGGGGGTCCGCTCTCTGTTGCATGACAGGAGGGGGAACTCCCCACTCCTTTATTCCTGGGAAGACCCGAAGGTCAATTTCCCTTTGTTCCGGCCTTCATCGGGGACTTCCGGTTTGAACCTCTATCGGTGCCGCGCCCGAATGTTTGTAGGCCAACCAGCGCCATCTTGCAGGAGAAACTCGGAACCCAACGATGCAGTGGCGTCCGTTTCTGCCGGAGTATTCGGACCCGCGACTCATGTGCCACGCGCGGAAGCCTTAACCACAAAACCTCTGACGCGCCCCTCGGCGAGGACTTCCTCTCCGCCGGGGTGAACGTGGGCGGCGGCGGAGGAGGCTGCGCCCTCAGGGACGGGAGGTCTTCGCTGGGGCGCTCCGGTTCCACAGTGCCGCTCCCCGAGGGACTCTCCTGCCGCATCTTCGGGCTCGGTGGCCGACTCGCCACAGGCAATGCCCCGCCACGTGCAGGTACAGCGGCGGCTGCCAGGATGGGGGAGAGAAAAGGGGCTGCGGTCGGTATCCTGGAAAGCCACCGGCAGTCGGCATAGCCTGTGTGTATGGCGAGGGCGGCGGAAGGGTCCAGTAGGGGAACACAGGAAAGACTTCAAATGCCTGCGGGAGATCAGGGCCCGAACCGGTGCCAGAGCGGCCACCACCAACAGCCTGCGGTCCGTTCCCTCCTCTCTTTCTCCGCTCCGTCCCCTTAGGATTCGGGCCGACGTATGCCGGCCCTTCGACTCTGCTATTTGCGTTCCCCTACTAGAAGAGAACGGCCTGGAGGCCCCGGGCGAGCAGGTCACGCGGGGACGCTCCCCGTGGGACCGCGTGCTAGAAGAAGCGGTCAGGGTGCGAGTGGGTTAGAAGGGGCGGGACCTTCCTCCACAGTAAGGTCTGCGGCGGGCGGCCGCCCTGCTCCGGGAGGCGTCCTGGGGGCGCGCCTGCTCACGAGCGGCTTGCCCGGAGGGGTGACGAGTGGGGTGGGGTGGGGGCGGTAAACGAAGCCAACGAAAGGAACAGCAGCAGCCGAAGCATTTTCGGGAGGGCCGGGAGCTCAGGGAAGGCTCTGTGGCATCCTGCCCGGGGCGCAGTCGAGCTCCCCCTTGCAGAGTGTGAGAGTGCAGCCATCTTGTCTCCACCCTCAGGAAGGGGGATGCTGTACGATCTCCTCCCTCCTCCGTGCGCCGACACGCACGGAGGGAGGGGGAGCGTGTAGGCGCTCCTTTCCAGCCTCCCTCTGGAGGATTGGAGGGCTGCGGCGAAACGCTCCCGCGCGCTCTGGAGTGCAACGCGCTCGCTAGGCTGGGAAGGCCCTCCTCCCGGGGACAAACTGTCCCACGGTCCGGTGGAGGCAAGGCATGTCGTGAGGGATGGCCCGAGGCAGAGGTTGCAGCGCCGAGTGCTGCCACCTCCAGGGGAGGCGCGGAGCTTACCGGGGGAGGTCGGCGGGAACCTCGGTGTTCCAGGTGGAACCGCGCGGCGGAGAGGCCCCTCGAAGGGCCCGTGGAACGGACAGAGGCATCCTGCTAGATGCGCTGGAGCTCTCTCCCCTCCATCTTGCGGCGTGACTGCGCCAACGGCTCCAGGGGAGCTGCTGCTCTGTAACGGTTGTCGGAAGCGCGCCACTTTGCAGCGAGGATCGAGTGGTTGCTTGGCGATGGTTGGATTCTCTCTTGCCCCGTGGAGGCAGAGTTGGGTCGACCAGGCTGGTCTTCGTGGGTTCCCGTTCTTTTGGGCCGGCGGCCCATCAGAGAGGAGGTTCTCGCGCTGCCGCCGGCCCCTCCCCGTCGTCCCCGCCTGAAGGTGGCCCTCGAACGTAGTCCGGTCGAGCTCGGGCTCGGTCGAGTCAGCCTTTGGCTTCAGTCAGAGCGTGCTAGTCCTGTTCCCGCGTCCCGAACGACGAGCGGACGTGGGGGACAGCCGTTCCCTCAAGGGTTCGCCAGCCAAGGGACGCGCGAGCTCTCGGTGGTTAGAAAACACCCACATACAAGAAGCGACGGTTGTACCGGCAATCGTCTCAAGTCTCCGCATCTCTGTGTTCTAGATGAGGCGCAGTCCTTCGAACGGCCCCATCTGGGAAGAGGTTCCCGACTGGCGTGCTGAGGCCACCCCTGCTTCCGTTTGGGTGGGTGGGTGGGGGCAACCCACGCTGCTGGAGGGGAAGGACCAGCTGAATCCTCAACGGCCCGGGCGTCTCCAGAAAGATGACCGGCGTCTTCTTTCCCGATCTCGCGGGAGGCGGGAGCGGCGGTGCGGTACTCCAAAAGTGTCCTCTGGTGCGGCGGCGCCACTGGCAGGAGTTGCCACGGCTCACCCAAGGGCGCCGGAGGACAGGCGAGGGAACGATCCCGCTTGTCCTATGTCCGTCTCCCGGCAGCCTCGGGCTGGCGACTCTCCCGAGGCAGATCGTCAGCCGCCGCGCCCTTCCGGAAAGCGCACCAGATCGGAGCCTTCGGCTTTCGAGGACCGTGCTCTTTCTCCGGTCTCTTACGGCCGCTGGGGACCGGCATCCGCGGGTGCATGGAGCCCCTTGGATTTCCCTCAGGCAAGTGACCACTTTTTTGGGGAGGGGCTCTCAGAAGTACTCAAAAACCGCTGCTCTACCCTCCAGGCATCGTAGCGGCTACGACAACGCATAAGGGGGCTCACAGGGCCCTCTTCCACCGCCCGCACCCCAAGTGAGCTCCAAGTGCTCACTCCCAAGGTGTCCACTCGCAGCTGGAGACTGCAAGTCAACGGGGACATTCAGCCGCACGTGCGGGAACATCCTTACAACGCACACCCCGTAACCTGAAGCGAGCTCAGCGCCATCTCGCGGGGAAACTCAGAACCCGCGACGCACCCGACTAGGCTCCGGTCGGTCGTGTCCTGAGGTGCGCGCCTGGGAATGCACCCGTGCTCTGAGTCCCCTGCGAAGTCTCCTAAGTCACCACCTATTGGAAGGTGCGCCGCGGGACAGAACGAAGTGGTTCCGTCTGGTCTCCACCGTCCCCTGCCTCAACGCCGTCTGCCCCGAGGGAGAGCAACGACAGACTCCAAGCGGCAGGGCGGGACTTCTGCACTGTCGCCTCAGGGGTTACGAAACTTCCGGGCTACGAGCGAGCTGGTGGACGCCGCCGCTGATCCGCATTCCCGGGCAGTGCCATCCGGTCACCCCGGGTGTTTATTAAAACTCTTCTATACGTTTGTGGTACAAGGCCCCACTACGGTCAAGACATCATGGGACCTGTCGGGTCGCAGATACGCAGACCGACTCTCCTCTCCTCGGCAGCGGAGGAAAATGGGGAAAAACAAGAAAAATAAAACAAAAATTAAAAAAAGAAAGAATTTGGAGGACCGGGAAAGGATCACCGTCCTCTGGGTGGAGGGTTCATCCTTTTCAGGATGCCGTCGAGGTCCATCCGAATGTTTCCCAAGTGAGGCCACCGTGTAGCAATCCTCAGGAAGCGGACTGCAAACTCTATGAGGTCCCTTTCGTTGCTTCCTCCGCTTGCGTCTCTCCATGCTGCTACAATCCCCTCGGACGCAGCAAAGCGATGCCAGGGTTGCGGCTGGTCGCAGAGCGTCCTGCAGCAGGAAGAGGAGCCGAAAAACGTCCCTGGGAGGGCAGCCAACTGGGATCCGGAGGGTCGTCAAGAAACGTTCCCACAAGGGCCGGAGGGCAACGCAGTCCACTAACAAGTGGGGGAGGGATTTCCTTTCCCCACACCTGGCGGCAGTTCGGGTTCATCCTCCCCAACGTCCAGTGGTGGCGGCGCGCATTGCAGGGGAGACCCTAGTGCAACACCCGCGTGACAGCCGCTCACATGAGGAAGGCTGAGGGGTGACCTCATCTGAAAGAGGAAGTCAAGACGGAGATCGCCGGCATCCAGCTCCGGTTATAGGAGCAGAGAGCGCCGAAACCGGCGACTTCCACCCGTCCCCTCCCACCCCTTGTCTATCTATTGCCTCTCACCTCCACCCGTTCCGTTCTTCCAGCGGAGACTCTTCCCTTGGCGTTATCCTCCCCTTGGGCTTTTTTTCTTTTCCTTTGGAACCCTGTTCTCGGCTCGATGTTACTTTCGAAAAAAACGTCCCGGCATGACCGGGTAAAAAACTCCGGGAATGATTCGAGCCGGCGCCACGCGGACGCTCAGCCTCCCTTCTGGCGCTGCACCAGCCGGTCCCCTGAAGCCCCACGAACTACGGTGCGTGCGAGCGGGAGGAGGCGGGGTCCTCACGCCCCCCGGCGCTCGGGCCATCCTGCCCGCAGGATGTCCGATGCGACCTCGAAGGGTGGACCTGATGCGCCACTGTTGCTCCAGAGCTGCCCTTTCCAAGGGACAACCTTCCGCTCTTCCGGACGGCGGCCCGCTAGCGGGCCTCGGAGAGCGCCTTCCTGGCGACGGCTCCGCTGCGAGGGGCAGCAGCAGTGCAGCCGCGTCGCGTGTCCGCCCGCCCGAGGAACGGCGAAGACCTCCCATATTGCCACAGGGCGCGGCCAGCAGCAGCGAGTGGGAGGTCGCAAGCGGGCGGAGGGGCGGTCCCGTCCAAGTCGTGCAGCGAAGGAGGACGCCGCAGCCCGCATGGCGCGCAGTGGCCGCCGGGTAGGAAGACACGGGCCCGGCCGGCAGGCGCTCTCGCCCTGCCCTGGCGGGGTAGCTCCCCTGGGGACCGGGGAGGAGACTTCCTGGCTCTCCACTTCCCTCCTCTGGGGCTGCCGCACCCGGCTCGGAGGGCGAACTGCCATCCCGGCCCGGATCCCCTATAGTCGGCCGAAGGGCACCGGTGCGCCCCCTCCGCCCCTGAAGCGGGTAGCTGGCGGCCGCCGCGAGGTCATCGCCCCTGCCTGACCCCAGGTCGACGACCCCCCGAACAAGGAGAAGCAGGAGCGCTCTGCCCTGCTAGGAAAAGCTCGTCGTCAGAGTCATCTCCCCGGCTTGGGGAGGGATCACCTCCCGGAGAGGACCTCCGCCAGCCGTTCCGCTTCCTCGCGCGCTCCCCAGTTCGCCTTCGGGAGACGGGGAACGCCCACGCAGGCTCTTCCTCCCGGCCTTTGGACGGGGGGACCCCGTTCAAAGTCGGGTGAGGCGACCGACGCTGCCGAAAGTCCACGTCGGTCCGCTGTTCCCGGCACATGCGGCTGGAAGGTGGAGCTACCGGGCGATCGCTTTGCTGAAGACTGGAGCGAGGGCGCCTCTGCGGAGATTCTACCTGGCGGAAGGTGCGCAAGGATTCCGGGAGGGTCCATGCGCTGGGCAGGGCAAGGGCGGCAGAGCACGCCTGGGAGGCGCACCCTTTGGTAGGGGGGCCCATTCACTGGAAAGTTGCTTGCGTTCTTCCTGCGCTGACGGCTCGGAGGATCCTGACTCTCCCGGTTCGGCTGTGATCCGCCCCGTCTTGAGATGCTCCTGACTTGAGCCTAGAGAGTACCCCTCTCCTGGGGCACGTGGATTATTCAGTCCATTATGTTGCTCATGGGCATTCCATTGACTATGTACCATCCCCTTCTCGTGTACATCGACAAAGACAAGAAACCTCGTAAGTACAACATGTGTACATGGTTGTGCTCATAAAGATGGCCAAGCGGAATCAGTTCTGTTCTCTGAGTTCTCTGAGACCTTACGCGATGACTGTGAAAAAAAAAAAATTATGTGCCGCGGCCATCAAAAGCAGTGCTTGGCCGCCTGTCCTGTTTTTCCGAAGACGAGCCCGCATCCAGCGATGGCCGAAATTGTTTTCGGCAACCGCCGGCTTAGCAGAGAGTACGTGTTGGCTTTTCTCAATGACAAAAGAGAGTTTTTTTCCTCCAGGAAATGGACTGTGGTCTTCTGGATCAGTCTTTTTTTAAAAAACAAACAAACAAACAAACAGCTTTACCAGGACGAAACACCTATCTCTTGTATGACGAGGTAGCGCTCCCCCCTCCAACATTCGAGTCAACATTCGCCGCATTGCCATCAACCGTTGACTTCATTTTCCCCGTTTCGGCAAAATCACTGCCGGTTAATTTTCTACGCGACCTTTGAATCTCAAATGTCTTATGCGCACCGCCTTCTGCTGCCTCTCTCTGATTGCTTCATCTGCATCATCTGCAGAGGGATCGTTACCATCAACTGTAATTTGGTTTACGCGAACCTTTTTGACTGGAAGCACTCTGCGGGTTACGCCTGCAACATCACCTCAATGTGTATATTCTGGATTAACCCTTGCAACGTAACATCCTCCTCTCTCGCTTGAGTACCTGTTTGTTTTTTCCCCTCTAGATGGCCAACTTCAAGCCCGTCGCACGTGCCTTCGTCGTCTTCCTCGGTCCTGCATCTCTCCTCTCCGGGACTGGCATCGGCAACCTCGGTTCCGACGTCAGTCTCGCCGGTCCCGAATGAGTGCGGTTGCCGGAAAAGCTGACGCCACCTGATTGCCATCGTCGGCATCAGGAATTCCCCGAATGTCTGCTGTTGACGTGCCCCTCGAGTGAATGGAAGCGGTCGAGGAATTCTTCGTCCATCAGGAAACCGTGCGGCGAATGGTGGCTCCCTCCAGAGTGCAGAGCAACCCCGATGAACCTCCCCGAAGTGGCGCCATCCAGAGCAAGCGGCGTTCGGGACGAGCCGCCGGAATGCCACGTTCCGTGTGGACGTCGGTGCACATGAGCACGCGCTGTCATCAAAGTGCTGTTCAAACACAGCTGAAAGCTCATCCAAACACCTGCTGAGGTTTTCTTCTGCTTCTTGGTTGTTTCTGTTAAGAAATACAGTCGATAATAACATGTTCCCTCCGCTTGCTGGACCTGGGGGGAATGGCGATTTCCTCCTCCAAAAATAGCTCCGAGCGACCAGTTCCACGTATCGTTACTTTGCATTTTGATGGCTCGTCCTCTGGAAGGTCTTCATCACTTGCAAGCCTGGTAAGACATTAAATCCGGGAGGATTCGCCCTCTTCTTTTTTAATGGTCAAGTTTACTCCATTGCCATCAAGCTTGTTCAGTCCGTGTCCCGTGTTGACGCCAAATGCGTTGCCGTCATTCCCAGAAGTTGGGACCGACTTTTTCGTGAATCGTCTTGCAACTTTGTTCCAGAGGAAAGCGGAGGCTCCAGACAGATCAGCCACTTGATGGTTCCTCCCTTCTAAACGGCGTTTTGCCTCTCGATGCGGACCTGTTCATCTGCGGATTCTCTTGGAGTCTTCCTTGATTATCAATGCAAGCTCCAACACTGGCACGGATGACCTCGTTTCATATAGACCTTCTGTAATCGGGTCCACACCATCTTCGTTTACATGACTGCCAGTCTCCAGCTTTGTATGAAACTTGGTTGCGTGACTTCCGACTCGCTCATTACCAATGCGTTTGATCTTTTTCCGAAGTTTTTTCTCCTCTCCCAGAGCAACCAGTAGGGCAGGAACAATAGGGCTGCCTCCTTGCGTCCGCGGGCTCCGCGGCTACAGGAAGCCGCGACACTCCCCGGCCATCTCTCGCTAAACTAGCCTGTCTGCTGTCACCCCCTTCCTCTCCCCAGGATGCCTTCTCCGAGAGCTTCGTCACCCAGACCCGCCCGGTCGATCTCGGGTCGCTTCGGTCACCTTGAGGCGCGCGCCGCTGCTCTTGTGGGCTTCCCGCTCACCCCAGGGGCTTCCATCCTAGCCCTGCCTGCTTTCTGCTCCCCGCCCGGTTTGAACGCCGCAAGTTATTTGCGTCCCTGCCCCCTCTCCGCACAGCCGTCCCGTGCCCTGAGGAGGCAAGTCCGGTTCCAGCAACCCCTGTTCGAACCAGGATAGGAAGGAAAGGGAGGGAAGGGGGGGGTTAAACGGCCAAAAACTCCACGTTCGACCCCTCTCTGGAAGAACCTCCCTTCCCCGACGCGAGACTCGGCCACATCGCCCGTCTGCACGCCTGAGAAACAACGGCGCGCGGCATGACGAGGGTCAGCCAGCGGCTGAGCCGTTCGGTTGAGACTGTCGACCCGGGTACCCTCGCGCGCACCCACTCCCTGATGCACCTTCCCTCGGGAAAGCGTGGGGAGGAGCAAAATGGCACGCAGTCCGGAGCTCCGGCCAGGACGCTGTGTTTCCGTTTCCATGGATGCGACGCCGTGGGGGCTCCTCCCTTGCGAGCTGTGCGCGGACTTCCATAGCAGCTGGAGCTCATTCCGGGGGCAAAAAAAGGACCCTCGGAGGTGAGACAGCGCGAGGGAGGAAGAAGGGAGGGCCCTCGGTTTAGTTGGCCGCGGGCCGGGCGGAGATCTTCGGGCGGGGAGAGGACGAAGAGGCGGCACGGCCCTCCCCCCCTGAGAAGACGAAGACTCCCGACGTTAAGGCGGGCTCTGTACCCCGATCTTGCCCCCTGCAGATACCCTCCGTGCACCCTGCAGAGGGTAGACCGGCCAGCGTTCCCGGGGAAGGAGAAGTTGATCCACGCCCTTGGCAGTGCCCTCGCCCAGAGTAGGAGGCGAAAGCGCGGTCTTTCCCTGGACGCCCAGCCACCCCGTGACGTCACCGCTCTCCAAAGTCCGTGAGCTCCGGTTACGTCTTGAGCCACCAGGCTTCCCCCGACCGAGGGAGGCGACCCATTGAGGGCCAAGCGGCTCCCTGATACCCCGATGGCGGCACCCATCCCCAGGAGCGCGCCGTGCTGCGGTCCCGCCCGCGCCGAGGCCAGGTCGACCCAGGGTCAGGACGGCCAAGGGGAATCGAGGTCCGCAGCTCCAGAAGAAGGAAAGTGGGGTCTTCCTCCTCCCCTCCTCCTGACACCACTTTCCAGACCACCTCCTGCAGCAGCGACACCTGTCCCGCCTCCCTGTGGCGGTCCCGCTCGGTTTTGACGAGAGCCCCAGGGTGGTCGCGAGCGCGGACTATTGCCCCTGCCAGTTGCCCCTCTCGTGCTCCCGCGGGCAGTTAAGGGAGCCACGTGGCATTCATGGAAGCGCCCAGAGGTACTGACCAGAGACCTCCGTTGCGGTCCTGCTCCCCAGGCGACTCCTTCCATCCGCAAAGGACCGTCATTCCTCCAGGGGCAGAGGAGAGGCCAGCTTCAACATGGCAACCCCGACGCCGCCCACCGGGCAGCGCGAAGCCGCGACGGCACTTCCCGGAGTCTGCTGGTTCTTATTGGAAGGTGGATGGTTCATTCGCGCAGGACGCTGCGTTGCCAGGACGCCGTGCTGTCATCCCGGAGTCCCTGTGGCGCACGCGACCTTTTCCTTGCCCTGCCGCTCGTGAACCCTCGGGCGGTGCACTGGGGCGGGAAAGGAGCCCTCCCCCTAAGGGAGGAAGGACGCGCGTCCACTCCATGAGATGAAGCTGCGACCTCCACATTCCTGAGCGAGGCGAGGACCCTCCAGCTGGGGCGGACTCGCTACACTCGGTCGCCTTCCTACCCGGAGGGGGAACGCCTCCCGGCAGCGGAGAAGGGATCGAACGAAGGAGGCAGAAAGCACCGGCGGATCCAGCGGGGAGAACAGGCTGGACAGGAGGCAAAGGGGAGGCGCCCCAGGGGGAGGAGTCCTTCCAGGCGGGTCTCCGAGACATCCGGAGGCGCCTCCCGGAATGCATCCGGAAGGCGCCTCCAAGAGGCTGTCGGAACCCGTTCGGCCTACCCGCTGAGCCCGAATGGATTACGGCCGTGCGTCCTCCGCGTGAGCGGCACCACAGAACGTCGCGGGTTCGAATCCCGCACGGGAAGAAAGGTCGACTCCGAGAACGGGAGCGCATTGTGTGGGCTTCGAGTCCCTCTCCCCTGCCTGGTGACGCTGGTCAGTCTCTTCGAGGGAGGCGTTGGTGGAATCCGGAAACTCCCGGATGCCCCCGTTAACTGGCCGGTAGTGGAAGTCGACTTCTCCCCTCAAGGGCCTTCCGGGACATCAGGGAGTCCTTCATGGTTTCCCTCCGGTTGTGCAAATGGAGTCTTCCACCCCCTTGGGGGAGACCCTCCATCGTATACCTTGGAGCTGGTTAGTACCTCTCTAGAGTGCAAGAAGCGTGCTGCTCCCTTCGGGATTCTGTTCATAGGAGGAGAGAACAAAGAGCCGTTCCCTTGCTGGTTCCCTCTGAGCAGGAAACGAGGAGCGACCCACTCCGAGGAGGTCCTCTGCAGAGAGAACGAGGAATAGGTTCTCTTGGAGTACAACCAGGGCGGAGGGTTCCAGGGTTGCCCTGGTGGCGAATATATGGAGCATCAGCTAGTGTGAAACTGCACGATACCTTGTCAAGCGAGCCACCGGCTGTTCTCGTTCCTGGCGCGACGACACGGGCGCAACGTGTCCAGCTGCGGAATGGAGCTCCGGCGAGTGTCCAAGCTGACCAGGACCAACAACTGGATCTCCTGCCGGCCCACGAACGGTAGTGCCTGGCTGCAGGAAACAGTGAGCACGTGGACCAAGATGAGCAAAGAGAGTCTGGAGATGCGGCAGCGACTGCTGCATTCCTTCTAAAACTACCGCTCGCTGAAGGACTCATCGTGCAGCCCACCCCGTGTGCGTGGGCGCAAAAAAAATCCCTAGCCACGGCATTGTCCTACCTCAAAGAGCACATGGGCAATAACCAGACGGTCAAATGGGAGGTCAGTTCCCAAATCAGTCACAAGACGAGAGAATTTGGTGGTTGAATCACAGGCCAGCTCATGGATGCTGAAACCCCAAGTACCCCACCGAAAGGACTACTGCGCTGGGGTGAGCTGCTGGGAATCCCACAGGAAGTACTCGAGTGGCCCCATGCGCTGAAGAACAACCGGGCCTTCCCCCTGAAGTGACAGGGGTCGGCACTTCTGCTGTTGCACCGGGGACTCCCTTGCGACGCCCGCCGCTCTCACTGCACCCGAGAGGCTGCGGACCCCAACTGTTACAGCTGCAAGGAACGGGAATCCCAGCTCCCGCATCTGCTTGTGGACTGTGTCGCCCTCCGGTCCCTGTGGTCGCGTTACGCAACGTCCCTTGGTGCACCGACGGACAATCCTAGGGACGTGGTGAAGCGCCTCTTCGTGCGCGACGCCCTTTCGTCTGCGCATCCCAGCATCTCTTTGATGCTGCCTACGCGGGATTGTGGCGGCCTGGAGCTACGCGGGATTGTGGCGGCCTGGAGCTACGCAAGAGTAGGACGGCGTGATAGGATGCCATCTGCTTCGTCCTCCCCTTCCTGCGGACGGCAGTCAGATGGGACAGGTAGGAGTATGCGCCAGGTAGGAACCTGACGCATACTCGGGTGGAACTTGCCAGCATCCTCGAAAGGATGCAGAAGACGTCCTCTAGCACCAGTGATCCCTTGCCTAAGCCTCCCAACTTTCTGTATATATTTTTTCGTTTTATTTTTATTTCTGTTTGCCCCTCTGCTGCCAAGGAGGACCCCGCCGGCCTGCGAGCCGGTTACTCGGAAGTTTCTAAGCATTTTCGGACAATGTAGGGCCGATGGCCCTACACATGTATTTTTATTTTTTATAATAAACTTCCCGGAGTGACCGGGTGATAAAACCAGGGCGGAAAGTTCTCTTTGGGGATTCCTACCAAGCGTGAGAGTAAAGCGCACTCCTTCCTCCGGAGCCTTCCTAGATTCGTAGGGCGATCCCTCCGGGGACACCCTCTAACTCGTACAGTCAGCATGCACCTCCCGGGTAGCGTGGACGCTGTCCAAGAGCTCTTTCCTCCGGAGTCTTCCTAGATTCATAGGGTAATTCCTCCGGAGCCACACCTCTACGTTGAAGAGTCAGCACCCATCCTAGGGTGGAGTGGGCGTTGTTAAAGAAGAGCTCCGTAAGCCCTCCCTGAGGAAGCGAGCCCGGCGGTTCTTCAGCACCCCTTGAGGACCAAAAAAAAAGAAAAGAAAAGCCGGACGGAAGCTGCGAAACCGGAAGAACCCCCAAGGATTCCCATCGCCACGTCCCCGCGAGGTCGCAGCTGGACTTTTCAGAAGAAAAAGAAAAGAATGCGTTCCGGTCGAGGGGAGCATTTCGCTCCGCACCGATGAGGATGATCTTTCCGGACGGAGGAAAGGATAGCTGCCGTGACGCTCCAGTACCTCCAGCATCTGGTCCGAACCGTCAGCTCATGGGACGACTTACCGCTCGAGCCTGCGCATGGAACCGACGTCCTCGTGTCCGCCATGGCGCCACCAGAGTGCGACTGGAAGAAGGTAGAGCCGAGGATAACCGCTACCAGTGCCGCGCCCGGCCACCCGGCCGCGTCATCGCGCTGAGGGAACGCGAGTCTGCTAAGCACCCGCCGTTCTCGGCGTCGATTCTTTCAGAGTATTCGAACCCGTGACGCTTGGTGGTGCCAGAGACCTCAGCAGCCACATGGCTTCCCACGCGGGCGGCGGAGCACGGCAGGGCAGGGGCCGCTTCCTCTGGAGCATCTCCGCGCGATGAGGCTGTCCCCGACCCGGAGGAAGCGCTCTTGACTACTCCGAAGCCCAGAGTCTTCTGTGTCTTCTATGGACTTCACACCTGAAAGTCGTTTTCAGAAGCAAGGAGCTCCGGGATAAGGAATTCAGCAAGGTGATCCCGATGTTCATCAGCGTCCCTCGGGACGCGAAAGAACCTGGATCCACAAGACCAGGAAGACGACCCTGGCAGAATGCGAGCGACTGTCGAACAGCGTGGTCATCCACGCGCGGGGAATCCTCACTTGCAAGAAAACACTCGAGACGAGGACGACCCAAAGGACTCGCGAGCTTTGGCAAGACCAGGGCATGCAATGGTCCGGTCCAGATAAAGAGCCTCAAGCTGCCAGGACAAGTAACCCCGACGGGAACAACGGAAAGGATGAGGAATGGGTTAGGAAACGCTTCCTCGTCCCACATACGATCGGAACGGTCCTGTGGAGATTCTCCTTGCCGCAGGACATTTTACCACGGAGGCATCCTGTGCGGCCCGGGGCTTTAGCGCTGGACCGGGCTGTATCCCGTGTGTGGGTGCATTGAGGACAACCTGCACATCCACACCTGCTCTTCCAGGACTGGAGAGTAGTGAGGCGGACAATCGGGATGGATCACGCGTCGAAAGTGGAGGCTCTGCGAGGACTGTTGGAGGGAGGGGACGGTGTGCCCCACCATGACCCCACCGTGCGCGAGTGACAGTCATCCCCTTCCTGAGGGGCGCCCTCATCGGGAGGACCAAGCCGACGAGGGGGCTACCCGAGCAACGCCCGGGACGCCTCGCAAAGACTCCTGAAAAAGGAAGTTAGCGTTCGTGAGCGCGGGAGAGCGCCATCATGGGCTCTCCTGCTTTGTGGCGCGACGTCAGCGTGAGCGCGATCGGCATGGCGGCCGACAGTGCGATCTCGAGGGAGGGAAAGTGCTGCCGACATGCGGCGCGCAGTCCGAACCACGTCCGCCGCTGCCGTCCGGGAATCCAGGAGAGGCCGTTGCACGTCTCGTGCGTAGATGGGGCGCGTCCAGGCCCCGGAAGGACTTCCTCGTGCCTGCTCCCGGTTTTTCCCCGGGGAGAAAAACACATACATACGAAAAAAAAATGCCTTAGAATGGGTCAACTACGCGGTCAGGACGGCACAGTGACTTTCCCGCGTACTCCGCAGTGACCTGCAAGCGACCCAGCGGTCGCGAAAGTGATGGTATCTGCTTCCTTGCGCGTGTTTTGCTGCCTGTTTGTCGGAGGAATGCGCGATGCGTCCTTTGCTTTCTCCGCTTTCCCGGGTCCCCTCCGGCCGCGCGCGAGGACGAAGATGAGATGAAAGTCTCGTCCCCTCCCCTCCTCTCTCCCTTCCGCGACTGCTCCTCCCCCTCGACCCCGGAAATCAAATTCCGCTGCAATCAAAAAAGTAAAGGAGCAATCTGGCGCGTAGTCGGCTCCGAGTGGGAACCCCTTTTACGACCCTCGTTCTCTGCAACCGCTCCCCGAAGCCTCCCCGCGGCCGACCGGTGGCGAAATTTTCGCCTCCAGCAGCAGCGCGAGCCACGGCTCCTTCCGGGAAGATCCGGTCTTTCCCCCGCCTCCTCCCGACGAGCCCCCGACACGTTCCTGGATACGCGAGCTCGCTGCCAGGAGGATCCGCCGCCCTATCCGCGAGCGCGCCCCCTTCTGGAACAGCGGGAAGAGCTCCCGGGGAACGACTTGTCCCTCCTCGCCTTGAGCCGAGCTGCGCGGTCGCATCCGCGGCGTGCCGGAGAGCGGCCCACCCTCTGTTCGCACGCCCGCGAGTGCGCGCCAATTCCCCCCTCCCGTGTTCGGACTGGACTCTCTCCCACCTCCGGGAGATCCCCAGGTGCCTCCCCGCGCTTACCCCATCCGATCCGCCCTTAATCGCCTTTCGGGCGTCGCTCCTCCTCCCCCCGCGAGGGCAGCCCTAGCGTGTCCGCTTACGGACGCTGCCCTCGGGACGCAGTGGGATCGATGGGCGCATCTGTGGGGAGGGGGGCTCCCACGGCAGGGGCCAAGGCGGCGAAAGGGCGTGGCCGACGTTTTGGAGCTGCCCTCTCTGCGGGAGGGTACGGAAGACATTTTCCGACGACTGCTCGAGAGTCAAATTCGTGCGCGCAGCGGGCTGAGCTGACCTTGCCGCCTGCCCCAAGAACGCACTGGAGTCGGGATGCAGGGGCCAGGCGGTCCGAGAGTTCCTGGACAATCGGTCGCCTCCTAGGAGCGGCCACTCTTCGCGCGGCCATTGTAGGCCGGGAGACCCGGAGCTGGAAACCGACGGTCGGGGGAGCAGCAGCGGTCTCTTCCTGGAAGGATGGCGATCGAAACGCGCCATCGGCGCCTCGGAGAAGATCGGGATGTCCGGGGTTCCGGAAATGGGACCCTAGAGTTACTCTGACCTGCCGGCGCCTGCACGAACACGGTCGTCGGGAACGCGGACAGAGGACTGGGCACCGCTTTGGCCAAGTGCCGCACACGACAATGTCACGGCGACCAAAGTGGTAACCAAGGCAGCGGGCGACTGCGGTCCCCGATCCAAGGCGGGTTTCTCTCCCATTCCGCTAGGGGGTTGTGAGGGTGCGGGCGCCTAGGTAAGTTCTTGGGCGGCAGCCGGAAGGACAGGCAACCCCGTAGGTGAGCGCGAGAATCGGGAAGCAGCAGCAGCAGCGAGTGGCGTTCTAAGGTGGTCACCCGCCTCGACGGGAAGAGCTGGGGAGGGTTCCTGGAAAGGAGGCGCGTCCTCCGGGTCCCAAACGGGAGCGATGGGGGGTGCGTGTCGTGGGGTCATCGGCATCTGGGATTCCCTCAGAGACCCGAGATGCTGTGCGAGCGCGGGTCCTCACGCTGCTGCCTGCCGAAGATCCGAGGGGGAGCGGAAGTTGGCGGCCTTGTTAATCCGTCTTTCGCTGGCCGTCTCCAGAGACCCCGGACGGGTCTCCCTGACGCTCGAGAGGAGTCTCCGTCGGTGTTCATCCCGCCTGCTCAGGGTGATACGGATCTTGAAGAGGTTCGCTTTCCTTTGTCCCCTCCTTCTCCTTCCTTCCTGCTCCTCCTTCCTACTTATGATGCTTGAACGATCTGTTCCTGTTGGCTACGGAGTCCGGCATGATATGCCGATGCAGCCATCCTGGTGGATCTGGAGATCGCCACTGTCCACTAAAGCAAGCTGTGAAGACGGCGCATTTGCAACTGGTCCGAAGGGAGATCGCGCAGTGGATGGAAGCAAAGACCACAGACTGGACAAAGATGGAACCATGGAGTAGGCGGCCGAATACACGCAGCAACATCTTTTCATGGTGTGCTGCTCATCACGGAGTGCAATGAAGCATCCAAGCGCAGTGAACCCAAACACCACCGGCCCACTGCGCATTCGAATGGGCTCGGACTTGCCGTGGAGTACAGTCTGAAAGTCGACGCGGCAGCAGCAGCGGTCGCTATCCTTCGGGACTGACAACTTGCCTGTGCAGATGGTCAGACTGTGGTCAGGCTGCAGGGCAAATAGCGCATCTGTTTAGGTGGCAGCATAGGTCATCAGAGCCCCGCAACGACCTTACGACCACAGTGCACCTGATGGGAAGAGAAGCCGTAGAGTAGAAATGCTACATCTTGTTTGCCCTGATTCGGGGACCTCAAGCTGATAAGAACAGGGACGCGGATTCGGTGGTCTTCTCTTTTCCCTTGCTGGCTCTCCAATTTCTGTAGAATCGTCCACCTTTTCAGGGAGGTCTTACGCAGTTCCTCTTTAACGCTGTCCGCGCCATCCGAGGGTGCGTGTGACTCTTCAAGGTATGGGGTGCCCCGGGAAGGGATCACCCTATGCATCCAAGAAGGCTCCAGAGGAAGGAGTCCGTTCCTCTCTTACGCTTGGGAGGGAACTCTGAAGGGAACCTCCTCTTCCTTGTTCTTTCCTGGAGAGGTCCCAGGAGGGGGTCTCTCATTTTATTCTCCGAAGAAGACCCAGAAAAAATCCGCTTTTAAAATTTCTTTCTCCGGAGGGAGCCCTCAAGGGATTCGCTCCTGGTTTCCTCCTCTAAAGAGAATCTTGAAGAAGCGCTTCCAATTTCTCAGAAGGACGCACCCCCAAAGGGAGCAACGCTCTTGACACTTTGGAGAGGCAGCCCTCGAGGGGGTATCAACCAGCTCCATGATACGCGATGGAAGGTCCCCCCCCCAAGGGTGGAGGAGATTTCCTCTTCACCACCGAAGGGAAACCCCGGAAAGCTCCCCAATTCCCAGAAGAACCTCGGAGGGTCAAATTCCAGTCCCGTCCAGTCAACGGGGTCATCCGTTTTTTTTACCAGTGCCGCAGCAACCGAAGCCCGTGATTCGGCCAGCATCACTCTGCTGAGGGAAGGGTGTAACTCGAAACTCACGACGCACCCCTTCCCCCCCCCATTTCTCGGAGGGTGGACCTTTCCTCCAATGGGATCCGAACCCGTGACTCTCGGTGCCACTAGCGGAGGCCGCAGCCACACAGCGCCGCGGACCGAAAGATTCGGGGATCAGCCGGCACCCGCGGGAGTGCTTCCCGGTGCCGAAGGGGGAGGTGCGGGGTTGGCCTTGAGCTGAATGGGACTCAGGACGCGTGGGACTCCGGTAATCCAGACGTGCCGGCTTTCCGCCGACGGGATGGAAGTCATCATCAGCCCCGTGACGCAAATCGGGGATGCATCGAGCGGAATGGATGAGACTCCGGCCATCTCATAAAACGGGACCAGGGGAAGATTTTTCACCGTCAGGGTGACTCGCGGGGATGGAAATCTCGTGAGGAAGCTTCCCTCCAAAAACCGGGGATTGGCGACGGGGCGGGGATGGATGGGAGGCGGAGGACCTATTTGTTCCGCGGGGGGAGATGGATGCCCGTTTTATGCAAAAAAAACCCTCCTGCGAAGGCGCGGCGGCGCTCCAGGCGGCAGCAACCACGGAGGCGGCGCCCAGCTTGGAAACGGCACGCTTTCCCCGGAAAATGATCTGGCAGTGGTTCTGGAACCCTCTGGTTCACCCAGCCAGACTACGAGGATGGCGCAAGACCGTAGGGACAGTCCCTGAAACACCTTTTGGTGTTTTTTTTTTCGGATGCTTTCTCCCGCCATCAGACTTCGAATTCTTTGTCTTCTTTTTTTCTTTTTTAAAAAAAGCACCTATGAAAACCGGGCTGGTGAGCAACGAAATAAGCGGCATCTGACTGAGAACAAATTGGGGACAGCACCTGGAACACGGACAGGGCACACCTGGAGTTGCACATCCGGCCGTTAAAGCGCCAATATCCGTCTTAGCGGAATGAACCGCCCCTCAGAACGCTTTCTTCGCCTTCCTCCTCGGCCACTTATGTTTCGTTTGCCAGCCCTCTCTTCCGGTGAGGATCCGGGCTCATCGCCTCCTCAAAAAAGCCCTATGGGGCGCTGCAAGGTCCTTGATCCGCCTGAAAAACTTGACGTCGCGGGGCCAGGGTTCCGACCCGACCGTCCACGAAATCGGCCGTCAAGCGCAGTTCCTCCTTTGGGCACTCTGCGCCAGATCGTGGACTCATTGGTGCGCAACCTATCCTCCGGCGACGCGCTGGGAGCTCACAACTTCCTTCGCTGCTGCCGTGCAGCCGTCGCAATATGAGAATGGATTTGACTACTCCCTGAAGCATTTGCCCTGATTTCTGGTAGCCTCATCCGTGCATCTCCTGCTACTCTTGACGGAAGGAGGTGTCGGAGTCCTGAGTGGTCACCCTGGGAGTGCCCCTAGAGAAGCTTCGTTCGCTGTGGAAACTTTCCCGCAAGTTGCTGGAATATTCCCTTCATGACCAAACGCAGCGGTCCCGGATAGCCACCACCTTTGCCGCAGCACCGTCTGCCCTCTGGGCAAGCGATGACGGCAGCCCAGCCGGCGGGGTAGGAGTTGCTCTGCAGCGCTGCAGGAGTGGAGGAGCTTCGCGACAGCTGCAAGACGGGGCTGAGTTGGCGGACGGCGCCACTCGTTGGCGGGCGAAGGGACTCCTCCAGTGGAGCGACCTGCTCGGTGGGCCCCCCCTACCCCCTCCCGAAAAACTCCCGGTCCGTGTTCCCTCCGCCTTGGAAACGGCACGTCCTCCTCACCACTCCATGTTCCCTCACCGGAGGGCATTCCGGTAAAACCAGCGCAGGCGCCTGGTTTCCGGAAGGGGGGAGACAATGGGATCGCTCCTGCACTTCCCAGCGTGCCCTAGAGGGCATCTGGCCCATCGTCGCAATCCCTGCTGAGCGATGGAGACTCGGGTGCAGCGAAGGGCGCGGCCTGATGAGAACGACTTCGAGGTGGCCTCAACTGCAAGAAGTCGTCAGGGAGATCGCCAGAATTCAGCACCAGCTACAGGAAGAGAGTGACGTGGCGTGAGCCCGCGTCCCGGACGACTTCCACGTGACCCTGCACCTGGCGTCGAGACGACCGCTCCGTTTTCTGCCGCTGGAGATGGGACGGCCAGAGGGGAGGACGGATCCTTCTGGCCGCACGTGACTGCCCCATCCCGAGGGTCAAGAGGCAACAGCATTTAAAGGAGACTCCATTTCTCTCCTTTGAGAAGGCAAAGGGCACAGCTGCCCTCACTTCCAGTCCTCCCCTCCTCGCCCCCTTCCCTCCGTAAGTGACCTCCACCCGCCTTCCACCCCAGGTCGACGTCAGCCGGCTGCCATTGCCACGGCATAACGGGCTCTCGCCCTCCACCTCTTCCTCCCTCCATGCTGAAGGGGAGGGTATCAAGTTGCGCGCTTTGAAGCGATCGAGGCGGAAGGAGGAGGCGCGCGAATCTCTCACTCGTCCCGGCGGCGTGGAGATGGGAGGGTGGGAGAAGCGCGGCGAGGCATGCCGGTTCCCGGTCCTTCGCCGGCGAGAGGGGAGTTCCCTCCCTTTGAAGGCCGAGGTCTCTGCTGCTCGCGGGTGCACCCTGGGGCGGGAGGGAGGAAGTTCCTCGGTCTAGGAGAGGCCATCTGACTCCCCCGACCTTGCGTTGTATAGAGCGACCTGCTCTCTCCCTACTGCACGTGCCAGGTGAAGGGCAGTGTTCCTTGCGAGCCAGAGGGCTGAGCGCTTCCCGAGGGCGCCTCGATTCGGACCGATCCCTCTTGAAGGATCAGTAGGATCATGGGATGACTTTCGACCCTTTTTCTCGCCCCCTCGTGAAGAGAAAAAGGGGCGGAGGGGGAGAGGAAGAGAAGAGACGGGAAGAAACCCCAACCGAGGAGAGCGCAGGGCGCACTCCTGGGAGAGGACCCTGTCCAGAACAATCGTCGCGACCCCCGTTGGGGGGTCCCCGCAGGCCTCCCTGGATGCTGATGCAACCGGCTAAGTGTTTTTTTATTCTCTCATGTCAGTAGCTCTTCGGACTCGCGCTGGCACGTCGTCCGCGCGGGTCTTCCGGAAGTGAGGGATCCCTGGGTCCGGCCATCTCCAGGCGGCGGACGCGCGGTCACTCCATCCCGGAGTGCGCGACGCTCCTGCGCTTCCTGCCTGGGCCACCGGCGTAGTTGGCGGCGTTCCACCCCAGCAGGTGCTTGGCGGCGAGGCTGCCGGAGAAGCCGCGGCCCAGACCGAAGTCTAGCGACCTCTTCGCCCTGGAAAGAAAGAATCCGCTCTCAGTCATCGGCCCTTTCCTCCCTGGCAAGGGCTAGGCTCCCAAAACTCACCCTTCCCTCAGCTGTTCCGACGCGTAGAAGTCGCTCAGGAGCTTCCGGTAGCTCACCAGGAAGCGCAGGGCCTCCAGAAGCGACGCCTCGTCCACCTTCTCACCGTCCATCGTCATTATCTGGCCTTCCGCTTCGGAGTCCCTGCAAGAGGGAGGGGGACAGAGAGCGTGAGATAGGGGGTCTGCCTCTTCCGGAACGGAGGGAAAGGCTGCTCAACGGAAAGCCCTTGACGGAGGGGCGGGCCACGTCTCCAGCCAAGTACACCCGGACGGCAGAGCCTCCGTCCGCCGGTGCGCGCGCGATACCCGCATCGCCTCGAGGATCCCGCCAGAGTTCGCGAAGGGAGGGCTACCCAAGAGGGATGCTGATCCCCGGTTCTCTGGAGGCGATCCCTCTGCGGCCGCGGATGCAGTAGGAAAAAAGGAAAGGAGGAAGGAAGGAAAGAGAAGGAAAAAAGGAGGAGGAAAGGAAGAGGAAGAAAAGGGAAGGAAGAGGAGGAAAGGAAGTGGAAGATGCAACCGACTCACGAACGCACGACGCGGCGCCATCGCAGCTGATCGCCGAGCGCAGGATGGTGAGATGAGAGACACGAAAATAAGGAAAAAAGGGGATGAGGAAGGGAGCAGAGGCAAGGAAAAGACGCCTGCAGCGAAGAGCTTACCTGCTGGGCAAAGAGTGCCCGACCATCGCCGAAACCATCAGCAAAAGGAAGGTGGAGGCCAGGCGAGAGACCATTCTGGAGATGCTGAAAGACACCCCCCCCTCGTTACGTTCATCTCAGCGGGCGGCCTTCACGGATGAGCCGTAGCTGACTTCCCGTGCGCGTAGTGTGGGCGCTTGCGGAGGTGACCACCACGCCCACGAGGACGTGGTGTAAAGCCGGGTGCATGCATGCAAAGCCGACGGGCGCTGTCGAGCCCGGAGCCAGGCGGCGGCCCGTCCGCCGATCGGACGTTTTTCCTTCCCTTTGTTTCCTCCACCCTCCTCCCCTTTCGGATAGCACGGCGCGGTGGGCTTTTCTGGGCCTGGAGGTGACCGGAAGAGGCGCACTGACTGGAGGTGGCGACCGAAAGCCTCGCGAGTCGCGCGCCAGCGCTCGCCCCCCCTCCGGCCGAGCGCGTGATCGTTTCTGTGGGCGCACTCTCTCTCCCCCGACAAGAGAGCGGCTTGATCGATGGAGGCGCGTCCTCTCGCAACCAGAGAAATCTCTTAATGACATGCCCGAGGACACGGACGTGCTCATCCCGCCGGAGCGCAGAGCAGTAATTACACGCTCGAGGGATTCGTGGGTCATCCGAACGACGCCGCATCGCCCGGCCAACGTGCCTCACGGAAACGGGCTCGCCGTGGTTCCCAAGGAAACGGGACGGCCGCGGTTTCCTCCCCCTCGCTTGCTCGAGGGGAATGAGGGCAACTGCCCCGATCCGGGTGCAGGGCTGCCGCTCCCGGAGTTGTGCGACCGGGTCCCTGGACCCTCCGAGGGGTGCATCGTATGGGCGGGATGACGCGGCGAGGCTTCAGGCGCCCACGCGGGCGACCCGAGTGGACGCCGTCCGTCCCCGCGAGCGGAGCACAGTAAGGGGGCCTAACTGCCAGGGAGAGACCTCCCAGGAAATGAAAATTCCTTCGGAACTCCCTCGCCCCCGAGCTGGAAGCCACGCGTCCTCACGAGACCCCTACCCTTATCCTTCCCACTCCCCTTCTCCTCTTCCCTCCCCCCGGCCTACTCGGTTCCCTCCTTTGTCCCCGAGGGAGATCCTTGTCTCCCGGGGGTTCCCCGCTCGGTCGCAATGACGGCGCCAGATCGTTCGGACGGAGGAAACGGATGCGCCGCAGCCCACTCGGGGTGACGGCAGCGCCGATGGCTGCGTGGAGGAAAGGTATCGGCGGGTGTTCCTGCCCCTGCCACCTCGGAGAGGCTACGGCGACAAAGAGCACGCCCTCCTCGGAGGCAGAGGGCGGGCCCAGCACGGAGGCGTCTTCCTTCTCTGTTCTCTATCCTCCGTCCGGGACCACCAATTTGGCTCTGCCAGACGAGGGGATGCCACTCGAGAGCCCTCCGTGCATTCGCCTCCCCCGTAGGGAGCACGGGCAGGATGAGAGTCCGAGGCCACCGGAGCGGGCGCGGGCCCAGCAACCAAACTCTCGCGTCCCCCTGGCAACAGTGGCGCTCGATGGAGCGGCCGGGAAGACGGCGGCGCCTTCAGGAGCCCACGAAGGGAGGGTTGTCCCCGGTGGCAGGGTGGTCCTGGTGGCGAGGCTAAGATGCGGCAGGACTACTAGGGGAACCCACGAGTCCCATCAGTGCTCTTCCTGAAGAGCCGGCTACGGCGATGCTGCTCCGCGGAAGGCTCCAGCGGAGGAGCACTGGGACACGCCGGCTCCCGCACAACGGACCGGCATGTCCCGCACGGACGACGACGCGCTCCCAAGGGATTCCGGCAGCGCCCTCGGGTTGCTGGGCAGCCAGGATCGAGGAGGAAGGGTGGTCCCTGCCGCCCGACCGTGGGGACATCCCGGGGAAATTCCCGTCGACGGGAGCGCGGGACTCCGGAGCAGACCCCCGACCCTTCCGGGAAGAACCCAGGAAGTTGGAAGCGACGAAGAACTTCCTCCCGCAGACGGACTTCGCGAGACCTGGGCGGAGCGGGGAGACCGCTGGCTTCCTCCACGGCGCCATGCCACAGTGGAGGCAAAGCGCCCGTTTGGCGCACTGCCGTGCCAAGAGTGCACTCGCACGATCTCCTTGTAGAAGGTCCTTAGTGGAAGCAGCCCGCCGGGCACCCGAGATCGCCATCTCCAGGCCATCGCGCGCAGAGTCCTCCCCCGCCCTCTGTGCAGGGCGACCGTCCTTCACTGCCCTCGTCACCGACAGGCATTTCCCGCAGGCTCCGGAAGGGGCAACCCACTGCCCCAGGACGCGCCCAGGGCAGCCCGCTAGTGCCTTCCGCGTCCCCTAGACAGGAAGCTGGGAATGCTGAGCAGGCGGGCCCCGTGAGAAGCTCCTGGGAAGGGCCGAAACCATGGCAACAGCAGCTCCGGAGTGGCCGCTGCGAGAAGGAACGAGCGCACTGGTCGGCGCCAGCCGCGTGCCCCAGTGTCGGCCCCCGGGTCCAAGTGGGTGGGCGGGAGGGAGGGAGCGTACCCTTCTCCTGGAGACCTCCTGGTGTCGGAGGGCGTCTCCCGAGAAGCGAAGGCGGAACCCCCTTGCTGCTCGGCAGGAAGGGCCACCTTAACCGCCCGCCCCCTTTCTTCTCCCCGGGAACCCCGGCAGCGTCCCCGCACCTCCCGGGATTTCCCATCCGCACCGATCTTCCGTTCCACGCGCACTCCATGCAGCCGCTGGATCTCAGAGATCACCTCAGGAAAAAGTCAAGAGGCTCCCCGAGCGCGGAAGCAAGGAAGGGACTCTTTGTTCCCCGTGCCCTCCGCCCTGACCTGCTCCTCCGCCTCCATCGACAGATGATGCCGTCACGGCACCCGGAAAAGGTCGGGCGCGCATTTACCGGAGCACTGGAGACCCCGGCTGACCCAGGGACGCAGAAGAGAAGTGGGCAGGAAGAGGGTGGTGGAGCCCATTCCGACAGCTCACCCGGACCTCCCTCGTTCCGCGTGACCCATGGCGTCCCCCCTCTTCTCCCCCCGTTTTGTGGAGCCGAGGTGCCCTTTGATCTCCCTGTCCGCCTTCCGGTCCCCCTGGGTGCGGAGGATCACCCGGCGAAGACGTCGTGTTGATCCTTCCGGGCGCAAAGAGGAGCGGGAGTCGCAGACCCAGGTTCAGGTTACCACGGGAACAGGGTGGAGCGTCGTGAAATCGCCTGTGTTGCATCCGCGGGGTTCGGCAAGACAGGAGAAGACGGGGGGCATCCTTCCACTCTTGGCGACCTCCTGACAAGACGCCGCTGTCGTCGACATGACCAGCAGCAGCGCCGTCTCAGTGCCGCCCTTGGGCGCAGGGGCTCCAAAAGACCTTCGAAAGCATCCCCCATCCTCCCACTCCCGTCGCCAAGCAGTCCGGCAGTGGGGAAAGTGTCTCTAACGTGGCCGACGCGGCTGTTGCTGGGGTTACCCGAGAGCTCTCACGAGCGCAGCCCCCGCCTTATTCCCCACTTCTCTGCCCAGCGTGGTGCAGTCCAGAGACCGGAGGCTGCACCGAAATCGGGATGCCATCCTTGCAGCGAGCGGAGAGTCCCCCTCAGCCGATGGAGCGCGAATAAGACCCCAGTGCCCTCTTTCTATCACCGCGCCTGGGTTCCTACCCCCATTGTCACCCCTGGCAACGGAGGAAAGCGCAAAGTCTCTTACCGTGGATTCTTGGACAGGTTCCTTGTGCGCAACCGTCCCTCGGGCAACCGACTCTGAGGAGTTTCTGCCGCCTCCTTCTTTTATCCCTCTCGTCTTCCTACGTCACGAACCGCCCTGAAGCGCCTGCGCTCCCGGGAATCTCATTGTTCCCAGCACCGCGCGGACCAGGTCCACGGCCAGCAACATACCGAGCTCGACTCCCGTAGATCCATGCCCGAATCGATGATGGCTGCTCGCGAGGCCCGCGGCCCTCCCGGGGACTCCCTTTCTAACCCGCTTAAATCCCTTCCATCGTCTTGTGTGCCCCTTAAATGGAGGAAGGACGTGGGAGACGACCTCTAGCGCCACCGACCGTGGAGTCCTTGCGCAGACAGGGGCAGCCGAAGGTACACTGACCTTAGTGATCCACGACTTGCCGCGTGCTCCTGTTGAAGAGGTCTTCATTATCCGCCCGCTCGCAGAGACGACCGGGACACGCCCCCCCTCTCACAGTAGGAGGCGCAGCTCGGCCCCTACCCCCTTCCCCTGGAAAAGTACGGGCGGCTCCTTCGCGAGCGAACGGGCGGGCCTGCAGAACGAGCTGGGGGCTTTCATCGCCGTTAAGTCGCTCCTGAGAGACTTAACGGTGACTGCTTCCCGCAGGCACTCGCGACCGGGATGCACGGGACAGGGACTGACTGGCAACCCCTGAAGGAGGTGCCGTCTCCGACCGCGGTGCCGTCGCTGTGGCGGTGGGCGGGCTCGAGAGCCACCTTGGGCGGAATCTGCAAGCACCACCGAGCCTTCATCCTCCTGCCTGCAGCCAATCAAAGAGGAGGGCTCGTCCCTGCGACCTGGCATCCCGTTGTGCCCGATCCCGGTTTGCTTCTGGAGTGTGTAGGGTCTCCGCCTACTTCAGCACCCCGAGAATTCATCCCCCTGAGGCCGGCAGAGTGTGCCTTCTCTTGCAGGCAGTGACCGAGACCGTGTGTGACCTCCCGCCTCGTGTAGCGCCCCAGTCGCGCCCCCGGGAAGCGCGCCCTCCGTCGGCGCCGAAGCGATTTCCGGGGCGGTCGGCTGCGAGCATCAGGGAAGCTCACTGGCAGGATGCAAGTCCAACGCACCACCGACTCTCCCGCATCACCTGGACAGCGGGAAAAGTCCCGGCGTAGGAGACGACCCCTCAGGAATAGCCCCTACCCTCGGGCACCCCTTAGACTCCCCCCTCTTAGGATGCAACAAAACGCCTTCTTCTTCCTGCACCTCGGTCTCCGGAGCAACGCCATACGAGGCTCTCCACGAATCCAGAGGCGGGGCGGCGTCCCCACTGCGCACCCGCCGCGTGGGAAAAGAGACCCTATCGCGCGCGCCGCTGGACTTCCCGGGGCCGCCGCGGAGGAACACGGCATGCGTCGGGTCCATCCGTGTCCCCCCCTGCCGAAAAACAGCCCACTCAGGACCTCCCAGCTCGAGGACTCCCCCTCTTGAGAAGGGCCACGTGACCGGGAACGAGATCGCGTACTTCCACTTCAAGACACTGAGACGCCAGGACCAGTTGGACGCTGGGCAGGCATCCGCCGTCGGAGCTGCACCACCACCACCACGGGCATGGGGGTCGCCCTCGTTCGTATTCCTCAGGCTCTTCAGGTCACTGGCTCGGTAGTCTCCTTCGATAACGGAACGACCCGGCGGTCAGCCCGCTCAAAACGAGGCTGCACCCACGACGAGCGGGAAGCCCGCCGACGCCGCAGGCGAAAGGAAGACGCCTCCTGAGGAGGGACGCCCCGCAGGCTCATCTTACGAGCCTGCGGTGTGTGCTGGGAGATAGTCCGCCGACCTGCAGGGCCGCTCCCGTCGCTCTGGTGGGCAGCTTTGCGTCCCGAGAGCGCCCCGAGGCCGCCTAGTGAGGAGGAGTCGAGGGGATGCGACAAGTCCGCAAAGATGGCGGACCCCCTCCGGCTTCGTTCGCGTCCGCTCCACGCCGGAAGAGAAGGCAGCAGGAGAGGGAAGGAGAAACGTGACGAAGGGGCAGGTCATCCCGCGGCGTGCTGACTGGGACGCGACTGCGGGAAGAGACCTGCCCCCTCCGGAAGAGCCTGGCAGATGCGCCGGACCACAGAGGAACGCCGGAGAGCCCCCCAGGCTGGATGCGGGCTGCTTTTCCCTGAAGGCCCCTCTTTCGCTGTCCTTCCAAGGTGACCATGGAAGAAGATAGCCTCTCTTCGCAGATCTGCTGCGTTGCTGCAAGGACACGACAGTGGCGCCTCACTACAAACGGGCCGCGGACCGGAGAGCGGCGTGGCGACGCCTCCTGCGCGGTGACTCTCTCCTAGCGCATCTCCCTTCCCCCTCGTGAAAGGGAAGTTGCGAGGTCGCTCTCTTGTTGCATGGCACCTGCATCTTGGCCTCGGGGCTTTTCTGTGGTAACGCCCCCACCTTTTGAGGTCTTCTAGGCGGTGCTCGTCGTGACGCAAAGACGAAGACATGCCTTTTTTTTTTTTTAATCTCCTGTGACTTCAGAGTGGACGCTGTCCTCCTGGAAGAAATGCGTACGGATCCACCTTTTGTCTTCTCCAGATGCCGCATCGGAGGGCCTCTCTGGGAAGCCCCCATCGATCAATCGGGGTTCGAAGTGTTTCCATCGGGCGGCGGATGGGCAATCAGTGAGTCGCATCCTAAAGAGTCCTTGCGCCTGAGCGGGTGGAGCAGAGTAGCCGAGCCAAGGGCCTCAGGTCAGGCGATTCGTTGAGGGTTGAGTGCGGGGGGGGGGAGCTGAAAGGCGGACTGCCGCCGAAGAGAAGTCGCAGGGCTGCCACCCCCGTCTGCACCTCAGCCCACGAGAAGCGCACCACCTCCTCCTGGGACCGGTCTCCTCCTCACGCAGGAGCGTGGGGTGGGGACGGACGCCTGCGCGACTCGCTTTCCGGGCCGAGACCCCGCGAAGGATTGGTTCCCGTGCGAGCAGAGGGCCACCATGCGCCTTCTGCAACCTCCCTCGGTGCCTCGCTCGCGGGCCGCCCAAGATCGGACGGCGGACCTCCGGACGGAGGGGCGGGCACACAGACCACGCCGGTCCCTCCCGCCCCTGGCCGGAAGCGCGGGCGAGGGCGCTGCGTCATCTTTCCGGCTCCTTCGGTCTCCCGCTAGCCGCAGCAGGCGGTAATCGAGGGATGCGTTAGAATGAGGACCAGAGTTCTGACGGTAGCGTTTCGGGATGCGGCGCCTTCCGAAATGCCACCGTCGCTCTCCGACCCGCAGCGACCCATGCGACCTTCCCCCATCCCCGAGAGTGGACTGGAGGCTGCGTGCCGCCTTTTCCTTCCGCTTCTGAGGCTGTTGCTCCAGCTGCACCCGTGAGAAGTTCGGCGTGACCTTTCCAGTCTGAAGTGAGCTTGAAGGCGGTCCTTTTGTTTGCCTACCCCCAGGGGGTTTCCAGGACCGCCGGCTGGGAGAGGAGGGTGGAGGGACTGAATGCAGATGCATATCTGACGGGGGGGTTATCTGATTGTATGGGACTGTGAGCAGGAGGGGATGACCAGACCCTGAGGTGACGGTGGATGCTTGCGACGTCATTCCGCGTTGGACTTGAAACCCCGAGCTTCCCTTTCCGCAAGAGCGTTCCAGCAGCACGTCTGCGGAAGTCTCTTCATCTCCGCATCGGCTGCAGAGTGGGCATGCTGGTTACCCCGCGGCACTGCTGCGGATGTCGCAGCAGCGACTAGCAGGGCGATGGAGTGAGTGCTGCAGCAGGAGGGAAAGCATGGCGTCGAGGCTCAGGGTCGGGTCGGCGTGAGCATGTCCTCTCCGCCGAGAGACCAACCCGGCTTCGCTGGTCAGCTAACCAGCTGGCATTCCGACCCTTTCGCTTCGTGCCTTCGAGCTTCGAGGGTGTCCGGAGCGCTGTCCCTGCACGACGTCAAGCGGACCGAAGATCCACCGGTCACGCAGCTGACCATCACTCCTCTTCCGGTGCTCACGGCGACGGGATGCCGCAAAATCCAGCCTACCCCGTGAGATCCCCTTCCAAGGCAGCGTGGCCTCTGCGCAGGGCGTGGCGCGCAGAGGCCCGCTGCTGCCTCCGGAACGACCGTCTGTCATCCTGCTAGCCAAGAACAATCTGACTATTCTCCGGCGCCGTGGCTTCATCCAAGCATAGTTCTTCTGCAGTTGCAAGAATCCGGGACTCAACAAGGGGGCGGGTCGTGGACCTAACTCGAATGGAGAGCAAGGGGTAGGTGGCTGCTCGTGGGCTTCGAGATTCGTGCCAGGGCATCCAGAGGCTCCTGACGCTGGACTGAGCTCGAGATGTTGGTGCCGGCACGCTCGAAGGAGAGAGGAACCAACCGTTACCCCGGCCACCGCCGCGGCGCGGTGTGCGCGAATGTGGTCCTGCCTGAGGGCAGTCGACGAGGAAGAACTCGCCCACATAGTCCGGAGACACAGCAGTAGGGAGGCAGGGTTGACCACCCATCTGGGAGAGGAGCGGATGGGGATGAGGATGGACCATTTGCAATCACGCACGAGGTCGGAATCGATCGACCCTGTCGTTACCAACATGCGCGCGCATGTCAAGAGGTCACAATCTGCACAAGGAGCGCGCGCACGGCTCCGCGACTCGCCCCGAAAGTGCGGGTGGGTGGCTGGCGGATGAGGTCGAGATCGCCCGACAGAAGGCGACCTCGATCTCTGCACGCTCGCGGGTGCCGCAATCGGGTCAACGAGCCCGACGCAGCGATGCGCACGCGCAACTTGTTGCTTGGACGGTCTGGGACGGACAGCCGCGTCGCCGACCACCGCCTTCCTCGACCGCCGACACCCGCAGCGGCGACATCGGATCGGGGTCAAAGCGCCTCCCCTCCGGGAAGGCCTCCTCCCCCGCGTGGCCCCTGCGCCAGAAGGCTGGCTGAACTCCTGGAAGCTACAGAGCACTCGTGACCGGGACGCCCTCTGGCGGCGTTCGGCGTTCGAGAGTCCCACAGGAAGGTCCCGGCGGGTCGCCTGCCCGGACGAGGGGATGCGCAACGAGCGCACATCCCCGCATGTGCGGTCCTGGAAAAGAACGCTGGACTGCGAGGTCTGGGCAAGGGACCGGGGCACCAGACCTGGAGGCCCAGCCCGACCGCCTAGCTGGACGAGCAGGACCGGAGGGGGGATGCTCGACCCCACTGCAGCAGGTTGATCACCCGGTTGCCCCGTGGCGCTCAGGGCGCTCGAAGGACCGGCGAGGTCCGTCCGGGCAACAAAACGCGGGGGAGGAAGAGGAAACAAGCAGAAAGAATGAATAAATAAACATGGAATGAGGAATCCTTTAGCGGGAGGGCGCCTGTTACGCTCGTGAGGGGACTTCCAGGATGCCTGCAGGTTCCTCCCGCGAAGACGGCGCGAGCAGCTGCTGCAAGGTGCGTCTGGCGGAAGCGCAGCGCGCACGAAGAGACGCCCGAGAATAGCTCGGGTGCTGCCCTCCGAGAGCCGAAGGGCCGCCGCGACAGCGCGCGTGCCCGCCCGAAGGGACTACGCAGCCACGAACAGGTGCTGCGCTTACCACGGTTCCTATCCGCCGCCACCTGTCCCCGACGTACGTTGTGCGGGATCCCCCCAGCGCAGGACCGGCGGCGCCGACCCTGGCCGTTTGAAGGGGGGGTCAGTGGGGTGGGACGCATCTCGGCGACCTTTTCCCCGTCAACCGTGTGAGCTTCCTCTCAAGCATCAGCCCGCCTCGAGCAGGGCAACAACTCGGAAGTTCTTTACTGTGAGGACCCCCTCCAGGTCACTGCCGCGAACATGACCGCAGGCTGCAGCAGCGGACTGACGCAGGAGGTCGCGGCCTGTCGGTAACGGAGACGCCCTGAGACTCCGACCCCCTTCTTTCGACAACTCCTGCTCGCATCATCTTCGATTGTCAGCCTCTCCCCGACGTCTCTGGGGACTCTGGTCATCCCGCGCAGACGCTTGTCGATGACAGCGAAACGCGGAACGTCCGGTCCCCTTTGAAAGCAGCCGGAGGAGGGAGGGCGTCTTCCGTCGGCCATTCTGGGGCCTTTGCGTGGACCCACGGCTGGAATGGATCCACATTTGTAGCGGCGGGAAGTTTTCCCTCCTCTATGGAAGCATCCAACACGTCCGTTGCCGGAGCAACCGGGGTTTCGCAGAATATGCGGAGATCTCAGCCGCACCCTTTGTTACATCAGTTAGCTCTCGGAGTGGGTGCCCTCAGTTTCATTTTTTCATATATATATTTTTTCTCGGAAGGGGGAGAAATGCCTGAGGGAACTTGGAATCCCAAGGAGATCGTCGCGATGGAGAAAGAGAAAGGTCTGTCGTCGTTGGCAGCAGCGACCCCTTTCCTCCGGGGAACACTGATGTGGTTCGGGAGTGCGCACGCCGCTGGGGCGTCTCTCCTTCCGACCCCCGGAATCACACGAAGGCATGCGGGTGTTGCCATGGGCGCGGACCGGGCAGCACGGCGACAGCCACTTTCCGCGACACTCCATCGCCGAGCCGTTTCTTCGCCTTCTTCCGAAACATTTACGCCCGGAGGAGCAACCGTTGGCGTCATCGCCGTGCTTCACCCGTGTCCACGGACCACGGGCGACTCGCGTCTTCCCTCAAGTAAGTAGCGAAAACGGAAATAGGAAGGAGGGCGCGCGGTGCAAGAACGGGAGTCCTGGGTTCCTCTAGTGACGGTGGAGAGCAGCAGCAGGAGGAGCGCGAGGTCCCCGACGGCGCGCGGAGTGTTGCAACGAAGACACAGCCTCGCTGCCATGGCGAGGCGAGCTTTCTGGGGTGGCGGGAAGGGCGAGTCCCCAGCTCGGAACCTTCACGGCAGCGTGTGCGCAGAAGACGTGCTCGGCAAGTCGAAGCGACCGGAGGAGGAAGAGGAGAAGGGAGGGAACAGAAAAGGAGGAAGAGAGGAAGAAAAGGAAGGGAGGAAGTGGAGGAAAGGAAGAAGAAAAGAGGAAGAGGAAGGGAAGAGGAGGAGGAAAGGAGAAGACGGTCCAATCCCCATCAGGGTTTGACGCGTGAAGTTGGGGAACGCTCACTGCCGCCTCCCGGAGGCATCTTCAGGGAGTAAGTCGCCCTGCTCGCGAAGGGGAGGTCAGGTCGCTGCCTTGCGCGGCTGTCGAGGGTCCCCCTCCGTCCCCTTCCCCTAGCGGCGGCGGTCCCGTCTCCTCCTGAAGCGGAGTGGCGTCGCCGTCCGCAAAGGCTTGTGGGGCGCGGCGAGTATCTCGAGATGGGATGAGAACGGCCACACCTGAAGGCCCGGTCCATCGCCGGGAATCGCTAGGCCTCTCCATCATTGAAGCGAGGCGTTCGCTCAGAGCACTCCGGGGGAAGAGAACAGCAAGGATCTATCTGCAGCCTCCGTGCGAGGGACGTCTGCAGCCCACGGATTTTTAATTTTTTTTTTTCTTCTGCAGAATGAGAGGGTGGGGGGGGACGAGTTCACAAGAATGCACACCTCCCTTTTTTTCCTTTTTGAGCCACTTGCTAGTCGAGTCAAAAATAGGTCTCAGGATTGGGGGGAAGGAAGGAGAGAGTTGGGCACTCTGGGAAAGCGGAAGAGAAGCCTCTCTCCCACGTGGTACGCCGCAGCGGACGACTGGCCCTCTGGACGGCGGCGGCGACAACTCGTGCGCCAAGGAAGGAGAGGGGGGAACGCGAAGGCGCCCTGGAACGGCAGGAAGGAACTCCTGGAGCCGAGTGCGGCTTTCCGGGGACGCTTCCCCGCTCCCGGAGGCGCGGAAGTCCAGCTGTAACTCTCCGCCGTCCGGAGGGCGGCAGCGCCCGAGCCCCGATGGGAAGTACGGATGCGAGCGGGGGATGGGGGTGGTCCGATCCGGGAGCAGCAGCATCCAAGACAGCGCAGGAAGAAGATGACGCCTCATGAGAAGGCCGCGTTCTCGCGAGCGAGGGATGTCCCAGGAGGTTGTCCACGGCTGCCGGCTACCCTTCGCCTAGTGTCTGGCCGACGGTCGTCCGACCCACCCGGTGACACGGAGCATGTATTCGGGACCGCGTCTTTGCTGTGCTTAATTGCTGCCCCCAGAGCCCACCCCCGAGGGCGCTGGCGTTCCCTTGACCTCGGCACCCGCGGGAGGCCTTCGACTGTGGTAAAGAGAGCCCTCCGTCCCCAGAGCTGGTAGGCGCGGCGCCAATCCGAGGTCGTCTACCGCCACAGCGACGGCGCCGCAGTCGGACCTCCACATCTGTGAGATGTGAGGACGTGGAGGACCCTGGAGTGAGGACGGCCCTTCCTCCAGGGGTTGCCAGTTGGCCCCTGTCCCGTGCACCCCGGTCGCGAGTGTCTGCGGGAAGCGGTCTCCGTTAAGTCGCTCAGGAACGAATTAACGGCTACCCGGAGACCGCCCGTGGCGACGAAAGCCCTCAGCTCGTTCTGCAGGCCCGCCTGTTTGCTCGCGAAGGAGCCGCCCGTACTTTCCCAGGGAAAGGGGGCAGGGGCCGAGCTGCGCCTCCTACTGTGAGAGGGGGGGAAACGCCCATTGTGGCGGGCCGCCGGGGGGCGTGTCCCAGAAGTTTCCGCGCCCGGGATGAAAGACTGCCGGAGGGCTCCCGCGCGGATGGCCGGATGGAAGCGGCTGGAGAGGGAGGCTGCCTTGCGTCGGCCCGCCGAATTTCCGGTTCCGGCCGCTGGGAGCTTTCAAGAAGCTCCCCCGCTGCTCTTCGATCCGGGGAACTCGGGAGGGGGCTCCCCAGGAATGATGAATGTGTCCGAAGAGCTTCCGGGGACTCCCACCGACGTTTCGGAGGGGGATCGCCCGTGGCGAGCGAAGGACGAGATTCCCGCCATCGGAGGTGGTGCAGCAGAGCGCCACATCAGCCACCGCAGCGTACCAGGAGGTCGCCAGATCCAGCAGCAGAAGGGAAGGAGGGGAGAAGCGACAGGAGGGGGCCGACCGAAGGGGACGCCATGATGAGCGGCGACCTCCTGAAGGCCGAGAGGCATCACGGAAGAGGATGGTCGCCCCTCATTGGTTTCACGCTCGCATAAATCTTTAAAAAAAATTTTGACTATACGATCTTCCAAGGAATGAAAGGTAACGACAATTAGTTTGCCATTCTCATTTAAAATTTCGGATGCAGCTTTAATGCCCTTTTCAAGTTCTCCCAACTAGCCGGTCGTAAGTACGCCCCCCTCCCTTCTCCCCCGTGGCTGTGCCTCCTTCTAGCAGTGATCTCCTGGTAGGGGGGGGGAGGGAAGTCAGAGGGGCTTGACAGAGGGCTTCCCCTGTGGCTGGTGCCTCGGGTGGCGAGGACCTAGGACGAATGCCCTCCTCTTGTGGAGCGTGAGGGACACGGGGATCGTCCACCCGGCTCTCGGTGGATGGGGTGAGAGGTGTGGAGGGTGATCCCCGTGCGCGACCCCGCGGGGGGGAGGGAACCCTGGAGCGTTCCGTCCGTCGGGAGCGTGCGGTTGCCAGGGCGGCTCTCCGCGTTCGTGCGAGTTTCCGAGCGCAGGGAGGGCCTGCCGAAGACCCGGACGCCGAGGCGGTCGGGCATAGGACCCGCCCCTGCTCGTGCCAGAGAGGGGAGGATCTGAGCCTCCGGAGGCATCTGCCTCCGTGACCGGACCTGGTCGGAGCTCGCCCGCTGCTCCCGAGATTCCCCCGAGCGCGCGTGGGCTCCGACCGGGAGGAGAGGGAAGGAGGGAGGGAAGATTCCTCGAGAGCCTCCCTCCTCTTCTACGCTCCCGGGCGTGGCTGCGAGTTCCTCTCCCTACTGCCCGGGTCGGCAGGAAGAGGAAGTCTCCTTCCCCGGAACGGCCGGACGCATCCCGGATCGCGGAGGGCAGGACGAAAGGGAAATCCCCGGCCTTTTCGTGGTCGTGCATCCATGGGAAGCGAAGTCTGGAACGAGGGTGGGCGCGTGGCATCTCCTGCCGGAGGAGGTGCAAAGAGGAGGCTGCAAGAGGATGCCCCATTCGTACGGCGTGTCCGCGGAGTGACCTATCAGAGTTGGCGTGCCCTCGGTGCCACGCGTTAAGCTGCCTCCCGGTTGGGCCAGGGGGCTTGTCGGGCAGGAAGCGCCGGAACGGAAGCAGCGCTCATGTTCCCCGGTGGCGCCGTTCATTGCGGAAGGGAACGTGAAGACTTGGGTTCAGGGGAGCACTTCTAGCCATGGAGCCCTGCTCCGCTCCGGACCTACGAAATCCCACCTAGAACCCCCCCACCCCGCCGCCAACAATCGCGACCTACGGAGGCTGCGTGGTGGAGTTGGCAGGCTACTCCCCGCTCGCTCCTCGGATGATGCCGACCTCCGCGGTTGCCAACGTCCCGCTGCGCATGCAACCAACGCCCCTTGTGGGATCGGACAAGCGCTCTGCGCGGGGCTCACCGTCCGGTCGCGGTGTCCCTGGGGACCTAAGGATGGATCGAGGTCAGTCCGCTTCGAGGAGTAAAAATCGCTCTCATTGCCGCATTGGGCGCCCCCGCCCGCTCTGATGAGGCGGAAACCTTGGAGCTGACCCGCCGCCATCGAGGGCGCTCTGCGACTCCCGTCCACAGTCGCCTCTGGCTTCGTCCTGGCAAGGCACACTGACGCACTGAGCAGCCGCTCCTACAAGAGGGCGGAGAGGAGTGAAGATACGAATATGGGACCGAACCGTGGGTGGACATTTGGGTGACCTCCGGCTCGTGGGAGGCGAACCGAGCAGGTCAAGTCTGCAGGAGCGAGACCCTCCCTCCTTCATTCCATGATCCAGAAGGGACCCCTGCCCGCCTGCTCCGTCGTGCAGGGGCTCTGCGACGAAGGAGCGTTCCTCCTGATGATGAAGTGGGGGGTTGGCGCGCCTCCTCTGTGGCGAGGGATCGCTGCGGCGCAGAGTCTCCACCCGTAGCAAGGAGTAAACGAAGGCGCCGCCAGAAGAGGACGCAGCGAGGTTCGAGCTTCGGCCCACCCGTGGGCTGGTGCCCCGACGCTCGCCCTTCTGCTCCTGGATTCCCACTGGAGCGATTGGCTGCTCCCATTTTCACTTTCTCCTCCCCCCTGCCCCGGCGTGACCGCGTGAGAACGGCACCCTATCGTGGAAGGAGCCTTGGCGTCAGAAAAGGAGCCCTCCAGGTTGCGCCCTCATGTCGGTTGGCCGGAGTTCCGCCGGCCCAGCGACGGAAGGGGTGCTACAACTCTCATCCTTTCGGCGAGGGTCGCGGCCCTTGTCAGTACCTCCAGCGGGCACCTCTTCTCAGGACCTTGAAGGATTGCTTGCAGAAAGACCCCGTCAAGGTGTCGAACGGTGGGTCCTGGTCGTTGGTTGGCGCGCGCAGCCCGGCATCGGAGCACCTCTTCACACCTACTCTCGAGGGCGCATCTCCCAGGGGAGGTGCACGACCCTGTGGCGCCCTCGGATGGCAAAACAAAGCGCCCACAGACGCTTCACTTCCCTAGGAGATTCTGCTGAGAGACCTGAGCGTCCCGCATTGCTACGCCACCTGCTTGAAAGTGGGTGAATCGAATTTATGCGATGAGGGACTGATCGACATAGGTCAACCCCGAGCTGCGAGGGGCCAGCCCACGATAGAGAAGGAAAGGAAGTCGTCAGGGACAAGGAGACCTCATCGGGGATGGAGAGGGGGAGCAGCGAGGGCTCGCGAACAAAGGAAAACGGAATGAACGGAGGTGAGCGCAGGAAGAAGAGGGGGGGGGGGGGAGAATGACGACACGAAACTCAGAGCTCGTGCAGCTGAGGGCGTGCACGCGGCACAGCACAGAACACTCCTCCCCTCCCTTCCCTTTTCTTCCTTTGATCATTCCGGAGGCCGCTTATCGAGGATTCGATCCCGAGACGCTCCCCTTAGTTCCGCCCGAGGCGGAAAACCTGAGGGTGGCTTTCAAGGCCGCTTCCGGAATGGCGGGACCGCCTCTCGAAGCGGAGGACCTGTCGCGCGGGCGGGTCGTCCATCGGCCGCCACGTGGCCGGGGAGCGGCCCACAACCTGACGAGGGTGGCCGCGACGCGACCCCTACTCGCAAGGAGAATAAGTCGCCAGGGAGAGCTCCAGAATTTAGCTCCAGCTCCAGGAAGGAAGGAGCCGATGGCACCTCCCCTTTCCCGTCCCCTCTTTTTTACTTGCCCTCCCTTCCCCGGTTCCTAGTGACCTGTATGTTTGTTTATTTTTAGATGAGCTTTCCGGCGTCGCCGGGTCAGGACGCAGTTGGTAACCGGGTAGCAGCGTGGATGCGCGAGACCTCCGGGAGGTACCTGGCGCCGCCGCCGCCGTCCTCGCACGGGAAACCCCGGAGACAACTTCCCCTTCCGCGAAGCACGCTCCCATGACCACCGCGGCCTCCCTACCCATCCACGGAAGCGCCGGCGGCGGTGGGGATCCTTCGCGCACCGTCGGCACCTGCCCTTCCGCTCCTTGCGCGCCCGCGTCCCTCAGCCGCCTACCACCCATGGTCCTTGCTGGTGATAGACCGCGCCATCTTCGGCATCGAGCGGGAACATCGAGCAGGGGAGTGACAGGCGGGCTGCCGCCGAAGAGAAGTCGCAGGGCTGCCACCCCCGTCTGCACCTCAGCCCACGAGAAGCGCACCACCTTCTCCTGGGACCGGTCTCCTCCTCACGCAGGAGCGTGGGGTGGGGACGGACGCCTGCGCGACTCGCTTTCCGGGCCGAGACCCCGCGAAGGATTGGTTCCCGTGCGAGAAGAGGGCCACCATGCGCCTTCTGCAACCTCCCTCGGTGCCTCGCTCGCGGGCCGCCCGAGATCGGACGGCGGACCTCCGGACGGAGGGGCGGGCGCACAGACCACGCCGGTCCCTCCCGCCCCTGGCCGGAAGCGCGGGCGAGGGCGCTGCGTCATCTTTCCGGCTCCTTCGGTCTCCCGCTAGCCGCAGCAGGCGGTAATCGAGGGATGCGTTAGAATGAGGACCAGAGTTCTGACGGTAGCGTTTCGGGATGCGGCACCTTCCGAAATGCCACCGTCGCTCTCCGACCCGCAGCGACCCATGCGACCTTCCCCCACCTCCGAGAGTGGACTGGAGGCTGCGTCCCGCTTTTTCCTTCCGCTTCTGAGACTGTTGCTCCAGCTGCACCCGTGAGAAGTTCGGCGTAACCTTTCCAGTCGGAAGTGAGCTTGAAGGCAGTCCTTTTGTTTGCCTACCCCCAGGGGGTTTCCAGGACCGCCGCCGGGAAGAGGAGAGTTATCCAGGTAATGCAGGCATTTGCTGGACGCAGGTGCGCACTCTAAGGCGGAACCGCCGGTGCCTGCCCACCCGGAGTGGGAACTTCGATGTGCGATCAACTCCCCCCCTCCCCCGTTGCGGTGGCGACCGCCCGGTACCGGGAAGCATTGCTGGTGTGGGCAGCAGGAGTTCCCTCTTTCCTTCCCTTCGTCAAAGAGTTCCTTCCCTCAAAGAGTTCCCTCCTTCCTTCCCTTCGTCCTTCCAAGAATGTCCTCTCGCACGCACGTAGCGCGCCCCTGGAAGGAGGGGGGTCCGCCCGTCTGAACTTTGAGCTCAGGAAGCAGCTGCCGCGGTGGGGACCCGGAGAACCGCCGGCCCTTTTCGACCCGGTGCCGGGATCTGGGAGGAAATGGAGCGCTCCCGGGACGCTATACGAGCGGGGAGATCAGAGCTAAGTGCCAGAGACGAAGCCCTCCGGGGTTGGCATGGCGACATGCCCTCCTCGGTGGAAGGGTAGGAAGCGGGCGCCCCTGCGCTACATCCCCAGCGAAGGCATCACCCTTCGCAGGCAGGAAGGCGAACCCGGATGTTCCCTCCGGCGGGCGAACCCCGTCCATAATTTTCGGTGGGAGCCGGGCCTCGCTGGCTTCACGGGTTTCCCCCAGGGCCGCCTGATGCTCGGGCACGGCTCGGAGCCGGGCAGCACGGACATCCCATTGTTGCGGAGGTCCGGTGGGCAGAGGGCGAGTTGAGTAGCCACCCGCCACGTGTGACTCCCCAGTCGCGCCCCCGAGAAGCGCGCCCTCCGTCGGCGCCGAAGCGATTTCCGGGGCGGTCGGCTGCGAGCATCAGGGAAGCTCACTGGCAGGATGCAAGTCCAACGCACCACCGACTCTCCCGCATCACCTGGACAGCGGGAAAAGTCCCGGCGTAGGAGACGACCCCTCAGGAATAGCCCCTACCCTCGGGCACCCCTTAGACTCCCCCCTCTTAGGATGCAACAAAACGCCTTCTTCTTCCTGCACCGCGGTCTCCGGAGCAACGCCATACGAGGCTCTCCACGAATCCAGAGGCGGGGCGGCGTCCCCACTGCGCACCCGCCGCGTGGGAAAAGAGACCCTATTGCGCGCGCCGCTGGACTTCCCGGGGCCGCCGCGGAGGAACACGGCATGCGTCGGGTTCATCCGTGTCCCCCCCTGCCGAAAAGCAGCCCCGAAGGCATCCCACGCAGGATTCCCCAGTGCCGACAGCCTTCCTGCTGAGGCCGTCGGGACCTTCCAGTGAAGGGACTTTGCCTGAGGTACGAAACGAAGCTTTCGCATCCTTCGCGTGTTCTTTGTTTCAGGAGGTGCTCGATTCTTCCTCCTAAGAGGAGACCGTTCGCAGGTAGACATGGTACTTCCATGGTAGTTACCTGGTACTTCCAGGTCGCCGGTTGTACCAGCCGATGCCCTTTGCACCCAGGGGCAAGCGCGGAGGGTCCCCTCGCATCGGCATCTGGCGATCGTTCGTCTTGGAACCCGACGGCACCGGAAGTTACGAGAGAGGTCACTGCACTTCAGCGCTCAGCGGGCAGTGGACAAGTCGCGCACGAGGATGCACGCGTGCGAGGCAGGGCTGCGCAGTGGCGACGCCGCCCGCCGATGACCTCCAGGCGATGCTCCTGCGGAGGCGGGCCCGTCGCTCGCCCCTCGCCCTGATGCTGCTGCTCCGCCGCCGCCGCCACCGCTTTATCCAGGGCGCCGGGATTTCCGCGTACCCCGAGATCGACGTACTGACCATTGAGTACGGCCGCGCGGAGAGGCTGCTGTGCGACTAAAGGAACCCTGCGCGGCCCCATGCGCGCGGACGGCTGTCATCAGGAGTGCAACACCTACGTGGAGGTCCGCCTGGCCCTATTCCGAACCCGCCACTCCACCGCCCGGAGGGACTGTGTCTTCGGCAACGTCACCAGCGGCATCCTGGAGAGGTAGTCCGCTCCCGTTCCTGGGTCCACCGTCCTGAAGATTCCCTCAAGATGCCCTTCATCGTCATCCGGCCGTGCTCCTCCTTCACGCTGACCCTGGAGATCCAGCGTAAGACGAGCCAGGAGCTCCACGACGAGGACCCGGTGCTGGAGGTGACGACTCACTCGGGGGGCATTACGCCCCACGGACAACTAGGCGCAACGTCATCATCGACATCGCCCACCTCATCCGCGTGCGCTGCGACCGCAGCTACTGCAACGCCGCCTGCGGCTAGTTCTGTCGCCCCGCGGCGGCGAGCAAGGTCACCTCTCCTGCGGCGTGGACGGCGACAGGATCTGCAGCCCGCGGATGAAAGGGCACCCACTGCGAGACGCCCACCTGCGGCCCCAGGTGCCACGAGGACAACGGCAACCGCAAGTGTCCCGGGGGGGACGTGGGCGTCAGCTGGGCAGGACAGGGAAGTACTGCGACGAGCGCCTCCCCACCCGGAGTGGGAGAGGCTGTGCCTGCATCCGGGATGCAGGCACAGCCTCTGCCGCGACCCGTGGGAGCGCACTCGCTGCGCAGTGCGGGGAGGCGAAGATCTGCGAGGAAGATCACCACCAGCCGAGTCCACGAGCCCTGCCCGCTCGAAGGGACGACCCTACGACAACCTGGCCCCGACCAATGCATGAGCAAAGGTCACTCGTGGAAGGCCCGTGAAGGACCGAACCCTGAGAAATGGGTCCTGCCCCCGCACGATGGCACTGGTCGGCCCGCGGCATTCGGGTGCCGCGGCACTGGAGGGAATCCGGATGCCCCCGTGGACTGACCGGGAACGGAAGTGGACCCTCTGGGATCCTTCCAGGAATCGAGGAGCTTTTCGGGGTTTTTCCCCTCCGGTTGTGAGAAGCAAGCCCCTACCCCCTTATTTGGGGGGGAGGGACCGTCCATTGCATGAATGGAGCTGGTTGATACCCCTTCGGGTGTTGCCTCTCCAGAGTGCAAGAAGCGCGTTGTTACCTTCGGGATTCTCTTCAGAGGATGAGGAAACGAGGGGCGGTTCCCTTGCTGGTCTCTACGGGAAAGAAATTCCAGGAGCGGATCCTTTCCGGGTTCCCTTTGAAGACTACCAGGGCGAAGATTCGCTTCGGGGTTCCCTGCGGTATCAACCAGGGCGAGGAGGGTTCCCTCGGGAGAATTTCCGAGCGCGAGCGACCGCCATTTGCTTTTCCGCACGAGTGGGGAGCGCCTGGACGAAAAGTTCCCCGGCGCCAACCCGAAAACCAAACATCCGGTTGTTGAACGGCACAGCACGGCTATAACGGGCGGTGGCTTTCCTTCTTCTTTCGCCCGTCTTTCCCCCCGGCCTTCCTCTGCAGGGAGGAGGGCCGTGCAGGCACTTGGGCCTCCAATCCAGGAATTTATCTGCGTTCCCATTATCCCATTACACACGCGTTCGATTGATTCCGCGCTGGATTTACCGAGGACGCTGTCGCCGGCAGTAAAACCGGGTTTGTTTGTTTGCTTTTGGCAACTCTTCAGCAGACCTCTTCTTGAAGTTGACGCACTCGCGAGGAAACCCGGCAGCTCCCCTCGCGAGCCGCTCTCGTGCGCGGGACGACGGCTGTTTTCAGACACTCTGTGTAAACACCTGCGAAATTGAGAGGGATCGGGAAATTCGGTTCCGTCCCGGTGGGGCGCACGGCGCCCGCCTGCCGGCATTGGGCGCGCCCCGCGCGCTGGGGAAGAGGAGGCTGCTGCTGTCCCCGGCGGAGAGTACGTCACTGAGAAACCGGCGGGAGGCACCTTCCCTGCTTCCTTGTCCCTCCACCCTCACCCCCTCCCGATCGATTCACCCCGCTCCGCGCATGACCGCAAGCTCGGGCCGGAGGAGAAGCGGGAACGGTTCTTGGCAGGGACTGCTCCCGACACGAGGTCGGGGGAGGCGCAACGACAGATCGCCCGTGAGTCGTGCGCTCGCGTGCTGTCTGCTGCGAGCCGGTATCTCCTTCGCACAAGCAGCTTTCGCATCCTGCCCTGCCCTGCCCCACCGGCGCCATTGAAAGCAGCGTCGGCAGCCGTGAGGCACTGCGGCCTCAGCGCGTGGCGGGTCAGAATCCCGCCCGGGAAGAAGGGTCGGCTCCGAGAATGTGGTGCGTCGTGTGGGTTTCGAGCCCCCCTGCCCCCCACAAAGTGACACCGGTTGGCCTCTTAGGATGCGGCGCTGGTGGGAATCCGGAAACCCCCGGATGCCCTGCTGGCAGACTCCCGGGATTGTAAGTTGACTCTCCGGAGTCCTTCCAGGACAGCAGGGTCCCCATCCGGATGCAAAAAGGGATCCTTATACCCCCTTGGAAAGGGAGGGCGAACCGCCATCTCGCACCACGGGGCTAGTTAATACCCTCCTCGGGGGTTTTCCTTCGGGGTCCCCCCCCAAGCGTAAAAAAATAGCAGACTCTGTCCTCCGGAGTCTTCCCGGATTCACAGGGTGGTCCTTCCGGGTCACCCCCTAATTTGAAAAGTCACACGCACCCTCGGGTGGCGTGGGCAGTGTCGAAGAGCCTCTCGAGCCCCTTTTCCCTCCTCCAAAGAGGCGGACAGTCCTTCAGCACCACTTGAGGACCTAAAAAAAGGAAAAGGAGGCCCGGAAGGAGGAGCCGCGAAAACGGAAGAACCCACTTGGTTTCCCTTCGTTTGGGAATCCAGAGCGCGGGGGTCTGCCCGGATGTTACCGCGTTCGCCCCTGCCCCGTCACTGCCCTTCGCGACCAAAGAAACTTACTCGGCGTAGCAATGCGCTCGCCGAGAGTCGTGTGCACAGGATCGTTTGTGGGGTCCGGCGGAGAAAGAAAGGAAAGGAAGATCTCATCAGCATCACTCAGAGAGACGACTTCCTCAGCGTCCGAAGAAGTGCGCCCTCAACGGCGGAAGGAGGACTTTAGTGGAGAGGAACGGGTGTCGTGAACGGAAGGTGGTCCAGCGATTGCCGTCGCGGGCAGCAGCGACGTTCGCTTTGCTCTCGTCGCTGCCGCCGTCGAGCCGTCCGTCCTCGCCCGCGCTCGGTTTTGCATCGCGCAACGCGCGGTGCGGAAGGAGATTGGTCCACGAAGACTCTGGGATGAGGCGCCTCCGAGCTTGCGAGCAACAGCTTTTCTTTTTCCTTTTTTTCAACTTTCGTGTATGTAGAGAAGATGCGGTGGGGAGGGGACAGGAGGAGGGAGGAGGACGAAGCTTTCTGAGGAGTAAATAAGAAACAGGCAGGAAATCATTCCTGATTCTCTCTCTCTCTCCCTTTGAACCAACCTTTCTCTCGCGTGATCCTCTGTCGCTGCCAGGAGTCGGCGTCCCGAAGATCGCATCCCTCTCAGCAGCACCTGCGTGGGCGTGCGCACCGGCAGCGTTCGGCGCATCTTTCACGGCCTGCGCTGAACACGCCCATAGCGGGAATCTGCCCTAAGCGCAGAGGGAGGGCCGTTCCGCGAATGGCCACCAGAGCGGCCTTTGAACTGCCGGGGATGAATCACGTGGACGATCGAAAGGATAGCGGTCGCGTCCTCCCACCCTTCCTGCATTCACCGACCTGCGCTCATTCCACGCTGGGGAAAGCTGCGGAAAGCTCCTTCTGAAGGAGGCGAAGTGGTCCCCAGCGTGCTGGAGCAGTGCTGCTACTCATAAAGTGGCAGGAGTCGGCGATCCTTTTGTTGCATTGGGGTCTCCCTCCCGTGCAACGCCCACCAACGCCACTGAACCTGGGCAGTGCGAGCCCCAGCTGCAACAGGCGCGGGGAGCGTGAATCCCTCCTGCACCTGCCAATGGATTGTGCAGCTCTCCGACCTTTTGTTTTGCTGCATCCCTGCAGACCCCGAAGTTAACCCCAGAGACGTTCTGAAGCGCCTCTTCCCGCGCGACGCCCTCACGCCGACCGCATCCCCAGCAGCACTTTCCTGCCTACGCGGGATCGTGACTGCATGGAGGCTGTTCCAGAGAAGTGCAGAACGACAGGGACGTCACCTATTCTGCTTTCCTCTTTATGAGGACAGCGTCAAGATGGCCCCATCTGGGAGCCTTGAAACAGGAACTTGTCGGCATCCTTACAAGGATGCAGAGGACGCTCTCCAGCACCCGGTGATCCCTTCCCATTTGGCCGGCTGACTACTGTCCAGATGCTCCCTGTGGTAGGGCAGAGCCGTGGCTAGGGAGATCTTTTCAGCCCACGCACGCGTGAGTGGTGGGCTGCACGATGACCTCCTTCAGCGAGCGGTTGTTGTAGGAGTGCAGCAGTCACTGCCGCAACTCGAGACTCTCTTCAGATGAGTTCTTTGACTGTTCCTCCGGTTGGGTCGAAGACATCTCAAGACAAGATGTACCATTTTTTTCCATTTCCATTTCTGAGCACTGCTCAAAACATTAAAGAGGAGACAAGAGAAAGATTCCTCCTTCTCTGTCGCCTTGCTTTAACGTTAAAAGGCACGATCCGCGTTCCTCATTTCGAATGTTCAATCCACTGATATGTTGAATTTTTAGATACATGATCAAATTTAGAATTAAATTTAGCTCCGAATTAAATTTGGTTCCCAGTCACGATCAAGATAAGATACAGCTCAAAGCCGCAGACTTCGCCCCGTGTTTCGCGTGCACTCGTTCGTCCCATATTTCCCTTTTTGGCAAATAAAGAGTATCTGCATCCTTCCCCGTTTGGGTCCCCGGTTCCTCCCGTTTTCCCCCTATATGTTTTCTTGTTTTCGTTTTTTTTTTTTTTTTCGTTGTTGTTTCCCCTACCCCCTCTGCTGCCGAGGCGAACCTCGCCGGCGTAAGCGCTGACTCCAGGTCAGGTTCCCATTTTTGCACTTGTGACGTAGCGGGATCAAGCGTCCTGCCATCGACATCTATGTTTATTTTATGTAAATAAACGCCTCGGCGCAACCGGTTGTCAACTTTGCGTTCACCGCATGGCGCGGCGATCAACCCGCCCCGTCGCCTCGTTCGCCGGGGGCGTCGAAAGAGGATGCCGTCTTCAGGCCATCTCGAAGCCGCCGTTACATCTGCGGACGCTCGGCGCAAGACGCGTCCGGATGGTTCCCTACGTGCAGACTCGCACGAAACCATGCCATCCATCGGATACCGCGAGGAGCTGCCAGAGCTCCGCCGATCCCGATTTGCCACGCCGCACGTCAGGACGTCCCTAAGGAAGTGAAAAGCACGTGGAAGGCTCGAGATGGACCGTGGGAGACGGGAGCCGATTTTTCCAGAGCCGCTCCTCGCGTGCTGGGTGGCGCGGATCTCCGTCGGAGATCCCGAACGCCCGCTCGGCAGTGACCCCCCCCCCCTCACACCTACGCGTTCCTGAATGGGTCCCTCCATCCCGTCTCGAAGATCTCGACCGGGAGAGCACTCCCTCGCGTGCACTTCGCCAGGGGAAGGCTCGCTCTTGAGGCGTGAACTTCGGTCCTTTCGGCGACATGGAACACTCCCGGAGATGGCGCAATTTAGCGTTCCGGAAGACGAGCCAAATCAACCGGGATCCTACGGGCAAAGACGAAGCCTTGCAACGAACCATAAGGCTCCCAGGATGCTTGACAACGGACTCCATGGATACCCTCCCCTTCCCTCCCTAGTGGCGATTCCGAAAGCTGAGAAGAGCGCGAAAATGGAAGCGACGCCTTAAAGTGCCGGCGAAGCAGAGGACGAAACGGTCCCGTCTTGTCCTTCCGGGATGCGTGGATGTCCGCAACGCGATCGGCGTTCAACGCGGTGGTCGCTCCTAGTTTCCCGGGTCGTCCTCGCAACGAATGCGCTGTCGGCAGGAACGCGACTTCGCCGTTGCTCTTCCCTCGCCAGCCGTCCCGCTGAGCCACGACTTCGTTCCTCCGCATTTCGTTTCCGGATGCCTTGGGGTCAAAGGATGCTGGAGCCGCCATCACGGCGGAACTCTCCTCGAAACTTGGGTGGCTGCAGGAAGGGGGGCAAGTGCACCCCCAGGTCACGCCGGACGAGATGGCTGCGAACTATCGAAGACCACGGGGAGCGGAAACCGCTTCTCCGAGGGGCAAGTCACCGGTGACCCAAGTGACCTGAGGGTTCGAGCATGCGAGGAAGGGCGCGACGCTCTTGGCTTTCCTTGTACCACCGGTGGCGAGTGCGTTCCTCCGGCGCGGAGCTAAGCAGCCCGGTCGCAACGAAAGAGGTCGCCCAGCGTCTACCACGTCTTCCGGGGTTAGCCACGCTTCACCGTGGCGTGCCTGATCAAGAGGAATGGCAGCAACGGTCAAAAAATAGATCCAGGAGTGGTCTCCTGCCTTCTTGGAAAGCATTCCAGGATGCACACCGTACGTACGTTAGAGCGAGCGGAATCCCCAATACGGTGCGTATTGATCGCGATTTTATAAACACACATACGCACACACACAGTTCGTGCATAAGTTGTATTTTTTTTTAAAAAAAAATTGTGTGCCTTCTTCTTCAAAAAAGCACACAATTCCGTGTGTGCAGTTCTATTTTTTTTTTTTTTAAAAAAAAAAAAAGCAATAAAACTGCACATACGTTCGCTACGGACAACGGGAACATCAGGAAAAAAAAAATTCCCGCATGTAAGCAAACGTGTATATGTGTATGCATACTCCTTGACGTCTTCATGCATCTGCAAATACACAAATGCGTGAAGACGTATTTGTACAGGGGAATGAATTTTGAGGTGGTCACCTGTTCCGTTTACCCCGGAACCGACATCACGATGACGAACGTGTCCCGGTAACAAGTGGTCGTCAAGGCGAAGCACGCGTTAGCGCACGGGGCTTGGAAGGATTCGGAGGTGTGCGCGAGAGACCACGCACAGAATCCACTCTGGATGTTCGTGGGGTGCTGTTCCACTTAGGGAGAACGAAAAGTGGTTCTGCAGCTTCTGTTCATTTCACGTGGGAAGTCGTCTTTCACTTGTTCGTAGGTCTGTTTGTTTTTTGTTTGTTTGCTTGTCTGTTTGTTTCTCAAAGAAGTAAACGCTCCGACGTGACCGGGTAGCAAAAGAGTTTTCTGGAAGATGATCTCTGGAGAGGTAGCGATGACGCAAAATCGGAATCTCGCGTGATTATTGGTTAGAAGGATGGCTCGAGAGAGGTAATTCGTCTAGCTGGAGAGCGCCCCGCAACGATCCCCGCTTTGGTGCTGGGGATGGGCGCCAACCTGCCGCTCGTTGCGACGAAAGGGCTGTGCTGGCCGCCGCCACCGCTCGATCCCAGCCTCCGGTCTCAGCAACCGCACCCCAGAAGCGGCAGCACTCGGGGTGCGGCCGCGACTACTCCGAGGTCCCGGGGGGTCTGGGCCGAAAAGGTGAACCTCGGTCACGCCCATGGGGAGTCGGAGGGAGGAAGGGACGAGAGGGGGGAGGCGGAGGAGTTGCTGCCCCCCTCCGTACCGGCCGAACCGCAAGCAGAGTGCTGGGCGCGATCGATACCCACGGGAAGCTCGCGGGGACTTTCCTGTCTTCGGAATAGGGCGGCAGAGGTCGAAGGGGGGAGCAAATTAAGTTCCTATCAGGGGTAATTTGAGATGAGTGATCCTTTTTTAATTGGGCGCGGAAAGAGTGCTACTGGACTCAGCCTCCCGAGCCGAGATCACTCCCAGAACGGCGACTAATGAGCTTTCCGAAGTAGCAAAGTCGAAAACACATACGCGGAAAAAAAAACAAAAAAGAAACTTCCTTGATTACGGAAGATGCCGAAAGCCAATTACAGGATGGGTCCGGGAGCGAGGCGAGGGGGCTCACGAGGTACGACTGAAGGCCGGGGAGGGAGGTTGAAGGGGGGAGGGAAGAAGGATATGCCCCTGCAGACGAGGAACGCCTTGCGGCATTTGCCTTCCGACTGCGGCAACGATGGACGACGCCGTTCCCCTGCGGAGAAGGATGGATTCCTCTTCCCATTTTCTTTTCTTCCCCCCCCCCTCGCCCCCCCTGTCCTAGTGGTTCTCCGAATTCGGGCTCCTCATCTCGCGATGCCCACAGCCTTTCGGATGAAGAAGAACTCTGGGAAAATTCCGCCGTGCTTGTGGCAGGGGAGGGCAAGCCATCACGAGCGCCCTTTCTCGGAATTGTCTTCTCCCCAACTTGTTTTGACTCCCGGGTGCGCCGGGGCGTTTATTTGAACAACAAACAAGCATGTGTAGGGCCATCGGCCCTACAACGTCCGAAAGAGTTCGGAATTTGCCGAGTCACCGGCACGCAGGCCGGCGAGGTTCGACTCGGCAGTGGAGGGGGAGGTGACAAACAAAAACATACAAAAAAAAGAAAACCCTATTTACAAAAGCAAGGGTGGGCTGGGGAAGGGATCATGTTTTACTTCAGGCCGTCCTCTACATCCTTTCCAGGATGCCGGCAAGTTGCATCCGCATACGTCCCAGATGGGGCCATCCGGCTGCCGTCCTCAGGAAGCCGAGGGCGGAGCAGATGGCGTCCCTCTCCCTAACTTGTGGTGACGTGGACAGCGTAGAGGAAGCTCCTTCGATGCAGGTCCTCTCGGTTCCACTAGGGGCTGGTGAAACCCGTTCCTCTAGGGATTCTCAAAGCCCTAGCGACGGACTTTATTCAGGGGAAGAAGGATCCATCCGTCGGCGCTGCCGCAGGGGAACCCTTCCGAAGGGAGAGCAGACAGACTTTGATCTCTTGGGGTGACCTCAGCGTGCTCGCGCCCTCTCCAGGATGCGAAAAGTAGCAGCAGCGCGTAGTGCACCCTGGAACAGGGTAGCTGCAGGCAAACTTGATGAGGAATGGTCCGCGGCTCGCTGCTGGTCACCGAAATGCCGAAGTTCTTCTCCCGGAGACGGGATGCGCGCTGCCCACGTCCATCTCCGCCGGCACGTCCTTCGCGTCGATTCTGAACCATGCATCATGGCTGAACCGTGGAGAACTGCCCTTCCACCTGCAGCCACTGCCTCCAAGGGCGAGAAACCATTTCGAATTCCAAGGGGCATCCGCTGAGGTCATCATCAACGCACACTTGCGGAGAACCCGCTTCCGAGGCCAAGAGGGTGCTATGAACGCAGCAGCGAGATGGTTTTGGTGGCTGCATCTTTTCTTGTTCTTCCCATGGTAGAAGCGCATGTCAGCAAACAAAAGACGGAAAGAAAAGGAAACAAACATTGAGTAGTAGTGAAGATGCTGGGCGAAAACTCTTCTCGCCTGTTTCCATGGAGAAATACATGGAGGAGCAGTTTCAGCACTGCTCGACTCCCAAGAGTAAAATTTCAACCATCCATCAAACAAGGCACTACAGGATCAAAACTATAAAAAAAAAAATGGTTTCATCATTCTTTCCGATACAATTCAGTGATAGAAGTGGTTGTCAGGTATCTTCTTCCTTGAAGAAATAATAATTTCGAATGATGTTTCGAAAGAGACATCGCATTCACTTGTTTTTTCCAAGTAGAAACATGACACACGAGATGCTGAAGACACTGTCAAGCCATCACGGCGAAAGTTCTTAACGTACAGGAAAACATTTTCCAAAGCCACCTTAGTTAAGCCCGACGGATACAATTGGTGTGGTTCCGATTCAGTTATGTAAAGAGCGAAACGAGAAAAGGAAGAAGCGTAGAATAAGACCAATAAGCATGGTCTATGCATTTCCACGGTTCTTCCACGGTGGAGTACTCAGGAGCTTCTACTGTCTGCCTCGTAGCAAGAAGGATAGAAGGGCGATTGCTCTTTCTGGTTGTCGCTTTTCCTGCTGCTGTGACCACCTCAGCGGAGCAGCAGGAGGACACACCGTGAGGTTCGACCCAGAACCAGTGGTGGACAAGCTTTTTTGAGTCGAAGGGTCGCATGTGGCCCGCAGGCGGCAAGTCGCCGTACACTTTGTGCCGTTTTCACCTCCCTTAGGTGACATCCGGTGCTTCCGAAGGCAACCGTTTCCTCGGTAAAGAGAATCCTCCAAACACCTCGGCACACTTATTATTGCGTTTCCTCGTCCCAGTCCTTTCTTTCACGAGTAAGCAGCACGTTGAGATGGATCCTTTGAAATTTTCCTTCCCGAACTGTTCTGCATTTTCCCGGACTCCCCATCCTTTATTTAATCATATTTCCAGGTGTCCATGTGTAAAGGCATTTTCCTTGCCACAGCTGCCATTCGAATCCCCCCCCCCCCCCCATTTTTCTGGCGCCCTCACAGAACGGCATAACCGTTTCCAAGCCGATACTCTCCGTAACCAACGAGTGCCAGGAGACTCCTTCCTTGTCCGACTGCTTTGTTTCTTCCAGTGTACAAGTACAGTCACCGAAACACGGCTCAACACGGGGAATTCGATGAGCATTCCCCAACACCTAAGATTCTTCATTATGTTGTTGACCTCAGCTATGGATCCTCATTACTCGGCATTCTTAGTCACATGGAAATTCGTTCATGACATGGTTATTTATGCCCAGAGTTTGCATCGAAATCAAGTCATTCAAAATCATCTGAAAGAATCCTTTCATAAACTTCTATATGAAAGTAAATATTTTTCAAATGATCATTTTCCCAATGATTTTTCCCTCGATGGCTATTTCCCCAACTATTGCTTTTCCAATGATTGTTCTCCCGATATTTACTCTGAAAACGACTATCCTCCAAAGGATCACTTGCCTTATGGTTCTTTTTACAATAGCTATTTTCCACATAATTATTCTCCTAATAATAACATCCCAAATGATAATTCGCCCAACGTTTGCTTTCTCAATGTTCAACTTTCCATCGATTACCTCTTCAATGATTACTCCCCCAATGCTAACTTTCTGATTGATGATTCTTCCAATGACTATTCTTCCAATGATCAATTTCCCAATGAGTATGTCTCCAATGAGTATTCTCCCGATGATTATTTTCCTAATGGGAATTCTCCCAATGCTGACTTTCTGAATGATTATTCTTCTAATGACTACTCTTCCGATGATTATTCTCTCAATGGTTATTCTCCTAATGATTATTTTCCCAATTATTACTCTCCCAATGTTTATTTTCCCAATGAGTATTCTGCCAAGGAAAATTCTCTCAATGGTTATTCTCCCAGTGCTGACCTTATCAATAATTACATTCTCAATGATTATCCTCCCAATGCTGACTTTCTAAATGATTATTCTTCTAATGACTATTTTTCCAATGATTATTCCCTTAATGGTTATTCTCCCAATGATTATCCTGCCAATGATTGTTTTCCCAATGAGTATTCTCCCAATTATGTCCCCAATGGTTATCTTTCCAATGAGAATTCTCCCAGTGCTGACTTTCTGAAAGACTATTCTCCCCATGATTATTTTCCTAATGAGAATTTTTCCATTGTTAACTTTCTGAATGATTATTCCTCTAATGACTATTTTTCCAATGATTATTCTTTTAATGGTTATTCTCCCAATGATTATCCTGCCAATGATTGTTTTCCCAATGAGTATTCTCCCAATTATTTCCCAAATGGTTATTTTTCGAATGAGAATTCTTCAGATGCTAACTTTCTGAATGATTATTCTTTTAATGACTACTTTTCCGATGATAATTCTCTCAATGGCTATTCTCTCAATAATTCTTTCCCCAATGGGAATTCTCCCAATGCTGACTTTCTGAGTGATTATTCTGCCAATGATTGCATTCCCAATGAGAATTCTCTCAATGGTCATTTTCCTAATGGTTATTCTCCCAATGACTATTTTCTCAATTATTATTCTCCCAATATTTATTTTCCCAATGAGTATTCTGCCAATGAAAATTCTCTCAATGGTTATTCTCCCAGTGCTGACTGTATCAATGATTATATTCCCAATGATTATCCTCCTAATGCTGACTTTCTGAATGATTATTTTCCCAATGGTTATTCTCCCAATGATTATTTTCTCAATGGTTACTTTCCCAATGAATATTCTACCAATGATTGTTTTCCCCACAACCATCCACCCCATGACTACCTTCCAAATGGTTACTTCCCCAATGAATGTTTGGCCGATGATTATTCTCCTACCGATGTTTTGCCCATTGATTGATGATTATTTTCGCAGTGATTATACTCTGACTCGCCTCAACTTTACATTTCATCTGGAGTTCCTGTTTTTCGGCATTTCTGAGTTTGAATCGAGGCGGAGAAACTTTCTTCCGCAGACGGCCGCAGGTTGCCCATCGCTGTTACGCGAACTTTCCGGACCTCAAGGCGAGAAGAGTGGGACTCCATTTTGAGACAGATGCTGATCTGCATTGCAAGAATGAGCCCAACACTTGGTAAACAAAGATGGCGAATGCACCAAGAGTGGTCACAGAAAGAGACTCCGACCTCCACGTGGGATTGTCCTTTGAATTCGAATACCATGCAAAAAATTAAATATCGTTTATTATCTAGAATATAAAAGTTGTGCGTCGATACGAAAGGCGCTGGAAATACTTCCTGGGATCTTTCGCCGGATAGCAAAGGTGGGATGCGACTCTTCGCTTCACAACTTTGCCGGGAAAAGAGAAAACAAGGATTAAAGCTGAATTCCCATGTGGCGTTTTCTTTAGGCACCGGCTTGCAACGACAAGCCCTTCTCATTCTGACAGAATCCTGGAACCTTCTGTTTCCGCACCCCTGAAAAGCTGCTCCGATAGTTCCTCAATGGTAAGCTACATGCACACACACCGGCAAGGACGTTTCTTTTCCTTTTTCGCCATCCTTCTGCTTCCTCTGAGCAGCGCCCTTGAGTTTGGCTTCTCCGTTGCAAACGATACAGATGGTTACACCCGCAGCTTACAGTTTCCAGTGCTCCCGTGTTCTTGGCTCCAGAAAGGGAATGAGGAAGCCAATGAACTTCTCATCGCTAGGAATGCACTCTCTGAGTTCTTCGAGGTGAGATGCAGATGTTTACCCTCCCCCCCCCGCTTCCTTCACCAAAAAACAACACTGGCATTTTCCACGTAGATGTGAACATGATGCTGCGGCAGCTCCGCATTGGTGCAGAGCGAGCGCGGTCGCGCGACGTTGAGAAAACAACAGCGAACCGACAGCACTCTGGCTGCTTTCCCGCAGCTTCCCATGAAGCGGAACCCGCAAAACAAACGGACAAGGAGCATCGGACAAACAAAAGCCTTTCTGTGGCCGCGTAGATGCAGTCGCCCACACGTGCAAAGCAGAAATGCCGTAACCTGATCCATCCAGAGATTCATTCCTCTTTCTGCGAAGTCGGAATCGATTCCTCCGCTGCCCGTTCCTTCCTGAGAAGACCGTCTGCCTCTCGTTCTTTTGCAACGCGCGCATTGCGAGCGAGTGCGAAAGAAGGAGCAGCATGTCCAACCGATCAGGAAGTTCACCTGCAGTGGCCCTTTGAGGAACTTGTAGTCGCCTCCAACCGAGATCCTCAAACTTGTCTTGCGGCAATTTTCTGAAGAGAATACAGGAAGATCACCACCTGTGACGACTATGGTCAAAAGACAGCAACATGTGCTTTCCTTATTTTCTCCCGTGGCTCCTTCCCAAGGGAACCTAAGGGCCATTCCTTTGAGACTCCGATCGCGGCACGCCATCCGAGTCCGATACATCTGCTTGCCGAATGAACTCTTCTCTGTTCGAATGTATCCCGGGAACACAAGTGGCTGAATTACTGGGAAACTTTTGCAGCTTTGATTAACTTCCAGGGAACTTTTCGGAAAGCGCACGGTGAACTTACGAAGAGAGAAATCTACAGCATAGAGAACCACATAACTCTTCGTCTTCTCTGGTTGGTTCATTCTAAGAAGGATGTTATTCTTCCCTAGGAGGAGATGAATGGATATCATAATCCTTCTTGCTCTTATTGAAGGCGTTGTTACGGAGCTCATGGCATAAGAGGAAGGAGATTCCCCAGGCAGGGCGCATGGCAACACTGCGTCGATGGCACTTCTCGTTTTCTGAGCGATATGAGAACGGAAAAAACGACCCCAAAGGAAGAAATGACCATCCTCTCCAGGCGCTTCCCCAAACTAGGTCCTTTCTGGAAACGGGCACAACTTCTCAAGAACAAACGATCTAGCAGACCAGCGTGATTCCTCGGCAATGAAATCCTCGATAGGACACAATAATCCATCCTTAAAGCGAAGATCACAGCTAGCCACCTATAGGTCTGCATTGAAGATTACCAGAACAGTCACCATGCCGATGGTCTCTTCAGTGGAACTTTTTCCAGACAACTAACGGGAACGGATGGGGAGAGGTGCAGGGTAGATGCAGACTCGAACTCAATTCGAACCCTAAAATCAGGCAGCCTGTTCCCTCCTTACAAGCAGCAGCCGTCAGTTTGGTGACAAGAGTGGGCGTGCAAAGGCATCCTCTGGGACAATTGTGGGTTTTCATCAGATCTATTTTTTCCCTGCCCTTTGGGGCAGATACTGGATTCTCACCATCGACGACGAGCTCTTCGAACGTGGAATTGGAAGCTCCTGTGAGCACGAAAGCGAAAGTCTCTGAGGGAGTAGGCATAATAACCATGGCGTTTTTCCTCGTTCCGCTCCAGACGCCTGAGCGAGCAGGACCATGGGTGGGGAAGACCTAGTGGATGCACTCTGAGTCTCTTTTGCCATCTGTGATGGAGGAAAAAGAGAAAAGGATCCGTAGCTCGGGTGCCTGCTCGTTTCCAGGCAGGCGAACGAAACGCCTTTTTCGTGGAAGAATCCCGTTGGCTCCCGGGTACTTCCGGGGAGTTTCGGGTGAATGTCCATCCCAAGCATTGTCCACCTCAGTGCTACCCAAAATATCTGGCAAGAAACTCCGAAGAAACGTCCGGAGACATTGCTTCCCTTCCTGCTCCCTATTCCTACTCGCGACTCACCTCTCCCTGCAAGTGGTTGGGAATCCTCTCCCATCCCACCCTTCCTGCATCCTCCTCTCCTCCTCGTAGTTGCACCCCACAGGTAGATCCACTGGCTTCAGACTTTTCTGATCTCAAAGCACGCGGTCGACTCGTACCGAATACTTGGTGATTGGCTATTCTACCAACCGCCCTCCAGTGAGCTCGCAGACTTGTCCCACCTCCTCATAGAATTGCATTTTCACTCCCGAGGAAGAAGGCCATCCTCGAAGTGTTCTCCGCTCCTTCTTTCTTGTCCTGTCTCCTTAGAGCGCTCCGACTGCTGCTTTCACTTCGGCTCCCCGCTGGGACGACCGGCCTCACTTTGGGAAAGCCATCCTTGGATTCACGCGAATCGGAATGGCTAGCCGCAGGAGGCGGCGGCAGACAGGATTGTCACCCCGCAAGTGCGCCCGGGAACACCCAGTCGCCTTCGAATTCTCCTCCCTCACCCGCTCGGAGACGTCCTGCAGGAGCCGACGAAGTGGTTCCGGATAGTCATCATGCCCCCTGCCGCAGCGCCGTCTGCCCCAGGACGAGGAACGACAGACGCCAACCAGTGGCGTTGCACTTCTGCACTGTTGCAGGGGTCACGAAACTCCCGACTGACGAGCGAGCGGGTGGCCACCGCCTCTCCGCGTTCCCGGGCTAAAGGACTCCTCCGGTGGAGCGAGCTTTTCAGCATCGCCCCCTCCCGAAGAACTCTTGCCCCTCCTTTGTGTCCGAACACATCGGTGTTACCCTCGCACTGCAAACACCAAGTTCTGCTTGGTGTTTGCGGGCAACCATGGTCGGCACCTGATCGCCTGGGGATTTGCGTCCCCGAACTGCTCCAGACGCAGGCCGAACACGAAAACCTACTATTGGACTGCGGTGACCTCCACCAAATGTGGCATAGGCTCTCTTCGGCACTCTCTGAACAGGGGGACACCGTCCCTGACCTCGGCAGTTCTTCTCGCGTGGCGGACTGTCGATAGGCTCTTTGACGGCAGTAAGATGTTGCATCCGATCTTCCGTCACAGCCCGTCCCGCGCTGGAGTCTCGGTCGCAGCGAGGGGAGTCGCCCACATAGCAACCGCTTACGTGAGGGCACCTGCGAGGTGGCCTCGCCTGCCGGAAGAAGTCAAGGAGGAGATCGCAAGCGTTGAGCGCCGGTACTGGGCAGAAAGAATAGGATACTGCTGAAGACCCTTGTCCTCGCCCTTCCCTTATTTATTTGTTTATTTACCGTCCCCCTATTCCTCCCCCTCCGGACCGTTTTTCTGAGGAGTGTGAGCTAAGAAAGGGAATTCCTACTCGTGGTCACGCAGCGTGACACAAGACTGGTAGACCGAAACGTGAAATTCACGAACCACCTTTGTGGAGGCATCAAAAAAAAAGAGTGCTTTTCCTCTTCCCGAAAGCCCTAGGATTTGAAGAGAAGAAAAGCTCCAAGAAAGCCGTTTCGTTGAACAGCGTGCTGTTTATGGTATAAATTAAGACTTCCATTAATGTAAGAGATCATTTTAGGAGGAAAGACAGGAAAAGCCTCCCCTTCGAGACGGTTGCCAGTGGATGTTTTTTTAATGTTCACTCCATCTTTCGGGATGCTGACTGAGCCAAGGCGTGTCTTTAATGATGTGCTCAAGCGAGCGCTCCAAAGCTCCTGATAAATGGAACTTAGTGGTCTGAGTTAAGGAACGCGATCGTTGCCTCGCTTCTATGCCTCTTGAAACCATTTCGGATGAGTCCTCCGGAGCAGGGAGACGCAAGATCTTGATTTTGCCTAGGAACGCTCCCCTCGCAAAATGGTGCAGCCCCTGGAAAATGCCCGAGACACGAAAACGTTCAGACAACAGACGTAAGCACGAAAAAGTAACAGATCTTCTCCCGAACAGCGAGAACATCCAAGGTAATCATCCAGGAGACGAAATGCAACGATTTGTTTCTTTCGCATGCACGTGGTAACACGCATGCGTCGCCATTCGAGAATTCACCTGACCTCCATGGGCTCAGCGCGATGAGCAGCAAATCGAATAAACACAAAAAAAAATAGACGAATGCATTCAACCTTTTTAATAATGTACGGATAAAAACAATAACAACAAAAAAGAAAAAAATAAGTGATGTTTACGTCTTCTGGTGGAAAGAAAGACAGGAGACACATCTGCCCTGTTCTGATGTCATTTCCGGTACGAGTCTTCGCCCTTTAACGCTCCCAGGCTGCTGTTGCATTTTCCATCCGCCGCACGGCCATGCCGGACGCTCTTTACCGTGGCTACGCACACACGAACAGATGACCTTCGAGGTCATGTAAGGTTGTTAACAAGCCGACGCGCTTCCGGTTTGTTCGGAGGGAACAGCTCCAACAGAGTCCGCTGGAGTTCTTGGGGCCTCGGTTCGTCTGCCTGTTTAAAAGACACGGAATCAAAGAAAACATAAAATGCTCACGAATGCAAAGCCGTTGTCCAGAGGAATGGTCCAGCGATGAGTGCGACGGTGCTTTCGGACATTCCTTCCCCTTCCCTTCCTTCCCTTTCCTTTTCTTTCTTTGTTCTCTTGGTGGTAGTCGACCAACACCGAACTTCCTCAACTCTTTCTTCGTTGCAGAGAGTGACCGACTTCCGTATGGCTCTGAACGGAACTGAGCACCTCCGCCACGTGCTCGGACGAGAGATTCGCGTCCCTGAACTGCTCCAGGCTCAGGTCGAACACGAAAACCCGCTATTGGACCGAGGTGACCTTCACGAACTGTGGCGGAGGCTGGCTTCGGCGCTCCATGAACAGGCGGAGACCTCCCGTGACCTACAGCAACCCGACTGGGGAGTTGGTGCCACACAGGCAGCACGTGGGAGGAGACCATGTCCTGGGTTCCGTCCGGTTAAGGGAAGGCTCTCCCTCGTGCGGAAGACGATGGGGAAGAGGCCTTTTCGCCCCCAAGCTTCCGAGCTCTTCGTTTCGGGAGGCAGTGGTGGATGCCGCGCTCCTCTTCTCAGCGGACACCTGGGAAGTGCGACTGGTCCTCTGGAGCGCCCTGCAGCCGGTTCGGGAGCACCCCGCCTGCTCGCACAGCTCCTGATGCGCAGGATGCTGGCGGGCGTCCTTCGCGCCCTGCTTGCGGCCATCCTCGGAGGCGCAAACAGGGCGTCGCCTTGCGGGTGGAACTGCGAAGCGTCTGGAAGAAGGCCTAGGGGACGGGCGAGGACGGCCCCTCCGAGGGCACCTCGTTCCTGTGGCACAGGGCTGTCGGCAGCTCTGTGAGGAACCTCACCGAGGGCGCGTGGCTCCTCTTCTCCAGGAAGTGCAGAGGTCTCGTCCACCTCCTTCTCGGCAACAGGTGCCCCAGGTCTCCCGGCTGCTCCTCCTCCTCCCTCCCATGCCAAGCGCCGATGGGAGGCCACGGCGTGGGCCGGCCGCCGCCGTCTCAGCAGCAGCGGACGGGTTCTCTCGAGAACGCCTCCGATCCGCAGGATGCAGAGCCGGTCATCCTGGTGGTGGTCCACGACACTGTTACCTATCCGGCACGGTAGCAGCGCCGGTGGGAAGCCACGCACTCCCGGGGGGAACCACCCTCCCCGGCCGTAACAACAGTTGCTTCCGCTAGCAGAGGTCGCCGGACCATCCGGTGACGTCCACGTTCCTCCGCCGTGGGTGAAGCGGGGCAGCTCCGCGGCTGCACTGCCGATGAGCTGCCCCGTGGAGGAGGCTGCGTGCTCACGTTCCAGGACGTACGGGAATTCGTCCTGGACCTTTCATGAATCAAGGAAATGGGGAAGGGAATGAGCGAAACTTGTCGGCGGTCCCATCCAGCTGCCACGCCAACCAACGAAGACCGGAAAGCAGCAGCGAAGAGCAGCCGAACGCGCTCCCGGAAGCGGAACAAACAGGGAGGGCGGAATTTTTCAAAGGCGAAAATCCGTGCAGCGGCAGGAGACCCGGCCCGCGTGCTGACGCGGGGGGGCGGCGCCTCGTATCGAACAAAGACAGAGGCCATTCCCCTGAACTCGTTGGACCCATTCAAAGGTTCGCATTCGGACTATATTGTTCACCGCTCCGGCACGCTTGAGGGGAGGGGAGGGGGAGATGGGTGGACCTCCTGGAAGGCATGACCCAGATCAGGAGGCTCCCGTCTGCGATCTCGAGGGGAACCGCGGTGACCATCCCGCATGTTCGGCTGGATCGAAGCGCCATTTGGATTCCGCAGGCAAAGAAGCGAAGGGACGTCTCTTGTCCCCACTTGGTGGACCAGGCCGTTCGGAGGAAGTCGCCCCGCCTCTCGCGGCGGATTCCTGGCCAAGGACGAACTCGCTGGGACGCGACCTTGGAAGTGGTTTACAGCGCTGACATGGGGTTTTCCTCCCGACGAAGAAAAGAAGCCTCCAGTTCCTTCCCTTCCTTTTTTTAAAGGCCAGCAGCGACGTCAAGGGAAAATGGCTGCTGTTGACCCAGGGTGATGGGAATCCTTCGGGGTTCTCCCGTTTTCGCTGCTTCCCTTCCGGCCTTTTTTTTTTTTTCGGGTTTTCTTTTTTCTTTCAGGTTCTCAAGGGGTGCTGCAGAACAGCTCTCCCCTTCCCCAGGGAGGCTCATGAGACTCTTCAACACCAGACGAGAGTGCATGTGACTCTTCAATTTATAGGGGATGACTCCAGAGGGACCACCCTACGAATCCAGGAAGCCTTCCGATAAAGGAGTTCGTTCCTCTCTTACGCTCTGGCAAAGGAACTCCGAGGCGAATCCTCGCCCTGGTTGCCTCCCAAGGGAACCCCCGAAAGAAAATCTCCTCTTCCTTATTTTCTCTGGAAGGAATTCTTTGAAGGGGACGTATCCCTCGTTTCTTCTCCGGGGGGATCCCTGGAAAGGATCCGCTCCTCGTTTCCTCCTCTGAAGGGAACCCCTAAAGGATTTCTCGGAAGGACGCTTCCCGAAGGGAGCGGCGCTCAGCTTGCAATCTGGAGAGGTGTCCACCACCAAGTCCATTGTACGGGATGTAGGAAATCCCCTTGAGGGGGGGAGGACGGCTCTCTTTTTACATCCGGAATGGAATTTCGAAGGGTTCCCAGATGTCCTGGAACGACTCCGGAGGGTCAGCTTCCAATCCCGGTCAGCCAACGGGGGCATCCAGGGGTTTCCGGCTTCTACCCATGCCGCACCCGGATAGGCCAACTAGCGTCATCGTGCGGGGAGGGACCCGAAACCTATGACGCACCCACCCATTTTTCGACGTCGACCCTTCACCGAGCGGGATTCGAACCCGCGACGCCTGGAGCGACCCGCGAAGATCGCAGCAGCCACGCGGGAAAATCTGCCTCTTCTTGGGGAGAAAAGCAAGGGGGGAACAATCAAATCAAATCATTGACGGCAATGATTCCGACCCACCGATGTCATTGTTTTCGAGTGGAAGGGGAGAAATTGGCTGCCGCTCTGTTCAGACCTTCAAGGCGTCTTTCGCGCTTCACTCCGCTAGAAGACGGGACACTTGAGCGCCGATACCACCTGTAAGAAAGGCGCGCCCTGAACGGAGGGTGCAGAAGACTTCCGCAATCCGCCGGAGGCACGCCCCTTCCGCTCCCGCCGCCCGTGTCTTCCGGCTCCGCTCACTCCCTACGACGGTACCACCCTGTGGCCCGGCTGAGCGTGACCGACGCCCAACGTGGGTCGAGCACGTCACGGTCGCATTCGGTCGGATTAAGTCCCTCTGGGCCCTCTCCCCTCGTTTAAAAGCAGGGAGTTGCCTCAGCCGACCTCGCATGCTCAGGAAGGGAGCTGCGGCAGAGCACGGCAAGGAACGAGCACGGCGGCTTAACCTCCAGGCAGACCGATCTCCTCCTGGAGGTTCAGCCACCCCTGTTAGGTCCCTGCGAACAGGGAAGTCGCAGGAAGCACTTCTTTTTCCTCTTCTTCCTTTTTTTTTTTCTCTTTTCGTGCTCTTCGCTCCCGGTGCCTCCTCAATAAGGGTGGTGGCCGACTGGCTGAGAATCGTGAAACTCTAGGAGGTCCGCGGGCCCAGAAGCACGAAAGAGCACGTTGGATACAGGGAAGATAAACCGAGAGGGAGGACGCCGAGCCATGGAAACCCCCTGTCAGGATGCCCTGCCGAAGAGTGTGGCAGAAAGTGGCTGGGATTTGGGCGCGTCGCGCAGGGGGTCTGGGGCTACCACCACCCCTCCCAGTTCCGGCGGGCAGAAAGCTGAAGGAGGAAGGAGATACACTGGCAGCCCCCAGGCATTCCAAGAGCGTGTGAACTGGAGCTTTTTCTGTAACCTAAGAAACGAAAGGGGACGCCTCCGCCGGCGTTGATTCCAGGAGCACGAGTGGCAGAGATTCAGTCTCCGGCCGAGTCCAGCAGAAGCCGCTGGAACTGACCCGAGTGGCGCTGCAGGAGCAGAAGGAGATGAGAATTACGGGAGGGAGGGGAAAGGGGGAGGGGGAAAACGCCCTTCTTGAAACCTGGCGGAAGGGTAGGAGCAGACGAGGGCGTGGTCGGAGGTCTCTGGGCGTCAGAAAACCGAGTAGCGGCGTCGTGCCAGGATTCCCGGAGGTGCGTCTGGAGGGAGCCACCGGTGGAACGTGTCGCGCCGCTTGCTGAAGGTCGAGCCCAGGCTGCTGCTGAGGTTTCCACCGGGCCGAAGAGAAAGTTCTTCCGATTGCCGATTGCGGTTTCTTCACTTACGTGCGGGCGCTCGGAAGCCTACGTGGCGCAGCGCCGGACAGGAGAAGCGGGAGCGGCAGTGTGGCGGCTCAAAAATCACACGGCGGAGCGCGTCGGGCGGCCTGGAAACTGAAGCCAGGTGGCGTGCACGGGGGTTCGTGCGTCTGCTGGCGCCCTCGCGGTAGACTGGAGAGCTAAGAGCCCCACTTGAGAAAGAGCCTCGCGTCTTATCGATTGCCTGGCTCGGGAGAGCCGTCTCGTCGGATGCTGCATCTTCGGGGACGCTTGTTGCGCCCTCCGCTCGAGCTCGCGAAACGCCGAGCGCTTCCCCGCGCGAAGGAGGAGGAACGCGCCTCGCGAGCCCGAGTGGGTTCGCCTCCTCCAGAGCGAGCGCGGCATCCCGACCGGGGACGTCCCGGCCTGAAACGCCGCGGGGAGTGGAGACGCTGCAGAGCGCAGACGCGAGAAATAAAGGCGGGAGGTCCGGACGCGGCAGAAAGGCGGCCGGGACCTAGGAAGGAGCGCCAAAAGGGCGGCTTCACCTATAGCGCGCGCACACGAGGACGAAAGTCGACTCTTGGAGGAAGGGGAGGAGGGGGGTTTCCTGGGATCTCTCTCGCAAGCGAGGGACCGAAAGCAAAGACGTGCATCCGACGTCAAGGACGAATCTTCCGCGAAGCAGGTGGGGGAGGGGGGGCGAAAGCCGCGTTCCTTCCCGCAGGCGCAGAGTCCCGACGGAACTCTACCCTCGGAGAGCGGGCGCGGTTTCCCCACGACCTGCCCCTCGCGGGCGAGGAGGGACCGACAGTCCAGGAAGCGCTGCTGTCCACCAAAGTCTCTCGGCCGCATGGCGCACACGCGGAGACCTACTCCCCGCTCGCCCTACGATTTCTGCCCCAGGAGCGGGGGCACAGAAGCGAAGGAGATCCTCGAGAGGAAGCGCCCGCCGATCGCGGGACGCGGCGGGCCCCACCGCCTCCTCCTGACACAAAAGAGGGTGGTCGGGGCGAAGGCGGTTGCCACGGGATACGTCGTTTCTCCGAGACGGCTCCACTCCCGACGCGCGCCCAAGGGAGGAGGGAAAAAAAATCTCCGAGGCGGACAGCGCCCGCTCCTCCCTTGCTCGCGCGCGCGCGGTCGGGCTGCCCGGAGGTCGGGCAGCCCGACCTCCGGGCAGCAAGGCTGCTCACAGGCGGACGCCTTCCGCTTGCCTGCACTCAGCGCCCCGCCCACTCTTCTCCCCGTCCGCCTGTGAGGCCAACCATCGTCGCAGCGGCCGCAGACGAGCGTCGGCGGCAGCTGGACGTCGGGCGCCGCGGCCACCCCAGCTCGCGCTCGGCCGTGGCACCAGGAGAGCCGCGGCGGAAGAGGCCAAGAGGGGGAGGAGGGCACCAAGTGTTCGACGCCGCCGGGACGCATGTCGAACGCTCTCGAAGGCGAGCGCCGCGGAGGGCGCGAAACGGGAGTGCGGGAGTTCACGGCCTGGAAGGACGGCGGTCCGCCTTCCGCGGACAGTTCCTCCCCGTCGCCGTTGGCTTCCGGGGAGCGGACACGCTCGGGACACAAGGAGGTCGCCTCCAGGAGGAACCGCGTCATCTGGTCGCAACTCGCGGGATTTCCGTGACCTCCGGTCGGGTGGGGGAGGGGAGAGCACGAGCTCGGGCGGAAGCACCGCTCCGGGAGATCCTCAGAGCATCCCAGGGTCGCCCTGTCTGCCGAAGACGCGGCTGCAAGCAGCACGACGATAGCCCGGAACTCCGCCGTGCGTCAGACAAAGAGCGCTGCCGACCCCGGTCCGCAGTTCCGCTCGCTCTTCCGGGATCAGCATGCAAGAGCAAACAGTTGCTAAACAAACTCACTGATTAGAGGCGAACCTGCGGTCCGGCCTGATTGAGAGTTTCCGGGCACGGGATTCCTCTCCCCTCCCCCCCCCCCAGTTCCGCGGACGAGAGGGGCGCCTCGGCAGCTCCCACATTGATCCCCAAGGTGCCTGTCGGCGTTTTTTGTGCCTCCGGCCGGGACAGACGGAAATGCGGGGCGCTCCTCCGGTGCTGCTTCCGTTGACAGTAAAAGAAGGAAGGAAGGAGAAAGGCGAGCAACGCGTTTCCCTGGATACCCGTGCACCGAAACAAACGCCTGGATTCCCTTTCTTCTTCTCCCTCCCCCTCCTCCCCTCCCCCCACATGCACACCTCCAGGGAAATTGATAAGCCGCTTTGAGAAGTGCACTGTGCACGCTAATTAAAAATCAATCGGCAGCGCCCTCTCCCGCCGAAGAGCTGCGCGCCGTGGACTGCGGCAGCCAGAGTCCCTGCGTTCCCAGAGCCCTCCCTCTTCCTTCCTCGGAGTCACGGAAGGAGGACGCAAACCTCTTTGAGAGGGGCGGTTTTGCGAAGGGCTCGGCTCGGCTGGAGCGAGATGCCTGCGTCCCGGGTCCCTTCTCCTGCGGGAGGAGCGGGGTGAGGGCCCATCCGTTCCGTGGGTTTCACCACTCTTGAGGGTCGGCATGCCTTCAGCGGACTCGCCGCGGCGACGCTCCTCCTGGAGAGACCCAGGATGGCTCCGCAGCGGAAAGACGGGGGAGGGTTGTAACGCCCGTGGTTCCAGCCCTATAATCAACCTGCAGGAGTCTCTTCTTCCCCGTCCAGATCGGATGCTACGAGGATGGGGCGGTCACCATGAACGCGGGTTGCTGCGCCAAGAGCGCCCCCGGACCGTTCGGAAGTTCTCGGGAAACGGCGCTGAGTGCTGGCGTTCGGAAGTCCTCGTCCGCGTTGTCTGCTCGTCGCTGAGGCGAAGACCGCTCGAGACTTCCGAAGTGCTGTCCGCAAGAATCGGCCCGCGGCTGATACAGATCGTGGACATTGTCTGCTGACTTGACCGTGGGGTGCGAAAGGAGCGGGCAGAGCGACGGGCCGGCCGCTTTGGCTCATTTTCGGCGAGTGGGTCAAATCCCCGAGGCCGGGATGCAGCGCGACAGCGGTCTGCAGTGCGAGCAGGGCAGTCGTGGCGGGGGCGACCGGCCCGAGGATGTGGTCGAGAGTTGCCTGGAGTACCCCGACCACACGTGACACGAGAAAGATGAAACCTGAGAGGAGAGCACGGTGCCCTTCAAGGTCAGCACAGAAGCGAGGAAGGTCGCTGACCAAGTGGGAGGATGGTAGGCGAGAAACGCGGATTGGGGAACGGTGGACACGCTGAGATGGTCGGGGATAGGTCGCAGCGTCCATAATGCAGAGTTGCGTGCCGCTACCTCTGGAGCAGACCCTGGCGACCAACTCAGATGTCCGCGCCGATCCCCGCCTTCCAAGGTCCGTCACTGTCTCTATAGGTGTAGTACATAAGGTAGGTCGAGTTAGGTAGGTTAGGTTAGGTTAGGGAGAAGATATAGGTGTGGTTAATGAGTGGGTTGAGTTAAGTAGGTCACGTGTGATTAGGTAGGTGAGGTAGGTTAAGTTAGGTAAGTCAATTGCGGTTAGGTGTGTGTTGTGCCTCTGCCTTCCGGAGGAGGTCGCTGACGTGTGTAGCCGAAAGCCTGGCGAATGGGAGACCGCAAAGACTTCCCTCAATGGTAAATTCAGCCACCAAAACGATGTCTTCCCGTTTGGCTTTGCCCACAGGCAGAAGCGCCGTGCACCCGCGATGAGTTTCCTCCTGCCTTGCGGATTTCTTCGTCTTAACCGCTGATCAGCATGCAAATCATCTTGAAATCATGAAAGAAAGAAGTGAACTCCTCCCATCCGAAGCTTCTGGAAAAGGGATGATTCGCCACGTCACTCTAAGCGCAATAGCAGCGTCGCCGACAACGTCCGTCACTTCACGCAGAGTCCATCCAGCACAGTGGTGCGTCAGAAGCAGAAGGTAATCTCCGACTGGATACCAGATGACCGGGGGGCACTAGGGGCGACCCTGCTGGCGGCCAGTCTTCTGAGGAAGGCTGAGAGTTGCAGGACCGCAGTCTGCTCGACGGAGGAAGGTGGCGAGGTCGGAGGGAGCTACCGCTTGCGCTTCGCTACAAGGCAGGCGGTCAGCTGGTCAGCAGTGCTGCGGCTACTTCTCCAGCGAGGATGACGCGCCAAGCTACCCGGACGGGAAACGTTCAAGAGGACGGGCGATCCTCCAGCTTCCCCCGGGACTGAGGTAAAACGTACTGCAAGCTGTCACCATGAAGAGCTCCCTCTTCGAGTGGAGAGGAAGCAGCGAGTCCCACGATCAAATAGGGAGCTAGGACGGCCGTCCCCGAGACGACAAACTTGAGGAAGGGCAGGCGAGGAGGAGGAGGAAGAGAAGACCAGAAGAAGGAGGAAGGAAGGGAGGAGATGCTCCCAAGACCTCTCTGCTCCGGGAGGGCGGGAAGACCCAGAGGTCAACAGCGCAGAAAAGAAAGCAGAGCACGAAACGGGAAGGGCGCGCACTGTAGGGATCGCGGTGGGAAGCACGAGGTTTCGCTTTTCTCTGGAGACCGGAATCACGGAGCTCCCAAGTGCTTTTTGAGCCGGAAAATTTGGAGCGCGTTAGCAGGGATCTACCCGCCGGCCCTGCCGCTTCCCCGGAGCCTTCTTCGTGGGGAAGGGAGAAGAAGGGGAGTGTACGCGCCCCTTTTCTTGGATGGCGCATCGGCGAAGGACCATCACCAAGGGGCGCCTGTCATTTGCGACACCGCGCCACGCGACCCCACGCCGGAAGGCGGCGAGAAGCCAGCTTCACCTTCCGACGCGCAGTGACCCATTCTGAAGGAAACCCCTCCCACACTAGTGGGGCTGTAGAAGATTCTCGTACCCGGAGGCGGGTCCGAGGTCGCCAGCAGCATGTGCTTCCGGGTTCCTCCAAGGGAACGCCGGTCCCCAGAGCACCACCCGTTCCCCCTGTGCCTCCTGCGGACGCGCGCCGCGGCGGGAAGCTCCCGCACTCTGCGAGCCCTGAGGCGGCTGGACGGAAGACGTCCCTCTTCTCCAGCCACCCACTGCTGCCATCCCCCGTCCTGCCCTTCTTCTTGGACTACGAAGACGGGGATCCTCAGAGGTTTTTTCCAGGACGGCGCTGCGAGACCAGGAGCCATGCGGCGGCGGGCGATGAGCGCACATCGCCAGGCCGGCTCTCCGTCACGTGACGTTGCGTCACGGGGTGAGTGCCGTATTGTTGCGTCACGAGACCAGAGCGCTTCTCCGCGGCGGCCACCAGAAGCGGCGTGCTTGACCCTTGTCTTGACTCGTGCTGCAGCAAAGCAGGTATGGACTTCCATGTACATTACTAAACGTCTGTAGAACGGACATTTTATGTTAACCAATACAAAATACCTTAAGAGGATGTAAATGTAACAGAAATCTGTCTAGCTTATAAGAATCATTAGGGATTAAATAAGGGGCAATTTTGTACTCATCCAAGCTTCATGATTCTCGTAACTTTATGATTTGTATGACCTATAATTATTAAGTTACTTATAATTAATGTAATTTCATATTGGAATGGGCAGAAAAGTGAGTTGTGCTGCTGATTCGAAAACATTGCAGAGTGGGTTCTTGCAAGGAGTCAGCACGGGGGCAGGGATGAATTGAAAACCGGTGAATTTTAAAATGATTCCTGTGATAACTCAAACTGCAACGCCTCTCCCTTCAAAGGAGCTGTCGCCTCCTTCGATGGCGCCAGGGTGCCTCGCACCGCCGCTGTCCGGAGACCGCAGATGGCGGCCATGCATGGCGCCGAAACTTGTGAGCCGCTCCGAGGCTGCTGAAGTCGGGGGCGGGGATGGGAAGAATCCAGGCCTCGGGGAGAGAGCAGCTAAGGACAAAGAGCCCTCAGAGGGACAGCGGCTTCCTTGCTTCCACTCTGTCCCCGCGAAGAAACCACCCAGGGCCCGGCGCGGCTACCGGGCTCCCCACTCTCATGGCGGGCAGAGTGCCCACTGCCGGAACAGCTGCAGTGGCAGTGGCAGAAAGAGAAGACAATGCCAGAGAGCGTGGCGCTTTCCCGACAGGGGGAATGGAGGAAATGAGGCTCCTCCAGACGGGCACCTCTGCCTTTGTTCAAGGCAGGACCTCTGGAAGGAAGCATCGGGCGCGGATCTCTCGGCAGCATACCGAGAGATCCAGACCCGAGGCGGGTACTTCCAGAGAGAATAAGGGCCTCCATGTTGCCCTCGAAGTCGGAAAGAGGCTGGTTGTCTTCAGAGGATTCGTCCGAGAAACCTCGAGCCCTCGTCGTGGACGCGCACACCTTTCGAGCTGGCTTCCGGCCACGTGCATCGACCCCAGACCTTCGCAAGCTGGGAACCCCCCGAGCGAGTGTTCCCCGGGCGGCCACGGCTTTAGAACACGTGCTTCCCGCCTCGGATGAGCCGAGAACCTGCTGCCTCGTAGCGGCAGCCTGCCGGACCCGAGTCTGAGGGGCGGCTCATGCGTCCAGAGCATCCCACGAGCGTGGACGCTGCCCCCTCCCACCCTTGTAGCGGGCGGAAAGCAAGGGGCCTCCAGGGGCAGCTCCGAGGGAGGCGGCAGGAAAAGATGCGCTCTTCACCTCGGGGCGAGACGGTGAGCGCGCCGCGGCAGGAGTTTGAAAGCTGCCACCGAGATGGCGCTGAAGCGAATGGTCTTGCGTCCTCCGTGCGGAGATGGCCGATCCTCGCCAGCACCTTCCCGCTTGAACAGGGAGCTTCCCTGTGCTCTTTGCAGGCTTTCGTTCCCATCTCTCAGCTCCATCTCACGTGTCTTTCGTTCACCAGAGGCTTCTGATCAACGAAGCACAGCACGGCCAGAGGCTTCTGGCCGTCAAGTGCTCGCTTCGAGCACCTTACGGAGGTGCCGGTGCAAAAACCATCTCCCTCCTCGGCATGCATTCCTGGAAAATGTTGAATGAGGACCCACGAGGGTCCCTCCCTGCTAAAGTGGGGGGGAGATCCTGTGCCTTGGAAGACAACCATGCAGTTGTCCACCCAGAGGATGTGACCCTTTTCGCTGTCCCAACACCAGAGCTCGGAAGTGGGAGGAGGCGCAAACATAGCATAACACGCAAACAAACAGAACAGAGGCGCAAACAGTCGCTGCTGATTTGCCCCCGTGCACGATGACCTCGAGCCTCGTGAGAAGTGCTGACGGTGGCGCACGCGAACGGGCGTCGCCGACGAAGATGGTTGTTCTCTCCAGCCGCAAACGTACCTTCTGGAAACCCTCTCCACTGTAGGTCTCCAGATTCTGTCTCGATTCATGGGGAAGGGGAGGGGGGTAGAAGGAGAGAAGGAGAAAGCGCCGAAGAGCTTTGTGAGCAGTTGAAAAAACGATAACTCACCAGGGCTCCACCAACGAGTGGACCCGATCGGATTGCAAGAGATCCCCTTGCGTCTCCTTCCGTGAGAAACGCATCTTTTGCCGACGAAAGTCCTTAGCGCTTCACGAGGGACCGACCTCTGTCCGGGTCGTCGCTTCCAGAGACGAACAGAGCGAAATGCTCTTGGTAGGCAGCGGGGGCGCCTCACCGTTACCGGTCTACGGAAGAGCGAGTTACTGTGTAGGAACGGGGGGGAGAGGACCAGCGTCAGAAACAAAGGCGTAGCGAAAACGTGAGCTGCCGCCGCAGTCTGCAGAGTTGCGCACCTCCGTCAATCACGAGGCGCTACGGTTGCCTGGCGGCGATAGCTGCGCTGGATGGGAGGTGGTAGCCCTGTGTGTGACGCGAGGAGGAGCTCGCAGGTGGCACGTCTCCGGGAGCGCAAGGCGCTTAGAGAGCGCTTAGAGGCGGAGGGGGGGAGGGGAGGAACGAGGAGGAGGAGGCTTGCCAGCGACAACGACACATTTCGTTGTCTAGACGACGCCGTGTGGTCTACCGCGATTATCGAGATCGAGAGTTTCGCCCTCGCGCGCCATCTCGCGACGTTCTCCAGAACAGAGCGATCTGTCGCCGTGCGCATCTGCCACGAACTCCTCGTACGCCTCTTCCTCCCCCCGCCTCCCGATCGAAGTGACCTCGCCAAGAGGAGAAGGTGCCTCTGATGCGTCTTTCTGCGAGCAGAACGGGAGGAACTTCTCACAGTTAGCGGGCAGGGACTGCCCCCACTCCAGGTTCCTGATTCCGCATGGCTCCCTAGGAAACGTCCGGTAGCTTCCGTCCTCAGTTTTTTTCCCACTCCCAAATTGGAAGAACCGAGTGAAGGAAGGTGAACGGGCCCACCAAATGTACAGGATGAGGAGTGGACAGGTCTCGAGGCAGTCACCAGCATTCCCACAGGTCTGCGCTTTACCTTTGACCGCAACTAAAGAAATGAACGTCCAGAGAACGAACCGAGTCCTTTCTGGAACACCAGAGAGAGGGGATGTCATCCAAGGGGAGCACTTGATCAGGGAAGCCGCTCTGGAGTCCACAAATAAGTCGAAATCAATAATGGGAGGAGGGAGGTCATTGGGCCCTGGTCCTTCCGGTGTCTCTCAGCCCGTGCTCTGTACGGACGGTGTCCTTCTCGGCTGCTGGAGTCAGCTGAAGTGACCTCGTCTCTCCCACCTCCCTCCTCCGTTGCAAGGCGCAGGGCAAGATGGCGACTGCCGTCGATGCTAACGGGATGCCGGGGGATTCCCTGGGACGGAAACGCTCCAGACGGGGTCTCCAGGGGTCGCCGCCGTCCGGGCGGCAGAGGAGTAGAGGTGGCCGCCACGCGCTCCCGTTTCACGCGAAGGGCGCCGCTGCAGCCCGGAAGGGAGCGCTCAGCTTCCGGAGGGGCAATGCAAAGCTGCCGAGACGCGGGGGCGGGCGGCCTCCCATCTTGAAGGAGGTCTGGCGGATTCCCTCGCAGCGGCGGCTTCCACCTACGCATCCCGCCGGACCCCACCTTTTCAGGGAAGGGACACCAAGGGCGTGGTACTGCCCGCTTGCTTCGGTGCTGCGTCACCGCCTCCGGAAGTGAGGAGGGGGGATCTACAGGACGTGCGCTGGCTGGCGAGTGGTCCGAGGGAGTGGAGGTCCCCCGGCGAGCAAGGATCCTGGGACCTGAAGAACCGGAAGTCTACTCGGAGGGTTACCCAGGAGACGCTCAGGTGCCGAGGCGCCTCCCCGCGGGAGGGCGCCCGCTTGGAGCAGGGATTGCATGCGGAGGTCGCCGCAGACGAAGGCTATCCACTGCTTCTGGAGCTCGTCCCTTTGACCCGTCCCTACGGCAGGGGTAGTCCGAGGGGGCTATGCCCCCTCCCTCCATACTCCGAAGGAAAACGCGGTGCTCGCGTTTCGACATCGGCTCTCCCTCGGTCAAGCGAGCCGATGCGGAAGCGGCGCGCTACCTGGGAAGGAGGTCAACGCGCTCCTCCGGAACTTCACCTCCCGCCGCTGCAGATCCGACGCGGAACGACCACTCGGCGTGCGAGCGGTCCGACGCGCCCGATCGACCTCCCGACGTCGTGGACGCGCCGTCGAGCGGCCGCCGGCAGCAGGCAGCCGCGCGCAAGGAGGACCGCTGCTGTCTTCATGAGTCCGCCGCGCCGCAAGGTCGACAGCCGGCGTCCTCGTCCCGGACCGCTCGTCTGCCCGGGTGCCGGAACGAGCGGCTCCAGGGAGGCGGTGTGCCTCGGGGAACAGGCGTCGTCGAACGGGACGGAGCAGCGCCAGATGCCGACGGGCTGCGGAGCTGTGCGCGGCGCGACGCGGCCAGGTCCGACTTGGTGATGGTGGATGGTCCTGCTGGCGGATGGTCGTTCCCGGTGGCCGAATGGTGAGGGAACGAGCGGGATCTTCTTTTCCTGGCAAGCACATCGCGCAGCAGCCGAGGCGGACGCGGTCTTTGGGGTGGCGACTGAAAGGTTTGTCTACCGACCTGAGGATGATGACTTTCTGCATGTGAGGTCAGCGGCAGCCACGTGTAGCACTTCCATTCAGAGTTGGGCAAGCTTGGGGAAAAGGATGCTGCAAGGTTCAGGACGAAGAACTTGGCAGCGAGGGTTTGCTCCAGCAGAAGTTTCTTCAGGGGCATTTCCTCAGGGTGAGCGCTTTGCGTCCACTGAACGACTGCGATCACTTGGTCGTCCCGAAGCAGTACAGTAGCTGACCATCTAATTAACAACATGGGTGAGACGCTGGATTGGGTGCGACCGCTTTGCTTAGAGCATTGAATTAAATATTTAAGTGGAGAATGCGTGGCATATTATTCCAGGGACGAGTGATCCCCAGAACGGCCATTTTCCTTTCAAGGTGGATAGATTTCCAATCTTTCGACCAAACTCCTTAATTCCAGCGAATAGTGATAGAATTTAATCCTAAAATTATTAAATTAAAGGCAGAATTGTGTTAAATATATATATATATATTCTGATTGTATTGTATATAATCTAGCACAGTTAGATTATATATATATCTAACACAACTTTGCCTTTGGTTCTGTATATATATATAAATCTAAATGCATATATATATGTGTGTGTGTATTTAGATTAATTTTATTAGAAATAATTATTAATACATGCTATGTAACAAATATATTTGATCAGTTGATCACTTTTTAATTGAATATCACATTTGCAATGATAATTTTTCCTGGAGAATCACAGACGTGCCATTGAAGCACTCGAATTAATAAATACATAACGTATTCGAAAAATGAAAAAAAAATGCAATTTATGAAAAATATCAGATAAAGTTAAATAAAGAGGATTTAGCTTACAGTTTTTAACTATTATATGCACGCATGGACCATGGATTGAAAGTTGTACCACGCAGACATTCTCATTGTAAAGTTCATTCAGAATTTATTCAGCTTTAAAACATTTATATCATAATTGCGATTCTTTTTTTCTCTATCGATGGTGTAGTTAAAACGTGGCAGGTGAGTTCGTTTCGGCATCCCGGATGAGTCCATTTTAGCATCCTGGTGACTGGGAACAATGCGTCCTTTGGAAATGCCGTTGGCTGTTACGACGCAAGGCACGCGGATTTCGAGATTCCCATGCATGCGGATTTGAGCTCGAACTCGGCAGCAGTTGGTTTCAAACGTAGAATTCCAGTTGATTGCTCCGAGGTGATTCCTGGCCAGCGGCCACGCCTAAACCTCAGACCAAATTGGTATTCTTCCGCGAGGGTGGCCACTCGAGGTTTTGATAGGTACGTGTTGTAAGCCCAAGGGGCCCAGAGCCCTTCTGGGATGACTTCCCATTTCAGCACTGGCGACTGGCGTCTCCTCAAAGATCCTCACCTCTTCCCAGGAGGATTTCTGCGGGGGGTCAGATAGGCGGAAACACTTTGCTGAGGAGCGCGCGGCTCCTGTCGGAAGGCACGTGCACGCGCACCAACGACTCGCTCTGCATACGAAGCGAAAGCTGTGTGGAAACTGGGCCAGTCCTTTGCTCCCGGCGAAGCGGCACCTCCAGTCTGGCGGACCTTGCGGACACGAAAGACCTCCAGGAGTGCTGTGTCCAGCTGGACTTACAGCCGCCACCATCGAAGAACATGGCTGCCTACTCCTCAGCGCCGCCGCCCAGCTCCGTCGAGACTCAGGGCACCTGAGGCAAGAATTTTCAGTCCTCTGGAGCTCCTGGGCCTACGTGTAGGGGCTCCCACTCACCCTTTCGACGCACCCAAGCTCTCTCCGGTGCGGAGCGCGCATCAGCGTCTCTTTCGGCGGAGGTGCCTCGCCAGAGAGCGAAAAAGGAAGTCCCGCAGCAACAGACAGAGGACAACATGAGCTGAGTCCGCTGCGCTCTGCAGCAGCTTCTTCTCAAATCGACGCCGGGCCCACTGCAGGGTTCAGCGTGGCCTTTCGTACCCTGGCGAACTACAGCTGCCCCCGCCGCCTCCTTCGCGGACTCCGCCTGCCCCACAGGAAGGAGCACCCGAGTCTGGATCGCCTGGAGGCGCCTGGTTGCAGGTCGAATCACCGGTCTCGCCTGCAGAAACGCCGCTTCGAGCTTTCAGGACCCTCCTCGAGGCGCCGTGGCGTTTCTGGAGGCCTACGAGATGGCTGATCCACTCGGTCCATAATGCCGAAAGGGCCATCCTCTGCCCTTTGGACCGGGGACTCTTGCCGTTTCAAACGGACTCATCCGAAATGCCCTTCCAGTCTGTCCCCTTGTTCTCCCCTTCCTCCACTCCCCCGACCTCACCTGGTCTCCCTGCAGGTCCCCGACCTCCCCCCGGGAGACTGCTTGTAAGGCTCACATCATGAAGCGCATGGCTGGACCGCCGGTCCAACCACAGTTCTCAGAAAATGTTTATTTTCTATTGAGATAAACTCCCCGGCGCACCAGGGTGACAGCACTGAAGGAGGGATCGGTGTCTGTTCCGTCGCTGAGACAACGGCAGCGAGCGCTGCTCACGGTCTCTCGCCAGTGTCTCACCCGCGCATTCAAATTTAGGGTGGCCATCGAGGTGTCGGGGCAGCGTGTCGCCTACGGTTAACTGAGGCCCGGAACTCGCGCCGTGGGAAGAGACTTGGCGCTTGCGAAGGTCGAGATTCTTTCCCGGAATAGGTGGGATGCGTTCCGATCTGTCTCGTCTCCTACGCACTGCTGATGCAAAGCAAGGACTGCTCGGAGCGAAATTCCCAGAAAGAGAGAGAACGAGGAACGGATACAAAGGAATGATGGTGAGCGAGGCGGGCATAAATCATATCTGCAGCCCGCCAACACAGAATCCAAACATCACCGATCCATTGTGACGAGCAGGCGGCTAAAAGGAAGTCCCCCTTTTCCTTTCTCTTTCCTCTTTCCGGGTTGGGGCAAAGGTCAGGAGTGTAACGGCTGCGAGCGGGGACAAGCAAGGAGGTTCAGTTGCTGTTGTTGATGGTGGTCTTGCCCTCGTCCTCAGAAGCGGTGTCAAGCTCCAAACCTCACGCACGTTAAAGGGAATGCTGAATTGTTGGTACGGTACACGTCTGTGCTTGTATTCCACACACGTTCGTCACGGACGTCTCCATCGGAAGAAGGTCGCGTGAAAATTCCCGATCAGAGAAGAAATCACGCATGCGCGCGTTTCCTCCCACATCCCCATGGCGCTCACGAATGCACGCCGGCTGAAATTTTGGGGTTCGCGGCGGCCATTTTGGTGCATCCGTTTCGCTTCTCGCCAGGTCATTCGTCCCGAACGGATGTCTCTGCAGAGCACCTCCTTGCCCGCGCACCGGCAAGCGGCCGCCATGTCTGTTGGGGGTCGGAGGCCCGGGGGGGTTCACGCACGTGGCCCACACATCAGCAGACCTCAAAGCGCGCGGACACGTTCCATGACGTGCTCTTGGAAAAACTTTCGCCTCGGGCGGTCGTCCCGAACCCCGTGCGGGTCGCTGTCGGAGCGCGGAAAGCCCGTTCGCCACCACCTCGGAGGATCCACTCGAAGCTCTGAAGAGAAGCGCGCTCCCGACGCGGGCTCGGGAGCGCGGCCTGCCTGCGGCGCTCGCGATGCCACCCGGGTACGCCGGGACCTTTATTCAAACATTTCAAGGGTCAGTACATTACGTGGTACAAGGCCCCACTAACGGCCAACACTACGCAGGACCTGCCGGGACGCAGTCCAGCGTGACTCTCCTCGGCAGTGGAAGGGGAAGGGGGAAAAAACAAAAAGAAAAATAAAACAATAAGAAAAAAAAGATAGAATTTGGAGGGCCGGGAAGGGATCACTGGACACTGGGAGGAAGGCCCATGCTTTGCAGGATGCCCTCGAGGTCCTCTTTCAGTCTACCCAGCTGGCGCCATCAGGTAGCTCTCTGCAGGAAACGAACAGCATACGGGATGACGTCCGTTACCATGGAATCTTCGTCGTCGGCTTCACTCCAGGCCGCCACAATCCCACGGATGCAGCAAAGTGCTGCCAGGGCTGCGGCTGGCTGCAAGGCGTCCCTCACGAAGAGAAGACTGTGAACATTCCTGGGGTTGCCGTCAACCGGTATCCCAAGGGTCGTTCCGAAAGGTTCCCACAGGGGCCGGAGAGCAGGGCAGTCAACTATAAGGTGGGGGAGGGACTCCCGATCCCCACACCTGGCACACTCTTCCCCGCGTCCAGTGGAAGCGGCGCGCGTTGCAGGGTAACCCCCAATGCAACAGCAGCAGCACCGATTCTTGCCACTTCATGGGGAGAATCCTGGATCCATTCAGCACTGGGGGCCACTTCAGATCATCCGTCGGGATGCCGAGCAGCTCGCCCCGTTTCAAAAGTTCTCGCGGTAGGATGCTCGGGATCGTGGCGCCCGCCAGTTCTCCCATGGTCCAACCGCTCATCATCTCTCTGCCTGCGATACGGCAGGAGACTTGCCACCTCGGCTTCCGACGGTTATAAAGCGCCCTTCTCATAAAGGGCATCGCCGTAGCAAGGGGGGTCCTCTCCGCCCACGTGCAACTGGCGGGAAATTCCAGAAATTTCCAATGCGGCGCTGGCGGGGGTGGCACAAGCGAATGGAGGCGCCCGCGCTGCCGCTGTTCCATCGGGCCGGCGAAGCGGAGCGAAGAAGCCCGACGCGCCCGACCTCCGGGGCTTTCTGCTGAAGACTGCGGGCGCTCTTCCTCCCGCGCCCTTCGCAGCAGATTTGCGAGCGGCACGGGAAAGCTTCTTCGCCAAGCTTCTGCAGAGTCCCGTCGTTTCCCGAACGTGGCCGCGAATCCTCCCTCCTCGCTTTCAGCAGCAGGGAGCAGAAAAGGACAGCGGGCCGGCCTTTCGATCCCATCCTCTTCATCCTCGTACTTTCTCCACGCCTTGAATCATCCACCCGTCCGCCCACGTTTGGGTCTGCTGCACCACTCCAGTCGGGGCAGCCACTCCTCCCAAGCGCTGCTGCGTCCTCCTCCCCTCTCCCTCCCTCCCCCAGAATAGACCTCTTGGGAGGCAGCACGCGCAGGCTGCCACCCGGCGGACTCCCTAAGACTCCCTGAAGGCGTTGGGCCTGCCGGAACACGACGACACGCATCCGAAGTCTCCTTGTCCGACACGGAAGGACCCGAGTGGCGCACGTTCTCGCGCGCGCGTCTCGCCGCCGCCGCCGAAAGCCAACGATCCGTTTCCGCGCCCACCCCTCGAAAACCCAGGAACACACGCGATCCTTTTTTCCTTCTTCTTCCTTCACCATCCTTCCTCTCCTGAGAACACACCTTCCCGTCATGAGGAAACGACCGGCTGCCCCTGTACCACTGCAACCGGCAGCAGGGCTCACCAGCTCGGAATACGGGAACTCACGCTACACCTGAGAACAAAAAGGCATGGAAACGGAAGTGAGGGAAAAGCGTGAGAACAATCAGCCAGCGAAAGGGCAGCGAAGGGGGAAAGGATACACGTCCGAGGGTGGGGAGTGAACAAAAAAGAGAAGGGAAGGCGGCGACGGGAGGATTTCCGGGCGCGCGAGGGATCACCTGCGGTGTCCTCTTGTCCTCGTCGCGGGGGCAGGTCTGCTGTCTTCCGGTGGGGGCCCGCCGTTGGCGTCGGCAGAGTGGTCAGGGTGGAACGCGTCGCCCCGTACGGCCGGCCGCCGCTCGCGAGCCGACGGAGGCTGGGTCTTCGCCAGGTCCAGGGCAGGGGGAGGGCCGCCTCCCGCGCCGCCGCCGCACCAGACGTGTTCCTCGATCTCTCCCGCCCGGCTGTGCTGCCTCCAGCCGCAGGGCGCGCGAGTCGAGAGGGGAGCGAGCGAGCAGCAGCTTGCCGCCCGTCCCCCCCCCCCGTCTTCTTCCTTCGCCGGCTTCCCTCGGTTGGTTCGCGCGCCGGCAGATGGCGGCAGCGGCGGCTCGACGGACGCGCTCTCCGGCGAGCAGGCACGGAAGCTCCGTCGTCCCCCGCGCGGAGTGGGGCGACGTGCTGCGGCGTTGCGCGAAAGGAAAGATACTTCCTTTGGTTCGCCTGATGCATTTATTTCCGGGCACACGAAATTTTGCATCAAAATTTCGAAAGTAACGGGACACTAGAAGGGATACGAACCAGGAAGGAAAACATGAAGAGGTGCTGGACATCTGAATTCGTGTCGTTTTCGGCGGAAAAATTCGTGCGTGTTTATGGGGGGAGGGGGGCATGAAGGAATCGTAAGGAGAAGGGCAATGCAGCTATGGCTAAATAGCAAGCATAGAAGGAATTAAAAACGTGAAGAGCAATCGTGCGTAGAGTACTCCGAGCAGACAACTTCAAAGGACAAGGGAAGTGGAAGGAGGATGAAAGGGTGATCGGATTACACGGACTCTGGTTGCTCCCACCCAGCTTTCACGCAGATCTTTTAAAGCCTCCTCATTCGGGAAAGCCGCCAGGTCCAACTCGTGGCACATCCCCACAACGGCAGCGTCTGGGCGCCAGGTTTCCTCTGGCGACGCGTCCGCTCCCGCGAGGAGCCGTTTCCAGGACTCCAGTGCACGTGACACACCACGAGGCCGCTAGGGCGGCGACACTGGCGGCAATGCCGGTGCAGCAGAGAAACCTCCCGCGAGGTGTCCTGGGGTGCCAGCAGGGCGATGCGCCATGCCCGCACGGTGGGGTCAATGTCCGCCCAAGCTGCAAGCCTTCCCGCGCTCCGGCGGTCGAGGAGGGGTGGCAAGAAGGCGTCACGCAGCCTTGGTTGCATCGAACACACGCGCTTCTTTGAAATGAGTGAGGTGGTCCCTGGCGGCATCTTTGCAGCTCAAAGAAGGCACCCGGGGATCCCTTGGACTGCCAAGGAAAACCGGTTCCCTATTTGGTTTTATTCTTCCCGTGGACGGAAGCTTGGCCGCGCGTCCTCCCCTGCCGGTAGTCCCCGTCGGAACTTTCCACGAGGCAGGAGACCAGAGGAAAGCACCTATTCTTAAGAGGCGTCCCGAACGTGTGGGGCGCTTGGGGAACCACACACGCCCCGGTGTGGAGAAACTTCCTCACGGGGAGAGGTCGGGTCTTCAGACCTAAGGTTTCGCTCCACGCACCTCCCACAGTTCGGGTCCAAACACCCCTGCGTCCAGTGATGCCGGCGGGTCGTGGGCAGGATCAACAACCTCCCTTGCTGCATGGCTGCCTTCCCTGAGGGAACACATGGGCAGCAGCCTCCGGCTACATGGGAGGTTCGTGTGGAAAACCCCGGAAGGAGGTCTGGACGAATAGACGACGGGCCAGCTAACGGACGCTGCGACCCCAAGTGCTCTCTACTGCACTGGAACCTCCCGTGCAACGACCACCGGCATCACTGGACTCGGGGGTGTTTGGACCCGAACTGTGCGAGGTGCGTGGAGCGCGAATGCCTCCCTCATCTGTTAGTGGATTGTATCGCCCTCCAGTCCCTCTGGGAACGCTTTCCCGCGGCCCTGGGAACAACCGGCGGCAACTTGAGGGGCGCTTTAAGACCCCTCCTCTCACGCGACGCATTTCGGCCGCAGCCTCGCTAGCAGCCCTCTGCTGCCTACGCGGGATCGTCGCTGCACGGAGCGACGCAACAGGAGGACCCAGCGATAGGGATGCCGTCCACTTCGCCGTCCTTTTCATCAGGATGGCAACAAGATGGCCCCATGTGAACAGCATTATCCAGCACGACCTTGTCGGCATCCTACAGAGGACGCACTGGACCGCCACCAGCAGAACGCGATCCCTTCCCACACACACACACACCTCAAAGTTATTTATTTAGTTTTATTTTTGTTTCCTTTTTTTCCTGTTTGCTCCCTCCCTGCTGCTGCCGTGGTGGACCTCACCGGTCTGCACACCGGTTATCTGGCAGGCTCACATCATGAAGCGCATGGCTGGACCACCGGTCCAACAACAGTTCTCAGAAAATGTTTATCTTTTGTTGAGATAAATGCCATGGCGCTCGGGTGGGAATCGAGTTGCACACGCCGGGGTGGACCTGGGGAGCAGCAGCAGCAGATGGTCCCCGTAAGCCAACATGGCGGGCGTACCGGGATACGAGCTTCGCAGGGTTGCCAGAGTCTCCCTGTAAGCTCTCAGCAACAGTTCGAAATAGGTGCTGAAGGGCGGGGGGCTCAGTTGTTGCTTTGCCGCATCCCGCGTCACCCTACCCATATGCGATCTGCCCTATCTGTTCCGCCTTCAGGAGGTTTTCGCAGGGAGCATTCCTGCTTCCGGCGCTCCCGCCCACACCAAGAGAAATCTTCCTCCGGTATCGCCACGTTAGTCGGGCGACCCCGTAAAGCAAGTTCACCTCGAAAACGAAGATAGAAGTCCGGGGCATAACCCCCCTCCCCCACCCTAAGAGAAGGAAGAGCCGTGGCTGATGGATAGGAAGGAGAAGCCTCCGCCATCTTGAAAATCCCGAAAGAGGAGGCCAGGATGGCTGGAGGAATTCCCTTCCGAGACCGCGCATCGGAGCGCCTTGAGGGTTCCCAACAAAAGGCGTTGGGGGCCATGCCCGGAAGGCAGGCAGGTGGTGTGCTGAGAACGGGAAGTTCCCAAAGCGGAGCGTTCCTAGAGGGAAGTTCAGACGTCCGCGACGTGAGCGACGCAGACTCTCCAGGGGCGGAGGTCCCTAAAGAGTGCTCGTGACGCCCGCGTCCGCAAAAGTCCACCGGATGGGGGCTGAGGGAAGCGACAGAGGGGAGGAAGCCGCGCCCCCAAGGGTCATGTTCGAAAGGCATGCTTGGTCTTTGTCAGGCGACCTTGGTGACGTAGTAACGGCAGCTCTCTTTCTTCGCGGGTGACATCAGGGATGCCGGGGAAAGGCACCGCGGAATAGCGGACGTCCCTCGAAGCAGCATCCCAGTTGACATGGGGACGGTGACGAGGCATGAACACGTCCGAGGCAGGGGAGTGAACAAAACCGAAGGGAAGGCGGCGATGTGTGACGTTCCCGTTTCAAGTGGGGACGGACCGGCTGTCCCTCGCAAAGCTCCGCCGCCGCACCAGACGTGTTCCTCGATCTCTCCCGCCCGGCTGTGCTGCCTCCAGCCGCAGGACGCGCGAGTCGAGAGGGGAGCGAGCGAGCAGCAGCTTGCCGCCCGTCCCCCCCCCCCCCCCGTCTTCTTCCTTCGCCGGCTTCCCTCGGTTGGTTCGCGCGCCGGCAGATGGCGGCAGCGGCGGCTCGACGGACGCGCTCTCCGGCGAGCAGGCACGGAAGCTCCGTCGTCCTCCGCGCGGAGTGGGGCGACGTGCTGCGGCGTCGCACGAAACGAACCTCCCGAAAGATGCACGGCGCTCCTTGGGTCCTCCTCCTGGATGCGGAAAGCTCGTTGGTGCTGAAAATCGCATCCGCCCGCGGCGAGCCGCTCGAGCGAACGTGCAGTTCCAGGGGTGCCCTGCGCGTGGTCTTAGATCCCCGTCCTGCGGCTGCTCAGGAATCCGTGGAGGAGAAGCTCCACGGGTGTGGGTCCCTGGCGACGTGCGCGGACGAGGCGGGATCAGAGTCGCCAGGCCAAGCAGCGACCGGTGCATCAAAACCAGCAATGACCACAGAACGGTTGGAGATGTGGATGCGGGGGAAGACACAGCGACACCAGCAGTGGATGATGGACTATCGCCAGGTCGCCGTCGCCGTTAGGGATTGCTGATGTCTGTGCAGAGGAATGGAGAAGAGCCGAACCGCTCGCGGCAGCGACACCACCGCCGTCTGCGGTCGTTTACCGGGGCACACGCGTCCAGGGAAGACGCAACCGGAGGGAGATCCAGCAGACGAATCTCCGGCGCCGGACGGGCGCCCGGGAGACCTGGCGGGAACGGCCGATCGGTCCTCCTTCCCGGTCGGCGGCCGGATGTTCTCAGCGCCGGCGCGGCTGCGCTGCCCACCTCTCACTTCCGACCCAAAGTTTCCCCGCTTGCCTGCACTCGGGCGGAAGGGGAAGACGGAGAGCAACGTGGCTGCCCGAACGCCCCATCTCTTCGCGCGCGGAAACGGGCGCTTCGGAAGACGGCGATTGGTCGACCCCGCCGGAGCGCCATCTCGGAGCGTGGAAGGGCAGGGCAGCTCGGCTCCCGCTCCGCGACCCGGAATCTGGGATTTGGCGGCGGCGAGGGGAGAGATCCCTCCTCGCGACGTCGCCACCTGAAAAACGAGGCGTTCCTTCCTCCGCCCCAGGAAACGAGGGGGTCCCAGTGAGATGGCAGCAGGCTCCGTCGCCAGCTGGCTCCCAATCCGAATTCCTCTCCTCCTCCTCCTCCCCGCCCCGACCTCGAAGAAGGAATCGAACCAGGACAGAGCACGTGTGATAGGTGTCAGAGCATCAGCGCAGGGGGGGAAGGCGATCACGAAGGGCGCGTAGGGGCGACTTGCCAGGAGAGAGCCGCAGCCACACATCCGGGTGCCGGGCGCTTCGCAAGGCGCTCGCAGCGCACTCGTGCGCTAGGCGGCCGACTGCGGAAGCGGTTGCCCAGTGAAGGCGATTGCGCGTGCGCGGGGGCATATGCAGACGCCACTGCTTCTCGCCAAGTCCGTTGCACTCGCTCGCGGGCGAGCGGGCAGCAGGCTCTTCCGGCGCGCCGCTCCCGTGGCGTTTCCGGCTACTGAGTGGAAAGGGAATGTGGGAGGGGAAGGAGGTCTCCTCCTAGGGGCATCGACCAAGGGAGGCGTGCCCGTCTCAGGACGAAAAACAAAGCGGCCCCTGCCTGCTGCTGCTGCTGCTCACCGAAAGACGGCGCCGCCTCCGTGGAGCCTTCCGACATGCTCCGGAGGGCGGCGCTCTGCGAACACGCGGAGCCGGCGCCCTCCCCTCCTTTCTCTTTCGGCCCCCCGTCGAAGCGGTGCGGGTGTGGGTGGGGGGGTGCCACTAGGCTCTCCTTCCCCGCCCCCTCCCGTCCTTTCCTTGTCTACGGGAAGGAAGGCGGTTGTGCCAGGGGAATCCCCAAGGAGGGGAGGGACATCGGCGGGGGGAGAGCCCGAAGAGAAAGAGCGAGGTGCCGCGGGTTTCCGAGCGACCACACGACCGCCGGTTGCCCCCTGCGAGCTCCCGTGCTATCTCCCTGGCAACCGAGAAGAAACCGGCGCGTAAGGGTGGGCAGTGAAGTGAGCGTGAGCGACCGATGCTGTGTGCGGCGCGAGTGCGCGAGACCCGAAAAGGTGGATCCCCTCCCTCCCACCTCCCCTCTCCGGCTTTCCGCACGGCCTCCCCGGGACTTCTTCCGGTGCACACTCTGTGCCTCCTCGATGGGAAAAAGGAGGGAGAAGGGCAGCTCCACGTCCCATAGCGAGCTAACGACTCTCTTCTCCCCTCCCTCCTCCTGCCCTACTGAGACCACCATCACGATTACTGCTATTGCCACTTCTGCTACTACTAGCACTACTGATAGTCTTACTGTTTCGACAAATACCACAGCTAAAATTGCTACTACTACTACTACTACTATTGTGATTCAAGCTATTGCTGCTATTATTATTACTGTCACTACCATTGCTACTGTGAATGCTGATTACTGCTGCTGCTGCTAATGTTACTACTTCTACTACTATTGCTACTGTTACTACAAATACGACTGCTTCCAATACTATTATTATTACTACTGCTACTGCTAATATTGCGACTCCTACTACTAGTAATACTACTTCAGCTGCTATTATTACTACTGTCATTATTACTACTACTCCACCTAACTCTAGTACCTCCACTACTACCGCTTCTACTACTACCTTAACTACCTCTAGTACTACGACCACCTTCACTACCACCTCTACTACTGCCGATGCACCCGTTTGCTTCTCCTAGCTTTGGGGGTGACGAGGGGGACTTCGCGAGCGTTACCTCCATTTCGGGGAAGGGGTATGCGCGGGCTTCTGCCCCACTCGTGGGGCCAGCTGACGTATGAGGTGGGGCGCGAGCGGGTCTGCCTCTTCCAGAGACGCGTCCGCAGGCGGTCTCTGCGCTTCCGGAGCCATCGGAGCGCGTCGCGCGGGCGGCAGCCGCTCCGTTTCCTTCCTGCTCGGACGCAAAGAAACGCCTCGGCGTCGAGGCCGCGGTCACACTTCAGACGTTGCTAGGCGACAGGTCCGCTCACGGGGGGGGGGGGGGGGAAGACCGATTCGCCGGCAGGATGTTGACCAGCCGCGGATGCCATGGCCGGCGCCTTCCCTAGCGACCCTCTCCGAGGTCGGCCGGGTCTTCGTGAAGTCCAGGGCAGGGGGAGGGCCGGCATCCCTGCTCGGTGGGGAGGCTCTCCGCCGCCGCCCGCCCTCTGCTTGCGCTCCCTCGCTTTGCCGATACTTGGCCGCGGGCGGCTCGCTCGCCTTGCCCGGGAGCCGCCGCCTTACTTCGCCGACCCAGGGCATCTCTCTCCAGGCAGCGGCTGACTGGACGGAGCTCACGACTGGCGGCTCCGCACGACTCGACCGCTGCGCAGCTCTGCTCGGTCCGGAGGCGTTTCGGGGGACGGGAACCAAGTACTCCCTTATGCGCCCGCAGGAAGGCCAGACGGCAGAAGGACCGCGGTAGCCCGGCAGCCTCGTTCGGGCCCTCCGGGGGCACCCCTCAAATCCAGCAGAAGGGGTGGCAGGAGGAGACCAGCTGGTCGCGGAGGCAACGCACGCGCCACAAAGGAGTTTCCGGGGTGGAAGGTGTGCAGGAAGACCCCAGGGGAGGAGGCAACGCGCCCTGCCTCCGGCGAATGCGCTCGCGTCCAGTCCACCCTCACCGCCAACGCCGCCGATGGCTCCCCTCCAGAGACGTTCGAAAGGCGGACCGCCGTCTCGCGACGCGGACGAGCACCCAAAACGGCACGGAAAGTTCCACACAGAGAGGAAGCGTCCTCCCGCGCGTTTCCGGATGATGGCCGCCCAGGTGGTCCTTCGGTAACGTGAGCGCCGGTTTCCAGCCGGCCGCCTCCGAGTGCGCACGTTTTCATTGCCTCCTTCGCAGTTCCTACGCGCCTCTGCGCAGCCCTAACCCGAGTTTCCCACGGGCTGCGAGGTGCCCTTTGAGTGACGTGCGTTTCCAAAACCCAAATCCTTTTCGAACGTGGGGTTATCTAACCTGAGGGAGCGAGCTCTTACTGGGAACGGCAAGCTCCAGAGCACGGAGGAAGGGGCAAGAAGCACCCGCGGTAAAAATAAAGAACGCGGGCATAGCAAAAGTAGGGGAGATGCGGAAGGGAACCGAGGAGGTGCCGCTCGAAAAAGAGTGGTCTAAAAGAACTGCATCTGGCAGAGGAATGGTAATGGTGGATGAAGGGTTTGTGTGCGTGTGGGTCTTCACTAGACGAAAGGAGGAACAACCCTCCGTGGTTTCACTTTTCACATCCAACGAGGGGCGTGGTGGATGCCACTGGAACTTCCGAACGGAATGCGTAAGGAAGCTTCCAGGTGCGATCCCGAAACCGAAAAGGCCGATGCAGCAGCAGTCCTCAATAAAAGTCTTTCTGCCTCCGATGGATGAGCCAAGGCGAGCCTCTCGGCTTTTTATGGATTCCACAGCTGGCGCGGGATAAAACGGAAAGACGTGCAAAGTACGGCAGAAGGTGTGTTCCGCTGCCTCGTCTCAGAGAACCATTGGAGTCGAGGTGAGAATCCTTCGACCGAAGAGACGGCCAGTCTGAGGTCTCTTTGCCGATCGAATGGCCAAAATTTCCCCCCCCCCTTCCCCCCACCCCCCTCTCTCTCGTCTGGGAGTGTTTGACAAGTCTTTCGTTTCCTCGTGTCACGCCAGGCCCCCACCTCGTGGGGAAAGAGTCACGCAAAAGACTCTTTTCCCAAGCTCCTGATGACACTCTTTGTCTACACCTTGTCTGCAAGATCTGTCCTTCTCCATTTCGTCCTTTCCACTCTTCTCCCCTCGGTCCCCGGTTCCTTGCCCTTTCTAAAATTCTTATCTGTGGGCACCGCGCGTCTTCGGTCAATTGGGTCCGACGGCATGCGAACGCCAGCAATTAGAAGGCTGTGAGCTGGCATGGAATAAATGGGTGGCACCCTTCTCGCAGGTTCTCGCAGTCCGTGAATCTATGAAAATTTGATAGAATTTGGATGCCCCCCAAACAAAAAAGCCATCGACCACAATTAAGAGACTGCTCATAAACGGCCGCTTTCGCGTGAAGCATTTGGAGGTGTACAACGGGAAGATGATGTTCGGCCTGCGTCAAGGAAGCTGTTTTTGACGTGATTGGGCTGCTGCTGCCTAGAAGCAGGAATGGGGGGGGGAGGCATTTCATTTCTCTATTCACGATCGTCCTCCCATTTGAAAGTATTAAAATTCCTTTTTTGCCCACTGATTTATTAGATTGGAAACCTGCCTATGTCGTTGTGTCCTTAATTTTGCCTGTCGCCGTTTCGTTTTCCCATTTTCTTTCTTTCCTTTTTTGCGCTCCATGCATTCCTCGACCATCTCTGATTGAATTCCTTTCCCGCTGAATACATTTTTTTTTTTTTTTTGCTCCCCCATTATGTTTCAGCATTCGTTTCATTATGCCTTGTGGATTAGCCACCTTCGAATTGCAGTCGACGTGGCTGCTGCTTGTCGAATCCCTTTTTGGAACACATTTTGAAAAAATTAATCCTTTTTGGGAAATCGTTCTGGAATGGCAGTCAGCATGCCGGTAACGGGACAGAAAGAGGGAGAGAGTCAGAGGGCCGCTTGGGCAACGTGCGCAAGAAGGAAATACTTTCAGTGTAAGTAAAATTGAAGAAAATCGAGGGAAAAGAAAGACCGCTAGAGTATTTTTTTTTTTTTTTTTTTTTTTTAAAAAAAAAAGAAAAAAAGAATCGGCTATGATATGACAAAATGAAAATTGGGGCGATGGGTTTGGTAAGGAGCAGTTGTAGGGAGCAAGCTTAAACTGGCAACTTCAAGTATGAACCTACGATTGGAGTGTACACCAGTGTACACAATTCACTCGACTCAAATGTCGTCGAGCTATGCAAAATGCATGCATCCACTTCTTACCCCCTAACATGTTTTGAAATTTTTCTCCTTTTTGGGTTGCCGCTGAATAAAACACAGGATTGTGCAGTTATAACTCATGTGAGGATGCACAGTTATAAACAGGAAAAAATATATATACATATTTTTTATTTTTCCGTTTTTCGGACCGACAGAATTTTCCAATTTTGCCCTCAACGTACTGGAAAGAAACCAATCTTTGAGGGAATTATTTTCGAAACGAGTTCATTCTCACCTTGAGAATCCTATCGATTCTATCGAATATGGAGGTGTATCAAGGGAGAGGGAGAGAGAGAGAGAGAGAGAGGGAAGGAGAGAAAAAAAAATAAAATGGGATAAAAAAAGGGAGGGGAAGAAGAGGAATAAGAGCCAGGGTGAGGACGAGGAGGAGGAAAAGGCTCTAAAATAGCATGGAATTTTCGCTCAGCTTGACGGACGCCAAGCCGGATTTTCGCTTTGCTGGAATTTTTCCGGCTCGGTCCCCGGGTAAGCGCGGCCATGTTTGTGATCGATGGCGGGAAAGCAGGAAGCCATGCGCATTGTAGTTGCATAGGTTGTTTACGGAGGAGGTGCCCCATTGTGAGCGTGGCTCGAGCGTTCTGTCAATAAGTTGACAAGCAAAAACCGAACTAAAATGGCTGATGTTGTAGTCGAAGACAAGCAGTAAGTGTATCTTGGTCCATTTGAGAGCCGCTTTCTCGTATCATTGTTTCCTATGTAAAGGTTTCTTTCTCCCCCCCCCCCCCCCCATTTTTTTTTCTTTTTGGATTCTGTGCGGTCGCAAACGGCAACGCCGGCTTGCCGCCGCTGCTCCCGCAGCAACGCTACGAAAACGGAGGCGTCTCTCGCACTCCATCTTTCAGCAAGCTCCGAGGTCCTGGACCCTTGTTCCAGAACTGCTCGGTCCGGCGGTGTCTTGACGAGCAGGACCGTGAAATGAAAAAAAAAAAACAAAAAAAGAAAAAGAAAAGAAAACGGTTGGAAGTTCCCGTCCCGGCGACGAGTGCCCCTATTCTTTCGCGTGGCTTGTACAGAGATAAGTGTACACCCGGCGTTTCGAAAGGGGTCACTTGGTCCCGGGACGATGCGCGAACGTTTGCACCACCGCGCGAAGATTTTTCTCCTCCCCCCCTTAAAAAAGAAAATGCCGAGTACGGATAAAATGAGAAGGTTTTTGCAGAGCTCGCGTTTTCAGTGCTCGTAAGCAAAAAGTTGCAACCGTTCGTCCCCCCCCCCCCGACGGCAGCGTAAAATAGGGGGGGGGGGGGGGAAGGTTTGAGCGTCGGAACGTGTAGGTGTTCGGGGACCGAGATGGTGGGAGGGGGGGGAGGGCAGCATCCCCACGGGTGTGTTTGTGCCACTCTGGGACCCCTGGACGCGAGGTGATTTGAATTCTCTGCACGTCACCTGGAGGTCCCCCTCCCCATCGGTTTTTCCCTTTTTCCATCGGGTCGAGCAAATCCGCCGTGACCCAAATGGGATCTTCAGTTTCAGGAAGGAACCGAAGAGTTCTCGGCTGTCGACGCAGAGAATATATGTGTGTGTGTGTGTTTTTCAAGCGTTACTTTTTATGTTCCCCCTCCCGGTGGAGTACCGCGCGTCGCCCCAGGCTACGTTCCACGTGACTTCGGTTTCGCCCGTCCCCACCGGGAAGGAAGGCGAAACTGCCGGCCCCCGCCATGTGGGAAGTGTGTGTGTGTGTGTGTGTGTGTAGCACCCATTCGTTGTGCGTGCGTGTTTTTGTGTTGTGTGTTGTGACCTGACCAGCGGCGTTCCTCAACCCTCGTCGGAAGTCTCGTAGTGCACCGGCGAACTCCTCTCCGGCCGGGCAGCTGTTCCGACCGGTTTTGACCCACCCGTAGGAATAAGTCGATGGATACCGAAATAAAAATTCACTTATTTTTTTTTTTCCAAGGGACTGTTGGCCATCCCTGCGTGTTTTTGGTGCCGATGGCGTTTTTTCTTTTTTTTTACGTTGTTGTTGTTTGTCTCCTTGCCTTTGAGCGCGCGTATTTATGCCCCAAAGTGCAACTAATGCTTGAAAATTTTGTGGACATCTTTGACGATCAAATCAGTGCTACAAAAAATGCAACATGTGAAAATGTTTTTTGTTTGTTTGTTTCTTAGTACATGCGTCGCACCATGGCTACTGCTGTGGTGGCCGTCTCACCAGTGGCCCCATCGGGCTGGTTCACTTCTCCCAGTGAGGTGTCGGTATTGCAAGGAATGTATCTGGGGGTTCATTAGCTCGTTTGCCTGCAAACGTGCCTAAGTATATACATATTTTCGCATTGCGAGCGATTTCTCAGTACGAGTGTGTGGACGAACCCTTTTCCCCTCAGACAGACAGACAGAAACACGTGATGAAGTTTTGCTTCCACTGGGAAATCATGTCGATCATTTAAGGGGGAAAGCATTTCCTTTGATGATGAATGATGGATTTTTTGGCTCCTCACCCATTTTTTTTTTTTTTTTCCCTACGAGTTTGCATGGGAGAGTGCTTGACATGAATATGGTTCCTGCTTTCCTTCCTCCCCCTTGTAGCTTGAACTACTTTGTGGCTAATTGCTTTCCTTCCGGGTATTTATGCTTTCCTTTTTTTTTTTTTTCTTTTTTCTTTTTTTCCCTTGCAAATACAGTTGCGTTGAAGGTGCGTGCATGGGGTGTACATGTATTGTGAAAGAACCGTGCATCCTTCGCGAGAGTTGTGTTTCTAATTGAAATTTTCCGTACAGAAATGAGGTAGAAGTCGCAGCGGAAGAGAAGAACGCGGAAGAGAACGGAGTTGAGGAAACGAACGGCTGGAAGGAGAAGACGGAGAGCGAAGCTGCGGAATCAGGTATTGCTTTCTCAACGCCCCGGTAACGGTTTCTCACCTTTCTCTCCCCCCCTCCCTCCCTTCCCCCTCCCTCCCTTCCCCCTCCCTCCCCGAAAAAAGACCAAGAAGCGAAGGAAGAGGAGGAAGCGGACAACGAGGAGGAGGCAGCGCCCAAGGAACCCGTGAAACGCAAGAGCGTTTCCTCCAGCGATGTGGAAGCTCCCAACGAGGAGGTGGTGGTCAGTCCCGAAAAAAAAGCAAAGGTGGACGTTACAGCTGGCCACGAAGGCGCGGAAGTAGCTGCATAAACATGTTCATTACACTTGATTCCGGTGTTTGTTATTGAGACGTGGTAAATTTGGGATTCGTAGTCAAGGTTGGCATCACCGATTTGAGTTTCTCTGTAAAATAAAACAGAAAAATGAAAAGAAAAAAAAAAAAGAAAAAAGCCTACACACACACACACACACACACACACACACAAAAAAAAAAAACAGAAAAAAGACTCGCGCGGTGTTTTCGGAGCTGCTGGTCGTGCTCCCGAGGGGTAGGGGAAGAGCCCCCCCACCCCACCGCGTCTCGTTCGCGCCCGAAAAGCCTCTCTGTGTGTGTGTGCCGCGGAAAAAGGAAGCGGCGGCGTGGGAAATGACCCCCGAGGGCTGTTGTGTGTGCAGGGGGAACGCCCTCCCAGAGGAGCCCTTCCTGAAGCAAATCGGGAGGCACGTCCTCCTCCCGCCTCCGCATACGTGGAGGAGGGCGGTGTGTGTTTTTTTTTTTTTTCTTCCGTACGTGTACACGCCGCATCGTACTCGTATCCGTAAGCGGCGGTTGCGCCGGTCACGAAGCGGAGAGCACTGGGGTGGGAAGTGGCTGCTGGCGCAGCTTTGGAACGATTCCAGCGCGAGGATGCTGCTATACTTGTAAGTAGGCAGCACGCAGACTATTAATAAATCTCCCGTGTTTTGAGTGCTCGCGCATGAGCCGGTGCAAGGTCGGGTGTTTTTTTCTACGTGATGGCATGTCGCGTGCGCGGATCCGCAAGTACCCCATCCCGTCTTCGAGATGAGCGTGCGGGAACTGCGGAGTCTTCGCCCCACGGGTCGTTCCGTCTCGACCTTCCGCGCGCCGCCGGGAGACCCCAGGGCTCGGCAGCGTGCGGACGGGTCTTCAGGCCAAGAGCGGCGCGATGGTGGACTCGGGCAGGGTTTTCCGTCATCCAGGGAAACGCGCCGAATCCGCCCCCGGGGGGGCTGCTGCGAGAAACCAACTGCACGCCGCGCCGCGTTCGGTCAAGTTTTTAGAGATTTTCCCGTTTGCCTTCGGGATAGTTACAGAGCGTGCCTGTGGTCAGCGCTCTCCACCTTTCCGTAGAGCGAAGAACTCCCCGCCAGCGTGCATCAACAAGGTCGTCGTAATTTCTGTCGCGAGTCCTCAAAAAAAAAAAAAAAGAAAAAAAAAAAAAGAGGAACCGATCGTGAACCAGTTTCTCCGAAAGATGCAGTCACGCATGCTTCACGTTTCCATGTATGCGAAGGGAGGAGCCTCTCTCCCAGAAGAGGCAGTCTGCTGCCGCCTCGATTCCTCCCGCCGTGGAAGGAAGGTAACACTGAACCCCGCCGACGTCTGCAGCTGTTCCTCGAAGGCGCTGACGCTGCGAGGGTTTTCAGCTCGGCTGGAATGGAGGTTGGGTGATCTCCGGGCCTGCGGCACGCGCAGCGGCTTTCCGACAGTTGCGCGGCGGGCTCAACTCAAAAGCAAGCCGACGGTCGTGTCCAAGAGTGTCCTGAGGTGTAGTCCTCCGTGCGTCACCCGGGCGCGTCAGTGGAAACGGTGCGCAACGGGAACGCTGGTCGCCGCCGATTCGAAAGGAAAGCCGATCGCGCGCTCGGGTGCAGAGGGCGACGAGCAGACCGCGGGGCCCGTGGCGTTTGGATAGGTGCGCAAAGTAAAGAAGAAGAATTTCTTTCTTATTCCTTCCGTTCTCTGGAAGTTGCAGTTTCGTGTTGATCAAGGGGCCGTGTTGACCCAGTAGAAAAAAATAATATAAAAATTAATGATTATGATAGTGAATTTAATCGACTTGATGATCCCATCTGACATCGAGCTGTTTCTCGTGCACGGAGAGAAGACCATCGCAACGTGGTGGAAATGACGGGGTGAGACTCGGCGCATGCTGACCAAAGTCCGGGAAAGATGACGGGGCTGTCGTTCCCTCAGCGCGTGGACTCGCTTTGTTTTCGTTTGCAGACGGCATGGTCGTGACCCCCGGGACCTGTTCAGAGTACCTGCATGGTGGACGCCTTCCCATATGCAGTTTGCGAGCGAGTAGCACCGGCGGGGCCGTGCGCGCATCCACCACGCCTGTAGACGTTTTGTTCGGAGCGCCAGTTCGCGAAACCTTTGGATTATGGGATCCTCAGGCGGCGGCACCCATCGACTACCGGGACGGAGCATCGTGTCACTAGGTGTCCTTTTTTTGTCCAGGGTCCTCTACCAGTGGCAGCAGTTTTTCTACATGAAGTGGCCGTGAAAGTGACTTTTCGACCCCGGGAGATTTTGCAGATTTCTTCCTTTAACGAAAATCCGAAGGCCTACCAGGAGGAATGTCAACGTCTCAACTTTTCCTCTGATACCTCGAAACACGAATCTTTATTTATTTATTTGCTATTTTCAAGACGGTTCTTGATGGCTTTTCTCCTCCTCACTAAAATGCAACGACGCGAGAACTTCAGAGCTCAGCTCGTATGCAGAGACCACTACAGAAACCTGGCTCAGCAAACACCGCACAGCCTGCTCACGTCCCCATGGCGCTACGAGGCATCCTCAGTGATTCAAGAGAGGGAGCAGTCTCGTGCAATGGTGGCGCAACGAAACCGAGCGGAAGCAGCCGCTCGGTGGATGGTCCCCACCACGGCTCTTGTTCGGACCCGGCTGCTCCCCCGACGCCTTTCTCTGCTGGCAGACCCAACATGCCAGGACAGACGCGCGCCGAATTGACGAAATTTTCCGGAGCGGAGAAAATCGGGTTGCCTTTGGTCCTCTTTAAGGAGGAACCTGTGTGCTCGGGGAGTTTCCATCCCCGGAAGGCCGACGGGCGGGCAGTGCAGGTCGCTTCCTGGCGGCCGGTCGCACCTCGAGAACACGCTGCCGTGTCTTTCAGAAGAGGTGCCCGAACCATTCCCGCAGAGCAGACCATTCTCGTCTGTGCACTTTTTTATTTTCTTGCTGAGGCATGGGAACGGTGTGTTCGGTGCACTACCGGTCGCGACGGCGCCGCGCCGCGTCTCATCGGGTTGAGGGGTGACATCCACGGAGAGTGCGGACTACGCGGTTCGCGCAACCAGGTCCCAACTCGCAGGAGGGCATTCCGTCTGCGTGGCGGCGAAATGCAAGTCGCTTCCTGTCCTGTGGGGGGTCCTTTGGGCTACCCAAACCCTCCTGCGAAGCGCAGAGAAGGGGAGAGACTTTTGTTCCGAGTGACCAGTGGCAGCAGCAGCAGCGGTCCTTCCGAGGAGGCGGCGGGTGGGTGGCAGTGCAGCGTCCCCGATGCCTTCCACGCCACGCGTCTCTGCAAAGCCCCAAGCGCAACAAGATCGTATTTGTCCCCTTTCCTTGTTTTTCGTGCGGCCTATTCCTCCTCCTCCCTCTCTCCAGGATGTCATCCTGGAGCACTCCGGAGTGCTCCGTTTTCTTTTCCTTTCCCCCCTTCCTCCCTTCCGACAGCTGGGCTTGGCGAAAATCGCGAACTGTCTGCTTGCGTTCCGCTCTTCGCGCGCGCCCGTCTTGCGCGGCACCTCGGCTAGAACGGGCTGCTGGCGTCGCGCGCCCTCTCGCTGCTGATCCAGCTCTCCCTCCTGCCAGAGAGAGCGAACGAGTCCCCTGTTAGCAGCAGAAGGAAGAGGCGCTCGGAACTTCCGCGCGACCGCCGCCCCGTGGCTCTGCCTGCAAAGCACAAGGCGCGCTGGTGGCCGCATTCTCTCTCTTTTTTTTCTGTTCCCCCCCCTTTTTTTTCTCTCTCTCTCTTCCTTCCCTCTCTCCTCCGGTTGGGGGGAGAGGGGAGGGGACTTTCGGCCTGCCTTTCTGCCCTTGCCGTTTTTCCAAGGTGGCTGCAGTTGCCGCGCGATTCGAGCCACGCAGCAGGGCGGACTCCCCACCGGCAACGGCGGCTCCTCGTCCTGCTGTGGCGGCGGCGGCGGCGCGGGTCCTCCTGGATGGTGCATCATATGCTGATGGCGTTGGGCACGAGGGCAGGATCCATCAGCTTGTATGGCACGCGGCGCGTCTTGTTCAGCGTCCTCACCCGCTGGCTCAGCTCGACCAGCGCCTTCCGGAAGAGGCGCAGGCACTCGAGGGCAGGCGGATCGTACATGTACGGGAGCTCGAAGTATCCCAGGGGGAGGGTTCCCGAGTAGGACAGCAGCTTCGTGATGACCAGCGTGTTCAGCGTGATCTGCTTGTTGGGAAGCGCATCCAGGATGTCGGCCACCGTGCGCTCCCTCTGCGGGGCGACAGTGCGGTTCGCACGTGAGCTGGCGTGGGAGGCGTGCGTGCGCCTACCTTGTCTTTCGGCGGCTCGTGCATCAGCACGCCCGGGTAGTTGGGGAGGAACCCGTAGGCGTCGTACTGCCCGAAGTTGTTGGCGGCGTGGACGAAGCTGCACGTGGTGATGATGCACGTGACCAGGTCGGCGACCTCCTCCACCGTGGTGAAGGCCTGCCGCTCTTCGCCGGGCACGCCGCGCAAGCCGATGCCCCCTGCGTGCTTTGGAGCGACCAGTTCGTTGCGCCAGTTCTGGAGCTCGTAGTCTTCCGAGATCTTCTGGGGGTCGTCTGGGCGGGAGAGGCTTTCCAGGTCCCTGCCCCGCCTTCTCTCCCCGGTTACCGTAGTAGTGGCACACGATCTGTGTGACGTATTTCTGGATGGCCTCGTACAGGGGCAGGCCGTCGTCTCGATAAGGGTAGTAAGGCAAGACTTCCGAGTCCAGCAAACCCCTGGATTCGATTTCCTTGGGCAGGTGGCCGTGGACGTCCATCCGCCAGTTGTGGTGCAGCTGCTCTGCGATCAGCTGCCCCATGCCTTTGGCGCCGATGGTCGTGCACGTATCCGCCCACCCTCCGGCGCAGACCAGCTTCTCCAGGCCCCTCGAGTTGATGGCCATCAGGAAGAGAAAATGGGGGGCCAGCAGCTTGAACAGGGGGTGGGAGACGGACAGCTGGCGGTGGGCGGATATGACGATCCCCTCCATCACGAGGTGCGTGTACCCTGATCACGAGGAGGGGAGTTGGCCTCGGAGGGACTTGCCGAGTGATGCTCACCCAAGTGTGTCACCGTCTGGTGGACCTGGGCGTCGCAGTTGTTGAACCACATCTTTGCCAGCTGCCACGTGTAATATGGATCGCTCGGCAGAAACACCTAAGACCCCCCGAGTAATCCCGAACAAGCCCAAGGATCCGTCTCCTTTACCGGATTTTCCGGGGAGGGGTCCTGGAACAGCTGTATGGCGACGGGCAGCAGGTCGCCCGTGTCGTTCAGGTAAAAGAGGGCCATGGGGGAGCACAGCTGCCGGAGAGGGTTAAGTCCCGACCGTGACGCCGCAGGCATTCTCGTTTCGCGCGATCCGCGCATCCAAGGGACACATCGCGGCGGCGCTTCGCTCGGACGGGGTGCGCCGCCTACTCGGCGTTCATCCGGGAAGACCGCGGCCTCGCCCAAAAGAGGAGCGCCCGCCCCGCACCGATTCTGCACTGCCGCCCCACTGCGTCGGTGGCTCACCATTCGTTCGCAAGGACGCAGCGCCAGGGGCCAGGGAGGATGAATGGGGGGTGAAGCAGCCCGCCTTCGCTCTGGACGCATTCACTGGAGAGGGCAGAGACCGGGGTTCGTGGCCAGCAGCAGGAGCAGCAACGGACGCGCGCGACCTGCTGCTGCTGTTGCGTCGAGCGAGAGAGGCCGAACAGCTTCTCGCGGGGAGGGAGGGGTTGCGCTGCGCTTCTCCGCTCTACGCGCACTCGCTCGATGCACGCGCGTGAGGGGGACTTGCCGCGTGTTCTTCGCGGGCGAACGGCGCGAACGCTCTCGGCGGGCGGTTAGCGACTTCCGGTAGCCGCGGCCGCAGGTCGTTCGGGCGTCGCCGTGGTGTTGCAGGGGGGGAGGGTCTTTACCACGGTGTTCCTGATTCCAGGAGGCCTGTCTGTTTTGTTGTCGATGCCTTGCAGGCAGGAGTGATCGACTAGGAACAGCTTCTTCCGCCCCAGCGCCTCTTCCAGCGTCTTCCCTTCGAGAAAGGGCTCGACCGCGCCGGGTACCACGTCGAATCTGCGCAAGATAGCACTCATAGATCGGAGGAGGAGGTGGAGGGTCAGTGCTGAGGTTTCCGGTGTGCCGACCGAAGCAAAAGGGCGTATCCTGGCGGTGTTGTGTCTTCGAGGCGCGCGCTTTTCAGAAAACTTCCGTTTGCTGCAAGGGAAGGGGAAAAGGGTATGTAGTTGAAGAAGAAAGAGGGCGTGCCCGAGGAGGGGAGAGGGCAACTGGGAGCAGGCCAAGCAACTCTCAGCTGCTGCATCTCAAAGGAGTTCAGGATGGGCAGGGGTTCTTTTGCTTCTTTCCTTTTTTTATACTTGGTCGAGGCTTTCGCCCTCGTCCACCTTGGGAAGACAGGGGGGGGGGGGAGGGGGGAAGGAAGCGGCGATGGAGAGGTCGGGCGCCCAATTTTTGCTCTCTGCTTCCCGGTTGCCCGTTTTCGAGGGCAAGGAAAAGTGGGTGGTGGCAGCTGTCGCCTCGCGATTTGCCGGGCGTTGGTGGATGCCTCGTCACGTGGCTGGTCGGAGTGGTCGCTGGCTCCCGCCCTCCCCGCCTCTGTCTCAGGAGCGCCAATGACCGCAGCGCGCACTCTTGGAAACGGCGTAGCTCCGAGCGGTGGATGGGCGGAAGCACTCGATCGGGCGAAGGAGGCGATGCTGCTGTCGAAGAGGGGGGGGAGAAAGAAGCCGCCCTTGGCGGGAGGAGGTCCCTCGTCGATCGAGGGTTGACGCGTCTGCTGCCCAGGTGCGAGGGGTCTCCCTTGTTTTTGGAGTGGAGTGAGTGGGCAGCGCACTGCGAGCCTTGCCTATCCCCGTCCGCCCTCCCGCTCGGCAGCGGGGTCCCTGTCCCGCAAGAGCAGCGTCATCAGGAATCGCTCGTCTTTTAATTTCCCTCCTTTGAAGACGCATGCGCGCGTGTCGCCCAGGCATGCCAAACCACGCGAGGTGAGGAGGGAGAGGGAGGGAGGACCTCATCGGTTCCCGTCTGCGTCGAAACCCCGCGCTTCCAGTAGCAGCCATGACCGAGCATCGTCCTTGCTGCTTGGACGCACCAGCGAGAGTGCAAGTCAACCGACGAAAGAGTGGGTGTGTCTCTCTCGAATTGTCGCTTCCAGTTTCCCCCTCCCCGCGCACGCGTGGCTTCCCGTTGCTGCTTTGCGTGCGCCGTGATCGTGGCACCCCTGCTGGTTCCGTGGCACAGCACGGCTTGCCCAGTTTCGATTTCGTGAGAGGGAAACAACGCCTTCTGGAGTGTCAGACAAGACGCAAACCCCCTTGGAGCGCAAGCAACCTCATTGCCGTCAGCGACGGTTTACTTCGGACAGCGCGCTTCGTCCCCAGGGGTTCCTCTCGAAACGGATCGCCATGGTTTCGAGCTGCCCGGCTTCCTCCCGTGGAATGCCCAAAGCAGTCGCCTCTCCGTGGCTGATGTCCCCGCTGCGGCCCCTGCCCGGACGGTTCCCAAAGTGCGCGCGAATTCCCGAGGGAGGGGCGAGATCCACGTGCCCTGCTCCGGGTGCAGGTGAACGGAAAAGGGATACCACCGACTTGGTAGGAATGCTGGTGCACAGCCGAAGACACGTCGGGTGCACTCCTTGGAGCCTTTCCAGGCCGAACCACCGATCATCTTGCCAGTAATCGATGGACTGAAACGTCATCGAAACGAAGGTGCACAGGGCAACGGGGGACGGCCGCTCGTATACCTTCGGTCTGCCCAGGCTGAGTTTGTACACCTCGGAGAACTGTTCCAGGTTGTTCCACTTGTCGGTGGTCCAGCCGATGAATTTGCATTTGGCGATGAGAGTCGCTCGTTCTCGGGAAAAGTCCAGCTGCCAACACGCCGTCTGCGTCGCAAAAGAGCTGCTGCTGTACCCACGATGGCTTACCAGGTAATCCATGGAGAATTTCTCGTCGTCAGGCAGGGACGCGATCTGAGCGGGGGAGTGAAAGCAGTGCTCAGAAGGCGAGTTCCACTCGGTATCAAGGGGGTGCGCGGCGAGGTCACATCGGCGGCATGCAAACGTGCCAACACGACACTCGCGGGCAAGTGAAGCGTCGTTACCCCGTCCAAAGAAACGGAAACGCCGCAAGAACCAATCCGGCGGGAGCGCCTCCGCTCTTTCCCAGCACTTTCATCGCTCTGGACCTCTCAGCAGGTTAGTCGCGGGACAACGAGGCGCTGCATGTACGACTGTTGCGCGACGCGCTGTTCTTGCTGTAAGGTTTCCAAGGAACCTGGCAAAGAGTACGGCGGTTGGCGTGGCAATCCCTTCGTCTCCCAGTGTTACCACCCGGCGACAGCGAGCTCGCGGATTTTTCCCGTTTGAGCTCCGGGAATTCGCCCCGCGGAAAAGAAGCGCGCGGTTCGGAAGTACGTGGCGGTAGTTCGCCATCCCTGGTTCCGGCTCAACATCCGATGCGGCGCCTGTTTCCGGTTTGCAGACCTCTTTCCCCTCTACGTTCGTGGGGAGTGGAGAAACCAACGAAAACGCGCTGAAACCCCAAGAGCAGAAACCCCAAGAGCCAGCCAGACGAGGCTCCCGGCACGGCAAAGACGCGTCCACGTGCTCACCAGGGTCTAGCTTTAGAGCAGGCAAGATTGCGCTTGGTTTGCACGTAAGTGGTGGCTCACAAACCCGCGGTCGTCATGTGGACCGCTGATTGGGCTGCAAAGGAGTCGCGGAAATGGAACAAAATGGACAGGCCAAAGGTGACGGGTGGGAAGCTGCACAGCAGCCGAGGTTCGAAACTTTTGCCGCTCGCAGTTTGCGGATGCCTGCCTCCGACTCCTGGACTCTGATGGTCATTGCACTTGGGGCATTGCGGATCCGATGACGGAAGTTCTGCCTTTTTTTTTTTTTTCGGCCTGCAGTCGTGTCCAAGTGCACCCGCTCACTCTCCCCGTTCCACAAAAGCCTTCACCAGCCACGACGGTCGGTTTCGGCGCTAGACCTCCTCGCTTTGGTTCAGTGCATCCCAAGCTGTGGGTTTGCAGGTCAGTAGCGCCTGCCAGAAACCGGGTTCATGGAAAAATTCCCTTCCAGTCTGGCCGAGTCGTGCGCACGTTCTTCAGTTTTTCCGCGCGCTTTCCTTCCTTGCGGATCTTTCGGCTTTTGAGGGTTCTCCAAAGTCGGAGGTGCGTTCCAAGGTTTGGGTTTTTAGCATCCTGCCTGCCACCAGGCTCGCACGAACAAGCGGTTCGAGAAGACCCCCCCCCCCCCCCCCCAAAAAAAAAGAAAAAAGAAAAAAAAGAAGCTGGACAAGCAGGGAATTTTCCGAGGCAACTTCGGGATCAGCAACATCCGTGTTTTTCTTTTTTTTTTTTTGCTCTCATTCTTCGTGATGGTAAACATTTGATCCGCACGCAAACATCCCTCCTCGAACCGCTGCTGTCCAAGCTGGGGTTCTTCCGGGTAGCGATATAAATCTAATTAGCTGAGGAGGCGTGCAAGATGGTGGGAGGAATGTCGGGAAAAATTTCTCCCGAAAAGGATGAGCGGGGAGCAAAACTCTTCGGGACGGGGTTGTCTGCATCCGGTTTTCTTTTCTTTTCTTTCCTGCCTGGTCACTTCCGGTCCCTTATTATGTCATTTGCGTAGCTGAGAAATGGAACACAGCCTGCTTGTAAGTGGTCAGAGAGGCGGGAGCCAACAAGAGCTCCGTTCCTCCATCTGAACATCGCGTTCCCGCAGATCTTGAAGTGTCCCGAATCTTCCCGCAGGCACGTTCATCAACTTCCGATCGCAGTGTCCCTTCCTTCGTCGTCCTCGCGAGAGGTTGGACTCCCACCGCCTGCCTCCTCCGATTCGGTGACCTTCGTCACGTGCCTTTCATCCGTTGGGATGCCGAGGCAGTTCCCACTTGCAGTACTTTGGACAAACGGCATTGACGGTGGATATGTGGCACCGTCTTACATGGGTCGCTGTGGACCTTCACGGAGATCGATCGTGCTTCTCGGACGAATGGAATCACCACGAAGCTGTCCACGATTTGCGTTTGCGAACACCGTTGTGGGTGATGCCCGATGGATGGGTCAGAATCACGGCTGTTTTGATCCATAGAATTCGCCCTCTATATCAGAAGGGGGGGAAGAAGCTCTCCTCTCCCCCCTTAAAAAAAAAAAAAAGGGAAGGAAGGAAGGAAGAAAAGCGAGAACATTTTAAAGAATTGAGATAGTAAGTTGATGCACTGTGTGTGTTCGTCACAGTGGTCGTTCTTTCCTGCTTCCTTCGAAGCGTCCACTTTGCACGTTTTTGTGCTCACGCACTGGCGTTCCTTTTTTTTTTGTTTTGTCGCTCGGAAACGGTGGGCGCCATTCTGCGATGACCCGAATCAGTCCAGCCTCCGTGGCTGGCTGCTGGAGCATTTCCGCAAGAGTGGTTACAGGTTTGGGGGATCTTTTGATTCCCTTAAAGGTTGATCTCGTCTCGAATAAAGCATTTCGCTCCAAGAACAGATGTTTCGGTTGCCTTTGGTAACCTATGCGCACGTGCGCAGCGAAAGAAATAAAAATGGACCAATTTATGAGAGAGGGAGAGAGGCTCTCTGTCTACTGGACTGGAATCATCAATGTCTTCACTTTTGAAATCATCATCTTTTCAGTCGGCATCATTGCCAAGCGTCCTCTGTCAGAAACGGCATGCGATGCAAACTGTACGCGTGGATGTACTGTTAGTATCGAATGGTCCAAGCATCTGATCCGCAGGTTACACGAAACGCTCTCCGCTGGGTTCTGGAAGACAACATTCCCATTACTGGTAGGTGCGAGCTATCATGTTGTCTCGTTCTTCCGGATGATGCATGACGAGTCACATGTACAGCCATCACGCTGCGCTGTCACTGTCTGCAGCAACGCCATCTTCGCTTGGCGAAGGGTCTGATGGGTCCATGATTTATCCTCCGTCCTGCATCAACGAATGCAAGCTGATGAACACACCTTCGACCACTCACTCCATGCGGATCCAAAACTCATGATAAAAAATAAAAACAGCCAAGTGGAAAGTTCGCATAGCAAAGATTCTTCCTTCCGTTTATCCCATTCTGCAAAACTTTGCACAACTTGATGCAACCAGAAATCCTGTGCAGAGGACTCTCCTTGCTTTTATTGACAAAAAAAAGAGAAAAAACGGAATTGTTCTCGTTGGTCAGGATCCTCATCTGCTCAAAAGAACAAACTCTTCTCGCTTTCCCCAATCCAAGGGACGGAATGACCACCTACAGTTTCAAGACCGAACGTAACGTGCGGAGGACGTCCTCAAACTCTGCGATTCGTTTTCTGCCGGGGAGGAGGGGAAGTCGCGTAAGAAAGAACGGTTCGAGGGGACGAGACCGTGGCCGTGGAGGAAGCGAACGCTGCACCGCATCAGGACTCGGCCTGGGCCAGGGAGGAGGAGGACACATGGGTCCGACTAGGATAGGGCGACAACCCCCTTTCGTGATCAGTAGCGCGGATGCAGAGATGCAGGTAGGATTCTTCACCTCTCACACCCGCGGATCCCAAACTCTGGAATCCTCTGAGGAGCAGGGAAGGCTCGCAGGTAGTAGGGAGGAACTTTCGAGTTTTACCTTCGAAATGTTTTTGGCAGCAGTCTTCCGGGTGTGACTCGTTCCACTGATTGGCCCTCCCAAACTTTCCAAGCTGAATAAAGGTTCGCTTTCTTGCTCGGCCGCCACTTTGCAATGTGGTCGAGTAATTGAGAATGTTCTCGAAAGAAAAAAGGAAAAGGGCCGATTTTGCAAACTAGGGAAAACGAAAGATTCCTTCCGCGCTCGTCCGTGCCCATGCGTGAGACCCCTACCTGACCTGTCGAAGTCTCTGCCTTTGTCACGCGAGAAAGGAGGCCATTGATCTGAAAGCCAGCGGCCACTACCTCGACCACCTTCCAGCCTTTGAAGGTTGGTTCAACGGAATTGCAAATCCGGAAGGCCACCGCGCCTCATCATGAATTTTGGCAAGGTGCGCTCAGTCAGCTTGCCTTCTTCCGTGGAAAGTGATTCCGAAACACGAGGGTGCGTGAGCACCAACGCTCCTGTCATGTGGGGTGTCGACGACTTCGCAGTGCTGGGAACCATGTGCACAGTTTGCAGTTCACATGCAGTGCATGTTCCATGCTTCATACGTTCGCTGGCATTTCAGTGATTCGGTTCACCACTGGGTACTGGTAACCGTCGAGCACGGCAGCCCTTGATCCATTTTTCCCTTCGTCCGATCTCTTCGCTGTGGCCGGAAGCGATTCACCACGAGATGTATGTAGTGGCCCTCGCTTGTGTAGCAGTTTGACAACGAACACATCGCCCTGCTTCCATAGTATTCTGGATGTGCAAATTTGAGAAAGCAAAAGGCGAAATGAAAGGTCAAGATCTCGCTGTTGATTAATAGGCTGTGAAACCAGTAGAGCCGTCGCTCGAGACTTCGTCGGCAGTCGTGATACAGCTCCATTTGTTTTAAACAAAAATAAAAATGAAAAAAGGCATGCCATATCTATCTATCTTTAAGTTTCTTCCATTTAGTAGGAAATTATAGAGGGATCTTCAGCATTGCAGAAACAAAACTCTCATGATTCTTGTTGCTCCTTTTCGATGTGCTGCTGCTGTTGATACTCTTATTGAAAGAAATCTGTGGTGAGTATCATTCAGCTGTTGAAAGGCATCTGATTTTGTTAGGGTATTGTGTAGAGTACTCTTCCTACATTACAAAGGCTTTTTGCATATTTTTCTTGTATTCTTTCTCAAACGAAATGAATAAAGCTCAAATGTATTTCCAGTACCAACGATAACGCAGCAAGTGCTGCTGGCCTTTTGGCCCCCGCAACCACATTGCAATGAAAGTTTCGTTACGTATTAGCTTTTCCTGACCGTCGGGAGGAGGATGGGGTTTCCCGGGGAACACGGTTTGCATTGGACCGTACGAAAAGACAACGGAGAAAGGACGTCTCCGAAAGCAAACCGTCGAAACGAGAAGCAAGAAAGTTTCGTCGTGTTGGCTTGAAACTTTGGCCAGAGAAAGCAAACGTCTTTAACGTCCATCTAGTGAAGAGTCTTGATTGTCGAAACCGGATGGAACTTGCAAGTCACTGGGATGACTAAGACGCGAATAAAAGGGAAAGGTTCCCACGAAAGAAACACGTGTGGAACGATCAAGTTGTGGTGAAAAGAATGTTGAAAAGCCATAGAAAATATTTTTAAACATTATGACGCTCTCAGCGAAAGAGAAAGCCTTTGAAGTCTGCACAAATAAAGCTTTCCCCTTGGAGGTTGAGATGTCTTGGAGACTTCTGAGACCAAGGCTGAACTCTGCGATTGCCTTGTTAGCCGTTTCCCAGCTGTCTCCAAACGGTACACAACTCTAGATGAAGAAATCCTCTATCACATTCCACTTCGTTGCGAATTTCTTGATCCGCAATCTGAAGATCTGCTTTTGCATTTGAAATAGGATAACTGGGACAAAGAGTCACATCAAGCAATTGCTCGACAACGCCCATATCACAACTACAGCATCCAGCACGTCTTGCGACATTGCCACAATCTCTCTCTTATTCTTTTTTTCGTTCTTACTCTCCATCTTTCGAGAAGATAATTTTCAAAATGGCATCTCATGCCTTTTGGAAAAATGGGGTAATTGGCTCCCAAATTGCAATCTTTTCAAGCCGGAATTTTCGAAATGCTCGAGCATTTTTCTTGTATCAACCTCTGCCACGCAAAATTGGAAACTTTTCTTGCAACTGCATAAGGAGGAAGCGCTTCCGTACTTATTTTTTTTAGGACCTCCTAATGAATGAAGTCCCTGATGAATCCAGAATGTCGTCTTAGGTGGTATCAAGATGACCTTAAATCACGAATCACTGTCTTCGAAAAGTTAACAGGATGGCTACTGATTGATTGCATCATTCAGAATTGCTCACACTTTTGCCTTTTGTCTTCCTTCTCGCTAACGTTCATCTCGAATACTCTCATTTTAGGAACTTTCAATAACGAAACGTTGCTATTTCCTCTGGCTACGGGAGCAAACACAGTTTTCGAATATTCCCAGCGGCAACGGATTTTCAGACTTTCCAATTTTATATGCATACACAAGATTTTCACTTAAATCGGGAAGCGTAGTGGCAACTCTATACTTTGTAGGACGATGGGAAACAGATTCGGGAAGAGTTTTGCTTGCGATGCCATTTACCATCACTATGCTCTCCCTGCCGGATGAATTCTCCAATTGCATCTGTGAATCTCCCAGCCAGGAGATTCTTCACGGAAGAATGCAAACGCTTGTTTTTCGTGGCGCTGCTCCTAATGCTGCCCTGTACGTTCCTCGCACTGTCCTTCCGGATTTCGTTCGAGGCATCTTCCTCCAGAACGAAGATACAGGTTGACCCGTTCCCTTCTTAAGCATTTTGCAGTTGCAGGGAGACTTGGCTTGTTTGTTTGTTTTTCGCTTCTTTTTTCTTGGTTTTTCTTTCTTCATTTGAACCTCTCTCTTCGAAAGATGTGGCACGGATTCCAGAACATGGTCTTTGGAGTGACGTCACATTCTTCTGAGAAAGTGGCACCGAGCCCACGTTTCCGTGAATGACAGAAATTCCATCCTTCCGACACAAGAGTGCTGCTGATCCTTCGTGATTTTTGAGCCAATTGATAGGTGTACACCGGATAGATGAAGTCCTTAGATCCACTCACTATGAGTGGGCTTTCTGTTCAAAAGCAAGGGAAGATTATACGTGGGGGGGAAGCGCGGCAAATCCAGGCACCGGGTCGTGCATCCAGAAACCGGATGGCCAAAGTTCCGGCGCGTGTTCCAGTCCGCAGCACTGCAGATCTGCGAATTTGGTGACGGATACCCGTCGGAATGATCACTGTAGCTGACCGGACAAACGTTCGCATGGAAACCACTGCCTGCAGTGTCCAACTGGAAAGAGCAGCTGAACGCGTACACAAAGATGTACTGTTGTCGCCCTGCACACAAGCTGGTTTCTCTCACGAAGGCACGACCTTTTCTGCATGATGCAGAGACGGAATTGGTTTGTACATGAGGTCTGTTCCAGAAAACCTCCATCACGCTGTTCCGCTCAGACTTTCTACGCAACTGAAATTTCGCGGCAGCTTCCATCGGATCGTCGCGGATGTTCTCTGTGCTTTGAGAATCAGCTTCAGATTTTACTCTTTTGACAACTTCCGTAACACGGATCGAGAGTCCATCCTGAGAAGAAGATTGACCGAGGAAGACCGTGAAGTTGCTTCTCGACTCAAAGCTGAGGACTGCTCATCCACACCTGTCTCTTTCGTTTTGCCTGGGCTTTCCGGAAATGAAGAAGAGCTGACGGACTGCTGTTCGTTAAAATGAAATTCTCTGTTCAAAGTATTACGGCATTTTGATTTGCTTTTTTGTTTGTTTGTTTTTCAGAGGGAAAAAGAAAAACGCAGCAGTATCCTGTATGCATTCTGCTGGAGCTTCTTTTGGATTTCTAGCAACTCTATCTTGAAATTGATTTGCTTCTGGTCCCTGGTTTTAATCTCGAAGTACGTTATAATGATTGATGTTCTTATCATTCCCAGACCCTGCAAGCAGGTGCAGAGAGGGATGGAAGGGTCAACACAGTAAGGCATGAACGTCAGGGAGGTGCAGTTTGGCATCTGCAAACATTCACAATCCACTGGTGCTGAGCTTGCTGTTGAGATCAAAATGGCCAGATCTCGAGGTTTTCCAGCATGTCTTCCCGCTAACCAGGAAACTGCACTCTTGCCTTGTTGAATGCATCTCGACCAGCGCAGAAAGGCCAACTTTTTTTCCCCAACACTCTCTGGTCAAGTTCAGACAGGCTTCTCAATTGTCCTCCAGCATCCCCGTGCGGATTCCGCTTTATATTTCATGTTTGCTTCACATTTAGTGTTTGGTTTGACACATTTTGTCACGCTGTGTTTTGCCAAGTTACGCTCACGCTTGTCTTCCATTTTCGCTCATAATCGGTGAATCGTGATGAAAAAAATCAGAATGTAGATAAAAACATCTGAAAAGATTTGTACTTCCATAAAATGGGAATGAATTGACAGTAGGTGTTTTGTTCAGCGAAGCCACTCGAAAAGTCTTCTACTTGCATTTTGTGTGTGTGCGCGCGCGTGTGTCTTTGTATTCCTCTTTTTGTGGTGAGTTTTCCATGTATTTGTTTTTCCCTTGAATGTGTGATTTTTGTCCCCAGATTCAATCGTGGAACTCAATGATATCCACTCACAATGGAAATTCTGTTTACAACGAGTAGGAATAATCTTAGAATGAAAAATAGATGATCTCCCTAAAAATGTTTCAGCACCACTGTCGGGTTTTTGGACATCAGTCAACTTATGAAGTCTTCTGAGACTTCCGCGTTAACTGAGGTGGGTGATAATTCACCGTGGAACATTTAAGGTTCTGGAAACGCTTAAAGAAGATGTTGGTGGTTCTGCTTCGAACACAGGTGGAGGAGAAGAAAATACGTCGGATAGCGCAAGACAGACCTCCATATAAATCGAAAAAACACGTTTCTCATCCCCGTTTGTCATCGAGTAATCCACATTAAAAAGTGATGCGTTTAACTCACCTGTGGGGGACCAATCGGTGGCCAAATTTTGATGAAGAATTGGTATTCTATTCGCTTCTCTTGCAACTCCTTTTGCCTCTGTTCCGCATGGGGATCGTATTGTGGCAAAGATACATCGTACAAATAAAAAAAATATATCCTGCCGGAACGTATCCAGCGTAAGATGGGGAATATGTATTCATCATTCTGGCTTCCTCCCCTTGTATGATGTTCTGTTATGACAATCTTGTCTACGAACCAGCGTTGCTCTAAGCCGAATCCTTCTTTCCAAATTATGATTTTCTTCAGCTTTCCAAAACCCTACACACACATACAGAGAGAGAGAGAGAGAGAATGAGATCAAACCAACACCAAAGATAAATAGACAACTATTTGGTTACAGCGAAACCGAACTTTCGTGACTGCCTTACAGTCTTAACCTTCCATTCTGAATGAATTCATGGAAGGTTGACAGGTGTTTCTTCCAATGGCATTCTGTGGTGTTTGTGTCTTCTGAAACCGCGCTTCACAAGCGATCAGCAAACGCGGACATGAAAAGAAACACAAACACAGGGTCGAAAAACTCCGTATTTTGTTTTTGTCAGTCATTCCCATGGATCACAAAATGAACACGGTTTTAAGCGCTGCATCCAGCACGCAACACGTTCAGCACGCACGGTAGTTGAAACACTGCCGTGGAGTGAAACACTGGTTTGAGGAAGACCGAAGAGCAAGTTGGAAATCGAACGATTTTTTAATTGTGCACGTAGGCGTGCAAATTATTCGAATCATACGAAAGCAGGCATTCAAGGTGACCAGTTTTTGACATGGGACGTAGCGACCACGAAACGCAACCACGGAGAAGAAAGTGGAAAAGAGATAAAGATACTAAGACCACGGGGCAGGCAGCTTTACGGGGAATAGAGTTTTGAAGGATGCTTCTTCCAGCGAATCCTTCTTCCAGTTATTTTATTATACTTTATTTTTTGTTCACGACGAGCGCATCGACAAGGACGGATGAATGTTATCGCCAAGCATCTTCAAGATCCGAATTCTCCTAAACTCCGAAAGGGATCTTTCAAACACATCTTCTGAGCTTTTTTTTTTCCTACACCCAAACACTTGAATCTGAGCGTGGAGATAATTTAATTCATTATCGCTGGTGGTTTCGGGCAAATGAATCCGTTCCCCCTCCCCCCCCCCTCCCTCGTCCCGGGAAAACTGATCAAGTGCGAGCTGCAATCGTCCTAAGAATGGGAGCAACAGATTTGGGAAAAGAAAAAAAAAGCAATCGCAAAGAGTTGACAGCGCATTTTTTTTTGAATGAGGAATTTCCAAGCGCGTGAGAAAACGTACAAGGTGGAAGGGAGACACTTTATACACTGCTCTTAAAATGCTGGACGATCGGGAAGGAAACTGAACCAGTTTTCCCTCGCAGTGTTTGGCCACACTTCCATGGGAAACCAATTTTTCAGTTTACGGGGCGGCTGGATCGAGAAGTGGCCCATCGGACCCACGTAAGGAAGTGGTCCTTTGGGACTTTGAGATGGTTGACTTATTCCTAAAGGGCGGTAGTCGAGTGACAAACATCTTTCGGAGACATTGGCTGAGAACACGGCTAGTTTCCATCGGAAGCCTCTGCTGGTTTTGAATGCTTTCTGAATAAGATTTGGAATCGGCAACCAGACATATCCGCGATGAGGAAGAAGCTGCGTGCGCAGTTTTTTTGAGGCAACTCAAGTGGCTCCAATAACACAACAGCCAGAGGTTCTTCTTTCAATGCATTCCCATTCCTATTCACGAGCAGACACATGTAAGACATGTGGAATGGACTCGCGGACAACTTCGCAGGCAATCGTACACACGATTGCCTGCGTAGTTGTCCGCGAGTGTTTATGTTGACGATTGTATTTAACCGAGAAAAGACAAACACTCTATTTACCTTAATCTAAAACGAGCTCGAATCTAAAGTGGTCTCCGGGGTACGTAACATGAAACGGAAACTTCCAGCGATCTTGTTTTGATTCCAAATTGGCCTCAATTTAGAGAACGTGGAACCATTATGGACAAGAACTTGCAGACACAACTTTTGATAGACGGTGACAAGATTAACAAGATTTTTTTTTTTTTCCAGTTTAACACGTCAAAAAACAAAAAAAAGACTCCTACGTTCCGTCGTTCGTAATAAGAGGATCTCTTAGACCCAGGTACTGAAGATCGTACTTGGGTTCACTAAAATGCGGACAGGCATTGCGTAACCTCCATGCCTTGCAGGTTGCGTATCTAATCTCTGAGATAAAATAATGTCTGCTTGGAATAGATTTGCTGAAGTGCTTATTATCTAATGCTCATTGTCCACAATATTTAAACTCTATACTGAAAAATTCAATGATGGAAATAGTCTGATGCTTTCGGAAAAGATGCCTTTTTTGTTGTTGTTGTTTTTTGGTTTCGTTTCCTTCCTTCCTTTTTTTTTTTTCCTTTTTAGTGCGGAGGAAATAGTTGGTGATTCGAATGTTACTGTGCACTTCGTTGCTGCTTCACCGAATCAGCTGGCAATGGTCGAGAACAGAAGGTAAGAACGCCACAGTGTTATACAGGTGCAGCGAGATCATGGCGACGAAACACGTCGGCCCAGTCTCCCGTTGCCAAAGAGCTCCTCCACGGACCTCCGTGGACGTGAACCTACGGGCGCGCGTAAAGACGTGTTCGGCTCCACGTCGCGAACGCGGGGGAAGGGTTTCCTGGCGACGCCCGCTTCGTCTTCGTCCCCATCCTCCTTCGGGTTTCGAACCTGCACGCAGCGGCTCCCGCACCGAGGCAGGTCCGGGGGTGTATTTTCGTGTAAGCAAATTCTGATGCAGGAGGAGGAGGGTTGAGTCCGAACAGTTGTTGTTGTTGTTGTTTTTTTCATTATTATTATTATTGACAGCTTGGTGTACTCTCTAATAATGTGGATGGAAACACGGCAGTGTTGACAGTCGGCTCGTTTTCGTTTAAGGTCGGCAAGCGCAAAACAAAGACAGGTCGCCGCCTTCTTGGGAAAGACGCACACCCAAACCACAAGCAGATGAAACCTCGGAACCTTTCCGATGATGGCCGTTTCGAATCAGGGAGCTTCGCTGTCTTTGCGCCCCCTCTGTGTTTGCTCCAAAAGATCACTTAAAAGTTTCATTCCTGGCCTTGAGACTTGCGGGACGTGTCGCGATCGTACGGTTTCGCGGAAGCCATGCGGTGTAGTGGCTTTGTACGCAGATGCCGTACCGCAGCCTCCGGGTGCAGAACGCCATCTTAACCGCCAAGCGGACGAGCCGGACGACGCCACGACCACTTGCGGCGGCCGAGCACGCAGGGATGTGCCAATGGCACCGTGCCTGGGATCCTGTTCGAGGACCTTGGACGGGCAAGTCTTGCACGCGAAGCAAAAGCCGTCCTCTAGCTGCTGGAGCTGCGCGCGACCAACAGCGCTGGGGAACTGCTGGTTCTGCCTTCGGCAAGCGTGCGGCAAAGTCGAAGGAGGTTACTACCTCTGGTTTGGGAATTTGGAAAGTACTTGTCATGCCTTGCTCGTGGTCGACGGAAAGAAGGTGGTTCAGCTGGTGCTGGGGACTTCGCTTGCCGGATTCGTCAATCAGGACAATCCACACATTTTGGTCCGTGCTCGCGCCCTTCCTGTTGCCCGTTCGAACATGCACCAAATAGTGAAACTTGTCTGCGGCCCCACGGGCCGTGCTCACGAAGGAGCCCATGCTCTTCAGGGTCGCTCCCGACGTTCAAGAAGAACTCGAGCTGCCACTTGCCTTGGCAGAGGACCACAGCAAGGCTATTGTTGCGTCACAATCGCCGCCCTGTTTGCGCTGCTAGGCAGCGCGGGCAGGGGAAGCCGCCCGGCTGGCGTTCCTCCTGAGGTCTCCCCCCCCCCCCCGCGGAAGAGGGACTTCCAGAGAGGGGGAAGAGGAGAACGCACCACCGATCTTCTGGAGATCTTCTCCGAGTGGCAATTTGAGGTGCACTGCCGCTGCTGATGGCTCGGCTACGGTTCGACTCTTACACGCGGCAAATGTGTACATTCTCGACCCTGTCAGAAAAAAAAAAAAAAAAATGGCATAAACACTTTGCATTCCCGTCGATGAATTTGATGCCTCACTGCTCCCTCAGCACTCTTTGCACCGGCACTCGGAAGATTCATGGCACACAGAGACGTCGATTACGTGGAATTATGACTTCCATGATGCTCAAGCGATCACTGTCGATCGAACTGGAGTTTTTATCTTGTTTTTTTTTTTTTTTCCCCTGTAAAAAGAGCCTTTGTGTCACATCAAATCACGTCAAATCACATCAGAGGAACATTCCGTATACGCACGAAAGCAGCATAGAGAATTGGCAACAGGGCTTCTTCCGATTTGATAAAGTACGGTGCAAATACGCCTGGAAGTTTCCCCAAGTAAATTTACACGTTGCCAGGTGACAAATGTGCACACAGTGGGCACGTCGCAGCTGTTGCGTCAACAAAAATGTTCGGGAAGAGCAGGGATCTGATGCCTCCCCCCCCCCCGTTCCTCATCATCTTTGGACAAAGTGACTCCAAAGCTTCCGGCACGGTGAGCAAAACAATCAGTCCGTGTTGCATTATTTACCATTTCCATCACTTGGTGAACACCACCTACTTGTATTTCAAAAGTTAGGAAAATTTTCTCTATGGAAAATCTGTACTGTGGTTTTTGGTATTTGTGACTGCACAAGTTCTGTTCAATCCGGCTGGAGCGAAAACGTACTCCAAGCACTGGAATCTTAGCATGCAATGATGTAAGTGTTGTGCCGGGATTGCACTCGAAAGAACTTCGAATCTACGTCTCAAAAACAAATGAGCATATTCTAATTATTTTGTCTGAATGCTCACAAGTTCACAGCATAGCTAAAGCTTCGTTTCAAATATATTTACCATTTCTGAAGTGTAGCAATGAGTGTTTTAATTAATGTTTGCAGAGACAGTAAGTACACTGGAGTCTTGGTAATGGTAACAACTTACACTGACAAACTTATGATTTACTATCACAACCACTTACAAGACCTGCATTCTTTGCCAGTTTATGAAAAGCAGAAGAAGCATTTTTGAGGAGAGCACTGGGTGAATCACATTCTACAATATGGCCATGGTCTAACAGAAGCACTTTGTCATAATCCAAGACTGTATGCAATCTGTGGGCCACTGTGATAACTGTACAGTCACTAAATTCCTTGCGCAGAGTATCTTGAATCAAAGCATCTGTTTCCATATCAACAGAAGCAGTAGCTTCATCTAACACCAATACTTTTGTTTTGCGCAGCAGAGCACGTGCAAGGCACAATAGCTGCTTTTGTCCAACACTGATGTTCAGTCCACCTTCACTCACTTTATGTTGCAAACCATCTGTTAGTCCCATTACAAATTCTTTCATGTGGGCATAATGAAGTGCTTCCCAGATTTCTTCATCTGAATATATTCCAAATGGGTCAAGATTGAAAAGTAATGATCCTGCAAACAAGAAAGGATCTTGGGGGATTACAGTCATATTTTTCCGCAAATCATGCAATCCTATTTGGGAAATGTCCACACCATCTATAATAATTTTTCCAGTAGTTGGCTCCAGGATACGAAATAATGCCAAGGTCAAAGAGGACTTTCCAGCCCCTGTGCGGCCAACCAAGGCCACCTATCATCACTAAATCAAACTGTCAGTATGCATGGAACTCACTTTTTCTCCTGGAAGCATTTCACAATTTATGCAATTAAGAACTGGATCTAAGGACTCCTTGTAAGAAGTCGTGTAATTCACAAACTGGATGTAGCCTTTGTCAGGCCAATCATCTGGAGGTTTGGCAGCAGGAATCTCCCATGGAGGCTCACTTTCTACCTCGGTGTATTCCTCGATTCTTTCTGCAGAAACTATGTTGGTCTCCAAATCAGAGGTCATTCTGACCAGCCAGTTGAGTGTTGTGGTAATCTGTGAGTGGTTAGCAGGCTAAAATGTTACTCCTCTGTCTCACCGGCAGTGCATAGCTGATGGACAATCCTGCCAAACCTGCACTTATGGTAGCTTGGCTCCATACAGTGAACAAGGAAGCCAAGAAAACAACCAAATTTCCAACAAACTCTAAGCGTATAGCAAGCCACCTGTGACAAGAGATACAGCGTTGATGCATTATACCACATTTACCTATTGGCCAGTAAACTAGGATATGTACACTTTTGCAACCCATCAATGCGCTGTTCTGATTCAAAGATAAACTGAGGCTGTTGTCCAAATGCCCGGATTGTGGAGGCACCCTGCACAGATTCTTCAAAGTGAGAAATCACAGGTGAGCGGCTGATTGCTTCCAACCTTTTCAACTGACGCGACGTGGACAAAAATACCACCTAAATGGAAGTTAACTTGCTTCTAAAAATGTAACCATTTACCTGGATGAAGTAGTAAAGTAATGCAAGAGGCAGTGCAAAAAGTAAAAAGATGGGGGATGTGTATGATACGATGCTAAGAATTCCCAGCACCTTCATAAAACTGTAGCCTATGAACCTTATTTACTTTACTCACTCCAAGGATGCACAAGAGCCAGCTACGCACGACTGCGAGCATACTATTATCCATTGTATCTAAGTCTTTGGAAAAGCGATTTATAATTCTGCCTGCAGGGGTGCGCTCAAAAAAACTTATGGGAGCCTTCAAAACTTTAGCAAGAAGTCTCTCATGCAACAAAGATGCAGCACGTAACGAGCCCTGATGCAAGCACCAGGCTGCAGCTAATATAGCAAGGGCTAGACAGAATATACTGCTGCGAAGAAATATGCTTCTCTTTACCTTGTCCCAGTCCTAAAGCACCATATATTCCCAAATACTGGTCTCGTTCTTGTGTGTTGCTGGTTGCATTCGGAGTTGTCATCCATTCTGACCATGAAGACAGCCAGACATTTGCACTGACTGCAAATACTTCATAAATTACATAGAAAAGAACTGTCAGAAATGCAATCACATGACCAAAGGCCTTCAGATAGTAGCCGTAGATCTGTAATTTTACCTAGAAACGACAAAAACGATGTGCTTATTTCCATTAAATACCTACTCTTCCTGTTTCCACTTTCTCAATCTCAGTGATTCCAGCATTTTTTCCAGAATCAGGTGGTGGTGGATTCACACCAGTACCATTCACTGAACTGCAAGAGCCATTCTTGAGGCATAGTGAGTTATTGCTTTCCTTGAAAACACTGTCATGTGAAATTATCTTGTTAATCTCTTCCTGCCCCAGAGTCTCTTCCAGGTCTTGTCTAAGAGAATGCAGTTCTGGCTCGCCACTGCCAACCATTTGTTCCTGTAAGTATTCCACCAAAAACTTCGCAAATGTTCCTTTCTTTGCTATCAAGTCCTTGTATGTACCCTGCTCAGTCACTGAGCCATTTTTAAGAACCATAATGTAATCAACGGAATGCAGGTGTGTGAGTTGATGAGTTACCAACAGACGGGTCTGAGTAAGATACCTCATAGGTACTGAATCATTTATCACTCACTTTTGCATGGAGCAGACCTTTAGGGCCAATGACATTATCAAACAACTGGCATCCAACATGAGCATCAACAGAACTTAATGGATCATCCAAAAGGTAAACATCATTATTTGCATACACAGCCCGTGCCAGGCTGACACGTTGCTTTTGGCCCCCACTCAAATTGATGCCCTGAAGCATCACTAATAGAACTTGCACTACGCTATGGAGCTTACTCTCTCGCCAATTTCTGTCTGATCACCAGCTGGTAGTACTTGTAGATCTGGTAGCAGGCTGCAAGCCTTCAAAACAGCCTGGTAGCGTTCAGTGACCAATGTACTTCCAAATAATATGTTGTTCTGCAGTGTATCATTCTGGATCCAGGGCTCCTGGGCAACGTATGCCACTGAGCCCTGGGCACCTTATGAGCATGTCAAGGTTAGTAATGACACTAACCTTCACATTAGTATGCCCACTAAGGGGTTCAAGCTCTCCAATCAATGCAGCTAATAATGAAGACTTCCCACTGCCTATAGAGCCGACTACTGCCACCAGTTTCCCTTCATCAATTCTGATGGATATTTCTTTGAGCACAGGTATTTTGCTATGGACCTCCCAGCTGAAACTAGCCTTCTCCATGACAATAGGATATTCTAGAAGACTTGAAAGAAAATCATTGCTGAATATTTTACCTGCTGTCTTCTCATGGCCAACCCAGCTAGGAATCAATTCAGGCAAAAGAAAGAAATGCTTCAGTCTTCGTAATGAAATAGCAGCCTGCACTGTCAGTGACACTACCACAGGAACTAAAGCCATAGGCATGCGAAGCACGTTGAACAGTGCCAATGAAACAAAAGCCTTCTGTGGGGTGAGAGCATGCTCTTTATCAGATAATACATAAATGGCAAATGAAACCATGGCCACCTGATGACAGTACATCAGAAAATTTGGATATCACATGCAATCCCTCACCACAAAAGGTGTGGTAGTCCATGTAAGACTCATGGCAATACCATAGGGAATGAGCTTACGTAGCTGGAGTAATTCCTGGTTTCGATGAACCATAACCTGCTGCTGAAATGGAAGCTCCCACCCATATAATTTGAGAACCTGAATACATCTTAATGAAGCACCAGCTCTACCCCTATTGTTTCCTCTACCTTCATTCCATTGAATATTTCACCTATTGTCTTGACTCGTTCATCTTTGGATTTCATCTGGTCTGCTTGTATCTTCTTCATTTTGCTGACCATCATTCCATTGATGGGTACCAGCAAAAGCATCACTCCAAGACCCGCCAGCACAGATGTACCTGTAACAAAGTGCTCAAGTTCTGCACTATCAGAGTTTACCCAAAATGCTCCACAGAAAATAAATGCACAAAATAATCTGCAATGAACCAGACCACAACAAGTGAACTACAGGCATAAGGTCTATAAATCGCTGTGCATCAACAGCCATTAGATTTATAATTTCCCCTAGAGTGGAAGTCCGCCGAGAAGAACAGGATATCCGAAGAGCCTACAAATGTATAGGAAGTACCCTTCAAATCAGCATGTACCTTCTGAAACATGACACCCATGAGCACAGCTCGCATACGCATGCCAATAATGCTCATTATTCGGAAATATTGACCCAAACCAATAGACTGTAAAGATGTGCTGCAAAAAAGCAGTGAAGCATAAAAGTAGCCTCTCCAGGAAGGTTCCTTTGATTCCACAAAACGAATAAGTAGACTGAAACCAATTATAGCCAAACTATGGTCAATCCAACTCACTGGAGCAGCCATGGATTGACAAAGATAAGCATATCAGCAAAAAATTTGAAAATTCCTCCTAAAAAAATTCCTCCTCCAAAAGTTCTAAGCAGGACAAGAAACAAAGATGGATTTTTGGAGGCCTTGTGAGGTTGGTGTACTTCTACATTATCCTCCTTGATGTTATATGTCACCTTCCCTGAATACCTATTTTTCTATGGTCAATCCTATGATCAAGCATGCATTTTACCTTGGAGATGCACCAGGAGCAAACTTCCATCTAGCTCCAAATGAAGGCATCAAGCTTTTTGCTCTATTTTGAACCTGAAGATCCCAAAGATCAGGCATCTCAAGTGGTTTTTTATAACCTAACCACACCAAAGAATCCATCCACGAGAAAGTTAAGTACGAGAAAAAAGAACAAAACTCCTCAGGACAAGGATTCTGAAAGAATGGTGAGAAGGCAACATAAGACTATGCAAGACCATTGCAAGAATTCACCTACCTGGTTGCTCATGGCATCTAACTGATAAATAGGTCGTTGATCAGAAAAACAAATAAGCACCAGCTGAGTGAATTCCAAAGGAAATGAAACCATCCAGATAAAAAAGTCAAGATCTAAGGCTTTGTGGTGCTGGATGCAAAGTCAGCCACACTTAAGGTAGTAAAGGTTACATACTTTCAAGGCAGATTTTATCTGGTAAATATAAGGAATTAAGTCGCATGCAACTAACAAAAACCAGAAGAGAAAGACAATTCCTGAAGTCTGCATGCCTCTCTGCTTCTCTAATAGCATCAGAATGATGACTAGAATCTGGTGCACAAACAAACAAGATGAGTTACCAAAGAGAGAAAGAAACTTACAAAAGTGATGCTCCTTAGAACTACTGCAGAAACACTAACTTGCAGTGACACTTCATCAGAGCTGGTGACCAGAGAATGGCCAAGAGCTGGCAATGAAATAAGTAATAATAAGCAGGCCAGAACCTGAAACATTTTTCTCAAGTTGTAGTTAGGTTTGACCAGAACAACTGCATATACCATTTTTGAAATACTGAGGGCAGTCCAAGGAAGATATCTGTTTTTGCTTCTTGAAATAAAGCATGCTTCAAAAGGTACAGCAATCCAAAGATAAAAACAAGGAATCCATGTCAAAACTGTTTGCCTGAAGCAAGGTGTAAGACTGAAGTCATCTGCATACCAAGTGATGTTGAGATTCTGGAACAAATACACACACAATTAATTCTTGGACGACTACTTGAATTTGTTCATATGTTCAAAACATAAATCGCTTGACATGATCTGACAATGAATGCTATGTACTTCGACTTTATAATCTGGATCGATAACACTCCTTGTTGTCTTGCGACAATCGTCTTTTCACAAGGGGCAGCAAAATTCTGAAAGTTTGAAAATAATTTGGTGGACGGTTCGGAGTACATTATTTCAGTGACCTTGCTGCCCTTCAGCATTTTCCGAAGCAAACGGCAATCGTATTCACTAAACGATTCCGTGTTGCGAATGCATCCCCAAAGCCCATACCCCCCACACAGGGGGGGGGGGAGGAGGGACGCACACTCTTATATTTCGAAAGTTTGAAAAATCAGCAATCCGACGACAAATCTGTCCTTCATGTTAACGAACGATCCAATATGCTACGTCCGCTTTCCCATTCGCGACCGGGCAAACGGCATTCGAACGAAAAAACTGGCCCCCTTACCCAAAATTCTGAGCCACAGAACTCCTCCATTTCGTGGTCAGCACGCCCTCGGCCTGCACATTTCCAGAACCGTGCCCCCGGCTTCACCAACCCTGACACACTGATTCGGGGAGCTGCAAAGCGCCAATGCTGGCAGCGCCGCGAGGCCGTCCGTACGGAGTGCCGCCGCCGCCGCCGCCGCCGCCGCCGCCAGGACCTACGGAAAGGGACGTCCCCCTCCCCCATGTGAAACTGATACCTACGGCCCCCGAACTTTCCGTTTCGTCCGTCCAGGCGGAATCCTCCTAGATAACACGTGCTTCCCTGAGGAGGCCCGCTGGAGTGTGCGTGTGCCGGAGGAGGATGCGGGGCTCCCGGTGGCCTCGTATCAGGAAAGCAGGAGTCGAGTGCCGTCTTGATGGAAGCCGGCCGGTGGGGAAGCTTCGGTTCGAGCGGAGCAAAGGGGTCCGACTTCCTTCCTCCCCCCCCCCTCCCCTTTTTTTTTTTCTTTACCCCTTCTTCTTCCGTTTATCTTGGCAACCGCCTCCAAAGGGAAAGTTGAAAGAGATGAAGGGTGACGGGTATAGGAGGATTGCAAGGAAACAAAGTTTTTTTTTTTTTTTGTCTCAAGAGTCGGCAGTAACCGCCGGAAGCTACTGAAAATTCGAACAGGCAGTTGAAAGAATCTTTCCGTTGTCCATTTTGAAGGTAGAAGAAATTAAGTTGGAGCGGATCTCGATCTCGAGTCCATACGGGTGAAATTACCATTGTCTTTTTGGTTCTTCATCCTTTCTGTAGCTACTGAAATATGTATCTTCCCCCTCCCCCCCCCCCCAGCCCGTCGCCTTCCCTTGACATACGAAGAGTAACAGATGGATACATAAATTTTTCAAGACCTGGGGGCGCTTTCCATTACCTGGATGCTTTCCACTTTCCTCGAGGAATATCTTCCTATTCATTTCCGTTCTGGATGCAGTCGTGTGAGAAAATTCGAAGGGCGAGGCGAAAAGTTCGAAAGGACGGGGCAATTTGGCGTATGCTCTCCGTTTTCAAGACAGAAATCGACGAAATGCTTGCAGATCCAAGTAATTCCCTGATCCGAAGGGTATGGGGGGAGCGGGGAACTTCCTGAATTTCACTGCTTGGAAGTCATCTTCGTTGCACAGTTGAGTGTTTCCAACGGTGTGGAAGAAGTTCAAGGTGTCATGCAAATGTCGCCTGACGTGAAGGTCACGTCCGAAGACAAAAAACAAAAAAGATAGCATCTGTTTTTAACAAGTGAAAAGATCGCCGGACATTAGCTCCATCACAATCAGATTCACGCTATCACCTGGAAACGTAATTTCCTTCCTCAGGCCGTTTTCACTCATGCGGCAGACACGCTGTTTCCGAGTCTTCTGGTCACAGCAGCTTCTTCTTCCTCTTCTTTCCCCCCCCCCCCTTTCCAAATCGCTTTGAGGAATGTCGCGTTCTCTTCTTTCTTTCCTTTTCTTTTTTTTCTTTTCTTGTTGTTGCTGTCGTCGGCTGCTGCCGCCTTCTTTGAAATCTCGGTAAGAGTTCATTAGCAAAGTTTTCGCCACAGTCGGTGCTTTCGCGATCTGACGAAGAATTGGCTCCTTGGGTTGTGGGAGTTTTCCTTTTTTCCCCTCTCCGTGATACGTGACGGATGGCATGGACGAAGTCCACGACCCTGTGCAATGCCTGTGGTGCACAGCACACAAAGCCTGGGTTGGGAAGAATGCTGCTTCCTCATCTTCCATTTCGATTCGGAGCTTCCTCCGGAGACGAACCCTGTCGTGTTTTCGAACGTCATCATTCATGATGCACAGCTTCCCCGTAAATAAATGTTCATAAGGAAGCCGAAACAAGTAAGCGAACGAGCATTGCCAAGATCTTTGCGTGTGCTCTCTTTTACAAAGGAGAAGCTCAGAGATGAATTTTCGCATCTTCGGCGTACTCTTTGGTTGCACTCACTGGACACAGTCCATTCGTGCTGTTGTGATTGTGATGTTTCCTCCACAGAATTTCGGAATTTTCGTTTTTCGTGAGGCATTTTATCAAAAAAGAGAGAGAGAGAGAGAGAGCGCTGTTAGATGGTTGAGCTCACATCTGAGCAAAAATGCCGCACCCATACACAATCATGATTCTGCGCTTCCAGTTGGATTGGCATTTGAGTCCACAAAACAAGCACGAGACGTAAAAGCATCTTCGTAGTGGAAAGATGAGGGCGTTTCCGTAATTTCTACAGGTCCAGTGGATTCCAAGAATACTTTGGGAATAAGCAGCACCTGTGGGATTCCAGCTAGGAATGCTATCACTGGCTTGGAGTGAGTGCGGCGGCGGCTCCTTGAGACCTCGGATCCAGTGCCTCATGAATCCTTAACTAGACGGCATCGAGTCCTGAAGCACCGTCCCGTATACATGTACGAGGAGCAAATGGAATATCTTTTTCGCCCGATGATAAACTGAGCGCTTGCTTTCGCGTGCATCCCTCGCGGATTCCGAGTGGTCCTGTTGGATTGGAATTGCTCTTTCGCATTCGAGAAGCAACTCCACGTTATCAAAGTTGCCAGCGTCCTCCAAAGCTGGAGGCCCGAGAGAATACGAGAAACAGGCGGCGAGGTTCGCGACATATGATACGCGGATTACGGATGAGTCTTCTTGCGCTGTTTAGGATCACTGGAGTCTCCGTAAGGTTGCTCCGAAGCACCACCCCCTTTGCTGCATGCTGCACCATGCAGCGGAGGGAGAAATAAGTTCTCCTCCTCAAAGAGGCCACCATCCTGTGCAGCGCTGAACTGATTCATTCTGAATCTTCAGTGCGGCCTTCACTGAAGAGGAGAGTGCGCGTGGAGCGCCCGGAAAGCTTTCGTGTAGCGAATGCACGTTTCGGCAACCAGCTGCGTTCGGATCCAACCTGCAGAGGTGTCGGCGGATGCGAAGACACCTCCTGGTCGGAAAAAAAAAAAAAAAATACCCAAAACGGGATGGCACCCGCAGTCTGCCCAGTCTTGCCTTTGAGGCTGCGAGTCCATGGTGCAGTGGACGACCATATAGGTGGCTCCGACCTCGTAACGCTTCGAGGAATCCTAGTTCAGGGACAAAAGAATCCAATGGAAGAGTCTAAGGCTGTCTTGGTGAAAGCACCAGGCTGCTGAGCTCTCGAAAGGTCCCATCTCTTCGCAACTTAGGACGATAGAACTCTTTTTGGATTCTTCTCTGTCTTCTCTGCTGTTTTCCTTTCCGTTTTTTCCGAGGGAAGCCTCAAGGGAACCGCTCCCTATTTCCTCTTCCTCTAAAGAGAATCCCTCCGAAGGGACGCTTCCGAGTTTTCTCAGAAGGGCGCTCCCCTAAGGGAGCGGCCCGCTTCTCTGCACTCTCTGGACTCTCTGGAGAGGCATCGTCATTCCACCGGCTCCATGGTGCGAGACGAACGGTCTATCCACGACGGGGGAGGGACGGTTCCTTTGCGCAACCGGAGGAGAATCCCAAAAGGACTCCTTGATTCTGTTTCCTGGAAGGACCCCGGAGGTCGACTCCCAATCCTGGCCACCCATCGGGGACATCCAGTTTGAACTGCTACCAGTGCCGCCACACCCGAATAAATGGAGGCCAACCACGTCATCTCGCAGGAGGACCTCGGACCCACGACGCATCCCTCCATCTCTCGGCGTCGATTCTTGTCGAGTATTCGAAACCCGCGCGGAGATCGTAACCAATTGGCCTCCTACATGGACCACGTGGTCACGTTTCCTTCAGACGAGCTGTTCATGGGGACAGTGGTCTAACGTGGCGAGTAATGCGAACGACAAAGGAAGGACTAACAAAGGAAGCACAGCAAACCTCGGATATTCGTGAACTGGTGGTGGGAAGCAGACTGAGTCATCCCTCCTAGGATGCCTGAAGAAGAACCGGTGGACAGCAGCAAGAACGCTAACTGACCAAGAAAGGCGCGGGTGTCTGAGGGGAAGATACAGTTTCCCTTCGTGACACGCGCGGCGGTGCTTCTCAGAACCTTCGCCCCGACCCGCCGCAGGCACGCCGCCACACGTCCTGCCCAAGAGAACCATCTCTCTCGCAGAGGTAGGCTCTTGAGAGGTTCTGGCTTCGCGAGGGTGCACAGTTAGAGGAAGAAAGTGTCCGAAGGGCATGGTCAAGGGCAGCGCAACGCATCCGGTCCTCGGACGCCGTGAGAGCTTGGACGACTAGCATCGGAACGCCGGAGTCGCCTCGTCTTCGCTTTCACCTCGCCTTCCAATGGGGTCGCGACCTCCCCTCCCCCCGCACGCGCGTCCACGTTCCGGCGAAGCAGCCAGCGGACACTTCTGGAGCAACACGCGCACGTCCCTCCCATTCGGGAGAAGCTTCCAGGATATCTGGCGTTCCCTTCCCGCATCTGCGAGCAGTCCTGGAGAGCTCTCGTCCCCTGACCCACGTCGTCACGGACTGAGACACGTTTCCCGGCTCTCGATCTCGCCCGGCTGCTCCAGGCGCGCGGAACCTCCAGCAGGCGGAGCGGCCGCCACGCCAGAACTGAGAGGAGACGCTGGAGCAGCAGTGCCCGGCCGACCACGCTCGACCCTCTTCTCCTCGGTGCGGCGGCCGAGTGCCGGGAGAGGGACGCGGGCGAGCTTCTCGCCTTCTGGACGAACGGCAGGCGCGAAACCGTCAAAGACCGTCAGTCCGCGGTCCCGTCGCTCCCGTCCCGGCCGGTGCTCCCTCCGCCACACCCAGGACGGGAGGGCGCTCTCCGGGTCGCCGACCCTTCCCAGCCTCGTCTGGAGCTGGAACCGGCGTTTCCGAACGACGTCGCGACCTCCCCCTTCCTCCTCCTTACAGCTCTCGTGAGGTGATCGGAGATCGGCCAGCCATAGGGAGGTAGGGGAAGCGCTTCATCTCGGGGCAACGACGCTCAAAGGCACGTGGAATTTTTTTCCTCCATTTGCAGATGGCGGAGTGGCCCGGGAGACTCCCCGCTGGTTCTGCCTGCGTGTCCACAGTGGACGACGTTCCGCGCTGCGATTTCCAGTTCCGCAGTCCGGTGCTCCTGGCGGAGCAGCGAAGTGCCCCTCCTCCCGGATGGGCGTGCCCACTGCTCGCAGGGCACCCTCCGCGGTCGGCAGAGGGCGACCTGCAAGGTTTCGCCACAGCCGCCGTGCTCGCGCCCTCCCTGCATACCCGAGTGCACCGGTTAGGTCCCACCGGCGACCCGCGCGGAGGAGTCCACTTCCCCGTCCACGCGGATCCCGGAAGGGGGGGCTTTTTTTTTTCCTCCTGGCAATCGGATCTCCTCCTCCGCCGCGAGGTTCCGGCCGCGTGCACGCCCCCCTCGCCCCATCCGATGGGGGCTCCTTCGAAAGCGAAGGGAGTGCCAGTCTCCTCTCCCCTTTCGCCGCGGGGTAGAAGCCGCTCTGCCGACTGGGTTCCCTTTTTCCTGGTCCTCAAGGGGTGCCGAGGAGCCGTCGATCTCCCCCTTAAGGGGGGGGAGGGGCATGAAGCTCTGTAAACGCTGTCCACGCCGCCCGGGGATGCGTGTTAGTGGGTGATCCCGGAGGGACGGCCCTACGAATCCCAGAAGACTCCGGAGGAAGGGGTCCGTCCCTTTCTCTGCCCCGGTCATCTCCCAAGAGAACCCCAGAGCGAACCTTCCTTTCCTCGTTCTCTCCGGGGAAACCCCCGCGGACAACCCGCTCCTCGCTTGGTCCCTCTGAGGAGAACGTCAGGTCTCCGAGAGGAACGCCCTGGAGGAAACCTCTTCCCCGATGCCCTCCGAGACTCTTTCGAGTGGGATACCTCTCCCTGGAAACCAGCCGCGCCGCCTCTGTGCATTGCTGACGGCGGGAGCCTGCGCATGGAGGAGGAGGTGAGGGGGCAACACTGCGGGTGGCGAAGACGCCCCTGGGCGTTTGCTTTTTCTCCCCTTTTGGGGGCGACGGGAGCTTCCGGGGAAGAGCAGCTCCTGGACGCCGCTTCCTCCTCGGAGTGCCGCTGGGGATTCGGTTGCCAGGATTTTAAAAAAAGTCCCCCCCCTTTTTTCGGGATCCTCATGAACGGGAAAGTGAACTCCGGTTGGAGGGTGCGCGCGCGGGTCGTCGTGCGCGGAGCTGCTCGGTGCGCTAGGACCCCCGGGAAGAGCGCGAGCGCGGCGGTTGTAACGAAACCTCCGAGTCGCCTCGCGTCGGCGGGGAGTAACGTCACGTGGCAACCGGGAGCAAAGATCAGCGCGCGGAGGGACGGGCGGGCGCTCCCGGCTGGCGGGGCACGGCGCCCCCTGTAGTCCGCCGCCTCGAGAGTCCGGAGGGGGAGGCTGGGCGGGGCCAGAAACGAGAAGCGAGCCCCATGATTCCTCCCCTCCACCCGCGCGGCGCCCGTCCGGCGCAGCGGGGCGACGCTAGTGGCGCAACGCCACCGCGGGGCCAGGACGACCACCCGCGATAAAGTCGCCTCGGAGGCAGCCGGGATGTTCCCGGAGCGGACGCCAAGGCAACGCCTGCCAACGATACGTCCCTGAGAAGATACGCGGGACACCACTCGAGCCGCTACCGTTTCCCGGAGGCGGTGATAAGATCCACAGGGGGCGCCTCTGAGCGGCGATAAGGAGGAGCCACCCTTAGGGGACGAGGAAACCTTCTCCGGCCGATCGCGCCGCCACCGGCGGCGGCCTCGTGGCGCTCTGCCCTTTGACCCCGGAGTGAGACCCTCCCTCCTCCACGACCCCCGCGCGCGGGGTCGTGAGGCTGTGCGGGCCCTCCACCGGAACCACAAGAGGGCTCTCGACCCTGCGAGCGCTTCCGGCCGCCTTTCGGAGGAACGGCCGCCCCGTCGCTTCTGCTCCAGATGGGACTCCAGCCCTCTCGGACGGGGGGCTCCCTACAAGCCGGGATGACCTTCCAAGGAGCGTCGCTCGGTCAGCCCGCCTTCCGGGCAAAGCCCTGCCGCCCCCGCCTCGTCTTCCGCGGTCCTCCCAAGAAGGCGGCGGATGGGTGCTCGGCGAGATTTTCCGGTCCCTTGCGCGCCCCGGGGAGTCTGCCGGCCGTCGTTCGGTCGGCTGCGCGACAGCCGCCCCGAGACGCTGGAGCTGACGAAGAAGAGGGAGGAAGCATCCTGGGAACCTCGTGACCATTTCGCAAGCCCTCCGGCGACGCGTAGGCGCGAGGAGGCCGCGCTAATCTTTGCGTCCCTTCCGACGCGGCGTGCGGATTTCCAAACGCGGCGGGACGGAGGCGTTTCCTCTTCTCCCCGCCGCGGCCTCATGGCGCTGCTCGCGCCCCGCCGCCGACCGACCGGCCGGCGCAATGGAGATGCTCCGCGGCGGGGCGGAGAGCTGTTAGCCGTCGCCGTCCGCACCGACATAATGGAGCTGTTGCCATGGAGCGTCCCGGGGCCGCTCGCCTGCGGACGTCCGCGCGAGGTGTCGCCGCGCGCACGCTCGAAAGTGGTGAGGACAGACACAAGGAAGAAAGCCCCAAGTGGGGGACGACGACCGGAGGGAGAAGAAACGCGGGCGCCATGGAGGTCATGGAGGAGGCTGCCCCGGGAGCAAGAGGGGCAGCTCGAGCATCGTTTGTTCACCGACCGCCGCCCAGGCGATACGGGCCCGATGCCTCGGCGGGCCAGGCAGCGGCAAGGAGAGCAGCGACCGGGTCAGCTTCCCACAGTCGGCCACCCGGAGCGGTTGCCCCTTCCCGGAAAACACGTTGCTCTCCCGGGAGTCTCCCGCCTTCCGCAGCGCGGAGGTGATGCTCTCCCTCCCCCGTTCCGGCAACAGCCTTGACGGCGGAGGGACGAAGGGCAGCCGGACACGCCTACCTCACCGTACCACTCGTCCTCTCGCCTGTCGGGAAACTCCTGGATACCGGCAGCAGCGACGCGGAGCGGCGGCGACAGCCAGGAACCGCCCGCGCGCGAGAGAAGGAGGGAGAGGGGGAGGAAAAGAGAAAGGTGAACGAACTCTCTGCGCCACGTGTGTCCCATCCGGCGAGAGGTGGGAACCGAAAGGCGACCGACGCGGGAGCAGCGTTGAAGGAGGGAACGAGGAACTGGAGGCGGGTTCGTCGCATCCGGGGAGGCGGGAGGGGAACGAACGCTGCGGGCTGCCGTGCGATTATCCGAGCCTCTGGGCCGGGTTGCGGACGGGCGAGTGGCGAGCACGGTCAGAGGTCGACGAGGAGCAAGTAAGCGTGTCCAAAGGTCAACGAAGGAAGAGGCGTCTGCGGCCCTTCTAGTCACAGAGGAGATTGCGCGAGACGTTCCGGGATCTTGCGGCCACCGTCGCTTCCTTTCCTCCCCTCTAGCGGGCAGGTCCGCAAGCAAAACGCCGTGTGGGAAACGGACGCCAGCTGGCGCGCGGATCGCTGATCCAGATCTCCTCCTCCCCCTCTCCTTCGGGAGTCCCAAAGGCGTCCCGTAGTGGCCTCGCCTCCGAGTTTCCTTCAATTCGCGCTTCCCTCTAGCAGACGAAGGTTGCAGCCCGCTCTTCCGGCGGCGTCAGAGGGTACAAGTCTCCTTATTCGGCATCCCTGGGTACTGGGACCGGGGCACCTGAAGCTCCCTGAAGAGCTGCTTTTCCTTGGAGATTGCGGACTGAGCGCTGGGGTTACCGACCCTGCTTTCATGCCTCGCTCTTGTGTCAGGCGAGGCAGTGGCTTTGTGGAAGGTCCTTGCCAACACTTCTGTTCCCCCAGGGGAGTGGGCGGCCAGGAAAACTCATGGGCGCGCACCGCCCTCATCTCCCAGCGTCGACAGTCCCATCCCGCGCGTCCTACACGGCGACGGCGCCACCAATCGAGCCTCGAACGCGATGGCATTTTCAGACCGCCGGAGGTTGCGTGTTGAGCCCGAAGGCTTGGCGCTTTCGAGGGAGGACGTTCCCCTGCAGGCAGACTCTGAGGTCAGGCAGTGACCTCTTGACGTGGGGCTTGCAAGGATGTCATGGTAGACGGTAGAGGTACAGAAGGATCCCCGTGTCCCCCCATGGCATCGGTATCCGCGCGGGTTGCAAGCGGCTCGCAGAGTGCGGCTCCAACTTTCGATCGGGCGCCCGCGGTGAATCAGCGGACGCTCCAAGAGGCAGCCGGGAGCCTCCGCAAGGGCGTCGCCAGCCAAGGGGCGACCAGCGTGGACGCCTGCGTGCCCAGGTGGCGTAAGAGGGGCGCGTGCGGCACTGGCTGCGAGGCGTTCGGGCATCGAGTCGGCGCGCCATCCGGGTGCAGGCGCGTCCCCATGGTGAAGGCAGACCCTGAGGCCACGCCCATCCGGCGCCTCGTCCGAGCCGCGGTAGCGGAACACTTTACTGCCAAAAGGACGGCAGGGGGAGGGGGAGGCGAAGGTAACCGAAGCAGAAGAGCCGGCAGGCATCTGGAGCCAACAAAAGAGTGCCAGAAGCAGGGGCGGAGGTGGCAAATGAGAGAGGCCCTGCCACCGGGAACCAGCATGGAGCCATCCTCCAGAACGTCGCCAGCAACGAGCGCCGCGTCCCGGCCTAAGAGCCAGCTGATTGGCGCGAAACCAGCGAGGCGACGACCAGAACATCGCTCTGGGGAAAGAGGACGACGACCAGGCAGCGCTCCGTGCCGGAAGGGCCGAGCGATCCCCAGGAGCCCCGAAAGTAGGGGCTCGGGACGACCAGCAGCCCAGAAGAGTCCCCAACAGTCCCTCCTCCCTGCTGCAGTTCCGAGAAATCGACGGGGCCTGGAGAACCCAGAAGGACGATTATCACCCGGTTATGTCGGGGCATTTATTACTCAAAATAATAGAATACATTTTTGTGGGAGACGTTCGTTCTACCATGCGCAGTGGACCTGCCGAAGGTTGGTGCCGAAGAGTAGTGCGCAGACCGACGAGATCCCTTCGGCAGCGTGGGGGAAGGGAAAACAAAACACAAACAAAACGGAGCCGGAGAACTTACACACGGGGAGGAGGGAGGACCGAGGAAGAGATCACACAATAGTCTGCCAGGTGTCCTTGACATCCTGTTCAGGATGTCGGCAGGTTCTGTCTGGACGGTGTCCACGTGGGCCGATCTCGAGACAGTCCTCAGGAAGATCCACACCCGGTGGATGTCGCCCCTGTCATTCTGGCATCTTCTTCCGGCGTTCCAGGCTGCCACCATCCCGCGGAAGCAGCAAAGAACTTCCAGGGACGCGTCCGGCGGCAGAGCGGCACCACGCGCGAAGAGGCGTCTGAAAATGCCCCTGAGACTTCCCGTCAGGATTGCTAGGATCGTTGTGAGGCGATCCCAAAGGGGTCGGAGGGCAGCACTGTCTGGCAGCAAGTGCGAGAGGATCTCTTTCTTCCCGCACCTGTCGCACTGAGCGCCCACTCTCCTCCCCGTGTCCAGTGGTGAAGGCGCTCTTTGCACGGGATTTCCCCATGCACCACCAGCAACGCCGACTCCTGCTGCTTGAGGGTGAGTGCGCCACTGCTCCAGCATGCTGGAGGCCACTTCACCTTCTCCGGAGGGATGTCGAGCAGCTCTCCCCAGTCCATAGAAGTCCGTGGGGTGGGACACTCGGAGTCTCAGCGTCCGTGACCTCCCGAGTTGTCCACGTCCCCAGACGTTTCGTCTTTGCAGGACTTCACTTCCCACCTCGCCGGAATTACTCTGTTCCTTTCTTTCCTGAGGGCGGCACTGGGGCAAGGGGGGTAGACGAGGCCCACCGCATCTCCTGTGGGTTGCGGATGATCTTGCGAGTGTTGACGTTTCGCTGCAGGCAGGCGTCCCTGCCTCGCCGTGGATCTTCCCTCAGGCGAAGACCGATTCCTAAATACAGGTTGCAGTGCAGTTCGTGGGAAGGCAGGAGATCCAGGCGTTCTCTTCTACCAGGGCAACCATCTGGTATCCGCAACGCCTCAGCAGTCTCTCGCGAGCGACGAGGAGGGATGTGAGTCCCTCGCAGCCGGTTGCTCTCTTCGCGAGGAGCCATGATGGTGAGCATCAGGGCGTTGTCCATAGTCTCGCCGCGAATCGACCCAGGACGATGGAAACCCTATTGGGTTCTTCTGCCTTCGCTGTTATTCCTGTCAGCTTTTTTTTTTTTTGGTTCGCTGAGTTACTCAAGAGCCGTCGCGTTCCTGGTGGTGGCTCACGCAGCTCCTTGAGGCCGTTGCACGCCACTCGAGGGTGCGTGTAATTTTTCAAGATAGGGGTTACCCCGAGAGGGACCGCCCTATGAATCCAGGAAGGGCTCGGAGTCCGTTCTTCTCACGCCTGGGGAGGGATCCCCGGAATAGAGATTACCTCCACCCTGGTTGTCTCCGAAGGGGAACCCCGAAGGGGAATCTCCTCTTTCTTGTTCTCTCCGGAGGGACCCTGCAGGGGTCCGCTCCATTTTCTCTCCTCCGAAGGGACCCGGAAAGCATCCAACCATCAGAAATTCCTTCTCCGGAGGGGACCCGCAAGGGAACCGCTCCCTGTCTTCTCCTCTGAAAAGAGCCCCGAAGGGACGCTTCCCAATTTTCTCAGAAGGGCTCTGCTCCCCCGGGGGGAGAGGCTCGCTTCGCTGCACTCTCTGGATAGGTGGCGACACCTACTCCATCTGAACGAACCGGAGGGGTCCCCACGCTAGGGGGTGCTCTCTCCTTTGTACAACTGGAGGGGGAACTCTCTATTCCTTGATTTCTGGAAGGATCCGGAGGTCGTCTTCCAATCCCGGCCACTCATCGGGGGCATCCTGTTTGAACCGCAACCAGTGCCGCCGCAGCCGAATGAATAGAGGTTAACCAGCGTCATCTCGCAGGAGGAAATCTAACCCGTGACGCACCCCCATCTTTCGGCGTCGACCCTTCTCCGGGTGGGGATTCGAACCCGAGAGGCTTGATGGTGCCACGCGCGGAGACCGTAACTACATGACCTCCGACGCGGACCGCCGTGACCACTTCGCACGCTCAGCCCGGTTCACCAAGCCACCCTCGAGCTCCAACGGCCAGCTGGCTGCTAGTGAGCTCCAGGCCGTCTCCGTGACGCGGCCACGTCGCTCGGGGTTCGCGCAGCCCCGTCCGGGCCGCCTGCGCGAGGGGAAGCGCCGGCCTCTGCGCGCAGGAGCGGCGCGGACTCGTCATGGAGACCGAACCGCGCTGAAGAGTCGCGAAAGGGGTGGGGAGCGTGCCGGCTGCTGACTGATGGATGCGGCCAGCGACGAGCCGCAAGCCTGGAGACCACTCCCTGAACGGCGACGACGAGGCGGGAAGCTGTGCACGGGGGTCCACCGGACGCTCTCCCCAGCCCTCCCCTTCCTTCCGGAGGGCGAGGGAGCGACGGGCATGCCCTCTTTCTGGATGGTCCCTGAGGAGGGTCCAGGACTCCGGCGGGCATCAGCCGATGCCTGGTCCAGGGTGGAGACCGCAAAGTCGACCAGCACAAGTCGGCTCGAACGGCGTGCTGCCCCAAGGGCGCTCTACGAGGCGGCCCTCTTCCAGAGAAGGGTCGGGCGGAAGTGGGCAGCTGCTGAGAGGGTCCGCCCATCCGCGAGGAGAAGGCGTGGCTGGAGTGGAGCCGCCGGCGCTCGGGTGCTCTGACGTCAGTCCTCATGGACGGATCGGGGGCGTGTCCAGCAGGGTCGGCTGGCTGGCCGTCACGCCCCTGCAGGAGATGCCTTGGCACTGCCTCTCCAGGTCGTGGACGTCCATTTCCTCCCCCACGTACCCGACCCCTGTCCACGGAGACCGAGGTGCAGCGGGGTATCCGCGCGGAGGAATCGCGGAGACGGCCCACCCCGGGTGACCCGAAGCGGCACCCTCGCTAGGGGACGGGAGGAGGAGTCAGAGGCCACCCCTCCCCTCCGGAGTGGTGGCTTCTCCAAAGAATCGGGGGGGGGGGGGACGCACCGAAGGTCCGGTCTGGCCACACGCGAACGGTCCGCCGCCATCGGACGCGCGGGCAGCCGGGCCGACCCATAGCCACGGAGGAGGACGCCCATCGCCTCGGCAAGGCGGAAGTTGTGGCGTGCCCGCCAGGGTCTAGCCGCCCCTCCAGACCAGGGAGCGACCGTCCGGTGGGGCGACCTCCTGTTTTTGACGTGGAGGGGCTCCGGGTGGCCCGGAGGATCAACTGCCGGAGGGGCAGCCGCCGAGAGGAGTCCGGAAGGGATGGACGGTCCCGGCCCTGATGGCAGAGCGACAGCGCAAGGGTGGACGGTCTGTGTCCCGTGGGAAAGGACGAAGGGGACGGCGGCGTTCCCCGGTGCAGGCGGTCCCGCGGCGAGGATCACGATGGGCTTCTCCGTCGCGGGCGCCGTGGCCGGCAGGGCCGGGCCGAGACGGCGAGGGAAGACAGTGGCGGCCATGGAATCTCCGGGTGGGCCCCCATACGGAGGGGGATGGACTCGGGGATCTCCCGGGGGGGGGGGGGAGGGAGAATCCTCTCCTGGACCAGGATCCTCTCCCTTGTGCGGCTGCGCCCAGCTGGGAGACCCCCAGTCCTCCGGGACCCCAATCGTAGGTCCCCAAGTCGGAATCCCCGGACGCAGGGCGCCATGCTGAAAGTGGAAGGTGAAAGCGCGCCCGCTCGCCTGTGCGCCCATCCTTCTCGCCCGGTGTGCAAGTTGCGTGCAAAAATAAATAAATAAAGGAATCATCGTACATGAATAAATAAATGGTAACTAAATAAATGATAAATAAAGAAATCAGAAAGACAGAAAGGATAAATAAACAATAAAAATAAAACAAGTATATAAAGAAATAAATAACAATACGTTAACCAATAAATAGTACATGGATAAATAAACGGCAGGTAAACTAATAAGTAAACGGTATGTAAATAAATAAATGATAAATAAAGAAATTAGAAATAAATAATAAAGATAAAAAGAAGTATATAAATAATAAATAAAAATACATGCATAAAGAAAGAAATAAAGTAACAAAGGAATAAATAAATAAAGGAAGACATACGTACATACACTCATGAATAAAGAAATAAATAAACAAAGAAAGGAGTAAAGAAATACATAAGTGCAAGAATTACAATTGATCAATTGATCAAGAAATGAATACATTAATAAAAATAAATAAAGGGAGAAATAAATGAAGTATGATAAATAAGTGCGTGAGTGAACAAAGGGGTGGGCGCACCCCACCTCTTGCCGGATGTGGGGAGAACGAGCGCCCGGAGGGTCCGATGGGCTTCCAGCGAGGGCGGCAATTTCCGGCCGAGGTCTTTGCGCCCCGTTCGTCCTTCTGGGCACGCGACCGCGCCCTCATTGCGCGCGGTCCTTGGGGGTCTCCGGGATGGAGCCCGCAGCGGCAGCGATGGGGCGCGCGGTCAAGGGGGATGCCGGAGATCGCCGCTGGAGGGCAGAGGCAAAAGCGGCGGGTTTGACCCGTGGGGCTGTCTCAGAGGCTCGGCTTCCTCCTCCCTCCTCACGACCAGGTTATTCTTCCTGGCTCGTTCGGGGGGCCGGAGAGAGAGCAGCAACAGGAGGGTCGCACTTTACCCGTGCCGAGTTTCCTCCTCTCGTTCACGCCGGCAACGCGCTGCCCAGCCCCCGGAGTCCCATGGGAACCGAGGCAGATGCACTCCCCCTCTTCCTTCCCCTCACTCCTCCGTCAAACGCAAAAAACGCATGCGAAAAAAGAAAGAAAGAAAGAAAGAAAGAGGCGCGCAGACTTTCGGAATCGGCTTGAACTTTTCGCAGGGCGGGACCTCCCGAGGATTCGGGAAGCAGAAGTTTTCGACTGGGTTCCGCAGGGATGCGTACGGGCGATCACGCACGACTCCGCGAAGCGCGCGCAGGCACGCACGCCTCAGGACGCAACCATGACGACGAGGAGGGTGGACGTCCTCCCGCTTCTCGGGGAGAGGCAGGAGTCCTCCCGCTCGCGGCGTGGCCGCGGGACTCCCTCCCGAGATCTTGAAATCCAAAGTCCGCCGGGACCGGGCGGCTCCACGCAGTACTGAAATGCAACGCGGCGCTCCCCCGCAAACGCGGGTCCGCGCGATCGGTCCATCTCGGACGACGCGGGAGTAGGGCTGGCGGCACCTGGCACCAAGGCCTACCGCATCCAGAGGTGCGTCCGGACTTGAGACGCGACGAAAAGGAGGAGACGGCATCTCGACGGAGGCACCGAGCTTTCCGTTCGCATCCGCCCTTCTTCGTAGAGACCGGCAGGTCGCTGAGATCAGTGCGATTTCGACTCGCGAAGCGGTCGCAGATCTCCGAGACGCGTCGCCGGTGCCTGCGGGCTATCGGACTCTTCTTATCGGACGGCAGCGGAAGACGAGCAGCCATCGAAGTTCCCTTCCTCTGGGATGTTTTGTGACGTGGGGAGGAAGCTCGGGAAAGTTTCACCCCGAGGTTCAGCCTCCGGTAGAGCGCTGGACCATGGGAAACCAAAGCGAACGGCGAGCGTCCGCCGGCTCTTTTCCGAAGACGAGACCTTCTTGGCACGCAGCCCAAGTGGGAGAGAGCGAACGGGAAGATTTCCGGTGCATTCCGAAAGCCTCCTTCCGCTTTCCTGCCTTCCGTTCCAGAGGCCGGGAGCTCTTCCGACGGATGCCCGGAGCGCCGCCGAACGCTCCTCGCAGAGCAGCCGCTGCCGTGACCGGCTGCCCCGCCGCCAAGGACGCGTCGTGAGGCGGACCCCCCCTCTTCCCTCTCGCCGGCAAGCAGGACCGAAGGAATCGAAACCGACAAACACAACAGTTTATTGAGAAAATAATAAAAAATAATGGATCCGCTGGACACCCCTGAACACTCCAGGGCAGTACACGTGGGATGAACGTGGGCCGTGAACCCGCCGTCGATCGAGATATTTTCCGGAGTGGGCCGGCTCGCTGTCACTGATTCCGGGAGAATAAGTTGATGATGCTGTCCCCGAAGTTCTGCAGGCCTTCCCGGACCCTGTCCGAGACGTTCGCCACAAACGAGAACATCCCCCTGACGGCCCGCTGGAAGGGCGCCAGGATGCCGGGCGTTTCGACGTCCAGCTCTTCCAGCACTTCCCCCTGCCGCTGGATCGAATTCCTCCTTCGCGGGGACAGCTGGGACGCCTCCTGGTCGGGATCACTGCAACCTTTCGCGAAAACTCTCCCCGTACCTCCTCGTCCTTCGTCCGGTCTTGGTCCAGCTGGCGGCGCTTGAGACTGTGATCGTGGCCGGCAAGGTCGCCAGATCTCTTGTGAAGGTACTGCGTTTCCACCCCCAGCGGGTAAGTGTACAGCTGAGGTCCCACGTCAGCCACATACTGTATGTCCCCCACTTCTGGCCAGGTGACCTTGAAACCTACTCTGGAATCCGTTCCTGAAAGGTGCGACAGTTCGTCGAATCACGAGGAACACCACCGGCGGCAGCGCGCGCAGGGGGGGGGGGAGGGGGTCGACCTCCGCGGGGCGATTCATCCCGCGTCATGGCAAGGGAAGGAAGCGACCACTCGGGACGATACTGGGGAGCCGGGCGGGCTCTCGGGCAAAGGCAACGGGGCAGTCGGCTGCTGGCTGCCGCCGCCGGCCCAGCAGCCGACTCCGGAATGTCCGGTCGGCACAGCGTCACGAGGTTTTTCTCCCATTCTCCCACCGCGGGTGCAGACTTGAAACTGGATCCGCCGTTCCCGTTATTTTAATATTCCCAGAGATGACCTGTTCATCTGATCCCCCCCCCCCCCACACACACAAAAAAAAAACACACACACACACACACACACACATCGCAAGCGAAAGAAAGAGAACGACCTGCGTCATTTCATTGTAACCTTTCGGCAGTTCGGTCGGGAACATTTAGGGCAATTTGCCCGCGTGCGATTGGCCATCGGATGCCGATGAGGATCCGATTGGCTCAACGGGTCCACAGTTAGGCTTAACACGCTAACGGTAGCAGGGCGACTTCGCCGGCATGCCAAGTGGGGGTCCGCAGGCCGAACCTGTCGATCGCCATGCCGATTCCCAGCGCAGGAAGAGTCTCCCCGGGCGAGGTGGGAGGAAACTGGCTCGGGGAAGGGGGTGGAGGAAGAAGGAAAGGCCACTCGGACAAGACCGCTTTTGTCTCGTGCGCGCCGATTCCGTCGCGTCGCCGTCTGCGCCTCTCGAGGAGTCAAGTCAACGGCCTCCGTGCCCTCCGCGCAGGGGTAGCTGCTCAGTAGCGGGACCGGCTGCTGCCCTCCCCGCCCCTCTAGTATTCCGAGTCAACCGGTGCTGTCGTTGCTTTTTGCTTAGTCTCCCACCCCCACCCCCCTTTTTGTGTTTTTCTTTTTTTTTGGATGGAGGATTGGCCAGGAGGAGGAGACCCACCGTCACCCTTCCCCCGTCACCCCTTCCGTTCCCGGCGGAGCGGCTCCGGACACTTCACGCAGCACGAGGAAGGCGGCCCTCGACACGTGGAGGACACACGCCTCGTGCAGGATGCTCATCTCGAGTGGACGCGACGGACATCCTCTCTCGGACGGACCGCCTGTTCCCGCCCGACCCGGCCCTTACCCCCCAGAAACGCTACTGGAAAACGGCGGGAAGACGAAACCGTCTCACTTACCTCCATCCGACTTGGGGATCAGATGCTTTGCCAAGGAGTAGATGCTCGCGCCGAAGGCTCCTGCAAAAGACCCGTCCGTCAGTGCGAACGACGCCCCCAGGGGAAGGTGGGGAGCGGGGAACTCCTCTGCCTTTTCGAGAGAAGACGATTGCTCCTCCGAGAAGCAGCGGGGGACCGCATCCCTCCTCCCTCTCTTCCCGGCCTGCGGGCAGGGAGGAAGGATCACCGGCCGAAGGGACGGGGGTTCTCGTCAGAGTGTCCCCGGGAAACGCGGGCTCTCCCATTCCACTCCTCATCCCCTTTCCTTCCAGAAAGAGGGTGGGGGAAGTGAGGCTAAGGGCTTCTCCGAAGTGCACGAGTCCCAAAGGAGGGGAGGGAGAGGGTGGTGGTCGCGTGACGCGGCGCGAAAGCGTGACCAGCGGCCTTGTGCGGAGCCAGGTAGCTTGCGGCGCCGCGGAGGGAGGAGACCGCTCTTCCCGGGGGGGAGGGAGAGAGGGTGGTAGAGGGTAGGGAGTCTAACTCCCTCCCAATCGGTTGGGGAGCCGCGCTCTCTCCACGCCCCCGGGGAAGCCCGTAGGGGGAGAGGGGGGGGGGAGGAGGGGGAACTCACCTGGGGCAAGGCAGGAGACGGCGAAAAGGAGGAGCACGGGAACTTCGCGGGACTTCCGCATTCCGGGGGACGAGGATCACGGAGGTGTGCACTCCGAGCACGTTTCGGAAGAAATGACCGGCAAGTCCGCAAGTGGCTCCAATTTAGGTGGGACGGGGAAGTAGGTCGTGCGCGAGGCGGCTTCCGCGTCTCCGAGCGTGTGCGCGCGCGCGGCAGGGAGGAGTGGGGGGGGGGGAAGGGGGAGGAGTATGGGGGAGAAACTGGACCAGAAGGCAGGAGACGTTCACAAAAGACGGCGGCGGCGAACGGGTGGCTTTTCTGCTTTTCGGGGGCAGCGGCGTGTGGCGCACCGGCGCTCCCGGTGAAGAAAGGGGAGAAGGAAACGTACGTGCCTCCTCCTTCCCTCCCTCCCCCCCGCCCCCCGCCTCCCTGCCCCATCGGAGCAGGGGCACACGTGACACTCTCTGCCACGTCATTCAAAAGGATGCATCGAAGAAAGGGGGCAACCCGCGCGGGTCCCATGGAAAGCAAGAAAAAGCCACGCACAAAAAAAGGAGTGGGGGGGGAGGGGAGACACAAAAAATGATTGGAGAGATTCTTGGCCGCTCCCAGCGAGACCGACCACCCGAGGTTCCCAGGGTGCATCCGCAAGAGATGCTCAGTCTGAAAGGCAAGTCCTCGGAGCAACTCACCTCCCCAGGCTCCCGGGGAGTCTCTCCGCAGCCGACGCTGCAGACGGATGTGGCGGAGGAAGGGAACCCCCGCTGTCTTCGGCGGTGCGGCGACGAGTCTGGAAGGAACAAGTCACTCCCCTCCTCCAAGCGGGGAAAGCGTTGCCGTAAAGATGGCATCTTTATGGATGCTTAGTCCACTCAACCTTCCCCGGGACGGAGAGTCGCGCGCATGGGAAAAGGAATGGGAAAGACCTCTTCCGGATTCCCTTCCTCGGGCTCGCCAATTTCCGCAGGGACACCCCACCTTCCCCTCTCGCTCTCACGCGTCAGACCCCGAGTTCGGGATCGTCCGAGATGGGGCGAACGCGGGGTGGCATCGCATGATCCTCCACACGCTTCCGGTCTTCCGTGTCGGCGCCTCCTCCGGGAGCAGCAGTTGTCGGCATCGAGGGAGGCAGAATGAAGATTTCGGGTCGATCTGGCGCGCTCCGTTTCCGGAACACTGCAAGTGACTTTCCTAGATGGCAAAAGCACACCTGCCGCAGCCAAGAGAGGGAACCGGGGAAGAGCTTGGGGACTTCCTGAGATCGACCCAGGGATGCTCAGGAACTGGGAGGCGAAGGAGCACTCCCGGCCGGGAAGCCGAGGTGCTTCCCTCTGCGTCTAATCGACTCCTCCTCAGAGCCATCCTGCAGCGGCAGCCGCACGGGAGGGGGCGCCCCCACAGCGTCCCCCGAGGCCAAGGAGGCGTCTCCACAGAGACCTTGATGCCCCCGTCCCTTCAAAGGAGGATCGAAGGAGGCAGCAGTCGGAGCTTCGGCTTCCGGACGAGAAGACGGCGGACTCCCTGGCGGCGTTGCACCTCGAGACGTCGGGCGCCCTCGAAGGGAGGTCACGCGTCTCTGCGGATGACTGCAGCCGTCGTGTCTCTCAGGGGCGACGTGGGATGCACACCAGCCCATTTCCGGATCGGTCCAATCTTAAGGTAGGTCCCGAAGGCGTCCTCTTTGCTCTGTTTTTCCTCGCCGTCCGGACCGAAAGCTTCTTCTGCTGCCGATGATGATGACGGTGGTCGCGGTGATGCTCCGAACGCGAGGCGCTCGCAACCCCCACCGCCATCACAACACACGATAGGATTGTTCCACGCCACATCTGTCCGCGCGGGTCCTTTGTTGTCGTTTGCTTGCAGTGCCCTTCGGCTGCCCTCCGGATGCCGTGCCGCCACCTCCCTGACGAAGTTCCTCCAAGTGCTGGCGCTACCCTTCTTTCCGGTGAAGGTCTCTTCTCTGAGGAGGAAGAGGGTGCCTCCCCGAGCGTCCGGTGGATGCCTCCAGATGGCAGAGTTCTTCGGTGCCCCCATTCCTCTCTCTTCCTGCAGCTGTTGCTTCCTCAAGGCCACGGAATGACGCTGAGCCACCGAGTCGCCCTCCTGGCTCCGCACCACCGAGGACGCAGCCGACGACTTCGCAAGTGGGAACGTCCCCCCCTCCTCTGTCTGCGTTTTCACGAGTCTTCCGGTTTGGGAATGAGGTCCGTCTCCGAGAGGGCATCGTCTGGGCAACGAGAGCGAACTGCGTCAGTCAGCCGTCCGCGCGGGCTTCCGGTCGATACGCGGGGAACGAACCGCGTCCGCGGCTCGGACTTCGCCGTCCCGACGCCGGACAAGCGGACCCTCGGCTGCCCAACTTTCCCCTCTCGAAGAGATCCATCCGTCGGGGGTGCTGCGTCGTGACAGCTCCCTCATCCCAAACCAGGGAATGATAGAGCCAGAGAGCCACGGGAAGAGTGAAGTGCGGTCCGAGGAAGAGCAAAGCCCGCGAGGGCGCCGGGCGAAGCAAGCTCCCCCTGGCTTTCCGGGAGGCGGGAAGAATAGGGAGGAGCGCGGACCTGAGGGAAAGGGGCGGGCGCGAAAGGGGAAGCAGCCCTGATCCTCGCCTCATCTCCTTCCTCTTCCTCGCAGCCTCCAGACTCCCCGTGACCTGCAATGCGACCTGAAGGATGGGCTCAGAGGACTCGCCGAAGAGCTGGCCTCTTCCTAGGGGGGACGGAACGGCCGCCACCAACCAGAAGGGCGGGGGTTCCGCGTCCTCCGACGACTGGAAAACGCGTGCCAGGCGGAGCAGTCCCGCAACCTCACGGAGCGATTCCTCCTCCTCCTCCTCGGATGGTGGGAGGTGCCGTCCAGACCCTCCCGCGAGAGCTTCGTGCTCCTGCTGCCAGGCTGCAGCATGAGCGAGGATGCCTTCCTTGCGCCGCGGTTCCCCGGCGCGGCGAGCACCCACGCGAGTCCAACCGCGGCCAATCCACTGTCGGCGACCCTTGAGGAACGCCGCAGGGAAGAAGTCCCTCCTGGTCGGGGGAGCGCAGAGTCGTCTCCGGGGTCCAGCGCGGGCTTCGGAAGGTGCTGCACAGGCAGCGACCCTTTCTTTCAGTCTCCGTCGAGCGGCGGCTGCCCGTCTTCCCAGGACTCTGGCTGGGGATTCGTGGGGAGTCCTCTGCAAGTTGCGCCCACATGGGCGAGTGACCCCGGAATGACCGCCCCACCCTTGGTCACCGGGTGACTTTCTTGTGTATTCGTCGAGTGAAACTTTTAGAGTACTTTTGGAGGAGCCTTCAGGCCTCATTGGGGCAGAAGTCCATAGGCGAATAGGGAACTGAGGGATGGATCGGCCTCGCTTCCCTCGCTGGACATGATTCCCAGGTGCCTCCCTCCGGAAAGGTAAGGGAGTTGCGATCCCTGGTTCTGGTTCACTCTGTCCGCGGTCGTTCCTGGGCGCCCCGAGTCCCGGATCAGACCACCGTCCCACCCTTCGCTCGCAGACGATCCGGCGGCGGCCACGCTCCCTCGCTCGCTCCGATGACGGCTTTCGGCCTCAACAGGTGGAGCCGGAGGCGGATGGTCAGCCCGGAGATGTGAAAAGCCGTGTGATCAGGTCATGCGGAGCGGTATCCAGGAACCCGAGTGGCCCCTCGCGGCGCGCCTCCAGAGTCGCTGCAGTTCGTCGCATTCGCGGCGCACATGCGGAAGCGCCTGCGCCTGCGGGCGTCACTCCTTGGGGACTCTCCGTGGGGGCGTTCCCCGCTCCGAGGAAGGCCGGAATGCACCAGGAAGGCAGAGATCGTGGAAGAAAGACGGAGGCATCGATTGGCAAGTGCACTTCGTTCGACCTCTCCGAACTGACCAGGTGAGAAGCCTCTGCTCCCTAGGCAGCTGGACCCCGAGGAGACTCCATGCGAAAGGGAAGGGTTTCCTGGAGGAACCCTCCACTCCAGGAAGTGATGCGAGGATCTGCTGCCGGCTCGGGGGTGCTTTCGGAGGAAGGCCGCTCTCGCTCCGATCGCTGCCTGAGGGTGTCTCTGGGGAGGCGCAGTCGGCGCCTGCCGGTGAAACCTGCGGAGGGGGTGCACGCAGGGTTCTCCGCTGCTCCCATAGCCAGGAGAAGCGGTGCATCCATCAGGCTGTTCTGCGCGTCCTCGTGGACCTAGCGCTGAATCGCCCTCTGGAGTGTGTGTCATCCCCGTTGGTGAGCGCCAAGAGTGCTCGAGACGGGACCGGGGTGTTGTCTTGTGCGCGCGCGCGGGACTCCCCCGATCGGCACGCAGGCGAGTTGAGGAGGTGCGTTGCATCCGTGGCGCCCCCACAAGGTCTGCCAGCAAGCGGACAAAGTCCTCCATCCTCCGGGCAGCGCCTCCTCGGCTACCTTGACCTCGCCTCTCCCTGTTTGCCGCCGCGGAACTGCGGTCAGCGAGATCGAACCTAAGGAAGCTGAGCCGAAGACTATGCGGTAGCTCCAGGAGGTCCCGGCTCCTGGAGAGTGTGAGTCGCGCAAGACGGGCTCGAGAATACTCGACGGCGACAAACGTCACCTCCTCCCCCCCTCCTTCCCGAGGGGCAACCAGAGGGAGAAGAGAGGCCGGCCTCTGGGATGCTCCTTCTCAAGAGCACTCAAGGCTCGCGTCGAAAGCCTTCTCAAGAATGCGAAGGTGCCCTCGCTGCTATCCTTCCTCCCTGGTGAAGAAGCCCTCTCCTCCGAAAAGAAAAAGGATGCTGCTCCGAGGGGGTGTTTGTCCGAGGTCCGGTGAATGGCATATGGGTAGCTAAGACGACGAGCAGGAGGGACATTAAGCCTTGCCCTTTCGGAAGCAGCGACGAGCCTCCCACCCCAATTGCCTCGAGGAGGAGCCACGATCGGAGCAGGCAGGCGGTGGCGGGGTATGGGAACGGTCTCCTGGCAACCGGAGATCAGGATCTCCCTACCCAAGTCTTCTCGGAGGCGCTGTCGGAGGTGAGCGGGCGCGCATCAACGGGCGCAGGAATTGGCGCATGCGCTCGCAACACCGCCTGGTCTCCTTTCCTTTCCGCCTCTCACCGATCTCCTTCTTTTCGTCTTCCCTTTGGCATGGTGAAGTCCAGGAAACTCCTGCAATTGCGCGAGACGTCTCCGAGTCCTCACGCGCAGGTGGAAAATTCTTCCCCGTGGAACTCTTGGCCCAGACGGAAGGGAGGAGGTTCCGTTTCGAGAATGGGGGCCGGGACACGGAGAAAGCGGCAGGAGGCAAACCCTCGTGGATGGATGTCGTCACCCTCCGAAGTGAAAAAAAAAAATTGAGACCAAAAGTGAAAGGGAAAGGACGTGGGGAGGACCAGAGTCCCACCCTCCTTCCTGCGGGTGCTGAGGAGGAACCACACAGAAAGCACAGCCGCATGGACACAGATGGCCAAGAAAGCTCGAGCCCGAAGGAAAACTCGAAGTGAAGGAACCCCCCGATGCCCCGGACGGCATCTCTGGTGCCATCTGGCAAGAGAAGGCGCCCTCTGGTGCGTTCGGGATCCCCCAGGAAGCTCAGAGTTGTTCCCGGAACGCTATCCGAGCTCCTTGGTCAACACCAGCGTCGCTCCGGACAACCTCATCCCTCCGCTCCCTTCCAGTGATGACGTTTTTGCTCGCTGGTGTTTGGAAATGGTTCGAATTCTACCACGGACGGGACGCGCCCTCATTCTCATCTTTGTGGGAAGATGGCATGAGATTGGAGGGCTTCGCGGCAGATGGGGTTGCCGCCAGCTAAGCTGGACGCCTCCCAAGAGACGCATTCGTTTGTCGCTCGAGGTCAGTGCAGCCGAAGGGCTGTGATCCTTCCCGACCTCCCTGCGCCACAGCTGAACAGGGACACGGCGTCTTGTCTCCCGCCCGGCAGGCACGAAACTTCGAACCGAAAAGACCAACGGATCGACGTGCAAGCAGCATCGCACTGGTGACTGCGTTCGCGAAGTGGGAAGCAGCTCCACTGCGTCCCATGGCGACAGCCTCCCCGGTTTGTCCCGGATTCTTTCCAGAACAGCGAGGAGTTATTTACCGGTCCCACGACGGCGCGGCTCTCACACACAAGGCTGGGACACACTCGAGGAGGACCCGTGTGCGTGCCATCCTGAAAGCAGAGGGTAAAGAATGGTGGATGTGGTTTCCCAGCCAACGCGCAGAGACTGAAATGCTACGGGAGGGGGGGGGGGGAGAACAAACATGGCGTCGTCGCGCGACCATCTTCAAGCTCGTTAGTTCAGCCCCCGAAGAGTCACGGAGCGATTCTGTCGCGAGCGAGACACGGGTGCCCCCACCGGCTGCCGGGACAGGTGTCTGCGGCGCTCCCCCTCGGCACCCGGCAAAGGTGGCCGCCCGCAGAGAAACGAAAAACATCCTCTCTGGAGCACACACTTGTTGTTGTTACTGCTGGGGCAGAGAGAGAGGTTGGCTTCATGGGTTCACGGGAGCGACCCCGGGAATCCCAGTGACACAAGCCGAGGTTCCGCGTTCGAGGAGATCCCAGCGGGAGCCCACGGGGACGGTCGCGAAACGGAGTCGGGCCCAGAGCGTTTCTGGAACGGGGGATCCCACGGGGCGGCACCGGAAGGCCAACAATGGGCAGGCGGAGCTAAATATAGATCTCGATCAATGGACGGCGGCCGGTTAACGGAATGTCGGAGGAGGCGGGCGAAGCTCCGCTCCGGTGTAAAAAGGAAATGGAGGCCTCTCCGCTCGACGGCGCTGCGCAAAAGCGCGTGGGGTGGTCGCCTGGCCCGCCGCCGCGCCGCGATCCCACCCCCAAGCTGGGACACGGGGGACGCCGGAATCGTACCACCCGCAAGCAAACCGGGGGAAGCCGATCTTGGACGCGGAACGGGAGGCGAAATGCCCAGGTGAGCAGAATCGCAGGGAGGTGGGGAGGGAACGAACTGCGTAAGCATGGAATCCATGAATGTAAAAAAGAAAGCTGACCTCGATATTCAAAAAGTGAACGGTGGGAAAGATGCCGATGCGCCTTCATTCCAACGATTTTTTTTTTTTTTTTTTCCCCCCCTCACCACGTTTTTAGCCCAGTTTCCCAGAGGCTGATTATCAAAGGGACCAAGGCGAATGCTACCTTGCCAGTCAGGCCGAAACATCCGCTACGTTCCGAGCCCAGCTTCTTCGTCCTGCATCTCGAATGATGGATTTTCATCAATTCGGAAACTCGGGAGGGTCCGTCGTGGCACGCTTTTTCCGTGATGCCGAATTCATTTGTGGCGTGATGCTGAGCTGCATCATTACCGACAGATTTAGACGTGCTCCGTGCGGAGGGCCGTCTCTGCTTTCGTTTTCGGTCACCACTCGGAACGCCGCCGCGCGCGGTTCGCCGACGTTTTCGACGGACCCGGGGACGTGGAGGTGCAAGGAAGAAGACGGAGGTTGCTTTTTTCGGACGGGGGAAGGGAGAGGATGCGGGCGCTGAAAAGGAGAGGATGAGAAGGGACGACGGTGTGCAGCTCTGAGACGTCTCTCTCGGGGAACGGCGGCGAGGCAGCTCGCAGGAGCAGATCAAGGCAAGCCGCGGCTGCTGCCACTCTCAGGATAGGATAGCTTGAGAGCTTTGAAAAGCTCATCGGGGGGCCGCTGGTTTCTTGAACGCGAGATACGTGCAAGAAAGCAGCGGCCGCAGTGCCGGACCGGACCTCCGCAGGTGGACCGCGGTCCAGAAGCCGATGAGAGCGAGGCCGCAGAAACACGACACGACGGACGAAGCCATCCTTGCCGTAGCGAAGTTGATGGAATCGCACAGAAGAATCCTCGACTCCTTAAACATTCGTTTACGACACATTTGCTTGCTTACGAGAATACAGAGGGAAAAGAGAAACGGAGATACTTGGATAATGAAGGAGGGGGGGGGAGGGAAGGAAACCCTGCTGCGAGGGGAAGAATGTTTTCTGAGTCTTTGCACGTGGTCCGCTTTTAACTTAGAGAAACGCTGGAGGAGAAAATCGATCACCAAATAAAAAGGCGATAAAATGAACCACGGCACTGGCAGGAGCCGTTTCCAGTTTTAAAGACGCCGATTCTTGACCCGTCCTGGGGGGCACGTGCAGGCTCACATCGTTTGCACACAGACTGGCAGACCTGAATGGATCGTGTCAGAGTCAGCAGCGCCGCTCAGGTGACCAGGTCGACAGCTCGTTGCTTGTTTTTCGTCGCGTTTCCCTCGGCCGGTGTGGCCCCCTCCTCTCCGCACACGCGGGCGATAAATTCGTTCGCAAAGAAGGCGGGCGGTGGTGATAAAACGCCAGCAGGAAGGCGCCAACGCATCCGAATTTCCCTCCTATTGAAGCGCGGAATGGTGATTACAGGCGCTTCTCGTAGATACCTCGCAGGGTTCCTCAGTCGTTAGAAACGGTCGTTCGGCTGTTTCCCCGGTCACGACGTCTGGGCAGAGCACCATCGCTAATGAATGCGGTTTGTAGAAAACTAGCTGGGCGAACGGTCCGCGGAGCACGGAGGATGTCCGTGTCCGAAAGCGCCGCCGCCGAGATTGGGGCAGCAGCTCGCTTCCTCTTCCAAAAGGGACCCGGCAAAGGGCCAACAGACTTTCCGAAAATTGAACCCTTAATGGGCTTCAGGCGAGGGTCAAGGAAGCGGCGCTCTGCTTCCATCCACGTCAACAAACTCTTTAAATTCTCACGGGAAAAGTGAAACTGTGATGCATGGGCAAACAAGACGTGAGGGGCGAGCGAGATTAGCAAGGCGGCCAAGGCGTGAGATTCCGCTCATCCGCCGATTCTCAGCGCGGTGGCGCGCGCGCGCGCGCTGATAGATTTCTTTCGAGGATGCATCAGGATCTCTGCTCCAGACTTCCGCGTCTTCCCGCGGCCGCCGCAGCAGGAAGGCAGAGAGGAGCACGTGCCCATCGACCCGTCCAAGAAGGGAGTTCCCATTCCGTCCGGTTTGCTTTCACTGGTACGGCCTCAAAAAAAAAAAAAATCCTTCCGTGCGACTTTTCAAAGAAACCGTTTGAACAGACGAAGAGAGGAAAAAAGGCAAGAGGGGAGGAGGGGGACAATAGCTTGGAACCGTCGTCAAGTAACCAGGCGAGAAGATCCGTCTCGCTGCTGCCACGCCTCGCCGAGTCCCGGTTCCCCACATCCATACCGTGGACAGAGCTCTTACTACTCCTTTTGCCCCGCGGGAGGCTTCGGAAGGAAAAGCGAGCGAGCGCTTCCTGGCGCGCCGCAGTCTGCCAGAGCCACGCTGCGCCACCTGCCGAGCCGCCTCTTTCCCTGTGCGGCTGCGCCTCCTCCCGCAGAGCCGGACGTCTCTGCGCCTCTGCGGAAAACGACGCGTCGTTTCGGAACACGAATTCTCTACGACACAGGGCGCGCCAGTACGGCGCCTCCTGTCCGAGGTCCCGGGCGGCGGAACGAGCGCAACCGTCGCGCGTTGCCGTCATCATTTCGTCGGGAAGGAGGTCTGGGTCGGATGACGAGCGGACGAGGTCCGAAGGAAACCAGCCGGAGGGAAGCTGCTTCTCGCCTCCCGATCCTCCGCAAAACACGGGAGAGAGAAAGGAATCAAGTAGGGAACCTTTCCTTCCGCGTGTGGATTCCATCTTGGACAGCGCCGAGGTCACTTGGTCTGCGAATCCGAGCTCCGCAGCCACCTTACGCGAGACGAAGGGCTGCCTCAATTGCCTTCCGGAGGCAGCTCCGGGAGCACCGCCGGCACACCCTTGGCAACCGCTGCCCTCGCCCCCCTTACGCACGCGCTTATACCCGCCGCTCCCGGTAGAGGAACTCTTTCGGGAGCATCTCGAAAGAGCTCCTCGAAGGAAGCGAACCCGCTTCCTGCTCGGAGAAGAAGAGCCGACTCGTCGACCTCAGCAGAGGAAGAGAAGGATGGGAAAAATCCTACCTACCTCTCCAAAGGGTTGCCTCTAAGACCCCGAAGTTCTGTGGACTGCTTGACGAACTGAGCAACCAGGACGAGGTCACTGGACACTTTCAGACGGCAACTCGAAAAAAAAATAAAGAGAATGGACAGCCCCCTGGGTCAAGAGAAAGGAAGGGCTGGCTGATGGTTTTGTCCACCGCCTCTCCTCGCATCCGTTGTCGCGGGAACCCATCAAAGGCCCGCCACCGCGAGGGGTCGAAGTCCACAAGTCAAGTGGGAGAAGGACGAGATGCACGCCGCAGGGACGGCGATGGTCTCTCGGCGGAAAAAGACACACGTGGGCTCAGGAAACTCAGGTCGACTCTTAGTGCAAGGAGAAGCAGCGCGGGGGCCGAGGTCTGCGAGGCGACCCATGGCGTTGGGACCGCGTCCCTTTTCTGCGAGAAAAGGGACGAGGCCGCGGTGTTTGCACAACGCTAAGAAAAACGCCGGCGAGCGGAAGTCGCTTCCCCTCTGTGAGGACGGACGAAGATCGTCTGTCCCGGAGGGCCGACCGCGGTGGACCAAGTTCTCCCCAGCAGTTCTCGCTGGTGCCCCCCTTCCCGAACCTTCCTCCGCTAGTCGCCTACGGAAGAGGGGGAGGGGTTCCAGAATCCTCTTCGTCCACATTTCGGACCGGCGGGGCGACGAGCAGGGGAGAGCGCCTAGCCTACAGCAGCGGGAATGGACTGGCTGTGGATCAAAGCGATGAGGTGGCCGCCTGAAAAGCAAAGCGTAACTAGGAGGACCGAAGCGGCGCTCATAGGGGAAACAAGGTCGAGGGCGGAAGATCACTTGGGTATGGGGTCGTCCACAAGAAAGCGAACGTCTCCCCGTTCGACGACGGGGAGTTGCGGACGGCGGGCTTTGAACCCACTCCTCTTCCCTCTCCGGTTCGCTACCACGCGACGCCCGTGCCATGGCCTCACCGCCATCGTGCATCGTTGGCGGTTTCGCTCTACCAGGGGCATCCAATGTGGCTCCCCTCAGTCGATCCGGAGGCTGCTGCTTTCTTCGCGCGTCGTCGGGAGCCACGTCGAGCTGACGCATCCAGAATGCTGGAAACTAACGGGAGCCGCACCTTATCTGCAACTGGCCTCATTGGGCGCTCTCAACCTTGCCTTCTGGCGTTCTCAAAAGAAACGAAGAAAGTAAATGGATCTCGACGTTCTGGGTCGACCGTACAACTGAACATCTCCGTATCCAGGCAGCGGCATCCTCGCTCTTGCCCTTCACTCAAGTCTCCTTCGACTCCCGGTAGTCCGACCTCCTGCAACCATTAGGGCTGGTTGAGAAACAGGAACGCAGGCCACCGTTCCACTTCCGCCGTCCACGCTCGCGGTCATCCTGGAAGGCATCCTTCCTCCTCTCTTGGCGGCGACCCTCGAGTACCCGGTCTCCCGCGGCGGGGTGACGGGGAAAGCAGCCGGGTAGAAGAGCCTTTTACCTGCTTCCGTGGTCGGGGCACGCGGGAGCGCCCAGCGCGCGTCTCGCAGCGCCACCCGAGATGACCGTCGAGAGCCGGCCTCGCGTATTTCAAGTTTCCTTGGGGGAGAGACCGCCGCCGCGTCTGAGGTGCGGAGGGGACGCTGCCAGGGTGCATCCCCGCATCCCTGCCGCTGGAAAGCATTCAAGATGGAGTTGTTCCCAGGGGCAGGAGAAGGACAGGGGCCGGTCACCTCCAGGGCTCTCCTGGCCCGGAGCTACCGGCTTCCTGCAGCGCGCGCAGGCGGTGACACCTGGGAGCCTCTGAGATGGCAGAGGAGGTGAGAGGTGAACAGGGTCCGGGGCGGGGACCACCTGCCCTGTGCCCCCAAGGCTGTCCTGCTCTCCCGCGCGCTAGAAAGGTGGCTCGACCTTCCCGACATCTCTTGTGGGAGCGACCCCGACTGTCCACCCTCCTGGAACGGGGGACGCCGCGTTCCACGACGGAGCCTGCAGAGGAAGGGAGGGTAGGAAGCCAGGGGTCACCAGCCACCCGCGCCCTTTCGCGGTTCCAGGAGATGCCGCATCAGCGCTCTTATCGCCCCTCACCAGAGGTGCCGCGCCCCGCCTCAGTACAAGTCCCGGGTGAGGAAGCGACGTCACTGGAAGGGCGGCGACGAGATCGCGGGCAGAGGAGCGACGCGCCTGCCTGCGGCCGACGAGGTCAGCGTGCCCTCTGGCATCAGATGACCCTCCGGAAACTCAATGGCGCCTCGAGGACCTGCCTGCGGAAGAGGCGACTTCGGTCTTCCGAAGGAGGCCGGAGTCCCCTGCGAAGGCGGCGGCTCTTCGCAGGGGACTCTGTGCCTTAGGTGCCGAGTCCGGAAGGACCCGAAGGCGACGACTGCCCAGGTGGCTGGCACCCCTGCGAGACGGGTCCACGAGGCTCCGTCCTTCCCGATCGCGAGGAAGCATCGCATCTTCCCGTCTTTCCAGACGCTGTTGGCTGAGGCGTTGCTCCGTCCGAGCGCCGTTCCCTTGGGCACTCCTGCGGGACTCCGCCGCGGATGGACCGACCCTCGCTCCGGCCGGCCAGCGAGGTTGGTGGGCTCACAGTGCCTTCTTTTCTTTCAAGTTTTCTTGAAGGAGGTGGAAAAAGACCCTTCCCCTCCCCGTGTTCTGCTCTTTGACTGCTCTCACCTGGTGATCGCGCGCCCTCCTGGCGACGAGGTCGCTGATGACAGAGGCGATGTATCTCGCCTCGGGTTCCTCGCAGGCGCTGCTGACACGAGCAGCAGAACCGCGCGTGCGCTCCCCGGCGAGCAGACGCGAGCGGGGACGCGCCCCCCCCCTTGACCTGCTGGAAGGAGGTGGAACGGAGTTGTTGCAGCATCTCGCGGCACCACGGAAGACCAAGTGGTCCAGTGCTGCCGGGGAACCCGCAGGCCGCCCACCCCCTCCGGCAAAGGGGCAGCCGGAGCGCGACAGGACGCGAGGGTCCTTTGGCGTGGGTGCGGGGGGTCGGATACGTGGTCCCGCGCCTGACTGTCGTGCATCTCGCCTGGTCAGGCCGGCTCCGTTGCGCGGACTCGCCATCCTCAGCAGTCGGAGGTCACCGCGCAAGGGAGAGGTGATCCCGGGGGCAGGGCCGAAGAACATCCCAGAGTGCGCACCCGACTCCTGGGCGCACGCTCGATGCGTGTTACCTCCCTGTGCACCGCGTGGTGTCCAGCACTCATCTGTGCACGAGCTGCACACCGGTGTGCGTTCCGAATATCCTTCCTGCTCACGAGCGGATGAGTCCCGATGAGCAAGCGCCACCTTCCTAAAAGCGATCGGCCGCCTTGTGCCCTGCTCCGCACGACCCTTCCGTCTAGTGGAGGCGGTGACTTCAGCCACAGCCCTGCTTTTGCCGCCGCCGTCTGCTGCACGTCTTTGGCACGCGCCGCGTCTCGGTTCAGCGCGGAGCTAAGTGCCCGAGGCGACCGTTTTCTTTCCTCCTCACTGCAAGATGGCCGCCAAAACCTGGAAAAGAATGCGCCGCTTCGAATCCAAGTGCGTGCCGCCTCCACAGAGATGCTGCAGCCCAGCTATCTATTGCACTTCGATACCCAAGAGACCTCTTTAAGAAAGGAGGTCACGTGCACCTCCGGTGTGCACTCGCATGCCGGGGAGTGTCACAATGCTTCGGTGTCGCCTTGGAGGGTGTGGCGACCGGGCCGCCATGGCGAGGGTCGCCTTCCGGCTCGAGAACACGCGGGTGGGACAGGAGAGGGGAAGCAGCCCCCGCTGCCCCGCTCGTCCTTCGACAAGGCCCTCAGCCGGGCATCCCGAATGGGGAGAGGCAAACGCGCGTCCTTTCAGAGGAGGCTCTGTGCCCCGATGAAGGGCTGCTTCAGGGCAAGCAAGCGCACTGAGGGTGTGAGATCCACCCTCAGGGGATGGAGGGAAGACGAGATCCCCTCCTGTCCCCCCCTCTGCTCAGGCGCGGGGAAGAACCGCCTGCGGTGGTGCCATCTGCAGGGCAGTCCCTGAGACGGGCGGCGGCGGTGGCAGTCAACCAGGCTCTCCCAGGGGATTTCCTTCGCCTGCCGCGAGTTTCCCCCTCCTCCACACTCCCTCTCGAACAAGTGGCCAGGAGGGTGCAGAGGTGCTCCGCACGAACTGAAAATTCCCCTCGCTCACGGCTCCCCCCTCCTGGATGACCTCGCATTCTGAATGACCCCTGACCCCTGCCTTCCCCAGAAGGACTCCCCAGACCATCTCCCGAAATCAGAGGACCCGTTCGGTCCCGGAGGAGGCATTCCTGCAAGTGGCAACGCACGAGCAAACAACGCGAGTGGTCTCCCGGACGCCTTGCGCAGCCAGCTGTGTTCTTTGATGCAGCCCGGCCTTCGGTCGATCGACAGCGGGCAAGAGGGTTTCATCCTGTCTTCTCGCTCCCCTTGTCCCTCACCTCGCACTCCAATCCTCTCCCTGAGGAACGTACCTCCCTCCGTCCTCCCTCTGGAAGCAACCGCGAGCGCCTCTAGCGGGGAAACTCGGAACCGCCCTCGGCGACTCGTCCGAGTCCGGCGAACGCACGCCAGGAGTCTAAGGGAGGAGGGGGCGAGCAGCGCGGACCGGCAGGGAGGAGCTGGAGGGCACTTATACCCCAACGCCTCCCCGGCACAGGTCCGCGGGAGAGGAAGCGCTTCCACCGCACCGGGACGGGCGTCCCAGATCCCGAACGCGGGACGCTCGCGCCGGGATGTGCGTCTCGAGCGAAAAGATGAGCGACCAGAAACCGTCGGAGCGCGGCGCGCATGACGAGGAGTGCCGTCCTTCCGAGACCAAGACCCCCGTCGCCGAGGAGACGGTGGCGGTCTCTGGCAACGGGGGGCAGCTGGCAGCCGCCCCCCCCCCCTCCCGCGAGAAGCGCACGGCGACGACCCGACCCGACCGGGGACGTCCTGCCTGCTGTACGGAACCCGGCCGTAAGGCCTCGCCTCTCCTCCGCTCGCCGCCCCCAAGAGCCCGGCGGGGAGGAGGAGTGGCGCCGTCATCTTTGGCTCGACGTGCAGGCGGTTCCAAGGCTTCTCTCCCACTCCTCACAGAGCATTCCCAGCGGGCGGCCTCTAAACGCGGACTCTCCACGGGAAGTCCACGCTCTGCGCCTTCCTCGGAAGGAGCGCAGGAGAGTCACCGGAGCATCTTTCGAGCAGCCTCCTGCAGGAGAGTCCGAGCTGCTGAGACGGCAGCCGCCCCGAGGTTGCGCAGGAATTCCGCCCAGTGCGCTCGAACCGCTCCGATCCCGGCAACGGCCGGAGGGCTGCAGAGAGGTCGCTCGGATGGCAACCCCTCCTCCTTCCCTTCTTCTGTGGTGATGCACCCGCGTCCTCCCTCAGGATAACGGAGGCGTCAGGCATCGGGTGGGTGGCGTCCACCTCGAGAAACTCCTGGGTCGGCCAGGCTGAAGACCGACCGATTGACCTCACTTTTTTCTTTAAGCTTTTTTTTGGAGGGGGAGTTTTTTTCTTTGGTTTTTTTTTGGGTAGTGAGGCAGGTCAAAGGGAGAATCCGCGCTCCGCCCTCTGATCTGCTTCATCATCAGGTCGTCGTGCCTCCTGGAGACGAGACAGGAGATGGCAGATGAGATGCCGCACGTCTTCAGAGTCTACGCCCCTCGTCCTCTGTGTGAGACGCTACCCACCTCTTTCTGCGCGAGCCCACCCCGTGGGAGGCTGTCCCGCCGTCTCCTTCAAGGAGGCCGCACGACGGGGAGGTTGACCCTGCTGCTCTTGCCCCTTCGGCTGCGTCACGGGGTCCGCTGACGGCAGCGGTCGCGGCCGCGTGCGTTGGCACCGCCTCCACGCGTGGAGGAGCGCCAGCTCGAAACACCTCCCCCGAGGGCGACGCGGTCTGCAGGGAGCTCCGGAGCACACCCCATTCTGCCACGTTCGGCATGGTTCGGGGATTGCACTGTGGCAAACGACCACGAGGACGCGCCAAGTGGCAAACGAGGACGAATAAGCACCTCCTTCACGACGTGGCAAACGACCAGCGCATTTTCTCTGGAGTATGGCAAAGGAGGACGAGGGAGCGCCAGTGGCAGAGTTTCTTGTGCTCTTCGCAGGCCCTTCTGGCGCAGGTGGTCGGTTGAGGCGATTATCACGATGCCCTCGAGGCATGGGAAGGAAAGGCATGCGGACAGAAATTCCTTCGCTGCATCAAGGGACGCTCCCGGGAGTTTAAGGAAGGGGAATGGGCTCCAGACATCGAGGAGAAGGGAAGACTGTGCTCCTGTTGGGAAGAACAAATAGTTCGCGACCTCTGGAAAGAGGGGCTGCAGACGCAGTTGGCACGCAGCTTCTCTGCTGCGGCCCTCATGACCGTCCGTTTGACCAGGATCACAGCAGTGACCTCAGCGGGAGGACGCCTCGTGCGTCCGCCACCGACTTCCACGCAGAGAGGAACACGATGGTCATCCGAGCGTTCACAGAAGTGCTAAGGGCAACCACCGTTGCGACCGGGACTTTCGTGGATGCGGGACACCAGCCCCCCGGACTTTGAGACGGTCGCCGAGGGATCCCCTCCGGCTGCAGGGCGGTCGGAGGTTCTCAAGTGAGGGATAGGAGCAACGGTGGCTCCAAGGGCATCCACCTGCGAAGAACACCGCTGCTTTTGGAGAACACCACCATCCGGTTCTCTCGCCAGGCAACTGGGTCCAGTCGCGTCCCCTTCAAACGTAGCGCAGTTGCAGGGTGACTGCTTTCGAGGTTGGCGGGGTGGGAGGGGGGAGTGCAGGCAGCTCGCTTCTTGCGCCTATTTGGGCGTGGGTCCAGTCTGGACGAGTGTTTCGTTGATGAGTCGCCCTGGCGTCAACCGCGGCAGTTCATCTCCCCCTCCGTGCAGCAGCTTCCGAGGTGTTGCTCACCTGCGCGCCGCGACCTGCTCTCTCCCGCCCCTTTGAGCTTCGGGCCTCTCGCACTGCTTCTCGGACCCCTCCGGGAGGAACGCTCGACCGACCGGAGTGGAGAGATGACCATCCACGACCACCCCCGAGCAGTAATCCGTCAAGGCCTGAGGTTTTCCATCTCATAAGGTCCCGCGGGGACCTCCCCCGCGGTGCGCTGCGCGTCCGTGCTCTTAGGGGGTCACCCTAGGACAGAGCAGGTCCTGGGACGCGCTCGGGAGGAAGGAGAAGAGGATGAAAGAGAAAGACGAAGGATGAACGGCTGCCCGACCCTCCGAAGGGAGGGGGAGATCTGTCGCTAGGGAACCCCGGCGTCTCAGAGAATGCGACTCGGGCTGACCGCCGCTGCTCCAGGACGGGAGATTTTCGCACGCAGGAAGTCGCCCGACCCTCGTCGAAGAGGCGCTGAAGACTCCCGTCCTGCATTCCTCCGCCGCGCTCCGTTCCCCCCAAGACCACTCTGAATTCGTCCGGAACTGGCGGTCGCAAGGACGCCAGCGATCTCTCCTGTTCGCTTGTTTCCGCCGACGTTGGCGTTCTTTCCCCTCCCCTCCGTCCCCCCAAGGGAGCAGTGCACGTCTTCACACTCTGGAGAGGTATCCATCCACCAACTACATGATGCGGGATGCAGGGGTCCCCCTGAGGAGAGTGGGTGGGAGAACGGCTCTATTTGCACAACAGGAAGGGAACCCAAAGGGTTCCGTGACTCCCGGAAGGATCCCGAATGGTCAGCTTCCAATCCTAGCCACTCATCGGAGGCATCGAGGGGTTCCAGGCTTCCACCCGTGCCGCACCCGAAGCCAACTAGCGGTATCTTGCCCGGGGGAGGGAACTTGAAACCCGCGGCGCACCCTCCATTTTTCTGGGGGTCGATCCTTCCCCGCGCGGGACTCGAACCTGCGACGCGCGGTGCCACGAGCGGAGGTCGCAGCCATGCGGCCTCCAGCGCCTGGGTGCCGTGTGCTGCGGTCTGGAGGACACCCCTTTCCTCTCCTCCCGAGCTGGGTCCGGACGACTCCGGAGTGTTTCCGAAAAGATGCCTCCGGGATCCACTCTCGTGAGGGGGGACCTGGAGCAGGAGGCTGTCTCGGGCATTCCCTGCCTCCGAGGGATCGCGACACCCGATCATTTCCTTCTCCGTAGGTGGACGCCTGCCAAAGGAGGTGACAGCAAGGAGCAGACGGAGGCAAACGCAGTGACCGGGTGTCCGGCCAAGAAGAGCGGAGGAGGTTTCGTCTCCAACCCGCACCCCCATCGCGTCTTTGATGAGGCAGCAGCAACAGTAGCCGACCCTTCGCGGACTGCGCGGAATGGGACGCCGCGAGGGGTCGCCGTCCGCCCTTGAGCGCGTGAAGAAGACGACCTCTGCGCAGTCCACCTGCACGGCGTGATTTCCCGGGCCGTTTTCTGGAGGTTCCCACAACAAGCATTCCAGAACGAATAGGAAATTGTGACCCTGGAGGCTCTCGAGAAGACACCACCAATTTCCACGCGCCTCGTCTTCTGTGTGGGGCGCTGCCCACCTCTTCTTGAGAGAACCCGCCCCGGGAATACCGTCCCGTCATTCCCTCTAAGAAGGAGGTCGCGACGGAGTGGTCGATCCTGCCATCTCTCGCCCCGCTGACGGCAGTGGTCACCGAATTGCGGGCGGCAGCACCGCCCCGGCGCGCGGAGGGGCGCCGACTCGAGACGCCTCTCCCGAGGGTGACGCGATCCGCAAGCACCTCTGGCGCTCACCTCACTCAGCCACGTTCGGGGCACGGTTCGGGGGTTGCACTGTAGCAAACAACCACCGGGGCGCGATTCCTCCAAAAAGTGGTAAAGGAAGCATCTGCTTAGCAACGTAGCAAACGACCAGGGCATCCTCTCTGGAGTATTGCAAAGGAGGACGAGGTAGCATGCTCCTTTCACAATGTGGCAAAGTTCCTCTGGAGCAATGGTGCCGGCAGGCCGTATTCGCGGTATTCCCGCACCTCTCGACGCCAGGGGAAATGTCAAGGGGGTCTCTGAATCTTCCGGGGGAACTGAAAGGGTCGCGGCCCTAGCAGTGTTCGGGTGAGTTCGACGGGCACATGCGCGGACACGCCTGTTTGCATTGGGGCGGCTTTCGAGCGGATCCCTGCTGCCCGGAGAAGCACGCCCTTGGGCCATGCACGTGGGTGACGCGCCCCCCGTTAGCCCGAGCTGCTCTCGTGCCGAGGATCCAGGACTGCGTCCACGGCACGCGTGGCGCCGAGACCCGAACTCCCCGGAACGGGCGAGGACTGAGGGGACCGAAGCAGCAGAACCAGGGTTTTCCCAAAGGCGGGACGCTGCATCTGGATCCGTTCCTGCGAGCGGGAGACCAACCTTCAGAGGCCCCCTGCGTCCCTGAAGCTTTCGCGGACACCCCGGAGACTGCTCCCAGCAGGAGAGCGTGCAACACAAGCGCGGAAGAGCCGATTTGCCTCCGCGTCCGGCGTCGTCGCCTGTCGCAGCTCCCCCGCGAGCCTCTTCCGCTCGCCCCGGGCGTCGATGAAACTTCCCAGCATACGGGGCAGCCCGCTCGGGACGACTCCCCTGTCCCCCCATGAAGGATTGCGGGGCCTCCCGTCCAGCAGGCTGATTCGCCGTGGAGCAAACCTCTAATGAGGGACCACTGACGAAAGTTGCGCTGACCCGCGAGATGGCGCAGCCACCATCAGGGGGAGGGTGCCTCCCGCAGCGTCGCCTTCCCTTTCTCCGCCCTCCGAGCGCTGACGGAGGGGAGAGTCTCGCCGGACCTCCGGGATCCGCATTTCCGGGACGCGGCGGGACAAAAATGGTGGTTGCTAGGACGACTGGGTGTCCCTTCCTCCTGACAAGACTCCCCTCCTCTTGCTCGTGCAACCAGAGAGGACCCCTCCCCTGCTCTACTTCCGGGAAGCCCTCCGGATAGAGGGGAGGAGCCCGCGGAGGGTGCCACTGAGAGGGGCTTCCCTAGAGGGTGACCGAAAAACTTTGCCGCTATCCCGGGGGCGTCTCGGGCGAAGACGCCCGCATGCGGCAGCAGGGGACTCGCACTTGGCTGCCCGGGACACGTCTTCCGGACTACCGCGGCTCCCGAGAGCGGTGTGCGAGGTGGAAGCCACTCGTGCATCCACCACCTGCAGCCATCCACGCCCGCAGAGCAAAAAGTTTTGTAGGCTGAGAGGTCACTTCAGTGTCAGCGAAACAGATGGCAGGGGAAAACATCTCCTGCCACCTTCAGAGTGCGTGGCAAATGAGTAAGGGGAAGCACCTCTTCCTGGGACTGTGGCAAACGAGTACGGGGAAGCGTCTCCTCTTCCTGGGTGTGGCGAACTAGCACGATGGCGCGCCTTCTCTCTTTCTTTTTAGGGTGGGGGTGACCCGCCTGCACTTGGGGGTAGTAGAAAAGCAGGGAGAAGGGTAGGCACGGGTCTTCGGAGTTGCTCATGGCGGTCCGCGGAGGAGTTAGCCTGGGACAGTCCGCCTTCCGCTCCCGGTCTCCGTCACGTGGTCCACGCGGACTCCGACGCAGCGGCCTGGAGCCTCGAAGGAAATCGCTGCTCCTCTCCCAGCTTCTAGCGGAGCGTGCGGGGGAGCGGCGGCGTGCCCCGGTGGTCCTCGGGCAGGCCGCCGTCGACGGGAGACTTCGAGAGACGGGGGATTTGCGGAGAGACGCCGGCGAGACCACTGCTATCCAGTGGGGGTGGGTAGGTCGCCCTCCCAGTCTGGCAGCCGCCTCTCTTCGCTCTCCAACTGGGTGGAGACCATGCTACCCGGACCGATCTCGGATCGTAAGGATCCTCTCGGAAATGAATGGACCGCCCAGGAAGATCCCCAGGACGGTCCCATAGGTGCTCCCCTGTCCTCTTCGGTCCCGCTGTGAGGAGGTGAAAGGGGGACTGGACAGGTCTGCTCGGGGGAAGGCGCTGCGCCCGAGGCACCGACCTTCTCCTTCGACCCCTCTCCCACGTCACTGGGGAGAGGAGATGGGAGAGTCAAGTTGGGTCGTCGCAGGAGCGCTGCGGCGAAAAGGGCACGGGGCAGCCTGCCGAGCCGAAGCCGCCAGGATTGTTGTTTGCGCAATTCCTCCAGAGAGTCGACCTGCCCCCGGGGAGGGTCGGTCGGGAGAGGGTGGTCAGCTGCTTTCCGCCGGACGAAGGGCGCTTTCGGAGAGAAAGCTCTCTCCGCCCCCCTCTCGAGACGGTGCTGCAGGAGCAGTGACCCTGGACCAGCGGCGGAAGGTCGCCCCTCCGCAAATCGGTATTTACACTGAGGGGAGTGCGAAGGAGAATCCCTGCAGGGTAGGCAGGGGACATTCCTTTCTCCCCGCTGGAGTCCGTACCTCAAGGGATACCCCAAGGCGATGCACGGGACCGAGGCGGCGCGGCGCGCGAATATCCGAGAAAGTCCACAGGGCCGCGAACCTCGGGGGATGCCTCCTCTCGCGGGGTCGCCACCCGACAGGTTCGGCGGCGGGTTCCCCATGGGCGGATGTCCTGGACTATCAACCCTCGCCGAACCTCTCACCGGGGAACGGAGGTCGTCTTGAGAAGCACTGCGGCCGGCGGCGAAGAAGCGACCCGATGTCTGCGACAGGGGAGCGGCAGGGAAAAGTCGCGTCGAAGAGGAGAGAGGATGAGGGAGGGAAGGCGCTCGATGGAGCAGGAAGTGACATCTACGGCATTCGGCAGGCGGAGACGCTGGCGCCTGCCTCCAGCGTCCGGGTGCTGAGGGGCTCACCGCTGCCGCCAAGCCGCAGTCACTCGCCCGCGTTGGTCAGCAGCGAGCGTCGAGGGTTCTAATCCTCCCCGGGAAGGATCGATCCCAAGAACGGGAGGGTGCCCAGCGGGTTCCGGTTGCCTTTGCTTTTGCAAGATAGCGCCGGGCGCCCACGGACTTCGGACGCTGGTGGGACTTGCGTTAGCGTCGGCAACCAGCTGACCCCATTGACCGGTCGGGATCGGAAGTTGACCCTTTGGGGTTTTTCAAGGAATCACAAAGCCACAAGGTTTCCTTCCATGTGCACAAATGGAACCTCCCTCTTCCACTTCACACCCCCTAACTCGATGGGCGGCCCTCCGTCGCGATCCATGGAGCTGCTCGAAACCCTTCGGGGGATCCTCTCCAGAGTGCCGGAAGGACGTTGCTCCCTTCGGGGAGTCCTTCAGGAGAGTGACCCCAAGGGGCGTCCTCCACGAATCGGGGAGTCCTCCAGAAGACGACCAGGAGGAGGAGAGTTTCCTTCCAAGAGTCAGAGAGGAACAGACTCCTCCCACCGGGGCCTCCCCAGATGAATCGGGGTCGCCTTCTGACCGTCGCACGCACCCCATGGTGGCGTGGAAGAGCTCTGCTAGCCTCCCGTTGGCGGCATCTTGGGGACCCTATCGATTCCCCCCTGAGGAGGCGGACCCAAAAGGATCCCCATCCTTCAGTAATGACGATGTTTCCGGGAAGTCGTCGCTGATCTTTAAAGAAAAAAAAGAAGAAACTCGCAAACAAAAGAGCTGCCCTCCAGAGGTGCTCATCGGGTGTGGAGGACTCGTCGGGAGGGAAGTCGCCTGCCCGCACCAGTGCAACGAATCTCGGCTTGCGCTCACCGCTAGGCTCCAGGCCGGAGAAGGTCGCGTCCCGCGTGAAGCCGCACCGCGCCCCGATGCCCTCCGGAAGCCAAGGTCACGGATTTGCCTGCGTGGCAACGCGCCTCGACCCGGCACCGGGCGAGCCGCTCCCTCCAGAGATGGCGGCAGGAGAGGCGCCTCCCGGGTGTGCGGGGGGCGAGCGGCGGTGGAGGGGCCCCTCTTTGCCACGACCGCAACCGACGCATCTGGACCGGAGGAGGAGAATCGGTCGCTTGGAGCCACGACGAACCGAACGCCCGGATTCAAGGGGAGGAGAGGACGGGCGAGGCGGGAGGCAGCGGTGCCACCGAACACCAGCCAGCCCGTGCCGCCGGAACAGGCGCCATCGCCCCCGGAGTGTCGGGGAGGCGCTCCAAGCACGAAGGACGCAGCGAGCGCATGTCGGAGACCCAGGCTGGGCCCTGATCGGGACAAGGCCCGGACAGCTTTCCCGGCCCCCTCAGGATTTACACGGCGTGGGATGCTGGGGCGCCGCCTTGACGACGGTGAATGGGGGAGCGTCGCGTCCCCGCTGGCGCCAGAACTGTCACTCCTCGCCCGCGGCGCCAAAGGCGCTGTGCCGCCTTCGGCAGGCAATGGTCCGATCGTCGGCTCCGAGGAGTTTGAGCGGGGGCGAGTGCCCCTCCAGCTGCTGGTGTCCCTGCAGCGACTCTCTCCGCCAGAGCTCAGTGGCAGCCGACCCGTTGTGCCCCCCTCCAGCTGCAGGACCGCGCGGGTGGCTGGCGATTCGTTCGCCGAGGGTTTCGGAGGTCGCGTGCTTACGCCCACCCGCACGCTCGCACCGAGGTGTTACGCACGACGCGATTCCTGCGCGGGCGGGATGAAACGCACCGGGAACCACCGCAGAGGGAGGGGGGAGGGCCCTACACACGTCCGAAGGGTCACGCAAGACCTCCTTTGGTCACCGGGTCGCCGCCGCGCTCCCAAGGTCCTCATCCTCACGCTCCCGTCCGAGCGCAACTTCCTTGATCCGACCCTTCCCCCCCGGCGCTTGACCTGCGCGAAAGTCGCCGTCGTGCGGGTCACCTCCTAGGGGAAAATCTCCGCCATGCGTCGCAGGTCGGTGGAGCAATGCGACCTCTGTCCGCACGCGCCTCCTTGCTGCTGGCGCACTCTCTGCACAATCTATAAATAGCAAAATGGAACGAGGCGGAAAAAAAAAAAAAGGAAAGTGGAGAAGGATTGTACCTTCTTGCTGGAAACCTATCACGATGTTGCGATTTTTTTCATGAAAGTACTCTCTCCAAATCCATCACATACAATTCTCCCAGGGTACAGAGGGAGCCACATGCAAGAGTTTTTTGGGGGGGCTTTCGGCTCTTGGCAGTTGGTCCGCTGAGTGCTAAAGAACCACCTGTCTCTTTCCAGGGGGCTGACAGAGCTCCTGAAGCACCATCCACGCCTTTCGAGGGTGCATGTGACCCTTCACGTCAGGGAATGACCCCGGGGGAGGACCACCCTATGGAATCCAGGAAGATTCAGGAGAAAGAAGTCCGCTCCTCTCATGCTTGGGAGGGAATCCCGAACTCCCTTCCCCCTGGTTGTCTCCGGGGGGTTCCTCCCGTTCGTGGGGGTCGATTTCTTTTCCTAAGGAATCCTCCAGGAGACCAACCGCTTTCTCTGAAGAGAACCCCGAAGGGAGCAGAACGCTTCTTCCGCTCTGAAGAGACTGCCCCCCGAAGGGTATCATCCAGCCTTGTTAAACGCGACGGAGGGTTCCTACTCGGGGTAGAACGGAAGAAGGTGGCTCCATTTGCACAACTGGAGGGGAACCACAAGGCTTTATTTAAGGTGGCTTCTTTGGGAGAGTCCACATCCGGTTCTGGCCAGACAAGGGAGGCATCCAGTTACCAACGCACAGGCACGTCCCACCCAGTGCTACACCCGAACGAAGCCCGTTCTCCAACCAGCGTTATCCTGCGGGGAGGAGAACCGCCATGGCGCGGAACACCCCACTTGCGGGCACCCTGAACACAATACAACAAAATGGGCACGGCGGTGACCTTACAAGATGGCAAGTATCCGGCGAGATCGCGGGAAAATAGAAGCAGCTGGGATGCTGGACGGTAGCATCAACTGGCTGACACCTCCGCACTCGCCGCCTTCCCCGACGGAGTTCGTCGCCGGGCCGAGCTCCTGGATATTCCTCCTGAAGAGGCAGAAGTACTTCCAGTGTGTGTGGACAGCTCCACGCTTCCCTTGGAGTGCCGGGACTCGGCATTGCAGCTGCTTCGCAGGGCGATCCCATGCAACGCACTGGACAGGGGGGAGTACGGACCCAGACTGTGCCAGGTGCGAGGAACGGGAAACCCTCTCCCCCGCACCGGTTGTCCGATTGTGTCGTTGCCCTCCTGAGCGTCCGGGAACGCTTCGCTGCGGCCCTCCCACTCCCCGCGGACAATGACGGTGAGGTCTTGCGCCGCCTCTTCGCACGCGACTCGATGTCGCCTGCAGCTTCCTCCCTTGCAGTTCTGTGATGCATTCGTGGGATGGTGGCGGCGAGAAGCCGCGCCGAAAGCGGCCGGTCGAACGGTAAGGTCATCCCAATCGTCTGCTCCTTTGTGAGGAAGGCCACATCTCTGGCAACAAGAGGAAGAGGAATTTGCCAACACCCTCCAGGGGATGCTAAAGACCCCAGGAAAAAACCTGTGATCCCTTCCCTTCCCTCCCAACATTTTTTAAACTCCACTTTTGTGTTTTTCTTGTGTGTGTTTTTGTTTACCCCTTGCCCTGCTCCTCCAGTGTGGACCTCATCGGGGGAGCTGCTCCCTAGAAGCAGCGCCTCCGAGGCATCTCGTAGTGGTCATGTGAAGCCATCACGAAGGAAGGCATTTTCTTGTACTTGATGTGACTTATTTCGTAAATAATTTTTTGTACACTAAACGTTCCGGCGTGAGCGGGTGGAAATAAAGGACTGCTACGCTGGGCAGAGCTGCTACATATTCCTCCGGAGGAGATGCAGTATCTCCCAGAGTTCTGGAACAGTGCCACCCTCCCCTAAAATGGCAGGAGTCGGCGATCCTTCTGTTGCATCGGGGCCTCCCTCCCGCGCAACGCCTGCCGGCGCCACTGGACCCGGGGAAGTGCAAGCCCAAAGTGCCGCAGGTGTGGAGAAAGAGTCCCTCCCGCATCTGCTTGTGGGTTGTGTTGCCCTCCGTCCCTTGTGAGAACGCTTTGCGGCGTTCCTGCGGATTTCCCGAAGGCATTTCCAGAGACGTTATGAAGCGTCCCTTCCTGCGCGACGCCCTCACGCCGACTGCACCCTCAGCAGGACTCTGCTGCTCATTCGGGATTATGGCGTCCTGGAGCAGCGCCAGAGGAGGCCAGGACGACAGGGATGCCATCCATTTCTCTGATCTTGCACGTTGCTCGCTCCATCTGGGAATTATGAAGTAGGAACTTGCCAGCATCCTGGAGAGGATTCAGAGGACACCCTCCAGCACCCGGTGATCCCTTTCCAACCCCCCAACCCTCCCCCAAATTTTCTTGTTTATATTTATGCTTTTATGCATTTTTGTTATTGTTTGCCCTCCTTCCCCTAGGCGAACCTCGCCGACCTGCGTGCCGGTTCTCGGCAGGTTCCCATGGTTACATCTGTAACGTGGCAGAACCAATGGTCCTGCCACAGACTTGTAAGTTTATTTTTCTATAAATAAACGCCCTGACTCAACCGGGTGGAAAGGGACCACGTCGGTGGTCCGAGCTGTTGGGTGTGCGCTCTTTGGCGAACTCGTGGTCCCTCCTTAGTGTTGGAACACTTCAGTGTTCCCCTTAAGCTGGAGATACACTGTGCTGCTTCTGGGCATCCCAGTGCAATCCAGAAGCTCCAGGGCAGAAACAGCTCTGACATTCCATCCCCGGGGGAGCTCCGTCCCCGGACTGTGCCAGGTACGAGTCGGTCGAGTCGAACTCGCGCCTGCTATTGACTGCGGTGACCTCAGCGAACTGTGGCGAAAGCTGACTGCGGCGCTCCAGCGACAGGAGGATGCCCCTCCCCCCCCCCTCGTAACCTTTTGTGGCGGTTCTTTGCTCGTGGCGGACTGTCGACATGTGCCCTGACGTCACAACTTCGGGAAGTTCCCGTTTGTTGCGTCCGCACCAAACGGGAACTAAGGGTGATGGGAGGTCACCTTCCCGTGTTTGGCCTTTTCTGCTTCCTTCTTTCCGTTTCGCTTCCCGCCTATCCTCTTCCCCTTGAGAATGAAATCAGGAGAGGCTTGGGTTGAGGAGGATGCAGAATTATCCTCTTGCCGGCTTCCAACGTCGACCTTGACTTCGAGCGCGAGATGTCCAGGGATTGCTAGAATGCGCGCGCATGCCCTCTTTGGCCTGCCATCCTCAAGAATTCTTCCCTTGAACCCCATTTTTTTATGAATGAACCTGGCTTCAGGGCACCTTACATGCGATGCCCCACGCTGACACTCCGTCTGACTTCAGGGATCGCCGAAAACCATCGACAGTGTGGAGGCTTCACGCCTGGAGACTCGGGCGAGATGCTACACGCTGCGAGTAGGTGACCTCGCGGGTCAACATGATTCAACGGCCTTGGAGAGTGGACCTCAGAAATGCGTGCGTTTGGGAGCTTCAGAAAAAGGTCTTGCCTATGGCGAGGGAAGAATGGGGAGCTCCCTTTTGCTGCCTGCCTCGTCTATGAGGGAAGGACAGCCGGAGGAAGACAGGTGGTGCTTGTGACCTTTTCCGTACGCCTCGTGCGTGAATCGTGTGCAGCCCTCGCAAAATGGCACCTGGCCTTCTTCCTCGCAGTGGATGCAGGTCTCAGAGGAACGTTTTTTTCGTTTGTTTTCTTTCCATTCTTGATGGACGTAAATAACCGAGGTTACGCGAACAGAATTCGGGGAACAGTCTGGAAATGAGCCACACTTCGCGATCAGCGTCGCAACGGGGATCTATTCCCGAACGTATGAGGGTGCACGGGGTGCTCCAGGAGTGCGCAGGCAAGATTCCCTCCGTGAATTGAGGGACCGCTGTTGCCTCCGCTGCTTCCGTCCTATTCAGAAAAGGTGGGGGTGCACGGCACAGTCCTCATCGCCTTCGGTGCGAGTCTTCGACCGTCGCTTCCCGATGACGCGGTGGCTCATCCGTGCCCCCAGTTCCTCGCACGGCTTCTCTTGCCTGCAGCACAGCTTCCCTCCGTCACAACGGTTTCAATCTGAGAGCCTCTGCCGGAACGACCACCTCGCCCGACCCTGCTGTGTAGACGTTTCATTTCTTCTCCTTTCGGAAGGGAATGACAGGACGTCTCCCATCCCCAGGGAGCGCTCCCGAAAGCCAACGGGCCGGAGCGCAGCGCATCTCTTGGACGAGAGGGAAGAGTCGTCCGCTCGCCCTCTGACCTTGAAAGACTCTTCTGCGAGGCGGACGCACCTGTGTTTCCACAAAACGCAAACGCACCGCGTATCCCGCGGATGCGTTTGCGTTCCGTGCCTTACGCAGAGGTCAAATGGAGTGGTGAATGGGGATAATTCTGGGAAGGTAGATGGCTGGTTTGCGATCAACATCCGGGTTGTTTTACAGCCTCAGTGGCGACCTCACTTTGCTGCGCAGAAATGGCTACCCTGATGGGCGTTTGCATGCTGGCAGAGTCGTGCAGCAACGTGGCGTCCCAGTCCGAGGACCCCGGGAGAGAGAGAACACCACGCACGCACGAAAACACTTGCGACAGCGGCCTCGACGATTAACTGAGCGAATCACAGAAACAACTCCAAGAGATGGAGCTCCGACTCGAACCTTTTCCTCCAGGATGTCCGTGACTGCCCAGCCGTGGGACCGAGCCGAGCGGGAACGCGGACCTGCGTCTGCCTCCTTCGCTTTTAGAGGAAATCGCTCTTCAGAGCTCGGAAGTGCGGACCGGAGAAGCGCAAGCTCAAGAATAATGGAATGGACATAATAAAAGGCAGAATAATGAAAGGCAGCTGCCTTGGCAACCATCGCAGGCTGTCGAAAATTTTTCTTGGTATCTGCGAGGATTCCCTTTCAGTGGGCTTCCCACTCTTCCCTACTGCTGTCTTTGAATCCGAAACCCTATGAGTGCTACTCCCCCTCTTCCACTCCCGTGAGCCTGCAAGGATGCTGACCATAGAACGGCTGAAGGCCTTCGAGCGAACAGTGCTTCAATACCCGGAAAACCTTACAACTTTCCATTCTGCGTATTTCCAGATTTTTTGCAGGTGCATCCCTATTCAGAATCCGATATCGCAGGTACCGGGGATGGATTTGATCCTGAATGCAATACTGGAGAGTCAAGGGGTCTTCACCATCGAGCAGCTATACTCCCTGTGGCTGCTCTGCCATTGTAGCATAAAAACTTTCATATCGAATTTGATACCTCGAAATGTCACCACACCAGATTTGGTACGAAATATGAACATGGTATTCTTGTCGCTGCTACATCTCCACTTCGAGAGGAATGAAGAAATGTGGTAAGGCGCCATCATCGGTCGGTCGCTCCCTGCCTCCAGAATTAACTCCTGCAATCCGAAAATTCCAAAAAAAAAAATACATCATTGCAAGGAATCGTCTCTTTTCTTCCTCTCTTCCCCACTGCATCTCAGCTGCTCTCGGAATCCCTCGCACGTCGCTCCGGATGCTCAGTTCCGCGGGCTGCTCATCGTCTCAGGATACTTCCCATCTTGCAAGGCTTCCGCCATGTCAGGACTACGGACACCGATTCTGGCGTCCGAAGTCCTTCAATCGGGCCCGGAACCTTTGTGTTTCCCAGAAGGCTTTTCGCAAGAGGTTCTCGATCCGATTTTTTACATCTCCAGGCGGGGAGCAAACAAAAAGCAGGGATTTGAGGGGGGGAGCCACGAACGTGTTCCACAGGACATCCCGTTTCGCAAGAAAAACTTGCCACGCAGGAACGGCCTGAGCGCCGATTCTTCCTTTTGAAGGCAACTGGACCAGAGTGCTGCTGTGCATAAGTCCCCCAACGGGACTCTCAAGTAATTCAGGCATCTGACCGTGGGGATCCCCAAACGGATCCATTCCAGTCGCCCTGCCAACGCCGCATCAACCTGCCCATCTCGCGAGTTGCACGTGGGCTGAAACGACCCCCCTAGCTACGGCGATGCCCTTTATGAGAAGGGTGCTTCATAGCAGCCGGATGCCGAGGTGGCAAGTCTCCTGCCGTATCGCAGGCAGAGAGAAGTTGATGAGCGGTTGGACCATGGGAGAACTGGCGGGCGCCACGATCCCGAGCATCCTACCGCGAGAACTTTTGAAACGGGGCGAGCTGCTCGGCATCCCGACGGATGATCTGAAGTGGCCCCCAGTGCTGAATGGATCCAGGATTCTCCCCATGAAGTGGCAAGAGTCGGCGCTACTGCTATTGCACTGGGGTCTACCCTGCAACGCGCACCGCTTCCATTGGACGTGGGGGAGAGTAAACCCTGAGTGTGCCAGGTGCGGGGAGCGGGACTCCCTCCCCCATCTGATGGTTGAACTGTCCTGCCCTCTGGCCCCTGTGGGAACGTTTCGGTACGACCCTTGGGATACCGGTTGACGGCAACCCCAGAGACATCTACCGCCTTCTCTTCGTGCAGGACGCCCTGCAGCCAGCTGCAGCCCTGGCAGCACTTTGCTGCATCCGTGGGATTGTGGAGGCCTGGAGTGAAGCCGAAGATGAAGACGCCAACGAAAGCGACGTCATTCCGTATGCTGCTCGCTTCCTGCAGAGAGCTATCGGATGGTCCCAGCTGGGTGGACTAAAGAAGGACCTCGAGGGCATCCTGCAAAGCATGGACCCTCCTCCCAGTGGTCAGTGATCCCTTCCTCGCCCTCCAAATTCTTTTTTTTTTGTCCTATTGTTTTATTTTCCCCCATCCTCTTCCACTGCCGAGGAGAGTCACGCTTTTCTGCGTCCCGGCAGGTCCTGCGAAATGTTGGCCGTTAGTGGGGACTTGTACCACGTATTGTCATGACTATATGGAGAGTTTGAAGAAACGTCCCTGCGTACTCGGGTGGCATCGCCGCACCAACGGGAAGCTCTCTGTCTCGACTTCGCTCTGTATCTTTGCCATTACAGCTCCACGGTGGATCAGACCGAGGAATTCCTCGAGCGGCGCTGCCGAGGCTGACACGGGTAACAGAAGCAGAAGATCGTCCGCATAGGCCGACACAGTAGGCGTGCCGGAGCACGAGCTGGCAAGGGCAGCAAGAGTTGTCTCTACGCTCTAGGCACCAACTCGAAGTAGATGCTGAAGAGCAACGGGCTCAGACTGTCTCCTCGCCGAATTCCAAGCCTCACCGGTACGCCGTACACGTGTTGGCCGCTGGAAAAAAATTTTGATCATCGCGTTGCTCGAGAAGGAGCGCAGGTAGGCCAGGAGGACATCCGGGAATCCCATGCGTTCCAGAAGTTCCAAAAGGACTCTTGGTCGGCGCAGTCGAATCCTTTTCCAGCAACAGTGATCCCTTCCCCCTAAAGCCGTGGTGGACCGTACTGGTCTGCGAACCGGTGACCCGGCAGGCTCTGTGTTTCTTCGTGTGTGGCTGGAGCACTGGTCCAGCCACAGTGCGTTTTAAAGTTTGTTTATATAATAAATGACCCGGAGAAACCCGGGTGAAAATCGAATCCTTTTCCAGACCGACTGCGATAGCAAGGGCTCCCGACGCCTCCGAGTCAGCGTGGTCTCCCGAACCCTGATGATCTCGGAACTCAGGGTCCCTTTGACTGATTGGCACGACCCTTTCTTGCAACGGAATCCAGGAGCTGACCAGGAACGCGTTCGTTTCCACGCTTCGTCCGGGAACAGCGTACGTCAGCTTCGGGCTGATGAACGTTTTTGCCAACCGCCTCAGGCGTTCAGTCCATAGCTTCGCGAGTAGCTTGGCTTCCGTGTTGATCACGCCGGTTGCTTGTGTTGCGGAGGTCTCCTCCCTTTGGAAGGAAACGTACTCTTGCTAATAAGAAGGACACGGGCACCTCGCCTGTCTCCCGAATCAATCGAGCTGACCCCGCCGATGCACCGGCGGGGTCAGCTCTGCCGCGGAACACTGGTAAAATTCTGCCGGCAGACCGTCCTCCGGTGACACCCCCCTGTTCCTGACGTCGGTCCTCTACTGACGTTCGAACCCTCAACGCTTGATGCAACGCGCGGACGCGATGTGATTGAGAATGCAAATGCTAAATAGGAGACGCATCGAAAATAAAGCTGCAAAGAGAACAACACTAGGAACGCTTTCATCCATTGAAGATCGAAAAATTGAAATTTCAAGTTTTCTTACATTCTATTCCTAGCTCCCAGGAAAGATTCTTGGCGCGTAGGTTGAGATTCCTGGTACGTAGGATGTTTAATGAGTACATTACGGTAGAATTACTGATTGCCATGAACGAAAGTCGTTATTTACGAGGGTAAAGATATACCTACAGAAACATATTGTGTTGCATGCAGGTGGGAAGGATTCCTTGCCTGAGGATGTAGTTCCAAAATCTCAAGTGAAGCCATCCTATGGGAAGAACTGAGGGAGCTGACTGACTGCGAACTCTCGACCCACCCTCCTTCCCTTTGCCATGTGGAAAGATTTTAAAGAAAACGGACAGTTCTTTCAAAGCACCCTTCTCTCAAAGGTACAGATTGCGGCGACCTGCTGCTGTGACCATCCGTCTCGATGAAGAGGCGAGCTTCCACAATGTGCCATGCACTTTCTTTCATCAAAGTCTTTCTTGCAGACCAGTGGCTCGGATCTGTCCCGAAGTCACTTTCTGCTGGTGCAACCTACTCTTTTCGAACGAAGACTCGGCGGAGCTAATCGCGCGAGATTCACAGTTCCTCATGGAAGGTGGCATCGGTCCACCTGCGTGCAACTGCGTGAGAAGACTTCCTCTTCCCACACGCCATCGCAGATATTCCTGGCATATTGTGATTTGTTTAGTTTCTGCGTGTGGGGTGCCGAGCCAATTTCTGCACACGCGTGAATTCACCATAAAAAAAAAAAAGGCTCTCCAGCTTGCACATGTGTGAACGAACGCGACTCGAGTTTGCAAAACGAATGTTTTTTATCCCAAAAGCTTCGTGTTCCGAAGAGAGGCGCACGCAATCACAAAGCCTTGCAACCCCCGGTCTCTGAAAGAATCCTTCGGATCACCCGCAGGCCACCACGGGTGCCATGATGAATGCCACCTTCACCACCGGTGAGCTCATTTGCCATTTCAAAGTGCCACTTGGCTCACAAACTGACTCGACATCACAACTGATCTGAAGGTGCCATATGAACCAAATTCACACATAGCCTTTAACGATTTATTACCTCTGTACGAACAAGATTTCTTCCCGGTATCTGAAAAGAATACCCTCCTACAAACAGGACACACACACGAACGACTACTGTGGTAGAATACCACGGCAGAACTCGGCGCTGCAGATGAAAAGCTGAGAAGCACAGGGATATTTCTTGTGGCCGTAAGAACACAACCGGGCAACTTTGGAAACTGCAGTTACCAAGAGTTGAAAATGCAAAGTTTTTCGGGTGCGGCAACACTTGATTTTAGAATCTCGGTGTTTCATGATTGCCACTTCTGTTTCCGTCCGTGCGGTGCGTCACATCCATGTGCACGGACGACATACCTCTCTAATGAATAAACTGCAGTCCACTGGGAATTTTCCTGTATGCGATTTTCGTTCGCGCCTTTTTGCATAGTTACTGAAAAAGACTTCACTTGGGAAACCACTCGTAGCTCTATTTGTGATTTATCCTTTTTTGTTCAGCCCATTCCAATCCGAAGCCTGACAGTTGCAAACAAAACATCACACTGCAAGATTGACAGGCGAAACATCACAGAGCTGCTTTTCAGATCACATGAACACTAAATCACAGCTGCTGCTGCTGTTGCCAGTCGCCAGGATCTATAACTACATCTTGTAAGGGCACATCGCACAATCTCATATGATTGTTTCCTGACTGAGATGAACTGGAAATAAGCTGAGTTCGATCTGCTTCAGGGTAACGCTGGGAAAATGTGACACCATTCCCCAAACTGGAACACAAAAAACGTAAGCAAAATAAAAGTGTGCTAAATTATGAACCAAAACATCCCTCACCTAATAGGATGCTTAAACACATCCTGGGAGGGCACATTATTATGTGGAAGCCGAATACAATAGCTGACCCCATCCCCAAGGCTGTAATGCACAACTCTATGGCACAATTCCCTATCTAATCCCTCACCTGCTATGCACTGGCAAAAACCACATGGCAGGAATGTTTCCAAACACCTCCCTGAAATTGTTAGCTTTCCCTAGGTGGAATGCATTCTTATCAGGCCCATGCTGGAAAACTGGAGCACGGAAAGCCTCTGAAAAGGAATACGATTGAATGAACCCAAAGTGACTGTGATACATACCTAATGTTGATCGATTGAGAAGCACCAGGTACATGTGATATCCTAGCAGGAAACTCAAACTCAGAGAAAACATAGTAGCCACAAAAAACAGAAACAGCAAATGAAATTTGGTTGTGCTACTAGTCACCTGACCCTAAAAACACACAGTGCCTTTAGTTTCAAGCTCAACTTACGCTAAAGAAGGAAATACAATATGGCAATGAGCAGCTTGCCAAGAACACACAGTACAGCAGAGCATAACCTAGGAAGAGGAGGAAAAACTTGTAATTGCTGAAGGCCACACAGTTGTTAACCCAAGGGCAGTGGTGATCCATCTTGAGGATGCAAGTACCACATACACTACAGTGATGAGCACGATCAGGCTTGATTTGTCGACACTTTTCACAATATCGAATAGCTATAAGCAAGCATAGAGATATTTAGATGATACAGGAAAACATCCTACTTCCATGGATTGTCCGGCAATTCACAGGCAGTGATTGTGCCAAATGCTCTAGAATCCGACGTTGCACTTCTTCAGATTCAGCATTTTCAAAGCACTCATAGTCATCAGGAGACAGTTTGAACTGTATACAAACAGTCAGTGCGTATCAGAAGATATGCTCACCTGTTTGGGTACTGAATATGAATGAGTAAACATAGTCTGCACATAGGTCCAAAGTAACAAAAATAGCAGTGCATGATACAGAAGAAGTAAAAGTGCTATAATAAGTCTTGAATCAGCTATCTCAACCAACCTTACCTTGATGCCATTCTGCCTGCAGGGTAACTGAAATACAATTACAATACACTTCGTACAGCATTCCCACTCACATAAGCATAACTGCACTACAAAAGCATAATAAGACCAACAGATGATACTGGTAATAAATAAAACAGGTAACCATTGCATGGTACGGATGCAAACAAGGCAAGGGCTTTTTTTCCTCCCAGGGCTGCTTATAGAATTATCCATAAGGAATCACTGAAGAAATCCCAAGTAAAAAGAACAAAGATAACAACTGCTTTCTTCTTGCAATACTAGAATTAGCATTCCTACATTCTTCCATCTATTGCAAAAGCAGGGCAATTTATTTTCACTGATACCCTGCTAAGGGACTTTCTGGACAGAAAAAGTAAAAACTAGGAAAGTCTGAAAATACAAAAAGGAAAACGCTGTTAAATTCCACGATGGATTTAAGAATCATTGCAAATCAACACTTATTTTTATGTTGAGATGGATGAATCATTAAAGCTTATGCAAACAAAAGAATTTGATAAAGAAAATACCCTAGCCATAACAATTCATTTAGAATAGCACGTGCTGTTGATGGAAAATTTGAACTGCTTGTACTGTAATCTAAAATTCTCTTGTGGAAATGTTCAACAAATCAGGCTTCACAGTCATAGGTTTGAAGGATTTTTAGATCATGTTTGAAACTAACCTATCGAGTTGGCTAAGATAAGATTTCATGTGCACACATTGCTAGTTAATTACATTGAGTTACCTTTGTACTCTCTCCACATGCACAAATTATCTTTCGGTTACATCTTTATTACTTGCAAAATGCTAGCGAAACTCTTGAAGTATCCACACAAAATTTGGAGGCATTAAAGTATATTAAGGAAATGTTCCTTTAAATGTCCATTCTATAATGAATGTCTACAATGACTAAATTCCCCTGAGCAGTTATTTTCGATAAATGAAACTGTGATTCACGTGTTGGTAATATGTACAACGGAGATTTAAAAACTGTTTCCCATAAAATGGGAGCCTTAAATCGTTTATAAAATATATTACAACGATTCTAACACATCATAGCAACGGTCTGATATTGTCTTATGCACTCAGTTTTTGCACTGCAAGTGCACAAGATGGCTTGATCTCATCGTCTTGAAAATAAAAGGATCGATCCACCACAGTATCTTTTGAATGAAATCTCAGACAAATATGGATAAATGACATGACATTTACATGTTCAATGTAAATGTAAATTAATGTAGCGTAACTTTAGCACAAAAACTCGACTGCATGAGAAATGCTTGTAAATTACACGTCCGAAATATCGATGAGTGTCATATTCATACAAATTCTACACGAAAATAAGAATCTCTTCGTTTGTTTTACTGCAACTCAATTTATTCTCAAATCAGTTTTACTTCACAGAACGCACTGGAAAAATCGCCGTCCGTGCTCTCCGGGGCCGTCTTTCCCGTCAGTACGGTTCCCTTCCCGTCGGGACGCACGGAGGGAGGGGCACCCGGAAACTTGCGATCCCCCCTCTCCAGATCCGGACTTCAGTGCCTCGGGCATTCCATCACACCGCGGCCTTCTCACAACTCTGAGCTGCACGATCGTTTGCACAGTTCCTTCCCGCACGGTGCGGATGCTGCGGACCACATATCCGCGGAAACGTGCCCTTTGTTCGCGTCCCCAAGTTACTCATGGGCTTGCGTTCGGATAAGATAAAGGCGGGATAAAGGATAAGCTTCCTGTGCAGTTTTTTTTCCTGCGTTTGCCGGACCCACGCAGCCGACTTGCCCGCAGGAAGCGCGACGTACGAAACCCGGAATCCGTACGGGGAGGGCGGCTGCTCCTCCATCTCCGGATCACCATCCGGGGTGCACCCGGGAGGTACACAGATCCACGTGTCATGAACACCCCGCCCGAGGAGCTTTAACCACCCCCTTCACGTGTTTTCGAGGGAAGAAAATCATGAAATGCAATTAGTTCTCTCGTGTACAGTTGTTCGTGGCTCGTGTGCTGCAAAATACAGTACGAATTCGTGGGTCCATCGCAGGAAGATGACTTGGCTCCGTGGTCCTTCATAGAGGCATTTTTACGATTTTTCCACGATGCATTCATTTGCCTTTTTTTACGATAGCGAGTTACAGTAATTACGAATTCAGAATTATTATGATGGCGATGTTGAGTGCATAAAGGATTAGCTTCAATGAAGGGAGTAATTAAGTCCATTATCTTGCTATCTAAGTTGGAAGGAAGGTTTGTTTTGAGAGTTATGTAACAATGTAATTCATAATCATAAAGACTACTTGAAGGACCGCTAATAAAAATGAAGTGCCTTTCTGCAATACTTGCACAGTATCTTCGATGATTTACCAGATTGGATGGATCATGCGGTGACGTGTCAATATTTCATAGAAAGCAAAGGTCCGAAGCTGATCAAGCGGCGGTCACTAATGGAGGTACAGTTTGTGAATTAAAAGAATAGAAGTGAGAGTAAATTCGATTATAAAACATCATCGTCTTCATTTCAAGATGACTGAGTTGATCTGATTCGATGTGGTTTCTAGATGGCTTTTTTCTAGTTATTCTGATATTCTACGTAGATAGTTGGACTAGTGTCTTTGCTTACTTAATAGAGTAAGTTCTGCTGGTCGAGTGCTGCCAGCATCGTAACACAAAGTTATGAAACGTCCCTTTGATTTGTTTCTGGATGTTCACATCATATACGACATACAGCTCTCCTTTGAAAATATTTCGAGTAGCCGCTTTTGTCTTCTTTGTCTTAAGCTGTTCTGAAATTCCGTCAAAGAAGACGGACTTTCAGAACAGCTTACGAGCGCTGTGATAGTCAAAAGGCAGATGCATTTTCCTTTTTTGCACTCCTAGGGTTGGATTGATTGACCGATTGGATCGTTGAGTTCCCCGTTGCTTTGACTGTGGGTGTTTCTGAGAATGCAACTTCACCTTTTTTTTCCCTTAAATAGTATTCGAAATGAATTCAGGATCTGCATGGATCAGCGCATAGAAAGGATCGATTCAAACTGCGAAGCGTGACACAAATCAAAGATGGACTTTCAAAGAGCAGGCCACGCGGTTTCCGGCACATGCGATCCTTTTACTTTGGGACCCTCATTTCAAGCAACAGTTCGGATCGAGCGCCTCTTACGAAATCGTCCGTGCCGTATCAGGAGGAAAATAGCTCGAATCGTAATAACGAACGGCACTTTGCAACCCTGGCGCAGAATGCGAAACGAGCGGTTTACCTTGAAAGGGACGCGGAAAGCCCGGCGGTGTTGTGGGGACTTCTCATCCAATTCACTCTCCGAACCCCTAAATTTTGCGGCTTTCCTTTCCTTGGGCCAAGGGGAGGCAGGCAGCTTTCCGCGTGAATTTGGTGCGCAACTTGGAAACAGTAATTTCTTTTAAAGCTAGCACAAGAGGAAAAAAATTTTTTTTATAATATCCGCAACTCTATAGTAACACATAAGAAATTTTTCGCCCGTTGTTTTTCGACTTGAATTTGGGAATCAGAGCAACTCAGTCACCCCGAAATGGGGACGATGATCTTTCGCGATCGGAATCACCCTCACTTTTACTCGTTTCATTCGCTTGGCAAGTGGTCGCAAGTATACACCTGAATAAAACAAAACTTCTTTGTTACAAAAGACAGTAATCAGTGGTACAACCGAAAAGCGTTTTAAATGTTTGGACTCGACAAAAAAAAAAAACATTCATGAAACTATCGATAAAGTCGGCTACTTAAAAACTTGCGCCTTCCATCACAAGAGTGCATTGTGCACTCTAGAAAAATACCTAATGCATTTCCAGTCTTCAGGAATGCTTGCTATACAGTAAATAACTACTTAATGATGCAAACAACAAGCAAGGATTTCATTTACATGTGAGGAGCTCATTATTTCCGTTCCCCTAACGTTTCCCGAAAACTGCAACCCCTGCCTTAAGCACACTACCTGGAAGTTCACTAAGAAATGATGAACCTGAGATCATATACGAATATAATCACAAAAATAATTTATTGGTTAAAACTGACATGTAACACATGTATATGTATGATTCTGAATATGAAAATACAACCAAGACTGTCTGTAAGATGCAAATAACGTGCAAGATAATCAGGATATCAGATATGACGCACATGAAGATCTCAAGTCTGTCAATTAACTAAAGATGGCGGTTTATAATTTTCTTGGATCCAAGGATGCTTCTGAATGGCTGATAATGATAGTCGATTTCTTGCCTCCTTTTGTAAAATCTGAAAGGAATCAGTAGAAGATGCAGTTTTCATACAAGGATACCTTGCTGATAAGATCTATTGCTTTAGGATCCAAGTGATCAGGATACTTGAACCTCACTTCAACAATGAGATGCTGAGTTCTTCCAGGAATTTCACTCTCAAAGGGAGGGCTCCCACATAAAAGCTCATAGCAAAGAACACCAAGACACCATACATCAACCATTTCATTATGAGAAAGACCAGAAAGCATTTCAGGTGGAAGATAGTCTGGTGTTCCACACAGAGTTTGTCTATTGCAAGAATATGCCAACATATTATTCAATCATAATCTACATACATCAGTTTCACCTGTTTGGTGCAGCATAAGCTGACCACCCAAAGTCAGCCAGCTTCAATTCATCATTTAAACCAAGCAATAAATTCTCTGGCTTTATATCACGATGTATCACATTTTTAGAATGGCAATACAGTAAAGCATCAGTTAGCTGGTAAATAAAACCTGCAGCTCTTGTAATATAACAAAACATTACTCAATTGTAATCAGGTTAATTATTATAAATACAAATAAATAAAATTTTAACATTTTAAAGAATTTAAAAGCTCCAGATGATACTTCAAAAGGATGTATTAAAGCTAAATCTTAAAAACCAAACAATTTTTTTTTTAGTTTAAGTATTAACAAATTTAAAAATTCCAGTGACATTTACAAATTTTTTTGAAGTTCTAAACAATGCATGTCACCTGATTTACAGTTGTTTAATATCCTACAAACCTATCATCTTTAAATCTCTGATTAGGTTGCCTCTTCAAGGCTGCATACAATTCACCATGGATCGCGTATTCGAGGATTAAATAAATTCTATGTTTGTCCCAAAAATATCCATAGAATCCAAGAATGTTTTTATGTCTAGTAGAAGAATACGAAATGTTAAAAAAGGAATTGAAATTAACGAGTAAAATACATACTTTAAATGAATGCCTATTTCGATTTCTCGCCTCAACTGATGAACAACGTTTGAAGCGATTAATTTGCTTTTGAAGAGCACCTTCAAGGCAACTATGTAGTGTGTGGTTTTCTCCCTGGCCAGATAAACATGACCAAACTGACCCGTGCCAAGCTTCTTTCCCAGTTGGAAATCACCAAATGTCCACGATTTTCTATTCAAATATGCAATCGTACACTATAAACACACCGTTCATCGCTGCTTACGGTTTATCTGTATCCTTGTGAGCCTCGTCTTCTGGGTGTTCCATCAAAAAAAACTGTTCCCCAAATGACACTTCGCTAAATTTTTTGAAATTTCATTTCCACATTGAAATTGATCGTGCTTCTTTCTAAACATTCAAGGATGACGGAAGATTCTCACACACATGCATTCCAGACGAATGGACGAAAAGAGCCCCCCAACACGCAGTCCTCAAACTGCATTCAAATTGAAATCTATAATATTATCAGGAGTACCAAGACCCAGATCAGCTGAATATTTGTAAAAACATTTTATAAGCTTTCAATTGTACATAATTTTCTATATTGAAAAACCTGAAAAATTTTTGCCATTTTCCAAATTTTGTGTTGATGATGAGAATATACCCATTTTACACCAAACAATCACTATAATTTTTGAGGACATCAACGAATTAAAACTCAAATAAACTGTAACGACTTCACAGGAAGATACATTCTGTATACAAAGATGTGGAGAGAAGAAAATGAAAATTAATTTTCTTAATAAAATTTGCGTATTCCTGGAGCGAGTAGAAATGCCCAGAAATAATTGTGTTCAAAAAATAATGGTTGTGTAAATGAAATTTCATTCATGATGCGAAATTATACCAAAGTATCTCTACATGTGTAAATAATTCCTCGAATCAGAGACTATATGCTGAAGGACAATAACAGTGAGCAATTATGTAATCTTCAGATGCCTTGCAATGCTCTCAACAAGATTACACATGGAGCATCAACAAGCATAGAGCTAAGATATCAGTAGCAAATAAGAAAACTCCCTATTAAGCATAATCAGGCATCTAAATTTCTGAGCAATACCTTCCAGAATGGTTCCTCTCCGTCTGTAATTTGGAATAGCATTGTGATACTCGAACGCCTTTTCGTTCTCGACCTAGTACCCCTAAGAGTCCATGAGTTAGTAAACAGAATATTCAGTGAGAAAGAATGAGAAGAACCTCCCAAATTAAAAGTATCCAGGGAACAATCCAGAGAGCAATATTGCTTGCTTTTCCAAATTAAATTAGGCTGTGAAAATTAGTGGATTCATTCGAATCAATGAAATCTAGAAAAATAGACATTCGGAGAGATGTTTGGAAGAGTAAAATGGGCAGTAGAAATAGCTGTGAGGAGAGATGTATTAGGCTGGAATTACAAAATTAGCAATAAAAAAGAAAAACATCGATGATGTTTATCACGAATCAGTTCTTTTTTCTCTGAGATTCGTTGATAATTATCCGAAAAAATAAACTTTTATGCACTTCAGGAAAAATTTCCTATACCAAGAAATATTTACAAAGAAAAGAAATGATTGAATACTCGGTAAAATGAAAAAGCTGAAATTTTAATTGCGCTAGCAAAACTCACGACTAAATTGAAAGCCCCGTTGCTGTTTGCAGTCAACTATTTTGATAAGACACATTTGGTTGGTACTGCTTACGAAGGCAAAGTTCAGATCACAAAAAAGACTTCGATTCAATGCAGTAGCGGAAAGGATAGATCCATTTTCTCTGTCACTTCATATTCTTTTGAATTCTAATCAAACTTCTTTTCAAACTCTTCTCTAACTTGTAATTTATGTAGCTGCAATTCAGTAACACCTGATTCACATCCAGGAAAAAAGAAAATTCTACTCTTGGGAACACTTGACTTGCATAGATAACTCTGCTAGCAGTAATCATTAGAGCTTGAGATTTGGAGTATGCTGCCTTGATGTAGGAACAATCAAACGGACATGTATGATAAATTCACGAATGAATCGACTGAGAAAGTCGAAATCAATATGCAATGAACACTGTATGGAGGTAATCACTGTTTCATGAATCAGGTTCTTCAGCATCAGAGACTGGCTTCTTTGCCCCAAACCATAACTACGACGTTTCTTAGATGCAGAAGGATTTACTAGGATCACAGCCCCTGGTATTTTGAAAATACGAAGTCAGTAACACCACTGATTCTTCTTCCTGCAGCAAGTTAACAAGACTACGGCATTTTTACCTGTTACGAACAACGAGGCTCACTTGGGTTCAAATCTGAAGACAATGGACACCATCTTGCGCTGATCAACTCTTGTTCAAAATGGACGGTATGATCTTGATTTTTCTATTGGAATTTGGAGGGAATTTTGAGTCATTTCCGGGAGTATCAGAAAACATTGATTTCCACTATGAAACTCACCTCATTGCATGTAAGACTTACACGGTCCAGCAGTGGTTCACATCCTGATAAGACTAAACTTTTTCCAAATTTGCCCGTGATAATGATAGACTTTATACCAGGCGAGGAGTTCGAGGCACGGGGAGGTATGTGAGGAGGATAAAGAAGTTTCAGCAGCAAAAAATTTCTGATAGACGTAATGCCCATCAAAACTTCAGTTTCCAAAGCGATCCATAGTTCCATCAGTTATACCAATCCCCTAATCAGGTATTTGTAATCTATACTGCATCTCAAATTCCTCTCTTGAAAGAGCTCTTGAATCCTTATGAGTACTACTGAAACTGCTGTGAATCTTTGTCGGCAGCACTTCTACCGTGCTGCTTCCATTCAGTTTATTTTTTTCCACACTTCCTACAAAATCTAAAGTCTTCTGTCCATTTGATTAAGCGAACGTTTTGCCCCCTCGTGCTCTGTGTTTTAGGGAACCAGTGACAAGAACCTACTTAAAAAAGGACTTTCCGGGATCAGTGAGATAATGCATAGACTGTAAACAGTGTTGGCGTTTTTGCCCACCAAAGGCAGATAACAGGAAGATGAACAGATGATGAGTACAATACAGTAGATTTGCCAGGATGAGCCCAATACCTAGTAAGATTCTGGAGTTTTTCTGAGCACTCCTTTGACGAAATTCTTCTTCTTACGCAGCTCTATGATCTGTCCACTCGAATGGAACGGGGCACAATAAAGGAATTCAGTATTTGTAGCAGTTTGAGTTTTCATTTTGTATTTGCAGTAAGATCTTTCATGTACTCGTAATGCATCCAGTCTAAAGCTCCAACGCAATCAAAACTTGGCTCGGGAATGGCGAAAGTCCTAGTAGGTCTTCTCGATGCTTGCGATCCACCTTGTTGCAAACATCCTTACTGTTTTTCGTTATGTTCTGCACCTTTTGTCCCCCCCACCCCACCCTCTTTCCCTGACAAGCTGTGATTTATATGTTTCCACTGCTCTTCATCGAAAGCATCTAACATCTCTTGCATTCTTCGCTTCATTTCCTTCCATAACTGATGACATTTTCAACACTGTGGTTCTTTCATATCGCCGTCTAAAGTCAATCACCAAAGTTCTCAAAGAACTTCTACGATCGACTTTTTATCCACCTTTCTCAGAGGTGAATGAAGAGAACCAAAAGAGTCCAGCAGTTTCTCATGCTTGGTGAATGCACAGGTGGTCATGATGGCCTCCGTGTCGAATGGGAATCCACCAATCCTCCAGTTCTTTTTCTTAAAACGGGAGGAGGAATCACATAAACAAAATGTGCATGGTCATTTTATTTCGATGAAATTTCCTCATGGCAAAGAAAAAGCAAGTTCCTCAGGGAAAAATTGTCCTTTTGAGAATTTCAGGAATTTCGGTGGACAGAAAAAGGAAAGGACTTTTTTCATTTGTTCATACAAGCAGAGTCCTTATTGTATTCGTTCGACAGAGAGAGTTCCAGAATCAAAGTGTGGAAGATGACGTGTATCTTCATCGACTGTAATAAACACTCAAAAGCAACAGATAACGCACCAGAGAGACTTGAGCGTTATGAAGTAACTTTGAAAAGTTAGAAAATACACCCTTATAAAGTTCAGTTTCATGGAAACGACTGTATTGGTGAAGAGCACTCCAAAAGGGAGCCTTTGATTTCAGTCCAAAGCCAGAGAGGTGCTTTAGATCAATAGAAATACTCATCAGTAAGATAAAAGCTTGCCTTCCTTACTAGCCATTGGAATGTGCAATTTTATTCCCCATTTCAAACCGCTTTGGAAACGAACAGACTCCAACTTGAAAAAGAATGGCATGTGCCAACAGGTTAATGTTGGCATTTGTTGAAACTACGGAAGCCACGTCCCTCGACGTGTCTTCAGGAGGGTACCAATCTTCGTGCGCAATAAGATGAGATTCCTCTTTAGGCCGCAATGAGGATGGTGGGTTTCAAATCGAGACAGAAATGCCAGATGCTTTGGCTGAGCTGGTGCTGATGATGAAGTCTGGAGAAACCCAAAACGGACACACTTGTAGAGCCCAACCAAACTTGGGCAGAAATGCCTGCAACTCACCACGTGAAATGAAAGGTCCTTTCCAAACTCTGCTGTTCCAGAACCTGTTTTTTTTTTTTTTGCATAGAGGATTCCATTCAATGGAAAATAAGTGGAAAAGATTTCGTTTTTGAAAAGCCAGTGGAGGAATTTTCCGTTTTCCTTGGAAACTACGCTTGGCCTTTGTTTTGCCACTCCACGCACAAGTCTGCTGTCTTCTAGATATCTGTTTAGTTTTACCTCTCGTGAATCTCGGAATAAAAGCTGGCAGATTAGGTTGTCTTCTGAAAGCTCATGGGAATGTCATGTCTACGAGTATTCTTTTTGCCCTCTCCTCTTGAGACTCGGTGTGAAGTGTGTTGTGTGTTTATGTCCTTATACTGACACACATGGACGACAGCAAGGGAAGTGCTTTGAGAAACCCTCCGGGACGCCTCATACATGAGCGCGGCCAGCATAAGACTCGAATTTCCTATATACTGTGTCTTACAAGTTTGCTCACCAGAGATCTCCGTTCCTTTGGCAACGGATGCTTAGCCAAGCACATAAAATCCCGGGATCAAAGAAACCTTGACAGGAAAAAAAAAGCTATTGTAAGTTAGGAACATGAATTAAAAAAAAAAATACATCGCAATGGGGAAGTCTGCGATCAGAAGCATTTCTTAAAAACAGCTCGATTCACGAAACATTTGTAGGCAAATCAGAGTCTCATTTTTCGGTCTCATTTCTTCATGGAGCACTGGCAATTCGCACACGAAGTGTTTCCCACTCTCCGGTAGATCAGTGGGATCCCACATCTGAAAACCTGCTTGCTGAATCGGATTCTGAGTGTTTTGGAGCAAACTGACGGACAGGAAGTGTCTGATATTCAAACAGTTCGAATGTCTGAACTGGAATAGGATGAGGAGAAGAATCCGCCTGCTGGTATGGAGGAGAACAGACCAGAAGCCAGATCAAAGCAACACGAATTCCAGAATTACAGAACGTGAACTTCCAAGTTTTAAAAAACTGTATTGATGTAAATAAAAACCTTAGATGGAAAAAAACAAATGATTCCCATTCTAAGGTCGCAAGCATAATCAAGGCAATGAAACTCCACTTCGAATAAAACCCACAACTCCGCACCAGCCCGGGTTCGAAATGGAAGTGAAAATTCTCATAATCTCAAAGGAAAAATAAGAGATTCCATGAAAAATTCAGTGATGTGCACAGCATCTGTCTGCGGAAGCAAAAAAAAAAAAAAGGAGAGAGCGAACTAACGAATCCTAAATACGAAATGACAGGAAACATTCGGTGAGGGGGGAAAAACGAGTTGTCCACAATTCTGCAAAAATTCATCATAGATGGGAAAGACAAATGGAAAAATGATCATCGAATAACAATTCCACATATGAAACCATCCGCAAAAGCTGGTTTAAGAGAGAGCAACCTAACTATACCTTGCATGTCCTCATTCTAGGTTCCATTATGCAGCAGCTGTTGCAAAATAAAGGATACTATAACTCATCAGAGTATTAAAGAATTTTTGTCTACAATTCGAAGGAGCTCGTTTCATTCTCAGAATGAGCATCTTTGACCATCTTGGACGACACTGAAGAGGAATCGCTTTTTTTTTGTTCTTTTATTTATTTCCTTTCTCACACACCTGCATTATAAAAGTTTGAAAGTTCATCCTTTTTTCAGTGGTGGTCTTTATTTTTGTTCCTGTCTTCTTGCTACAAATCACATGCATTCCTACAAAATGTACGAAAACATTTACTTTTTGCGCTCCAATGCTGCTTCATATATGTCAATAAAAATTACATTTATCTTATATGTACGTTGCGTTCCATAAATCCAGTTTACTTCGTGGTGTTATCTTCAAGGATGAAATTCCTAGACTTTTAAACAGAAAACAGCATTTATTTTCATGTTGCTGGATATCCTTCCAACCCACAGAGTCTTTCGAGTCTTAAAAGCAAAAGGCATTTATTTAAACGAATGTGTTCTTTTTCTGATCTCTTCTAGTTCCAGCCAAAATTCTTTTGCTTTTTCGTCTGTATTGGGTCACTTTTTTAAACACTAAGGCAGCAGCGAACTCTTGCTTAAAGTGGAGGAATGTTTCGGGGGAGTGGAACATCCAGAAGAAGTTGACCTCACGAACTTTTCACTTGTTTCGAATTCGTTTGATTCAGAATGCAAATCCTCGGCATTCAAAAGCCGACTTGAATGCAAGGAATTTGTGGGAACTTAAATGTCCTCGTGAGAAGGCCTCCATTTCCAAGCTATTTCGAAATCGTGACTGTGATCTTTCTGAGGAGTATTCATTGCCCAAGGCAAAGCTGAAAAGCAGATTCGAAAAATTCAATGCGTTTCAAGATACGAACGCAATAAATGCTTGTACGCTTGTACTCGGACTCACGAAATTGATCAGTGGATCGATATTTACAAGTTAATATACAAATAACGAAGTACAAATGATGATCGCGTGTAATTTTTTCAAGGGAAATAAGCAGTACTTGAATGGCATTCACAGGATTTATCGTTTTCCATTGTCGAGGATAGACAGATTTTTATTCCAAATAAGTATGTCTTTAAAGGAATCGATTGAGGAGCAGCAGGCAGACATCTAAAGATCGTTTTTGGATTATGAAACAGAAAAATTCGGGCACACATTGGCGACTGCCGAGAGAGAGGAACCCAAAAGGATGTGACCGGTGGTGATGTTGGCTGTTAGGCGTAAAGATAGGGATATGGCTTGAACCATTCGTCTTATGGTTTCTAAGAGTGGGATGAAGAGGGAGAGGAATATTGGGGTTCCTTTAGGTGTAAGATGAGCTAGGAAGTGGGAGGGGTTACTGGAGATGGTAAAGAGTTGTCTGGAGGTTCAAAGGGGGTGGCTAGAGAAAGGGAGAGAAAGAGGTAGGCGGATGAGGGGAATGTGCAAGGGGTGAGTCTTGAGAAATTGATGAGGGGGATGAAAATTTTGATTGAAGGGGTAGTTTGGGGGTGAAGCTTATTGTTGATAGTTTTTGATAGTAATTTGATGGGGTTTAGTGATAATGAATTTGGAAATGGATGGTAAAAGTAATAGGGGGTATGTAATGAGTAGGATGATAGTGATGGAGGTCGTCATGTGTCATGGTAAGGATGAGGTGGAGGGGTCGAATTGAGAGAAGGTGGAACAGAAAAATTCGGGAAAACATTGGCGACTTCCGAGAGAGAGGCACCCAAATTGGAGCAACTCGGATTGCAACAGGGTCATTCTCGGAAAGAAAAATTTCAAGTTTTGTGACAGGATTGACGAACGAAGCAACAAAAGGGACACCTTAATCCACGGACGCAGTTCCCCTGACTGCCCTGGGATAAATGTCTAAGACGGAAAAAATCCACCTCATCCGATCCATTGTGGGAAGATGAAGCAGGGAGATGCCATCTGTGGTCTCTCAGAAACAGTCTCAAGGTTGCTTCTCTTCTGCCGAACAAAATGTTTGCAAAGCCGACATCTCTCGTCCTTTCGAATAGAGTTCGTGTGTTTTACGAGCAGATTTCTTTCGTTGTTCTCGTCTCTCTTCGTCAGCACTTCCCCCCCCCCCCCCCGTCCAGTCGGAAGTAACCCGGAAGAAGTTTTCCCCGGATGGAAGTTTCTCCCCTGCAGAGCAGGGGGAGATGCCTTGTGCCAGGAACGGGATAGGGGGGGGGGGAGTCCTGGGTCCAGGTCCCGTGGATGTGACCGAGACCGGGCCCTGGAGGAGGCACGGCCGGAAGCTTCGCTCGCCGAGCACCTGAGACCTCATTCGGTTTTCATGACTCATTTTCAGCAGTCCCCATGCACTTTCCATACATGCTAAACAAATAAATAGAAAAGTACCCAGAGAAATACAACATTTGAACATTCGAGGGGCTAAGCAAGCCGTCGAAGACACAATACAGCCATGGTAAGAATTTTTCTCATTTTTTTTTTTTTTGGCATAAGCGACTAGGTGGAAAATTGACTTGAAAATTAACAAGATTTTTTTTTGTTTCGATTTTGGAAACTTATGCTTATGATGTATCGAAAATGCCTGCATGATGCCGATCCCTCTCCCGAGCACAATTAGTTTTCTGATATTCTTATTCTAGCTTAAGTACTATGAAAATTATTATTACGTAAATATGGGATAATGAAAAAATTACACATTCAGTAATGTAATGCATTCATTGCATTTAGTTTTATAATAATCTGCATATTACTCCGAAATGTTTGAATTATTTCATTAATTTATTTTTTTCTTTTTGGAACATCTGCACATTTCAGTTTTCACCTTGAAAAAAACATTTTGGTTCTGTAGTTTTTCATTCAAATTAACACTGTCTATTCAAAAGAAATTCCATTCAAATTCTGTATTGGATGAACTTTTATATTGGGTGTGGTTATTTATGTGGATGAAATTCCAACATTAACTCTTAAGAATTCATAAAAGACAACTCAAAGATTAATCTCACTGTTATATTGAACATCAAAGATAGCATATGTGCAGTTTGATATTTGCATTTGCTTAAACGTTTTCAGGGTACATTTGAATCAAAGAAAATATTGAAATTAACTCGACTGATATTGAAGTCTTTCTTGGTATTCTTTGAATTCATTTGAAAGGAAAATCTTGAAGGCTCTTGTAAGCTGAGGAATTGTGATTTTGTTCAAGAGCTTTAGACCTTCATTAACATTGTAAACTCAGATGCATTTGTTCCACAAGAAAAGAAAGTTTTACATCTCCTTGTCATGAGTGATTGGTAAAAGTTGTCAATTCTTCAAGAAACTAGGTTTAAATATTGGAGAAATTTTCTGAACAAAAGTGTTATTCAGTGACATAATTGAAATACAGCACATGCATTTAAATGAACTGTTGAACAAATCTTGAGGAATGATTGGTACATTTTTCCCAGACACAAAATGATTGCAATCACTGAAATTGGCTCTAAACAAAACATATTAACATGATTTTTCTTGAATGAACAAGTAATAAAAGAAAATATTAATGAACAGTTTCTGCTGTTAAGAAACATCCCAAGTCAGTCAGATTTTTTGTCACATTGATGGTTAAGAAACATTATTGTGCAGCAGTAAATGTGACAGCTGTATAGTTAGAACACCGACTGTTGAAATTCTGTCTCTAATTTACAGAACCATACTTCTTATAAAGAAACAGAAATTGAATCAAACCATGCATTATTTTATAACAGGGGTACATTTGCCATATTTTAAAGGGAAGATCTGGTGATGACTTTAATGGGTGCATACATAGCAAGTGAACTCTGTTTCTAAAATACTTCAAGTATGTTTCAGTGTTTAAAAAATTTCCATCTATGGAAAAGATGATTTGAGGTAAATTTTGTAAATGTATCAATATCTTGGGTGGTCTCTAAATGCTGAGTACATGTGATATGTCGACTTTTGCTACCTATATAGCTACAGCAAACCAGTATGTGAATGTGATGTGAATTCTAGGCAGAATTCCTTGCACTTTTGAAGAATGAGTATCTGTGGAATTAACCAGTGGTATCATTTGTGGAATACAAATGCCATATTGCAACAGTTTTTCTCCAGTACTATCCCTGCTTGATTATATATATTTTGATATGGGCAATTTATTTACTACTTCAGATGCAATTATATTACAGCGCCCACAGAAAAGTAGAAAGGAACATGACTCAGTTTGGCAATTGAAGCAATTGCAGCAAGTCGAAGTTGATTTGCTTTACTGATAAATATGTCTTTAGTGCATAGTTAGTAAAAAAAAAAAAAAAAAAAAAAGTGCAGAAATGCATGCATATGCAATAAAAGGGTGGCTTTTGAATAAATTTTGAAAGAAAGGGGGCACTATTCTGTAATTCTGAATTTTTCAAAAACTAAACAAAATCGTGGCAGTGTGTATAGTACTTCTTTGAGAAGGTATAGTGTGGAAACATTTTAAAAACTTGGAAAATGTCACTGAAACGAAATTAATGATGGATTGATAAATTGTTTAGGCACATCAGAATGGTTGGTTGATCTGTTTCATAAATTTGTGAAAATATATATTCTAAACGTATGTTTTATTATATAATGGCAACATCTGTATTTTTATTTGAAAATGGCATGTATAGCTTTATGTGAAATCAAATCCAGTGTGTAATTGTTTCTTGTTTGTAAAGGCTGCAAATTCAGAAATTCTGCAAATTCACTCCGAAAGTTATTAATTTTGTTAACCCAATTTCAAACAAGTCATTTCAAGTGAAATGGTGATTGTGGAGCAATGATAAAGGGATTATATGATTAGGGTTGGAAGTTGTTCTTTTTGTCAGTGTGTAATTGAATTAATTACAAAATGAGTTGTTTTTTTCCAAAGTGGGTACCACTTTGGAAGAGAGAAAAAAAAAAAGTTGAATAGGTTTGAAACTGAACCAGGCTTACACGGTTTTGATGGTTGTATACTGTAGTAAGGTAAAAAGCAGATCGAAAATCATTTCCAAGTCTGAAGACTTGGAATTCAATCATAAAAGTGGAGTGTCACCTTGCAAAAATTACCCATATCGTTAGAAGTCGTGGATTGAATGCGCCATTATTCATCATTTTATTGTATGTAATCAGTTCAATTCAATTCTGGCCATTAGTGACTTTTTTGCTTTTGTTTTTTAAGACTTATCTTTGAGAATTCACATGATGCCTCTTTGTCACCTGAAAGTATGTCTGTTGGAATCCCAGGGTGAAAAAAATGATTACTTGCTTGCAATATTGCCACATGAACATTAAAATAACTATGAATGAAATGTATTGGAGTTTATTTGTACATTTTTTAATTTATTTTTAGTTTCGCAACCAGTACGATAATGATGTGTCTGTATGGAGTCCACTTGGCAGATTGCATCAGGTTAACACTTAATGTATCCTCATACACATGCATCAAAATCTTTGATAGGTTGAGTATGCAATGGAAGCAGTAAAGCAAGGTTCTGCTGCTGTAGGAGTGAAAAACAAAACACATGCTGTGCTAGCTGCCCTGAAGCGATCCTCCTCTGAATTGTCAGCTTATCAGAAAAAGGTAATACCAATCGATGAACACGTGGGTGTAGCTTTGGCTGGATTAACTGCTGATGCCAGACTCCTAAGGTAAGATGACACCCAATGATTGTCTCTATATATCAAGCCTAGCTCCTTTATGAGATCCGAATGCCTTAACAACCGCTACACATATGATGCTCCATTACCTGTTGGTCGTTTGTTGGCATTGCTGGGTAACAAATTACAGATAGGTACTCAACGCTATGACAGAAGACCGTTTGGAGTAGGCCTTTTACTAGCTGGATATGATGTAAGAAACAATTTCAGTGCACATGTCATGATTTCAATAGGATCAAGGACCGCATATATACCAGACTTGTCCTTCAGCAAATTACTTTGATTGCCGTTCTATGGCTATTGGTGCAAGATCACAGTCTGCACGCACATATCTGGAAAAGCATTTGGAAGAGTTTGTAGACTGTGATGTTAATCAGTTAGTTAGGCATGCGCTGCATGCCCTACGTGATACTTTGCCCAGTGAAGTGGAACTGACTACACGCAACTGTGTAGTTGCCATTGTGGGCCAAAACATGCCATTTACAATCTATGAGGATGAACTGGTTGCACCTTTTATAAACACCATGGAGAAAAAAGTACAAGAGCGTGATCATGCTGCAACAGATCCTCCTGCTGATCCAACTCAAGACATTCCGATGGAAACTGGTTAACTATTTCTAATGCTAATAAAAAGTTTGAATGCTGCCATCTGTGTGTCAGTTAATAAACTAAATGGGAAGTGATCGATTCATGACTTTACTCGTTCCAGTTTTGCCACGGGATGCTGATGTTTACATTTATGTGTATATATAAAGATATATGGATATATATATATGTGTGTGTGTGTGTGTATATGAATGTAATCTTTGTGTTTACTTGTCAAGGTACTACTGTACATATGACGGAAACGAAACATGTTCGCAACAAATAAGCTTAGTCACTCTACAACTACCTTAAATTGCAAACGCGTTTATACAATCGCTGCATTCGGCAAAATCAGTGGAACAATCTATAAGAAACATTTATTTATGCCAAGTACAATGTAATTGTAAACAAAAATCCTAAAACTATACAATGCAACTCAAGTTTTATATATAACAAGGTTAAATATTAAAACTAAGTTTACAGATGCAATAAACATTTTACAATTCCTGAACGTTGGGACAGCCGAAGTACTTGATAAATTACAACGGAAGTGGCAAGTCACAGCACTCATGGAATATTATCCCGTATAACTTAGCCTCATTCTCATTGGAGTTCCAATCAACCATTTAAAATAAACCACAATCCTCACCATCCTACCGATTTTATTACGCTTAGTTCTATATTCAAGGGTTTCGGTAGGTCTGGTTTCATTACGACCAGTTCTCATTCAAGCACTAAATCACACATTCTTTACGCATCTTCTTCATCTTCATCTCCTTCTTCCTCCCCCTCAGCTTCTTCATCTTCTTCAAAAAATTGATATGGCAAAAAAACAATTCCTGTGCTTACCTTCGCCTTCGGCTTCCTCATCAAATTCGTCTTCACCTTCTGGAATTTCATCATCTTCCTCCTCACCTTCTAGATCTTCTTCGTCCTCCTCATCACCTTCCCCGTTCTCTTCACTTTTTTTTAACTTTTTATGATCAATTTCATTTTCCTACGAGGCAAATTTCATGAGGGTGCTCGGGAGAATTTCAAGTTAACGTACCTCTGCTTGTCTCTTTTTTGATTTCAGCTCTGCCTTTGGATCACCTCCTGACTTATCTGTGTCATCTGTGTGTTTTTCTACTACTATTTCCGAATTATTCTCTTTACTACTCATTGTTGTTTTCTTATCGTGAGAGCAACCTATTCACACATACACTTCAACCTCTGCGGTACAACTAAACAGTAGGTATGGCGGGTACGGATGCCGATAAAACTTGATTGGCTGAAAGTTATTTGCAACATTAACATTAATATGAAGGAAATCACACGTTGTTGTCATTTAATTTGTAAATAAATTGCATCGGGAGGCGCGGTTTTACATAGCCGTTTACCAAAATTCGGGTTCGCGCGGTAACAAATAAGTTATTTAACATAATCTAGAACACACAAATCCAAAAGCGTACTTTGGTTCTAGAGCTAACTGTATTTCTTTATCATTCGCCGGAAAGTTGATTGACGCGCTGCTAGGAGCGCTGCTTCGCAATGGAGATCGTAACACGGGATGAAAGCGCCGAAGAATTTTTAATTATCCCATGCCGGAAAAGCATGGAAAACATACAAGCGTGTGTTTTGAGTGCTTCGAGCGTATGATGGGCGAATTGCTTCTTCTTCTTCGTCGTCTTCTTCTTCTTCCCCTTTTTTTCGTTTTCTTTTCTTTTTTTTTTTTTTCCTTTTTCCTCTTTCTTCCTTTCCCCCCTCCCTCCCCTCCCCCTCCCTCCCCCCCTTCTCCGGCCCTGTTCGTTGAATTTTCCTGTACGTTTTTCAAGTCTTGGTGTGCAAGATTTTTCTCTCGCCGAGAGCATACTTGTGGCGTCTGCATTTATGATAAGCAAGTCGAGAAATTATTAGCCTCGTCGTTGCATCCTGCAACTGCAGCAGGTATTCGTGCAAGTCGACGATATTTGTGCACCAGGAATTGAGAGGTTACAAAGAGAACCACTTATGATGATTTCACGGCGCCATCCGAACCCTGGAACGACTCGCATGCTGCTGCCGCTGCTGCTGCTGCTGCGGTGGATTTTTCGATACCTCCGGGATCCCGCTGGCGCCCAACGGCTGGTCGGTGCTCCTCCCCTGGAGGAGCATCCCTCCGGTCCCCGGCAGTGCGTCCACCGGAATCCTTGCGGATTTCCTGCCCCGCCGCGGTGGGAAGCATCGTGGGACCATCTTTTCCCTCCCTTTCTGAACGGCTCTTTCCCTCCACACCGTCCGCGACGGCTCTCAGGGAACCATCTTGACGAGAAGAGCCCACGACCGAAAGGCAAGCGTTGAAGGCAACGATTGCTAGAAGAAGAGGGAGGGGTGCTTTGGTTTTTCTCTTTTTCTTTTTGTTTGTTTTGCCTGTGTGTGTTGTTTTTGCTTTTAACAGCGAGGCTGCAGCCGTGGTCCGGCGCGGCTTCGCCCGAACCTCATTCCCCCCCCCCTCCCCCCCCCGCTATTGTTGCTCTTATTATTACCGCACGCGAAGCAGTCGTGCCAGGTTCCCCTACGACACCTACGTGTCGCGAGCCCACCACCTTACATCCTGCGAACTCGGCCCCCGCAAATCTTCGCATCCCCCTATGAACGGAAAGATCCAGAAAGCAAGGGCCCCTACTTCTTAGGTGCTCGGCGCCCATTCTTTGACTCCATTCGACGGTGACCCCCTCACGAAGTCCCCTCCTCCTCACCGGCTGCTCTCGGATTGCAAAAAAGCTCCAAATGCTGCTGCTCCCGGGAAACACTTCGTCCCGAACACGTCTGTCCGTGTCTCAGCTCTCCTGTTTTACGAAAACGCACACGACGTTTTTTTTTTTTGTTTTTTTTTTATGTTGCTGTTGTTTCTGTAAAGCAGGCAAGAAATTTAGATTGTGTGTTTCCTGGAATTGATTTCCTCCCTCCTACAAGTCAGCGCGTGCACAGCAGCGCATTCACCTGAAGCACTGTACAAAGTGAGTCCAACACCCGTCTGTGTGTGTGTGTGTACACGTTCCTGTCTGCAGTAAACTTAAATCCCCTGCATCCTTATCTGCAATCGTCCGTTTTTTGTTCCAAGTGAACTTCCTGGCGTTTGTCCATGCGGCCTCCGGAAATTTTCCAAAAGTGGACGATCCACTCTTTTCCACTTTACTCTCGGACGAGCTTGGAAGATGCTGCAGCAGCAGCAGCAGAGGTGTGCTTGCATGCAGATTGCTGTTCCACACACACGACCGCTCCCGAAAGTGAGGCAGCTGGTTTGCCCCGAGATAAAGCCGACAAGAATCGAACCCGAGCCATGCCTTGCCCTGCTGACCACCTTTGAGCCTTCAGCACGCACGATTCTTTAGCCCTCCCGCTAAGAAGAGGTACTCAGTTGCATTCCATACTTCCATTATATGCTAAACAGAGACTCATGGCACGAAGCACCCTCTCTGTTTTTATTTTTTATTTTTATTTTTTTTTTTTTGGGGGGGGGGGGGGAAATCTTTGCAACTATTTTATGGAGGATATCCTGTGCATCCACCTCCAGAAAGGTGAATGTACCCTTGCTGCTTTTCGATCCAAACGTTCTTCTGCAACAAGAACTCCACTTTCCATTCCACGACTTGGCAATCGGCTTCTGTCGCAGAGTGACATTTACGCCTCTTTCATCGTAGGAACCGCAACTACAACCACAATAGTAGAATGCTTGGGAATCGAACCCTTTCACATAGCAATGACCACGTGTAGATAAAATCTGTTACCACGCGAACTATGTAGGCTTAAACACAAATCGCCAACAGCGCCAAACATAAACCACCATCAACCTGGTTTAACCAAGTCCGCTCGAAAACGAATCTTGACCATTGCTGCATTTGCATCCTCTGATTTCTGATGATCAGTTCCCCTGGCAACGAGTTCCCCAGTGCCCTGATGGAAACAACCCGTCCGCGTCGAAACCTTCCATTCACATGACACTCGAACACTTTTTTCACCGCAGGGTTGCGCGTGCCAAGTGTACAGATCGCTAAGCAGCCATTAGGATACACCTTCCATAAGCAAGTACTTCGGCCTTCAGGCTACGGGATACAGCAGGTGCACGGCAACCTTTCAGCGAAGGGGAGGGGGGGTCTACAGAAGGCACCAGGTTACTGTTGGGCTCATGAGACGAAGGAATCTGGGGCAAACCGCCGCAGAAATGCAAGACCTCAAGAAACAAGGACTGCAGGAAGGATGTAACAGCAGCTGCAATCATTCCTTCCCATCCATCCAAACTAAGTAGGGGGGAAGGCGAATTCTTTTTAGCGATTCGCAGGAGGAAGTTCCTCCAGGTCCGGACTAGCACAAGGATCTTGTGGAAAGGTGGCTCGTGTCTGAGCGGATCCCCCCTATTCTACACCCCGTGGGAGACGCCTTCCGTAGAACGCTAAAGCGGATTGGAATGAGGCGGCCATGCAACGACCATTCCGTAAGAGGGACCAGTACGAAGACTCCAAGAGACTGGGGTTCAAGCCACTTGGAAAGGTGAAACGATCGCCCGGGTAGCAGCTGATGCCTTGAAGTAGGTCTTAGATCTTCAGTGAGCCGCTGCACAGCATCCGTCCGGGATACCTGAAAGGCTTGTGAAAATCCAGGAAAGTGGGCGAAAAGACGGACGTCGTCGTGAAAGACTGCTGACTCGCCACTGGTGAACCTTCGCGTGCTCGCCTTCTGTTCCTCCTTGGAATTCGCTTCACCCTTTTCCCTCCTGAACGTCCAGGGAATCCCCAAACGCGCGCGGAGGTGAGTGTCTTTCGATCTCGAGAAGAGAGACCTTCCGGCTCCGCCGCAGGTGACAAGCTCGTGGCGGGAAGAGATGCCGGTCCAGCCAGCGGAGTGGCATGCTGTTGCCGACCTCCAGGTGGCACCGTCGTCACGCTCGCCAAGCCATTCTTGCGCCCTTGAGAGTTGTTCTGGCAAAGTTGCCGCCTCCCCATCGCTCGGACGAAGGTGAAGATGCTGCAGCTTCTCTGCTTCTTCGCTCTGTCCATCTTTCCGTATGCATGCAGGGTTCCGAGTAGCCGGAACGAGGAAGGACATGCACCCGGAATCTTCGTCTTCGGGAACCGCAGCGATTCCTCGGGGTGCCTTCCCTGTTCCTCGAGGCATCCAGTCCAGGACTTCGTCCGAATGCGGGAAGACGAACCGATGGCTCCCATGTGCCTTCGATGTTTCACCTCTCTCTGACGAAATTCTGGGAAGGCCCTTCGGCCATTCTTCCTCCGCCTCAAACAACCGAGCTATGGCGCTTCTCCTGCAGGGGAAGTCGCTGCCGAGAGCGAGTAGGTCCTTTGCCTCCCGTTCCCGTTCCCCCAGACACCCTTCCTGTTCGGTCGGGGCCGGACTTGCAAAGATTCTCATCCCAGTCCACCCGGCCCTAAAATTTAGTCGTCGCTTCAAGGAACAGAAGTCGTCCCCACCCACCCCACCGTCCTACCCTTTTTTTTTTAAAAAAAAAAAAAAAATGAATCCTGGAGGCATACGACCTTCTTGTTCACAGGAAGTCTTCCCGAAGACTCGTTTGCCGGACCACTTCTCGTGACCCTCACTGCCAGTCCCCGGTCCTGACGCGTTCAGGCCCTGGCGGCACTTTTTCGAACCTCACGCAGAGCCGTCCCGAGCAGGGGGTTCCCCCCTCCCCTCCGGCCTCCGTCCTGCCCGGTTCTGGGACTTTCGGAGAAAGGTGAGCGGGGCAAAGCCCACCGACTCCCAGGGTCGTTGGGCAGAGCTGAGGCGGGTCGCTGGCGCGGCCGTCCGCTGCCTGCCCTTCGAGCGCCTTCCCTAGCGACGTGCAGCCGGTCGCCGCCGGGCGCTGTAGAAAACGTCCAGCAACCGCCTAAGGGGTTGGTCGGTACTTGCTCGTCCAAGGCCTGCTACCGACCCGGCTCGCACCGAAAGCTCTTCCAAAGTCCCGGGAAGCGAACGATGCGATCCGCTCCGTCCCGGAAATCCGTGGCCTAACGAATCTGCTGGTTGTTGGTGGAAACGGCAGAGGCCGCCGCCCAAACACACAGAAGTGGAGGAGGGACCCGCGGCCATTTTCCATTCGCCAAACACACGTTCGCCCTCGACTCGCTTGGATTTTTTCTGCAGCTCGCGCCATTTCTCGACAACAAGCTCGAAAATGGGGCTTGTTGCCGTCCAGTGGGCAGGGATGGGGAGTTGTTTGCCTGTTCCTCCTGGCGACGCTTCCGAACCTGTAAGAGCAAAAAAAGAAAGAAGAAAACGCGCGCGCGTCGGGGACTTTGCGATACGCCGCCGCGCAGCAGCAGCAGCGCGCGCTGCCGCTGCCCTGAGATACGCGTTGTTGCGTCACGCGCGGAGTTTCATGGAAACGTACGGTGTACGTCCTCCTCGCGCCATCTTTGCTCCTGCGTTTTCGCACGGAGAAACTCCCGATAAACTGAGAATTCCCTCTCTCTTTTGTGTGTGTGTGTGTGCGTTTTTCGTGGAAATTCCTGGAAATTCCCAACGAGATATTCGACCGAATGCACTTGGGGAGTCAGTCTCCTTCCTGAACGACGGCAGCGGGGGAGGGGGCCGAAGGGGGATGGGGAAAAAAAAAAAGGGGGAGGGGGGGGCCTCGGGTTTGTATCTGCCGCATCGAGCGGATTCACTGCGCGCGCCACACGGGCGCAGATCCCCTCGGCGTTCTTCGCTTGCCAGAAGGCAACCCCTACGTCTCTCGGGGAGTTTCGCGTGGAGGGAAACAGGGGTGCCGCCCCGTGAAGATGGCGTGGGGGTGAACGCGTTCGCCGGGATGCTGGTTCTCCCCTCTCTCGGATGCTTCCACACCCAATGGAAAAACTGATTCTATATATAGAATCTCCAAACTCTCGCTTCTAAGAGGATGCCCATCCCTCCTTCCCTCCCTCTCCCGCTCGCTTCCCCGTCCGCATCGAAGGTGCTCCCGTTCACCGGGACGGTGGGACCGAAAGGGGAAAAAGTAACAAAAAAAAAAAAAAGAAATGAAAAAGGCGCGCGCGCAGCTCCTCGCCGCACACACCGACACTTCGGGAGGGTCCGTCCATCACCGCCTCGCGCGCGCCGCCACGCGTGCGTGCGCCGACTTATTGGCAGCGAAGCAGCCCGTGGATCACGTGACCGCGTGCTCGCACAAAGCAAAATTTGGAATTCGATGGAGTTCCGATCGCCATTTGCAACACGGAAGGGGGGGGGGGGTAAGGGGCAGAATCTTCTATCCTTTTTGTTCTATTTTTTTGTTTTTTGGGAACTGTGTGTTACATTGCGTTGGGATCCCCGCACGCAATTTCAGACCGCCGTACGGATTCTGTACACGTTTTCTGGTTTGGTACTCCTTGAGCGGCGTGCGGCTCGCAATGAGATGGCAGCGAACGGCTTGGCTACGCCTGGAAGAATTTGCTCGTTCAGCTCCAGAAAAATCAGACTCCTGCGTGTAAAAATTATGACAGTTTCCCTCCTCCTCTACCCCCTTTCACTGTGTTCGTGTTCCGACTATTTTCCAAAGGTCATTTCTTGTTTTTGTTAAAAAAAGAAAAGGTAGAGCGTCAAAAAGAAAAACAAGCTTCGTCTTCGCGTTACCTTTCTTTCTCTCGGGATGCTCAGATCACGGCTGCCCACGGAGCTGCATGGATGCGAATGTCTCCGGAATTCGAATGGACTGACTGGATTAAGGGCTGATGCTTAGTTGCTAGCTTCCCCCGGTTTTTGTTTTTTTTGTTTTTTTTTTGGGGGGGGGGGGGGGACAAAACTCCTGTTTCCCATTTACTGCCGCAATCTGAAGCAGCGGGGATGCTGTGGAAGTTTCCGGAAACACGGAAAAACCACCGCGTGCTCGAATTCCAGGCCACCCTTTCGCTGCCCGGACGCCTCCCGATGGAGCGGATGGCAAGCGTGAAGACGAGAAGGCGCCTCTTCAGCAGCCCTGCAGAAGAGACGACCTCGGACCTGCAGGACCCCCGTGCGGGAGTGCCTTCCCGAAGAAGACTCCCGCGCGTGGGTCCTTTGCTTTCAATCCAGGGTTTCACGATTTGCCTGCTGGCGGCAACCAAGGATGGAAGGCCATCACCATCCACTCAGTGACGTGGGTGCACGCCGTCCATGAAATTTCTGGTGGCATCCACTGCCCAGGTGGTAGTCGGGGTGGTAACAATGCACTTCTAAATAGAAAGACTTCCATGTCTTTCCCCTTTATTTTTAGCTGCTCCACGTCGCTTATGGTAAGACATTTTGTGTTATTTTTATTACGGCTGTTTTTAGAATTATTGTTCGAAAGGAAATTCAAAGATGGGAGGCCCTCTCCCAAATGGAAAGTCGCACTCCCACTGCGCGCGTTCCCATTCACAGAGAACATTCTATACGCCCACCCCAAAGGAGGGAGGTTGATGGTTCGCCCTCTATCCCCTCTTGCGTGCCCCCGCATGCGGGACGTGCACGTCGAGCAATAGGGACGCCACACCTTCCGTCCCTGCCTCCCCCACGCCGCCTCGGAGAGTTTCCCTTAGCTATCCAGACCGGGACGGTGGCAAATGTGCATCGGCTGGGACACGCACAAATCCTTCAAACGCCTTGCGGGTGAAGAAATGCAGAATCTACCTATCCATATATATATATATTTCCAAACTGTTTATTTTTTGATATATATACACAGCAACCTGACAATTTCTTAAAATGGGTCGCATTTGGCAGCAGCGGTTCTGCGGAATGTAATCTCCATTTTTATTTTAGAGTTTAGCAGCGGACTGGAGTGGCTGGAGCCTCGGGAGGTGTCCGCTGCCGGGAAACGGATGATGGAAAACATCTCAGAACAGACGATTCGATTTCAGGATAACAGCAGCAAAATGCTCGCGGTCGAGGGAGATGCAGTCCTTAACAGCGAGGAAGCCTCGGGAAAAGCAGCTAGGGTTGCGTCACAGGAAGATTTGGATGGAGCTAAAGGTATACCGACAACTTGCGTGCATCGCAAGGAGTTTGAAGAACTGGCGCGGCGTTGGCGATGTTGGAACACCGGATTTGGCGAAACGAAATCAAAGTGAATTTTCTTTTTTCTCTCTCTCCCTCTGTTCAAGCATCTTTGTTTCAAAGACCAACATGAATTCAGGCAGGCAGCGAACTGGGAGATTCGTGTCTGGAAAGATCGGGATAAGGAAGGCCACGCAGGCGCGCGGCAGGGAACGGAGATCCTCCTCTCCCATCTCCCCGAAGGCGCCTGCGAAGATGCCGCCTCCGGAAACGGAACCTCCCAGCCCCGTGCCACAGACGATCCTTCCCGTCAGAAGAAGCCTCCTCGTCTCCCGTGAATGGACACGCTGGGATGACACACGCCACGCACGCACGGATCTCCTTGCTCGCGCGAGCCTGCAACTGCGTAACCTGGCAGCACGAAAGCCTCACGAGCCGCGTTCCCTTCTCCCCCCTCCTCCCATCCCAGCCGATAGGTGAACGGTGGGAACGAGCGCTTATCGACGCTCTTGAGCATCTGTCCACGGACAGTCCGAGGAACACGGAGCCAGATGCATTCCGCTACCTGCCGCCGTGTGTGCATGCACAAAAGAAATGTGTGTGTGTGTGTGTGTGTTGTGTGTATCCATGCTCACACATGTTCCAGACAGCTACGACGTGAATGTTCTGAACGCAGAAACATCATCTGTGCACCCTATCAATATGCACGTGAGCTTACGGGTAGAAAGGAGCCACACAGGCGAGCCAGGGAATGGGAGCTGACCCGAGATGTGACCGCAACTCATCCCTTCGAAAATACAAAAATGGCCTCGAAAAATCCGAGTCTTCCTTTTCGCACATCCTGCTCGACCGTGGCCACGAGAGCAGAGCCCGGCAAAGGATCCTTTCGAGAGGGAATCTGTGTAGGGGTCCACCCCCCCTCCAAATGAAACTGAGGTGGGGCGGAGCGCCCTGCATCTTGGGGTCGTTTCCTCGCACGGGCTCTTCCACCGGAGCGAGAACGCAGGTTCTCGAGACCGGCAGGAAACTGTGGTTTTTTGTCTGACAACCAGTAGATGTCAGGAACACCCCGAACCTGTCTGAGAAGCACATTTTGCAGATTGGCGTTCTTTTCTTTTTTTTTTTCCCTGCCGCGCGCGTTATCGCTACTGCAGGAGGCGACCGCCGCCATTCTGCGTGGAAACGGATTCCGGCGGAGGACCGCGAAGGAGTGCACGCTGATTCATGGTACTCAAGAAAAACGTGTACGAAAAGCAACACACTCTCTCTCCCGAGACACCGAGTGGGGGGGGGAAAGGGGGGGGGGTAAATGGTGATGGACACATCTTTCCATCTGGACGTGTTTTGGTCGCCGGGAGTAACGTGCGAGCTGGGCGTGATTCTCTAGCAGTGCACTCTTTTGATTCTTACCGATGGTTGTAAAAGCATATTAAGCAACAACGGCAGCTCACATGACAGCAGTCGCCTTCCTGTCCGATGCAGTATAATACATACATACGTCGCACATTTTTTGTGGACACCCACAGTATGGATTCAGTTGCATCAGTGTACGGAAGTTTTTGTAAATAGGTTTTGCAACATGCGTTGCAGATGTGCACGGTCTGCTGCTTTCCCGGTCTCTCTGGAATTAAAGCGATCCCTAATAAATTGTGTGCGTATGCTGGCAATTTTGCAAGCTGCAAGGATTTGTAAAAAAAAAAAAAAAAAAAAAAAAAAAAAAAAGATGCGATTGCATCGCCTTTGTGAACTCTCCTTTCGAAATAAGTGAACGGCACACACACAAAATGTAGCAAAAATAGGGTCAATATGTCCTTATCTGAAACATCAAGTTAGATCTGGTAACATAATGGAAAAAAAAAAAATTCCACATCTGTTTTTGTTCTTAAGAGATGATTTTCCTTATGATTTTCATGTAAATAAGACAGAAGAGAACTTGAGTGTGTAATCTTCAGAGATAACATAAATCCAATGAACTTCCTGAGAACCCATACAAAAAAAAAATGCCGCAGCACATCGTTTCTAATTAAATTTTGCGGATTTTAACCTCAGGCAGACTCCCGTGACTAACGAGAGTGTTCTTGCTGGCTATTTTCATGTACTCGAATAAAATACTTCACGTTCGTTTGATAAATCACATAAGCAGACACCGCACAAACAGCGCAAGCTTCGAGGCATCTTCCCTCCATTGCCACTATATGAGTAATGACCATGCTAAAAAATCCAGAAACTGCTCTCGTATCGAAAAATCCGTCTGGTAATCCTGGCATCCAAAACAATGGCAGATTCCGCACCCACAACGGGCGCAGGGGACAAAAACGTACACGAGCAAGCTGGAGGAACTCTCGTGAACCACAGACCAGCACATCCAAAACGGAGGGAAACAAAAACAAAAAACAAATCTTCGACCTGGCGCAAACGTTGCAGGGTCTTTCGGAGAATCTCGCAAAATCAGCTCAACGACATGACAGTCGCATGCCGGTGGTTTCTAATGATCTTTCAAAAAAAGATGGCGACTTCAACAGCTCATGCAGAACCATTCCCTGGAAACTCACCATCGGAGGAGCTTCACCACCTTTCCTTATCAGATCTTTTGAACGGGGAGAGGAATTGTTCTGGAGCTCCTACGAGGGCCAGGAAGCTCGAAGATGGCAAATGAAAACACGGCTTTACTCCTAGGGGGCAAATTCAATTGCCAACGCGATGCACTTCTTCGACGCGGGGCTGATCCGAATAAGAATCACGTGGTCACAGTCCGAGCAGCGTCGTAGTCAACAGCTGTGACCGTTCTCCTAACTCTTGAGTGAACTCCTCTCTTATGCTGTATCCTGCTCATGGCGAGGAAGGGATTTGCACTTCCCGTCGGGCTTCTCTGCTCGGGAAAGGACGACGAAGAGGAGGGGGGGAAGGAAAAATCCAAAACGTTGGCTTTCGCAAGAACTCCGTGCGTGACTCAGCAGAGAAAAATTTCCGAAAGTCTGAGGACGAAGAAAAAACATTCATTGCTTCAAGCGGCCATGCTGTCCTCAGACGCATCCCTCGGGGAGGTGATGATGGCTTCGCAAAATCTTCAAGAGTGAAATACGAATGCGGTGGAAAGACTTCCGGGGAAAAAATCCTCGCTGTGGTGCTGAACAAAGCCGTTCCTACTTGAAGAAGAAGAAGAAAATTGAGGGTTTTCAATCCGGTGGAAGCAAGAAAAGGAAACCTCATGGCCGAAAAGTGGCGACGAGGACTCTTCGAAAGCTCCTCGAAAGTGCAATGGACGGCCCATGTTTGAGCCACTTGCACAAAAATTAAAGGCCTCTGCGCATTTAAGAATTCGAACAGGGGACAAACAGGGGATACCATCCTGCCTGTGCAACTCTTGTCGCCATCATCCAGACTACAGTTCGGGGGTGACCTGAAGAAAGTTCCCTCTAGTGATGGTTATTTCTGAAGCCACTCAAATCTCAGACTGCTGGAGGACAAGCGATCGGCCAGAGATTACCTCGAGGAGAGGAACACTTTTCACAAAAGTGTTATCTTTAGAGCAATAAAATCACATCTTTACAATTTTCGTGAGACCGCTGCCAAAGACGGCGCTTGAAACATCCAACATGCTTGAACGGAGGAGGATGAAGAAGGATCGTCGAAAAGAGTTCGAAGAAGGTGCGTTCCGAGTGGCCTCGTGCGCCCCTAAACAGAAGAGGGATGCAACTCATCTGCATCAGATTCCTGATTTATTTTCATTGGGGAAAGGGAGTCGGTCCACGTTCGGCGAGAGAACCCTTGCGATTTCGTCCGTGGTGGGAATCCTCCAGAAGCTAATTGGAAACGAAAATCAAAGACTGTGGATTGGTAAAGAAAACGTAAGGAAGATGCGGTGTGAAGGTCGGCTGGTCGTGAAGTTTTAATCACCCCAACGGAAGGACACGCAATCAAGTTCCAGTTTTGGACAAATTGAATCCTCTTGGCAAATTGAAGTGTGTCCCTATAAGGGTGATTTAGGAGGAGTAAGGCCAATGGGAAAACAATTTCGCGCGAACTCCTCTACCTTTAAAAACGAAATTCCAAGTTTGAATGATTTTCAACAAGCCTTTTGCTGGAAATGGATGGTAGCTACTCCAGGGAAAGTGGGACGATCCTGTAGACTTTGAATCTTGGTAATGTGTTTTAGAAAGGGGGGGGGGGGGGGGAGAGAAAAAAAAAAAAAAGTCCATGAACGCCATCGTTAACACAAAGGTGTTTTTGGAGAATAGCACGTTTTGGGGAAAAAGTCGAAAAGCATTTGGAGAACACGTGGATAGGGCGAAAAGAAACGGAGTTTCGGACTGGAGTTACGTGTTAGGAATGACAAGATGGCCATTCATCATGGACGTCTTGCAGAAGAGTCGAGGAGGAAGCAGTTTCCCGAGGAAAATAAATATGCAGTTCCCTCAATATTGTGGTCCTGAGTGCGATGGCAGTACCTTCTGCATTTCGATTCGTTTCCGAAGCATCCCTCAACTGCTGCCTCGGAAACCTCACTTGCGTCACCGAGCAAATGTATCAAAGTCAACAGGCACCGTACAATCTGCAGCAACCTGCAAGGCAGAAACGAAAACTGATGAAGAATCGTGAAGTTTTCGCAGGATGGAAAGCACCCACGTCATGGCACCGGTTTCCATAGCACCCCTTTTGTAAAGGGAGGGAAAAACAAAAAGGCAACTTCTCCCGGATGTTTCGCATCCTTCCGTAGCCATGTCAACCTTCCTTAACGACGAACCGTGTCGAGTTTCCTGTACTTCCTGTGCGGGTTCCATACAAGCGAACGCACGGATCTGGGGGACTATATTTAATTTATAATGACCCCAGAGAACTTTTCCAAGATTTTTCCAAGGTCGCACCACAGTCTGCTGCTGCGGTTCATTTCCCGCCGAATCTGCACATCCCACACGCCTTTCGCAGGCACTTTAGAGGAAGTGACCGAAGCGCACGGTTTCCCCGGCTTCCGGAAGAAGGCCGGGAGTCCGTCGCTCCCCTTCCGCAGGCTCCGAGGGGAGCGGCGTCCAAGGACCACGCGAGCCGCCGCTCCGCATGCTGCAGAGGGCGCGCGCGCGCGGGAGAGAGAGAGAGGGAGAGAGTTGAAACCCCGCCTGGGGAGCATCGCACGATGCTGCGTCTCTCCGTCCGCAGCCCCACGTCTTCACGCGGCCATCCTTCACCCCGGCAGGGCCGCTCTGCGCCAATCGCGTCGTGCCACGCGCGCGACGTGTCGCGTGGTTCCTGGCCGGGAAAGAAGAAGAAGAAAAAAAAAAACCACTCGCCGCCGCCATGGGGTGGTGGTTTCTTACCCCTCCTTCTGCTGGAGACCCGGACCTTGAGGTGCAAGAGGGTCCGCGCTCCGCTCCCCCACTTCGCGTGTTCCTATGCCTCCCTCCCCCCTCCCCCGCCCTCTCTCGCGCGCGCGCCTATTCGGGACGCGGCGGGGAAACATCGTCTCGTGCAGCCAGCCCTCCTCCTCCACGCTCGCTCCCTTTTCCCTCCTCTTGCGTTCGCATTTTGCAGATGAGGAGGCTGCTGCTCGGGCGCAAAAAATGTTTCGCGAACCTGCCCGCTTGCTGGTGGTGGTGGACTTCTGCCGGCAGAAAGGATTTCGGGCGCCCGACCTCGAGAACAAAATGGACCGTTTTCTTAAGAGATCGAAGCAGTCGGTCGGCACTTGGCGCGCAGCCTCCTCGCTGCAGCCAAGTCGCTACAGGGCTGCTCGTTTGAATCCGGCCCTGGCGGCCGTGCGGCGTCGCCAACAGCCCAAGAGGGGGGGGGGGGGGAGAGAGAGCTCGCCGTGCATGCTGCTGGCTGGCTGGCTGGCTGGCTTGTGCAGGGGGGGGGGGGGGGACCCCGGTTTTTCCAAGGAACGCGGGCAGTTGGAAACGGAGGGAGCAGGAGGTTCCGTGCTTTGGACAGGGCTCGACGAAAGCACCGCTTTCGTAGGAATGCCACCTGAAACGTGAAAAAAGGAGAAGAAAAAGCATTCCTGCAAACGTGATCGTGCAAGGGGAGTGGAAGCGCCCTCAAAAATCCTCAAAATGCAGAGAAGTGAATCCGCGGGATTCCACGCGGCCGTTAGAACAGAGCGACGAGCGAGGGAGATCGCGTCCGACTTCCGGTGTTGGTGAAGGTTTGCATGATTGCATGCTTAAGCATTTCCAACGGGTTGTTTCTGGGGCTTTCTAGCAAACAAACAAAAAACAACTGTTGGGTGCCGAGACGCCGTTCCTATTCTGCAAGCATCAAGATGACTGCACTGCAGTAGCGGCACGTTGCTCGCTTGCATCCTCACAGACCTTTTTCTCAATGCGTTCTTCCCCTTTCCCTTCTTTTTTTCCTTTTTTTAACGTTCAGCAGCCGAATGACCCTTGGTCAGATGAACGTGCGAGTGCCAATGTTCCACTGCTGCACGCGGTGGTCTCTTTCCCACTTTCGAATACCCGGCTGTCTCCTTGTCGGATTTTTACCGACTTTGTTTTGTTGTACAAACCTTGTTTTGTACATTTCTTCCTCGGGTACGCTTCGAAGATTACTTGGTGCGAACAGTCAAAGATGGAATCTGGTCTTTGGGATCCTTCTTACCTTTCTTTTTTTGAAAAAAAAAAATAAATATATTTTATTATTGCTTTTCCTTTCTGCTTTCCTCTTTTGCTGCTTTTAATTATGGAGTGCTCTTTTCTCGCACAAAACCTGGAATCTAAAATTCATTAACACAGTTTAAATGATAGATCAATCCTTTCGCCCCATCAGTTTTATGGGGGGGGGGGAGGGGGAAGAGACCTCAGCGCGGCAGTTTTCGCCGTCTCCTGTAACATCGAATAATCTAGAAATGACTCGAAATGTTCCAGAATGTTCCCCGTTTGCTACTTGCAATTTCCCCTCAATACAGTCACGTGTTTCTGTTTCCTTGCTTTGGTAACGTACTGCGATGTACGGGGAGCTCCTTTTCCTCTTAGGAAAAGAAGCATATGTGTACATAGCTCTCCAGCAGATGCAGAGAGATCTTGCATTTTGCTCTTGTCGAACACGGGTCGCTCGAAAAAATGGGTTCATCAGCTTAGCCGTCGATGGTTGCGAAGCTCCAGAGTGAAACTGCTTCTTCGGGGTCTCAACAAAATCGAACCTTCTGGATTGGCCGCATCGGTCCCAGTCATAGAAAATCACGTGGATTAAACGTGGACCACAGGCCCTTTACTCTCTCCGCCATGTTTTCATGGGAATATGCAAATGCACGGAATGTTTTACGACCACGAAACCCTCAGGCAAAAACGCTTCAAACGAGTAATCCCCCCCCCCCCCCCCAAAAAAAAAAAAAAACCATTCGTTTTCAAGCTGTTGACCAAATGTCCACACCGTGCAGGGATGCCTCGAGATCGGAAACATCCCGGAATCCTTTCTGGAAGATTGAAAAGCAGGATGAAGCAGCTGGAAGGTGAAGCGAGCAGGCAAACAAACAGCAGTGCTGTAAGATTCCAACGACATGCCTCGACACCACTTTTAACTATCCTTCAAGAATCATCAGCACTTAGAGGTTTGTTGACCGAAATCATTATTAAGAAAGAAAGGAAGGAAGAATCCTAAGGGTAGGACGATCCTACACGATTCAAACCATTCATTTGACTTGGATGAACCTCGAGAGGGATCCAAGACGAGCTGGTTGCCATGGAGATGCGACGCGGAACGCCGGCTGCGCTCTCTCGGTATCTAACAGTCGTTTTGCTTTGCGCACCGTGTGGAAATTTTTGCGTTCTGGAAATTCGTGGAAATTCGTCCAATCGACTGAGAATCGACGAACTGTAAATGTCGTTGGCATTTACAGTACGTTCTCGTATCGCGCCATTTTTTCCCCCCCATTCAAATGCTTTACGTTTACACGATGGTACGCGTAGAGCAGCCATCTGGAAGCAGAGAGCACTGCAAGCTGAATTAATTTCGAAACTGTACATTCATAACAGTACAATGAAACAAACAGAAAGAAAAACATCAGTAGCAGTGAATGAATCGATGCTCGTAATCCTCATCTGCTTCGCCTTGTTTACATCCTCGGAGCATTGGGGCCCCGTTCGAACGCAAACAGGTAGTGACCGGGCAGCTCTTGCACGCGCAAGGGGCAGCACTGCTAGGAAGACCCCCACGTGGACGGGCCGGAAAGGGCTCACTCACCCGCGGGGGGGGGGGTGGCAGAATCAGACCCAGCGAGGATGCGAAAACTGGAAATTCCTCGACAGGATGGCGAGCACTCTCGGAAAACTCCGTGCCTCTCCACAAAGACGCCGGATGCGTCGCAGCATCCCCAAGTTCGGAAAGATCATCCCCGCACAGGTCACCCGAAATTCGCGCGGAAATCCTCGCCCACTTCGCCCCAAAGAGACATGCCGAAGGAGTTCGACCTGGGCGCATGCAAATCCAAGCACCTTCAAGCACTCACAAAAGGAAAACACCAACCTTAACACTTTTCCTGAAAGATTTTTTCCCCCTCAGTTCTGCGTAATGAACCAACAGGAAAAGGATTGCGTGAAAACTTATGGATCATGGAATCCACAGCATCCACACGCACCTTCATTTTTTTTTTTTTTTTTTTTTTGTGTGTGTGTGTGTGTGGTGCTTTTGATTCGATCCGCCGCCATCTTCCGTCTTGCAAACGAATCCTTTGGAAAGGATCCGATATCCTTACAATCAGTTAAAGGGGGGAGGGGTGAAAAAAAAGGAAAGTTCACGCTCTCTTCGAGATCTACGGATTATTATTTTCCCATGCATACCTTTTTCCGTTCCCTAATACTACTGAAACCAGAATATCGCGACCGTACTGATCCATAAAGGCAGCTTTTATTCCACAGAATTACTGACTTGCGGCCTTACTGCTGCACACATTCTCTTGATGGACAGATATGCAAACTCGGTTGCCAGCAACCAGCAACGGATGAAAGTAACCGAGCAACTGCTGCTGTTTCTTTCACGAGACACCAAGGAGCAACCTTACAACATGGAGAGGTTCAGGCGTTTGTCGCTATAAACGTGGAGCTCAGCTGACGTCAGTTTTCTTTGCTTGAAGTGCACACCTTGAAGAGCGAGTGTGCGTCGGTCCATCTTAAGGAACGGGGCGGGGGGGGGGGAAGACCTCGTGCACGATTCTGCCGTGCACGTGCACGCTGGTGTCGCAAAAGAGAAGCCTGCGAACCGTCTGGAATCCCAAGTTGGATCCGCTCGACGGCTTTTTTTCTTTTTTTCTCGGGGGGGGGGATTCGAGGCACATGGATTGAAGTTGCCTCGAACCTACGAAAATCGGCCAAGGAAATTTTAGCAGCTCCTCAAGAGATTTCCAAAAGCATCGTTACTTCACGAAAAGATCTGAAATCGAGGAAACGGAAAGAGGACAGTTTGAAACGTGATCCGGAATTTGTTTATCGAGAAGAAGACAGTCAGAAAGTCTTGCATTTCTGGAGAAAAAAAAAAACACGCACACACACATTAAGACCTGTATTCGAAAACAGTTTCTCATTAATTCTCAAGGAAAGCATTTTGGTTTCGACATTTTTCACGATGCCTGCGTCATATCGACGCGAAAACTTCCCAGTGTCATTCATTCTGAATGTACAAGCGTATCCCTTCCAGGAGTTGTTAAATAAGCACCCGAGGTGATCCCTGGATCAGTATCATTCCCTCCCACAGGCTTGGGATTCCTGGAGGTTCTCTTATTCTGCGCGGTTTGTGTCTGACTCTTGTCCTCTAGATGCAAAAGGCGACACAAGTGGTCTTGATGGATAAACAGGTCGTTTGCTCCAAGTCTCAAAGCTGTCAGGCAATGAGCTAAGAATGCCCGTGTCACAGGATCAGCTCCGAGCCATCGGAATGCTCCCCAAGAATAAAACTGCATCGCGCCTCGACCAAAGGCCTTTTTTTTGTTTTTAGAAAAACTCCTCAGCAACTACTCAAAAACTCAACAACAAGAAGCAGCACCAAATCGTGGTCTTTTCCTCCTCCTTTTTTGAATGAACGCAGGATTCGGGGAAGACCGCCTTAGAGGAATATCTAGGAACAGAAGAAACGTCCGGCGGAAAGGGAAGCACTGCTTCGGAAGAAGCAACCTTTCCAGACCCAGTCGGAAAGAGAAAATCAAGGTCTCGAGGAGAAGTGTTGAGGATCCAAACTAGGAGCACCATCGTTGCTGGGATTTCCGTCGATCCGACCAGCAGTGATGAGCATCTCTGGGATCCTAAACATCCTCCACGAAAAGGAAAGCACGATAAGAAAAACAGTCTCCATCTCAAGAACCGTTTCTGCTGTGCGAAATTCTTCCGCGTAAGAAGCTGAAAAGAGAAAACGATTTCCTGGTAGTCTGTCAGTAACGACTAGAAGAGGAAAAAATAATGAAAAAGACGTTCATGACGACACCGGATGGCATTAGGGAAGAGGGAAACGAACCACTCATGCCAGTGCGTGGAATCAGGAAATGAAGAGATGAAGAATGCTTTCTCTGAAGAAAGCGTAGGAGTAGGCAAGAACCTACTGGACGCGGAGGGATGTTTTACCACGACTTCTTGAAAATTCGTGCACGAAAATTTGTGCGAAAGACAGCCCTGTTGCGAATGCATGGCTGTAAGAGTCGAAGCAAACATCTGCACGTCTTTTTTATTATTTTTTGAAAGGCACAAACGGTTCTTGAGATGGAGACTGTTTTTCTTATCGTGCTTTCCTTTTCGTGGAGGATGTTTAGGATCCCAGAGATGCTCATCACTGCTGGTCGGATCGACGGAAATCCCAGCAACGATGGTGCTCCTAGTTTGGATCCTCAACACTTCTCCTCGAGACCTTGATTTTCTCTTTCCGACTGGGTCTGGAAAGGTTGCTTCTTCCGATGCAGTGCTTCCCTTTCCGCCGGACGTTTCTTCTGTTCCTAGATATTCCTCTAAGGCGGTCTTCCCCGAGTCCTTCGGACGGAGGGGTAGTCCATCAAGAGCTTGATAAACGCATTCTATGCGTTTATCAAGCGGTCGGAACAAGAAACGGACAAAGTGCAACAACACTGGGATTCTTTGGGTGGCTTACCAGTCCACCATTTCGCACTGGTTCAGTTGCTGCCGTTGATCAAAACACTTCGTGTTGCATCCTGGATCTTCCCAGAGATGCCCAGACGATTCGACCAGATGGGAGCTCCACCATACCCCCTGATGCCCATTTCTCTCTTGAGTGGAGTCATGAAGATGTCCTCGGCCGTTTCCTGAGGAGTACTCCTGAAGAGGAGGGCTGCGGTTATTCTTGCTGTGGTGGTAGTGCACTGTTGTCTATCTTCTTGCTCGTGAAGAAGTCCCTGCAGGTCTTCCAATCTGGTTTTGTCCTGGAAGTCTGTTGCTTACTTTACCATCGTCCAGTCGAGGAGCGTTTGGCAGCTGACGATACGTTGGAGTGTGCACTGCGGTGCCATTCAGAATCCCTCAGAGGATCAGATCGCACTGGACTTCTAGCTGCATGCCTGCTCCCTGGAGAATGGTCTCCTTCCCTGTTGGATTGAGGATCTCGAGAGCTTCTTTTGCAGTTGCGCGTGGTTCCACATGATTTGCCAGGTTTCGGGGTTCTCTTTGATTCGGTCTGGGCTGCGAACCTGACACAGATCTCTAAATCTGTGGGTCACCCGGCTCCGAATACGAGTCTTCTAGTTGAACAGCCGCTCCTCGCCGGCATCGCCCCTATGTGAGAAGCGCTCGCACTGTCCGGGAACCGAGCACGGCCTTTGCTAGAGCTGTTCCCCTTCCCCTCACAGGACACGGTCAAACAGATATCAGCGGAAGGTGTTCCTCCCAGACTCCTCCGCCCTTGGGGATTACTCCAGCCTTCTCTGAGGCTGTGAGTGCCCATCTGATAGCGGTTTAACTGCTCATGCTTCCCTCCGTGCATTCTTGCGTGGATGTTCGCACAGTTCCACTCTTCTTGGTCGTTCGTTCTTCTTGGTACACCCTTACAGTGTTTGCTCTTCTCTCTTGTTCCTGTTGAAAGGCATGGAAGAGCACAACCGGAGTACACTGCAGCATTGGACGAAATACCAAAACTCTTGTTGCTACAAAAAGTCAGCCATCTTTACGATGCGTTTCTGATCTTTTCCGAACCGTGTTGAAAAACAGTTAAAACATGCATTCATTGGATTGATGTTCATTTCTTTCGTCTATTTACTTATTTATTTTTTCGTTTTCAGGTGTTCCAATTAGCAACTAGATTGATTTGTATTTGGCTTTTGAACACATTATTTCTAATCTTGAGTGTTTTTCCGAAACATCAGGATCGCTAGTATTTATTAGTGATGTACTTGGAAGTGGTACATTTGTGTACAACAGAATCAACCCAATGGAGATTACTTCAATACTGGTTTCATACACGTTTACTTTTCAGAATCGTTTTCTGCTTTGCAGGCTGATTTTTTTCCCCTCTTTGACTATTTGTTTATTTATAAATAAACCAGGAAAAATCTACTGGTTTCCGCTGATTGTTCGCAGACTTTGTGTCAAAAACAAAAAAAATGCTGATAATACTGAAACAGTCGAGCGCCATTTTAGAGCCTTTGGTTTTCAACGGCGTGACTTCCCGTTTTGCCCTACGTCTCACCGTTCATCAGCGGTCAGTTTCTGGCTGTATTTATTGGAAGAAGAATGCCAAACGGAGCCATCTTTATTCGGCCAGTGCTTTACGATTACAGTGCTTTTTCGTTGCTATCGAAGTCCCGGCTCTTCTATCCGGCGAACGAGGTTTTTTCTCGGTTTGCCCATCTTGGCTCGATCTTCCCCATTAACATCCTGAAAATGGGAATCGTTTCCCCCTTTCGGTGTTCAAAAAATCTTGCCACCTCGCATCGGTACATTTCAGAATGTCTCACAATGGGGTTACCGTGGTGATCCCCGGACCACCCGTGCACAAACTTGGGAGCCAAAAGGAGAGGTGGGCAAAGCGTGCCAGCGAGCAATTCGAAAACAACAAGCTGTAAAAGAATTCAGATCTGAAACTGAGACGGCACGGCTGGCTGCAAGCGTAGAGGCGAGATTATAGGAATCGAAAGTGAAGGCAGGGAATCTTAAGACAGTCGGTGTTTATCCAGGATGAAGATCATTAACTTGGGATGGGGGGGGAGGGGACTCCAGTTTCTAAACTTTGATCATTTCACGGTTCCTCGATTCTGCTGCCAGGGCACCACGCGGGTGATGGGAGCAACACCACGAAAGACCTTATGCCTGAAACTTACATCCTGCTGTTAACAGGGCGAGTTGAGGGAAAATGCCTTCTTCGGGGAAATAAGGAAAGGCGAAAAAGATCTTCTTCCGGTTTCTGCTGAAACGGAAGTGGCCACTGGAAAAATGAAAGTGGGAAAAAAGTAGGCGGGTTTTCCGGTGGTGATTGTACGAAGACCGTCTGCCTGCTCGATGAAGGCAGGGCGATGTCACTTTTCAGATGCCCTGATTGATGATGGCTCTCGGAACGAAGGTTTGGAGAAGTGAGATTTCGTATAAGTGGTCGGATGGTTTCCTCTTACGAGTTGCTCTTTTTGTGCGTGTGTTTTCCGATGTGGCAACGAGCTTTTGAAATTTCGGGACCGGCGCAGTGCAGAGGAATCTTTGCTGAGTTCCAGCAAACTGGCGACAAGAAGATCACACAAGCATGTGTCGTCCGTGGAAGCAAACTCTTTCTTTCTTTAAAACTACAAGAAACGTTTGTGTGTAAACGCTTGCATAGAAGAGAGGAAAGAATTTCCACCAGAAAGCATGGGGGGAAAAGGGGGGAGGGAGGCGGATGATAACGAAAAAGACAAAAGCAGCACTTAAACGGAAACTGCGACTGCCACGAATTCGCGAAAATCACCCCCAGGGAAACGTTGGAACCTTGCATCACTGCCCTCCTCCGTCTCAGGCTCATTCGAATTTCCCTTTCAAAAAACCCTGTGCCCCTTCGAACGGGATTTCACTCCTCGCGGTCGGTTCAAGTACCTATGAGACTACGGAGAGTGGGACACTGACACAAGTAGGGGTGTGGAACTACCAAATCGCACTCGCTGGGAATCGTTTATTGAAAACGCAGCTTTGGTTCAAGGGGTAGAACAAGGAGATGCCATTTCATAATCATCATCAAGGCGTGCCTCGTGACTTGCTCCGGAAGGATGCGTTCCTTCAGGGAGTACCATCAACAGCGATCGCGTAGAATCACTTTGGATAGAAGAGGACTCTTTGCTGGGGAACTGCACCTTGTGATTCCGTGGCCGTTTGGGGGCTGCCAAGGTTCACTGGAAGACTCCGGCACGCCGCTTTTCCTCACAAGTCTGGCGCTAATGGTGGCGGCTGCCATAGATTTTGAATGCACGTGGGGAAGCACCGGGGACGGAGGGGTGAAATTAAGCGAGCGCGCGTGTTATCCGCTGGGTATGATGCAGTGAACTGGATCAAGGCCGATCTTGGTCCAACCGCCGCGACAAGCCTCCCGATGCTGCACAGGACTTCACTTGCACACGAAAAGGCATCTGCGTTCATCCCGACCGAAAAGGACGGCTTGCTTACGAACGCGAAAGTGATCCCGCTCGGCTTCGGCATGGTTTCTTGCGGTGTTTGCAGAGTAAATTCGGGAGGTCAAAGCCACACGCTCCACAAGGTCAAGGAAAATAACCCGAAATTAATAAAAAGTGTCGCAGGGATCTTCAGTGTTGCACACGTTTCTGCCTCCAGGCTACTAATAAATGCAAGAAAAAGGGCAAAAATGCGGAGTGCAGGGCAGCTCTTTGCTTTGGGGAAACTCGACCGGGAAAGCAGGCAGTGTCTTACGGTCGTTCCGACGTTTCCTCCGCAACACAGCGAGGTCTGCTTGGGCTGTTCCATCGGATGTGCAGTTCCGTGTCTGTGAGAGAGAGCGCAGAGTGGTTGAGATGGGAAGGAAAACCAATGCAACAAGTGACCTCCGAAGAACTTTGTCCCTGTCTTTTCCCGATCTCACAGTCATGAAACCCAGCAGCGGGAAGAACGCACATTTCCTCCTCCCCATCCCTTCCTCCTCCTCTTCTCTTCCTCGTCCTCCTTCTCCAGCAGCGCCGGAACTTCGCAAGTGGCATCCCATTCGCACTTCATCCTTTCACGAAAAGAAAAGGAGATCGGAACGGGATGCTGTTTACCTTGTTGCATGGTTTTGCCCAATACGTCTCGTGACGGATCAAATGATGTAATCTGCACAAAACAATCTGAAAATCACTATTTAAAAAAAAAAAGAAAAAAAAAAAAAAAGACCGATGCAGAGCCCTGTCGATGTACACGAAGGACGTGACACGAGCACAGAAACGGTTCATTCGTGCTCAGCTGGATGCTTTAAAGTTACATTGTAAGCACAAGAAGAGAGGTTCACCCCCAAAGCAGGAGGAGGCTTGGCTGGAGCACTGATCTGTGATAACTGCTTAGGACTGGACATTTCACTCTTGACACGGGTCTGCAGAGCTCTTTCGTGGAAAATTGAGTGTTCGATCGCGGTTTCGAGATCATTCCGAAACGTCATCCGCCCTAAAAGCTTTCCCGATGAATTCCCCGAGCCCCCCCCCCCCCCGGACAGGCTCGCCTGGCAGTGCGGGAAGAAAGCAGCAGCGCGGCGATCGTCCACCGCCATCAAGGACGAGGGCTCGTCCTTTTCTCGAGCGAACCCCACGGATCGCGCAAACGCTTCCACCACCCTTATGGCCCGAAGGGCAAGGTCACGGTGTTTCGTGGGATGCGCGGGAATTTACGCTCCAGAGCTCGTGTAAAAATACACGCGGAGGCCGCCCGGCTCCCCACGGAAGGCACGTGATGCCCGCTCGTTCGAGCGCCCAACCAACTCCTCCGCCCGAAGAGTACAAAATGGCGCAGCCGCTTACAAAATGGCGCGCGGGTGCATGAACGCTCGGAAGCGTTTGGCACGGCTCTTTCTTTCTTTTCTTTTCTTTTTTTTTTCTTGTTTGAGTTTTATTTTGTTTCTGTTTCGGAACGTCGGGGGCATCGCATGTGTACGCGTTCACCCAGCAACGCAACGCGTCCGTTTCCCGTCACACGAATTTTTACGGATGATTCCGCGTTGATGCTGCTGCTGTTCTCTGTGCCGGTAGCCCACGGGGGCCTTCGAAAAGTTGGGCTTTGAGGCCACACACGCCAGGGTGATGGAATGCTGGCGTTATTTACGCGGCTGCGCGCGCCCACGTCGAAGCCCCACCAGCAAGGGGAGCGGCGGGGGCGACCGGAGCATTCTGTAAACACAACAAGGGATCCTGCCAGGTTTACGAAGTGACTTTTTTTCCCCCCGAGCAACAGTCTCAACAAAATTCGTATCAATTTCAAAAATCGACGTAGTAATACAGTCATTTGCACAACACAGATTGATACCTGTTTTTCTTCACTCGTGCCGATCAGTGTTTTTTCGGAATTACCAAGTTCAAAGTAGCTCGTGTGAATTCGCACTGGAGCATGAGGAACAATACGTGGTACAAAATAAAAAAAATATAAATTAAAAAAAAAAAAAAAAAAAAAAGATCCAAGATCCAGATCTACACCGGGTGGCTTTAGACAAACAGCTCGCATGATTCAGGATTTATTTTGTGTAACCCGTTCGGATCGAAGTCACCGGACAAAGAACGCACATGCATCCAATTACACAGCGAGCATCATATGACATGATGGTGCGTGGGACGGGATGATTGTTCCGCAGAAAGAGAGAAGAGAAGAGAGGACAGGGACTCATCGGAACGTGTGTGTGTTTGCGCCTCGGGCGCTCATTCTGCGCGGACGCTGTTTGCCGCTCGGAGCCGAAAGAGTGGCTGTGATTTCGGCGCAGCATCCATCGCGTGAGGTAATCTTCGCGTGGAGACGAAATCCCGACGATGGCTGTTGGCAGTGTCGGTTTAGCTCGCTGAATTGCTCCGCGGTTGAGGCCGGACATCTGCGCGGAACGCAGCTTCTTCCGAACCGAGGCAAGGGCCTCGAGGAGGAGAGGCGTTTGCGTTGTGTGTACCACCAGTTGCAGCGCAGGCCGGCTCCGCAGATCTTCGGGGAGGGACACCACCGACCGTCCGCTGGGCATCGTCGGTGCACACCTGGAACCACAAAGCGGGTGGGCACGCGCTTCGCCCTTTTCCCTTCTTGCCTCCGGGTCGCTGAGTGCCGGGCAACCACGTGCGCACGGGCGAGCGCTTTTTCGGCGCCTGAGACGCAGGCGGCGCGGCTCGGAATTTCAAGATGCTCCCTTCGCGCCTTGAGACTCGGAACCGAGGGCGCCGGAAAGCACGCGGAAGGAAGGAAGGGCGAGAAGTGGAGAGAGGGCCCCAAGGCAGCAGGCGGCCCGCGGGAACGAGACGCGGGCGCGCATCGACTCGACTCACGCCTGCACCGATCACTGGACATGCGTCACCGCGTACCTGAACCGCTCTCCGGTCCGATAAGAACATCTGCGCTTGCATGCCGTATCGATCCCACAAGCCCGACTCGTTCGGTTCATTCCTCCCGCTCGATCCCTGTGCCGCTCTCCGGCCCGGCTCATGGCTGCAATCAATAACGAACAGGACGTTGAACCCTGGTGTGCTCTGGTAAGCCTGATGTTGCATAATGGTTCGCAGATTGTGTTGTCCTTAGACGTTATCTTCCCGTGTACGGATGGAAGGCTCGGGCCCAGCGAAGCTTTACGTTTCGGTCTGCGCGCGCCCATGTCTTCGAGACGTGGCCGCAGGCGAAGCCCTCTCGGACCGCGGAGTCCCGCGACCTGCAGCACGATGGGAGGCGCGCGCACATCCGGGGGAACCCTTTGGTCCCCCCTGAAGATCGGTTCCAGCTTCCCGACCGAGCGATGGCGGGTCCACTTTGTCGTGGTGGGTGCCGCGACGTCAGAGACGTCGGCGTCCTTGCATCGCTTCGCTTTCATCTTCTTTGCCTGGCTGCGTTTCATGGCTTGCGACTTTCGGGTGAGGGGGTCGGTCCTCTTGACCGGGCAGGCAAAGTTCTTCTTCAGCGTGTATTCCGCTCGGACTACCGCGCGGAATACACGCTGAAGGGAGGAGAAAGAACGGACCGAGTTGAGGTTCTTTCACGGGACCGTCGAAGGTCGCGTGCCCGGCCCCGCCGACCAGCCTGCAGCTGGCATCTACGCATGCGACGGAAAGAGCTGTCACGTGCGGGAGGAAGAGGAGGAGGAGGAGGAGGAAGACGCAACGGAAGCGTCCTGGGGTTCGGGCGAGGAAGGAACCTGTCTTCGAAAAGTGCAGGCCGTCTTTCCCCCTCCCTCTCTCTTTTTGGGTGTGTGTGTGTGTGCGTGCGCTTGGAAGCGCCGTGAAAGCGATTCGCGCATCCCGAAAGACGGCTGAAAATCCCCCAGGAGGGAAGGCGAGCAGGATAATCGTAGGGCGGCCTCGCTGCTCCTCGCACCCTTCTTCGAACGGTTTCGCGAGAGTCCGTCGGCTGCGCGCGCGACGACTCCGACGTATCGATCGGCAGTCCACCAAGGAGGGGGGAGGAGGAAGCGCACACAAAAGGGGAAAAAGAATGTACTACAAAGTATGCCGGCGTATCCCTTCTGCCGGGCGGGGAGGACGCGCGTGGAACGCAAATGGCGTCGCAGAACAAAAGGAAATTCGCCACAGCTGTACCGCGGGGTGGGTGAGCGCGCCTCCTCCCGCGCCGCAAACATGGCGGCCGCGCTCGCCCGCCTTCCGCAACATGGCGGACGCTCTCTCTCTCCGCCCGCTGGCTGCCGTTCAGCTGGGGAGCGCGGGGCGTGCGTGGAAGTATTCGCGCGGATTTCGTCGTGAGGCCACGCACGCACGCGGTTTCCGAGTCGCTCGCTGGGCTTCCCGCGTAGGCGACGCCTTCCAAGTGGGGAGGAACGGGAACCAGTAAATCAAGCGGGGTTCTTCCTCCAAGCATCCAGGGCGCCTCGAGCCGTGCGGCTCGCGCGTCGGCGCCAAACGCGTGGGTGTAAACACGGACGAGGAGAATTCGCCCCTCGCGGTTGCGGGGATCTGCAGGAAACGCCGCCGCCGCCGCCTTGTGGCGACGCCCGCCACCCCCGTAACTTCTTCGCAGCCTGAGGACCGGTTTAGAAGGTCCCGCCGAGCAGCGCTCGAACGCTCGGTTCCCGAAAGACCGACAGCGCGGCCAGGTCTCCAGACCGCCCCGGATGACGGACGGTGGCTCTTCACGTGTGGCTAAAAGCAGCAGCGACGTGGTCCTGAACTTCGAAAGCATCAGCAGCCGTTCTCCGTGGTCGCAAGAACACATACACGATGACGGGTTTCGGTTGCCGCTTTCCCTCTTGCGCTGGCTAAGAGGCTGCAAGGCAAACGGCTGGAAACAAACGCAGACACCGCCCGGCGAGCGGCACCCTTCGAAAGCTGCTTGGCACTTCCGTGCATCCGCCCCTCGCGCTGTAACCGTGGAACAGAAACGTCCATCCGCTGACCTTCACCCCAGGGAATCTCAAGTTTCATTTTCCCTCCTCGGAAGAAACCCCCCCTAAAAAAAGGTGGAGATGTGGACCACCACTTCCGGATGTTCGCGGCAACGACTGGATTCTTCCTCCTTTCGGATTTGTCCGCTTCGTTTCTTCTGGTCCTTCCGCCACGAATGTTTGGCCGGCTCGCCGCACGGCGCCGCCGCTTGTCGGGACGATGTTTGAAAGGGAAAGAAACGCGCGGAAGTGGTCCGAAGGGAAAGTTCTCCTGAAAACGCGTCACGCGGAAACGGGGCAACTCTCTAAAGGGTCAATTAACACAGCAGGACCGAGCTGCGCCCGCGTACGGACAGGCCACCTCTGTCGGGCTATGGAAAAGCACTAGTGGTTTTTGCACACGCGGAAGGCTCTGCAGCAATCCGTCCACACCGGGTCTGATGCGTGTAAAGTAAACATCTTTCGCAAACTGGATGGAGACCTGGATCGCGTGCGTCCTGCCAAAATCCCTCCGTAAGAAGACGAAGGCACTCATCAAAGGTATACCGAGGCGCAGCAAGCAAAAGACCAAAACTAATAGCTGACGGCTCCAGGCTTTCAGCGCACCATGAAATATTCAACTGCATTGACACACATTGCGAAGTTGGTCGCTTCCAAAGTGTACGCGCCAAAATGCTTCCCGGGGCATTTGCAGCTGCTCGCCACGAACACGTACGTACGTCCCGAACGCCGCCAGCTGCTCCTTCGCGAGCCGCCGTTTTCGCCGTGCAGAGCTGCTGCAGACGACCGAACTTTGTCCAGAGAAGCCTCAACGTTTTATTCCTCGAACCGTGGCATCCGATGCACGCATCTCTTAATTACAGAACGCGAACACGCTTTGTGTTCGAGCCGTGCGTGTAGTCGTCTCTTCAGCCGCTTCAAACGGCGGCCACTCCCTCCCCCTTTCGTTGTGACGCACGCCGGGCGTCTGCGGCGAAGCCTGCCAACTGACCATCGAGGCTGAAACCGGTCACCTGCTCCTAAGGTGAGCCTGATTGCGGTGTTCGCCTCTTGGATCTTCCGGATGGAAAACAAAGGTTCCGGTCCATTGGTTTCGAGGACCGTGAACACGTCACGAAATCGACGACACTGGGCCGGGGATCACCGTGAAACCGTGCCGTGTCGCAAGCAAACAAACACACTTGCACCACACCAAACTCGTCATCCATTCATTCGGAGGGTCGGTTCTCGCGCCGGCGGCCATGTCGTGAGCATTCCGTAGTGGCCCCAGAAACCTCACGTGGGCGCACCACCTTCTTCCCGATCCACTTGCCGCTTCCCTGACGTCGCACGTCAAGACGAGTTCTTGACGCCAGGCGGAAGACGAGCATCATCGATCTCCACGCAGCTCCTTTCCCATTTTTCAAGTGGCGAGTGGCGAGGGTGTCTGGAAGGCTTGGGAACTTTTCAGGATCTTCTTCTACGCTGTGCTCTTAGGGTCTCCCCTTCTTCCCAAAGCTCCGTCGGACACGATCGAATCCAGATTTATCGACGAATCCCGGCAAAATCGGATATGCCCCGCTGCCGAAAGTACTTATCGTACAAACGTCGAGCTTTTCGAACTGGAAGTACGGCAAGAAGGTTTCCTTTTCTTTTCCGTCTTCCCCTCCGCCGACTGAATCGAATTCACTTCCCCGACCTCCTCCGTTTCCCTCAACGCGAAACCCAGGGAGTGACCTCCAGACTAAGAGGAAATGCCTGTTTTCCCCGGCTAAGGAACCAAACCATAGAAAGCCTCGTTTTGGGTTCACGTCAGCGGACGCCCTGCTTTCTCGAAGATATTTCTGACGGCAGTCTGTTTACGAAGAACTCTCTGTTCCGCAGAGGATTCTTTTTTGCTCTATTTTCTTCCTTTTTCCCTCCTTCTCTCTACGAAAATTCAGTGCTCAAGAGAAACACATGCTGCAGCGCAATTTCCAAAGCTCAGCGTGCAGTTTCCTTGGTAACATCTAAATAAGACCGAAATTATGTTCCTGCTGCGGCCACTGTTTTTTTCCCCTTCTTTGTATCTATTCGAGCACTTTGATACAGAAACCTGCCGAGACGGATTGAGAACGATAATTGCCATTTATCAAGGCCGAAGGAGAATTTGTCTCGCGCATTCTCCGGGTCCATAAAAGCGGTACAGATTACTGAGAATTAATAATCGAGATTGATACACTGCGCGAAACGACTAAGGGAAAATTCATCTTTCAAGATAGATAGAGATAGGGAGAGAGAGACAGAGGAGGGGAGGGGGGGAGGTGAGCTCCCAAATAGAGTTAACCCGAAGGACGACGGCTTTGCCTGTTGTGCTCCAGGAAAAATCCGATGTGGCCTGCTGCCGAAAGTACTTATCGTACAAAGGTCCTTTTAGAATTGGAGGTACGGCAAGAAGGTTTCTCTCTCCCTTTTTTTTTTTTTTTTTTTCTCACACATTCTGATCTTCCTTTTTGTGTGACCAAATGACGAATCGACGCGCGGCTACTCGGATGCATTTTCTTCATCGGAATGAACGATCCGTTTCGGAGATCCATCTAGGAACCGACCCATCTTGCCACATCTTTTCCCGGGGGTTTTCGGTTCATCATGGAACACACGGCACGGCTTATCGTAGAAGCGATCGCATGGGACATCGTGGAATAATTACAAACGTGTACGCGTTTACACAACACCTGCAACACGGTCCAACCATTTCCAAACCACAAGCACACGGGTGCGCGCAAGAAAGTACAGTGCCGTACTTTCCGTGCACGATTGGATGTACGGGTGTGAACTCGGGATTCGTACTTGTTCTTCCGTCGAGCCGAAAGGGGCAACGAACGGTCTTTCGGGAATTAATGTGGTCATTGAAGGAGGGTACCGAAAGCAGGGCTGGTCTTTTCGCCGCGAGGCAAGCCTCCGTTGAAACTTCCAGCTTTCGTGTGCATCACACCCTCCTCCCTTTCCCTCTTTCGGTCGTGGAGCGCTCCGGCCGTCCAGCTCCAGACATCCCGGAAATGCGACCGAGTGCATTCGGTCACGTGAGTTTCTGACGACTGCGAAGATGCCGGATGGTTCGCTGGGCCTCTCCGTCGTGGACGCCTCGCAGGGATCACACACAGAAGAGAGCGAATGTGCGAAGAACGAAATCCGTTCCTTCCCCCCACTGTACGCTAGCAGCCTTCACCACTGCACCAACTTGGAAGGCAAGAGGGGTCCCACCTCTGGATTTCGGCCCCCGTGCTTTTCCTCTTTTGGTTCGGCTCTTCTCGCGGTAATTGCAAAGGCAGAGCAGTGTTACCAAACTTGCGGTTGTTCAGAGAAGAAGGAGAAAAACGACCAATTTAGGGATCGACGGCGTGCGAAAGCTGAAGGTACGCGGCTTGAGACGCGGACGTACCGAGGCTCTGTACGAAACTGCAAGCTGTTAATCAGTCTGTGATTCCTCTTGTGCGCTGCGATGGTGGCATTTCCCGCATCCTTCCGAAGCTCAAAGCCTCCGCTTTCCCGCGTTTTCTTCCGTCTGGCCACAATGTCGCAGTCGGAGAAATCTGAGACCGGTCTCAACCATAGCAACAGCAACTTCCAAGTGCGGGATGCAGCTTCATGGATTCGAAGAAAAGCAGGGGAAAAAAAAAAAAAAAAAACAGTCGCTGCTTTCCAGAGATTCAATAAAAGGGAACTGACACGGGCACTTGAGGAGCAACGAGAAGTGAGAAAACTCCCTCCAACTTTGCAAGGATGTTTCCATCTTGGCACCTGGCTACGGGCGAGCAAGACGAAACGGTTACCTAGCATCTGGTTCAGAGCACCATCTCCCGTCCGATAGCAAACCTTCGTTTCGTCTTCGAGGGTACAACGTAACCTGAAAAAGGGGAAGGTAAATGAATGAATAGAAAACAACCACGACGGGGACAGCTTGTTTGGAAGCGTCGAGATCCTTTGGCATCAATTCTGGAAGGATTTTGGTTTCAAATCGGGCGCTTGCTGAAGAACAACACGAACAGGACCTCCACAGAATTCCTTTTGATCAGTAAGCAACCGCCTCGCAACGGCAGTACAGCACGGGCTGCTGCTGCTCACCGATCTCCGCAACGAGTGACGATGCCATCTGCAAATGATATGAACAAATAAAATCCTCTTCAAAGTAACAAATGCAAGCAAGTTTCGCCGCCTCCATGTCGTTAAGATGTCCGACTTGGAAGAGTTTATTCCGCACGAAGGGGGGGAGTGGATTGCGCCCGGCGCCCGTAGGTCTCGTGTTGTATTTTGATGGTTCCCTACGAAGACAGCCGTCATCTTCTCAAGGTTGATCCACGCCGGCCCATCTGCTCACTGCCCGTCCGGTTGTCGCGATTTCGCATCCCGTGAAAATCTGGAGATATTTACGAGAGAGAGAGAAAAAAAAAGCGGAGTTCATTATGACCTCACTAAACCACCATTCCGGCGAACGACATCCCGCGCCTTCAGCTACCCACGATGCTTTTTTTTTTGGTTTTTTCGGAATGAGAATTCTGGTCCAGGAACAACGCCCTTTGTCTCCCTGTTCTTTTCAGAGGATCTTCCGTTTCGTGAGCGACCCATCCGAAATCCGAAAATCACTCTGCGTTCAACCGCGTGTACAGTGTACGGTTGTCGCTAACCTCGCTCCTTTTAGCCGTGTACTGGTTTGCGTACATTCTTTGTCCCGCATGTGTTTTTGTTCTTTCTTTCTTCTTTCAGAGCGGGAGCCTCCGAGCGCACAAAGCTGATCCTCCCGACGCCGAAACCACGCTCTCCTTCCCATGTGCTTTCGACGGAACCGACTCGAATGTTTCACCGAACCTCCCGACAAGGACGCGAGAGTGACCTTGAAAAACGTAACAAACGGTGGGGACTGCGGCGGTGATGCCCGTAAACTTTCACTATGCGGTTGTGTGTGGTGCGGCAACGTCCACGGCGACTCCCCCCACTGCAAGGCACGGAGGGCTGTCCGGAGGTCAGCCCAGCAGCAGGGACGGCAGCCAACCAGCCAACGTTTTTTTTTCTTTTTTGAAAACCAGGAAAGTCCTGAACGAGGAACGAAGCTCTCCCCGAAGCACGCGTATAGGGATGGAATTTCGAAAACTTTGCGGATGGGGATGCCGTCGCCCTGACGGTTCAAGGAACCACGGAACTTCCGACGTGGACGGTTCTTGGCGCGCCAGCAGGCGGTTATTCACACAAAGGCATTCTCTGTCTGCACTGTGGAGAGCACAATGGCGGCATTTCGTGTCTTTTGAACAGACGAAGGTCTGCTGAGCGGACCGCGGCAGAAAGAAGAGAGGGAAAGGAAAAACGCGTGAAGGGGAGGGAGGGGGGACGCGTATGAATCCCCGACAGCTCATCTTCCTTCGGTTGCGTGACAGCAATCCCCCTAGTGATTCCCGTCGCTCCTTCCTCACTTTCTCCCGAAACTGGATCAGAAGGAAAGAAGGAGGAAGTGGAGCGCACAAGAAAAATAGACGAATGCATTATCCCAAGAAAGGCAGCCGCACGTCAAGCGATCGATCCCCGAGAGCGACCGGTCGCTGTAGTCGAAAGGGCTTTCCCTCCGCGTTCGCGTCCACTCCCTCCGCTTCCATGCCGAAAGGCTTCTTGCACTTCTTACTCTTCCCCGAAGCGCGTGCGGGGGACTTGGGACAAGTCGCTCGCACGCGCCTGAGGAAATCCTCCCAAGATTTGTGGGTCCTACAAGTTCGTTCATGCCAACCGAGCAAGCTTGCCGTGTGCATGGATGCTGTGGGAGAAGAAGGAGGTTCCTCCGAGGAAATCTCGCACTCGATATGGCGAAAAGTGTTTGTCTGTTGTTCGCCTGTGGCATCTTTCCCTGGGCACAGACACGCCTAGCGAGGGAACAGCACTTTGGAAAATTTCGTTGATTGCAAAAAAAAGCAAAGCACCTGTCTTTTGGGGGGGGGGGGGGAGGGGGCTTGTACAACTGGCATAGCGTACGTGAGAAACGCATGCGGGTTTCACAACTAATGTCGAAGTATGCTTTTAAGAAAGCCATCTTTTATAACTTTATGCATACCTTACATCTGCACGTGAGAAACTTGCAGCGTTTTTCGTTCCCCTCCCCCCCCCCACTCTGGGATAAACTTCTCTGTGGGACCGACGATGCTATTTTGCGTCATTCATTGCTGAAACATTCAAATTTGCCACCTGAAGGCGACCCTGCCCTGCTGCATCTTATCACACTGTGGCGCGGTGCTTAATCGGATCAAATTTCAGTTTCATTATCTCAATCAGCCAACGTCTTCATTAAAGCTACATATCTTGCATTCTGTTGCAGGCTTGCTGAGCCGAATCTCACAAAGCAACTGCTGACTGTACGGAAAGGCTATTCCCTGCCTACAATCTAATGAAAGCTATATTTCCAGCTAGTTGCCGCCGTCAAGACATGGGATGCCAGTAAAAGCCTCTGGAACCCACCTCTGACGGCAAATGTTCAGTTCCAGTGTACCAATGAGGAACGGAACGGAACGAACGTGGCTCAAGTCCACGGTGGACGGGAAGCCATGAAGTCCACTCCAGGTAGAGGCGGACATGCAGTGGCGTGCTGTTGTTTACAGTGCACGTTGCCGTGCTTCATCCGTCCGTGTTTTATTCGGATAATTTCTAAGGAGAAAGCGAATCTCTGAATCGGTTCCAGTCTTCCAGAATCACTTTTTGCAACATCACTTCCTTGAGGAACCAAAACCATAGATTTCAGATTTTGCCATTTTCATACTGTTTTCATTTTCCAAGCCTAGTGTGATTTGTTTCCGTTGCCTTGATGAAAACGAATGAAATCACGTTTCTGTCCGTCATTTCCATCTTCATTCTGTCTAGAGCTTCTTTTTATTACTTTGAAAAGAGCGACTCTTTCCCTTTTACTCTTGTGCATGTTAGAATGCTGCGTTGTCTACTTTTCAGTCGTTCGTCTTTTCGTTATGTTGGCTGAAGGCTTTTTTTTTTTTTTTTTTTTTTCGCAAGTGCTTTCGCTGGAATTGAAGGACGAGGAAAATGTTAAAATGCCCCCATTTTCTTCAGTGTGTGTTTCAACAGCAGCAGTGCTGTCCGCTTCTACCAAAAGCGGAAACACTTTTGTTTTTTTCGTGGGAGTTGTGTGTAAACGACCGATTCGAATTCGCAGGGATGCCAAATTTCGAATTCCTAATTTTGGTTTATCTTCTGCTTGATTGTCATTTAAGATTCCGTAAAGAGCAAACTCCATTAGCAGCAAACCAATTGCTTCTATCCTGCTTTATGTTCCTTATCAAGAATTCTACTAGGAATTCGTCAGTTTCGATCCTATTATTTTTTCAAGCCCTTTGTGTCCCCTCGCTAAGGGATGCGTTACATGCTTTATTCTAAATACCACTTTTCTCATTACGGAGGCCAAATCTAGAGATCACGACAATGTTTACTTATTTTTACTTCATTGATATCAAGCAATTTTTCATGAGAGCACAAGAATATCTTGAATTTAAGAATCAGCGTGCGAGTCGTTAACTTTGAAATGGCATGTGCCTCCTGTGGCCAAAAACAAACAAAGTCAGAATTAAAAAATGTAATCACTTCACAGTGCTGTATTAAGAAATAATGGAAGTTTCCAGGTTTCTACATTTTCATTTTTTTTATTGTGCTTAGCACTGGCTTTTTGGCTTTTATAAGTACCGCTTATAAAAGTACCACTTTATAACCACTTCTAAGTGGTATAAAATGTATAGAGAATGAGTATTTTAATGTTGGTTGCATTTGCAAATTATCATCATATGCAAACATGATAAGAAAGAGATATAATTTTCTAATCTACTAATGAAATTAATGGATAGGAATCCCAGTGCATGCATTTCAAGTTCAAGATCAGAAAAGAATGGAACAGATTTTTCTGACCAACTACTATTTTAACTTTATGAATCTTTTGGCAGTTTTGTAGGATGAAAGAAGTTCGTTCAGAAATTTGTTCAGAAAAGCTTGGATGACTAAAGTATTGAAAAACAAAATATAGTTTCATGCCAAACAGCACTAGGAGTGTCTGGGATCATATTTATCGAAGTGCTCTGGTTCATCAGTTTTTTAGAAAAGGATGGGGTAATCCAGAATATTTCAGGAGGTAATTCGTGATTTATTGGATTTGTTTACTGCTGAAAATGCAATTTTATATGTCCTGTAGAATATGGGAACTGAAATCGCAATTTTGCAATAGAGATGCATGCCAGGCATTAGTTAATCCAAATCATGAAATAAAAATTCTTAAAGTAAGTAAGAAGTAGTTTTGTTTGTTTTCCTTAAACTTGAATAATGTTTTTGAAAAAATAAATGATGCTTATGATTTAAGAAAGTAATGAGTGAAACTGTGTCAGCAATCCTCTGATGAGAAAAGCATCATTTTGGAGGGTCAGTTTGAAAGCCCTATGGTGGCTGTGCTCCCAGGTTTGTTACCAGAAGAAGTTCAGACTGCTTATTTTCAACTCATCCTTCCTTTGAAATTTGAGGATAAGAAAGTACAGCAAGTATGCATTCATCTGGCGGGCACAGGAGACCATGTAAGATTGCTAAGATTTCTTATGACTTCTAAACTTGTAATAGTATTTCTGGAGAAGACGAATTTTGATGGTGAATCCTCTGTTAAAAATATCTGGAATCGCAGGTCTCATTCTGGAGAACCCTTTCTATGGGCTCAGAAAGCCCAAAGATCAGAGGTTTGCAGACATGTGCTGTAGCTACTAATACACCATTTGCAGGTTGTCTTCCTTGAATTATGTATGTGATATTTTGTTAATGGGTGGATGTCTCATTCTTGAATGTTTAGCTTTGTTACACTGGTGTAGGAGGCAAGGTTTTGGTCCTCTTGGGCTGACTGGAATCTCCATGGGAGGGCATGTGAGTATGAGAGGTGCTGCAGCACTACTAATTGATATCAGATGGCTTCTTTAGCAGCTACGAACTGGTCATATCCAATAGTGCTGGTACCCTGTCTGTCATGGTTATCTGCCTCCCCAGTTTTCACTTCAGGAGTCATGAGCACCGCAGTGAATTGGCAGGCACTACAGCATCAAATTTCTCAAGATACTATATTCAGGAAATTGTTTTTTCAAAATGATAGCAACAATCTGAAAATGAATTTAAGTCAGAATGTAATGCATGCTGAGGCACTGTATTGCATGCATCAGATTATGGACAACTTTACACATTTGCGTCACTATTCAAGACCAGTAGACCAAGAGTTGATTATAGCTATAGCAGCCAACCAAGATGCTTACATACCACAACAGGATAGTGAGTCTTTGCAGGATATCTGGCCTCAGGCAGAAGTGCGTTATTTGCCATCGGGTCATGTTAGTGCTATTATTTGGCACACAGATAAATTCCGTCAAGCTTTACTGGATGCTTTTACTAGAGCTGTAAGCAAATATAACACTGAGAAGAAGTGAAATTGGCATCCCGTCTGTTTAAGATTTACAGTGCTATGCATCAGTTCATTGATGTGAGAAATAGAAGGGTGATGAGGAGTACCTGATTATACATTTAGATTCAGATGTGAGCATTTAAAATTGAATGAAGTTTTTGGTTCTTAAAAAAATGCATGGGAAGATGATGCTTGCTACTTTGTTTTTCGCCTGGATTTATTTTTTGTCTTGTTTGTCTTGATTTGTGAAAATTACCAGGGATGGTAAATTAAAGAAACCCTGATTGTGGCTCTGTACCTGTTAATGCATAAAAGTTTTGTTGTGCCCTCTTTTTCATCATTACTTTTTGTTATCAGAGCAAAAAGTTATTTGGTTTTCTACAGATGTATGGTATTTTAAGAGAATTCTGTTGTCAAGACAGCAAAACATTTCAATAAGCATATTGAGCATGGCATACTAAGCATGATTCAGTTGTGCTAGCATTGTGGAAAAAGTATGTAAAAGAACAAAGCACTCAAATGTGACAAATTGCTTAATCTGCACAAATTAACTCCAATGCAGACTATGCTATTTTGGTCCATTGCATCCCTTTAAGTTGTATCACACATAAACTACATATACTCATGTGTATGTAGCATATGTATTCATGGAATTTATTTTGCATATGTTATGTACTGAAATCTGAAAACTATGGAGAAAATGGTTACGTATGAGAGTGGAGCCGTGTGTGTTTTGCAGTCCTGTGACCACAGACATTGCAGCATACAGTGCATGCATGACCACAATGATTATTCCCAAATTTATAAAGTCACTTCTGTGTGTAACATTAGGTTCTTTGAAAAAGCACAACAAACACTATTAGGGTTGATTAGTTGTCCTTGGAAATTCACAAAGTGTAATGTTATTAATTAATAAGTAATGCATTTGTGATCTTGCTGGTTGGATAACATACTGGGTTGCACCGGTTTGTTTTCCAGATAAAGGTAGTAATTCTCAGAAATGTCCAGGGATGAGGCTACTTCTAACCAAGTTGATAATCTGCTAGTATCTTGTAAATTACACTTATAGTTTCAGGTAGACGTACGCAATGCAAATGCAAGTTTGTGTGCACATCAGTTCCTAGAATAAAAATATTCATAAGAAGAGTGTGCTAATTCATATAACCGCTCTTCTATCAACTCCATAGCAAATTTGTACTGTATTCGAAGGCGTTGACGTTTTCCGAATGGAAAGTAATGAACTGTTCCAGTATCTAGTAGTGAGGATTAGAAATCTTAATGAATTGGGTAGCAGTTTTTCTGAACAGACAATTCGCCTTGATTCATTTTTACATCCACAGATTTGATGCTCCATCATCAGGTTCTCTGTTGAAGTTTATGGATGCTTTTTTTCCTTTTTTCAAATTCTCATTTTTAGCAATTGTGCTTTGGGTATACACAGCATGTTGCGATGTTCTGATCTGTTCAGCACAGCATTTCAATAAGAATTATGCCGAAAGTGATTAATGATGTATTAAATGATGACTTCCACAAAGCAGAAGATTTCCATTTTCAGTACTGTTTTTCCTTGTGGTTTGTGTTCGTTTTGATGTGTTGCCTACTTGTGGCACCGGTAGTTCCGTTTTTCTGTTCTCACCTGTTCTTGAAGCCTGCAGATGTACAGGATTCTCTTGGTCCCTGCTTCCAAGGTGAGCAATTGCTGGTGATCCTGAACCAGTGTTCAATCATCCTTTGTTGTGGTGCTCAGGATTCCTTAAATTCGATTTATTTCTGTAGATATAACTGTCCTTGTAGACATCCCTGATACTTAGACCAACCAGGTTCAAGAACATGCAGCCTAGGGCATGTTTGAGAGCTGCCAGTTCCGTGACCAAAACTGCATTAACTTATAAAAGTTTATTAGCTGGTGATAATCCTAGATAGCAAAGATTCAGATTAAGAGCACATTCCAAGGACAAAGTCGGTAACATGCGAAATGTTGATTGAATACTGTGGGCGTATGCTAAATGAAAAGTAACTCTTTTCACAGATGCGAATGAGTTCCTTTTGATTTAGCGTGCCAACACCTTATGTGTTACTTGTGTGGCTCTCAACGGCAGTCCGAAAGTGTACTGATCTCCTTCCTGCTTTGTGAGTAGGATTCAATTTTAACGAATCCGGGCCACATGGCCCTTTGTCCCTCAAGACGCGAGGTGTTACACCGCTATTGATAAGTGAAATTACCTCCCCTCCAGAGATGTAATTTCACCAATCCGGTTAGAACTTCTACGCAGCATCCTTTTCGGGTTGACTAATTCACCTTCACAGCAAAGCCAAAACCTTTTAAAATGGATGTAGGAGTTTTCGAGAATACTGAATCCTTTCTCACTTTTTCACCCCCCTCCCCCCCCCCCCCCAAAAAAAAAAAACAATTTGTCGTACGTTTTATGAGTAAAACGCTTCCAACACAGCAAATTCAAAGATGGTTCGATTATTCATTAGATGAGGGACTACAATGTTTCAAAGTGAATTAGGATTTCGAAAAAAGAGGAAAAACCCAATAGAAAAAAGTCTCAAAATGACAACTGATAGCAAAAGCCAAGCAGCCCTCAGAAACCATCTGTTGCCCATGAACACTTGTCATGAAGCAAAGTAGTCAAAATTGGCTCCCGCTGTTGGTCTCTTATATGCTGCTAATGATGAGATTACTGACAAAGTAATACGGTTAAGAAGGGATGCAATTCCACTTATCGATCGTGATGAACACCTCACGTCTTGAATGATATAGGACCATATCCCGACAAAAAATGAAGGACCTTCGCCTCTCAGACACCATAGAAGCCAAGTGCACTGTGGGTGGGGTTGACCCCATCCGAGTCCGACCACGGGTACGCTCCTCGGATCCCCGGACATCCGAGAGCCGTTCAAAATAATCAGCGATTCTGTGAACGCGGTTGAGGAACTCATGGAAACGGACGTTCTCGGCCTCCTGAGTACTTCTGAAGAGGCAGAAGTGCGTCCTTGACCTGCGATGTCGTTATGACCTCTGGCTCGACAAGGACTGCAAGTTTTCCTGTAAGGAGTTGATGGCGACTTCGGATCCTTCTCTACATTACTTGACGAAAACGTCGACTTGGAAACAAACTCCATTTGGACATGGAATCGGCAACACGTTCAACATTCTTGGAAGAAAAAAACATTTCATCCAAGCACCGAGCTGTTCCGCAAGTCATCTATCGGATTGAGGAAAACGGGAAGCAACTCAAGGCATCCGGGCAACCACGAAACTTACGAGTTCTCAGGTAAAGACCCTGGCTGATGGATGCTTCTCTTCGAGGTAATTTTTGTGGTCATAGCCTTTGTGGAGAACATCGGGTGTTTTACCTGACAATTAGAAGGAGTACCTTAGATGCGGTTAGATCGTTGGATAACAATTCTAGCTTGTAGCGTTTGGAAGAATTCTTTTGGGGACCATTACATAGAATAAGACGTTCTAAGAGAGCATAACGAGAGAGGATGAAAGAAAGTGAAGTAAAATCGGGAGCGAATCCATTACCATTGGGTTCTTGACAATCACCTTCAGGATAAAGGTCCGGGACACCTTTGTCCACCTTTGTCTGCTCTTATGCGAGTGGCAGAGACTATCCTAAGCGTGGATCTCAGCGGATGGCTATCGTTCGAAAAGCTACGAGATGTCGGAAGGGTTCATGTTTCCCCATATTTCTCCGGGAAGAGCTTCTGACCGCCTCCCCCGGAGTTCTTTTACTTCTTTCCTCCCTCACAGAGTGCTCAATCAAGGATCGGAGATTCAGGGAACGTGCAAGGTGAGCCAAGAGCTTTCTAGAAATTCATGCACTTTCCCCTGGGATAGGCGCGCTATTTCTGGTAGGGTAAACGGTGCTATCCTTTTTGGAATGCCTCAGTATTCAAGCCTTCTTCGTCGTACTCCAAGGAGACTCTGCCTTGTTACTCCCTCGCAGGACTCCTTTCTGAATCGATTTACTTCCTAGTCATTTGTGATCCTACCGGAAGCCCTCGAGTGCCACCGGGCAACAGAACGTTCACTCATTTCTCCTGAGGCTGAAGGTAGTAGCGAGGCATGACCTGCTCTTTTCGAAGTAAGCCGAACCTCTAAGGCAAGGAAAGGACTCCTAAACTCCCAGAAGGTGATTCCGTTTCCCGTCGTATACGTTGAGAATCGATCCAGTCATAACGTCGACATTATGTTTAGCTGTAAGCGCAACCGAGTCCTAATATTTAGGTTCGCCTCTTCTCCTGGACTGTTTTTTTGCCCTCCCTTTTGCAGCACAATAAAGGTCGAGCTCCTCGATGCAAGTCGGATCCTTGAACGAGTCTGTATTTATACTCCCCTTTCACTGCGTGTCCATTCCATTGGCGCTGACTCTTTTGTATATTGTGCGCCGCAGCTTTGAGCAGTCAAGACTGCAAGGTCAGGTTTCTTCTTGTTGAGTAACACTGCAACACAAGATTAGCAGTCTTGGTGCACTAGTAGAAGGTAACGTACATCGGGAACTACAGCGCACGCGCAGGGTGAAACATGGCACTTCGTCGGTTTTATAGGAAGATCTGAACCATCTTGAAGATTCGCTTCTTTTCCTTTCTGGGTTGGTGCGATCTTTTGCACCGTTCGTCATTACGGCTGCAGCAAACTGTGTTGTACACAATAAACGTTTTTGAACGCTAATAGTGCTTGCAGAAAGAAGGAAATGTGCTCATTTTTCCTTGCTCTTAGTTTTATCTTCCTATTCTTCTCCGAACCAAGCTCATCTGCTTCCTTGCAAAGATCGCATCATTAGCCAATTGGCCAAGCGTTCCCGGAGCTCACGGGGATCCAGTTTTCTGCCTACAGATATACTTGCAAAACTTGCTGCAATCCTAAATGAACTTTAGGGATGACATTGACTTGCAAAATGCATTCTTCAGGCTCTCAAAGGCTTTTTTTGCACCAAAGCAGAGGTTCTCATAACGCCATTGTTTTCCCCTTCAAGAAAACATGTGACTCTACGGACAACAGGTTCCTTGAAAAGAGAATTTGCAAGCCATCCTGACAATAAATGAAAGTCATCATTACTTTCAGCTTAGGGAGTTCAGTATTCGTTTGCAGCCCTCTTGCAGCAACACCAGATGCTCTTGAAATGAAGCAGCAGAGATATGGAGATCTAGTGCTTGGAACACAAGGCACCGAAAGTTCTTGCAGCCAAAAACGGAATTCACCATTGGAGAGTTCTGACCTGGAAAAGAAGATCAGTGATCCATAAATGAAGACACTTTTCTCTCCTTTGCGGCGCAGCTTTCTACCGTTGGTTTCCTTGACACTATGCGTAGGTACGAGGCCATCCATAGTTGCTGTTTCCTCAGGAGAATATGGAACCCCATTGACTCTTTCAAAGCATCTGTTTTCCTGAAACATTTCAGCCCAACTCTTCCATCTTAGCCCATAGTAGGGCAGTCCGCCACTGCCTACTTCTCTTATTCTTTTCAGCTCAGGGTTTTCAGTTTGCAATACGGTCTCAACTTGTCTTCATTGCATGCATACTGTAAGCAATTCCTTTCGTAAAAAATCTTTAACGACTCTGAATCTTTCACAACCTGTTGGACCATTGTAACTAAGTAGTCTCAGATCCGTGCAAAGGATTGAATTGCAAAGGATGAAGCCCCTACCTCGACCCTTTGAGATTCCCTACGTGGCGTGGAGCAGCGAATATATCTTTCCTCCGTCGTAAATCCTCTGAAGCCGACACGCTTTGGCAGCTCCTATCGGAACCACTTGATTATAAATTTTCGTTGCGAACGTTCTTCTGACTGTTCATTACATAGCATTGCTTGGAGAAATGGGTAAATAATAATTCGGGAAAACACACTCCAATACTTCCTCTCTGTTTGGAAAGGCACCGATTTCTCACGAGCTGGTTGTTTTCAGCCTGCCATCCAAGTACACAGTTTTTCTGCTTGTTGCCATAAGAAATCTCAATAGGCAAGAAACCAAAGTTATCAATTTCCATGAACTTCCACAATGCAGAAGTTGGGACAGCCCGCTTGGCTGGGTGAGTACATTTTAGTGGGACAGATCTCTTAACGGGGGTACGGTTCAATATCCCGAACTATCATTTATGTACATATGTACGTATATACATATGTTTGTGTGTAGAAATATATATGTATATGTGAGGATATGTATATAAAAATACATACGTATGTATGTACATGTATCTATGCATATTTACAAACACACACACAGATATGTATATATATATGCACACACATTTATGCTCATGTTTATATTTATATTGTCTACATATATTGACATATATGATAAGTATATACATTTATTCATTATGAGCTTTGTAGTGCATATTAATCCATATATTAATCTTTATATAAGCATTTATATTAATAAATACATTAAGCATATATATTTATTTTTCATAAAATTTCACAATATATATGAATTCCTGTAATAATCCTTATAAAAATGTGCACATTGTTGCATAAAATAAGCACATATATTTGTTTATTGATTATAGTCTTTGCAATACATATCAATAATATAATCAACAGCATATTAATTATTATCACATAAATAAAATGTGTGTTCATATACATATATTCGAAAAACATTAGTGCTAATAATATGCATGTTACTAAGTACCAATATCTATGCATATTAAAAGAAATTCGTTCATCAATATATGTAGAATGGGTGCATACTTATTTATTTTTCACGATCTCTGGCGACTTGGGTTGGCACCCCGTTCGCAGCTATGCCGTGCCCTCTCGCGTGCGGTCCGTCGGGCGCGTGCCAAGGAGCCTCTTTTCGTGCAGCCGACCAGCAAGAGAGCCAGATGGGCATTCTGAGAGTCCACGTGTTGCGTGCCAGGAAAGTGGCGCGCCCTGGAGAGGGAGAGGGCTGCCTTCCGGAGGCAGCCCTCAGGCGTACTGATGTCTTGCCCAAGACGCGATTCGAAAAAAAGAAGGATCGGGCAAGGGGGGGGGGATTTGTCGGCATTCCCCCACCCACGTCCTCAGGTCGCGTGCGTGGTCTTTCTGCGGTTTGCTGGGGTGTTCCTCCTACACGCCCTCATCGAGAAACGCTGCGAACAAATCCAGCGAAGGGCTAAATTTGGATGTATTTTGTTTTTTTGTTTGTTTTCCTAGGCAAAGTGAGCCGCATCCCGGAAAAAGCGAAATTCCCAGAAGGGCCTGCTGTTTTTATTTCAGATTTTCTACTGCGCTGATCGGGGATGGCCGTGTTTTGCATTCATTTTTCTCAGCTCGTTTGTGTTGTGGTGTATCAGCCGGTTGAGCCGGGGCGTTTTATTTGAACGCCAAACGACACAAAGTGTAGGGCCATCGGCCCTACATCGTCAGAAAGTGTTCGGAACTGGTCGAGGAACCGAGGCGCAGGACGGCGAGGTTCGCCTCGGCAGCGGAAGGGCAAACAAAAATGAAAACAAAACAAGAATCAATAATAAAAAAAAAAACTCTGGGGGGAAAAACGGGAAAGGATCGTTGTCCGCATCCTTTTCAGGATGCCGGCAAATTCCATCCGAGTGTGCCTCAAGTGGGGCCATCTTGCTGCCGTCCGCAGGAAGCGCAGGGCGAAGCCGATGGTGTCCCTATCGCGTCGTCCTCTTCTCGCGTGGCTCCAGGCCGCCGCAATCCCGCGTAGGCAACATCAAAGAGGTACTGGGGATGCACCGGAAGAAAGGTCATAGCGCACGAAGAGGCGCCTCATCACGTCCCTGGGATTATCCGTCGGAGAACCAAGGGCCGCTGCGTAACGCGACCGCAGGGGCGGAGGGCGACACAGTCTAGGAGCAGCTGCAACAGTTGGGGTTCACTGTCCCCCGGGTCTAGTGAGAGCTGAGGGCGTTGCGTGGGAGGCCCAGTGCAACGGGAAAGTGTCCACTCCTGCCACTTCCGGGGGAGGACTCGGCTGTTCTTCAGCGCTGGGGGCCACTCGAGATCCTCCTGTGGGATACTCAGGAGCTCACCCCAGCACAATGGTCCTTTCGATGGGGCACTGGGGGTCGCAGCGTCCAACCACCTAGTTTTCTCGTCTTCTGACTGATTTCGCAGCTGACCTCCCATTTGACCGGCTGGTTACTGCCCAAGTGCTCCCTGAGGGAGGTCAGTGCCACGACTAGGGGGGTTCTGTGCCTCCACGCACACGTGGTGGGTTGCTGCACGATGACGTCCTGCAGCGAACGGTTGTTGTAGAAGGAATGCCGCAGTCGTTGCCGCATCTCCAGACTCTCTTTGCTCATCTTGGTCCACGTGCGCATGGTTTCCTGCAATCAGGCGCTACCGTTCGCAGGCCGGAGGGAGATTCGGTCAGCTTGACCACCCGCCGGAGCTCCAGTCCGCAGCGGGACACGTTGTGTCTGCGCTGCCTCTCCAGGAACGCAGACAGTCCCACGTAGCCGGTGGCTCGTTTGACCAGGTATCGTGCAGCTTCACACCAGCTGGTGCTCCACGTACTCGCCACTTGGGCGAATGTTGGTGCGTTCTGGTGGTGCCGTTAGCCAGTTGCACGTTTTTTAGAGGGTTTGAAAGTCGCTTTCGCTTCTTCGGCACCGGAGTGCACACCACGCTACTTGGTTTCATGGTTTTTGCATTTAAGGTCGTGCAGAAACTGTCCACACGATCCTTCTGACGCAGAGGATCTTTCGTCTTGCAAGGGGTGAACGCGATCTGAGATGCGCAGCGGGTTGAACTTTAGGGTGAGCTTTGCCACGGAAGGAGCAGTTTATGCCCTTAGCGTTTTGTGGATGGCACTCGTGATTTTCGGCAGAATCTTCGGTGAGATTTCGTTCTCCAATGAAGTTCTTCCGCTCTGAGAGTCCGTGAAAGCTTGAGGTAGCGGCCAGCACGCGCAGGGCCCACCGAAATGCCGCTTCTGTCGATCAGTTTCGTGCGCGCAGGGACACGCCCGCGAATCACCCACGAAGTGCAAGGGTTCCATGGACAGGACACAGGTCAAAGCACTCTCTTTTCCTTGTACTCCGGATATCTCCCTTTGGCTTCCAGCATGGAGTCGGACTTCTGTGGTCACAGCTGTTCTTTGCTGATGAGTGACGATGACTAGGGTCTCTAAGCTCTGAAGTGTCTCTGCAAGAGCTCGGTTTCTGTTCAGGAGTTTCCCAGGATGGAATCAAATCTGTCGGAGGCCCACCGATTCTTGCAAGAAAGAGGAGAGCCCCGGGCTGCAACGAAAACGAGCAATGAATTACAAGCGACACCGGAAGCATTTCGATTTCCGTTTCGAAAGGAGGCAGCGGCAGCAATCCTTTCCCAACACCTCTCTTTGAAATCGCAGGACAGAGTGAGGCTCGCCTTCAGAGCGAGGAGGTGGTGGGCGTGACGGGGTAGGGGTGGGGGGAAAATCCCAGGAGCCTATTCGCAGCACGCCCCAACCGTTGCGAGAAGAGAGCAATGGCCTGCTGCGACAGCCAGTTCGACTCCTTGGAAACGCGCCGGTCTCATCAGCGTACATCCCATACGAAACGGTGTGGCAACCGGATTTGAGGATACGATGTGGGGGACTTGGGGAGGAGCTGTTTCGGAAAATGGGCTGCGTGCAACGACAACAGGTCGTCCCGCGTGCGGGTGGCGCGTTTCCGTGAGCCTCATCTTTCCGTGGAATCAAGCAGCATGGGAACGAGGACAAGAGCGACTCGTTTCGGAGTATGCACAGTGGTGAAGAGTGGTGGCGAGGCTCGGGCCATCATCATCTCCCCGTAGAAGACTTCCCATGCGGAAATGAAGAAACAAAGAATATTCCGCTCCGAGACTTAAGCACGCGATGAACGACCGTTTTGGTCCCTGGGACAACACGTAAAAGCAAGAAACGCTGGCTGCGACACTTCCAAGAAGAGAATCGGCGGCGGCCCGAAAGCTCTCTGTTAGCAGACCGGAAATAGAAGGATTTTCGAGTTTCCTGAAAAATAAAACTGGGAACACTCGTGACGGCTTCCTTTCCTTTCTCCCCTGTTTCTACCCCGGATGGCAGCCCTAGTAAGCGGTGTGAGGGAAGGGAATATCCTGCAAGGAAACTTGTCCGCAAATTGCGTTCCCGTAGAGTTGTCCCGTGGGGCTTCTAGGAACCGAGTGGGGCGATGGCTCGGTCGGACTACGCTGCCCGCCAAGGTGTAGCCATTTGAGCAACACCGTTCCAGACGTTGCGTGTTTATAAGTGCACGTTCTTTTCCTGCGACTTTCGGCTGAACGCAAGGGCACCTTCAGTAAGGTACTTCTTTTTTCGGAGCATGCCTTTTTTTTTTTTTTTTAAAAAAAAAAAAAGGGCAGTAGCGACCTCACGGGGAGATGCTACTTTTGGCCTAGGATGATTATCAGCCGGTTGTGCCGGGCATTTATTACGTAGAGTAATGAAGTCGCATTGGTGTGGTGAGTGCAGTGAAGAGCCTGCCGAAGAGCGGTGCGCAGGCCGGCGAGGTCCGCTTCGGCAGCGTGGGGGAAGGGGAAAACAAAAACACACACAAAAAAATCAACATGCAAAAACAGAGGAGGGGGAATTCTACACGGGGAGGGGGGGGGGGGACCACAGTGCGCCTCCAGAAGTCCTTTGCATCCTGCACTAGATGCAAAGTTAGGTAAGTTCCGTTCGCGTCTCACCCAGGTGAGACCATCTCGAGGCAGTCCTCAGGAAGATCCGTACTCAGTAGATGGCCTCTTCTGGCGTTTCCGACCGCCGCGATCCTGCGAAGACAGGAGGAGGGAACTGCAAGGGACGCGTCCGGCGGCAGAGCGGCACCACGCGCGAAGACGCATCTGAAAATGCCCCTGAGACCTCCCGTCAGGATTGCTAGGATCGTCGCGAGGCGATCCCAAAGGGGTCGGAGGGCAGCACTGTCTGGCAGCAAGTGCGAGAGGATCTCTTTCTTCCCGCACCTGTCGCACTGAGCGCCCACTCTCCTCCCCGTGTCCAGTGGTGAAGGCGTTCTTTGCACGGGATTTCCCCATGCACCACCAGCAACGCCGACTCCTGCTGCTTGAGGGTGAGTGCGCCACTGCTCCAGCACGCTGGAGGCCGCTTCACCTTCTCCGGAGGGATGTCGAGCAGCTCTCCCCAGTCCGTAGAAGTCCGTGGGGTGGGACACTCGGGGTCTCAGCGTCCCTGAACTCCCGAGTTGTCCACGTCCCCAGAGGTTTCGTCTTTTCAGCAAGTCACTTCCCACCTCGCCGGGATAACTCTGTCTCTTTCTTTCCTAAGAGAGGGCAGCACCGTTGCAAGGGGGTAGACGAGGCCCACCGCATCTTCTGCGGGTTGTGCATGATCTCCTCCGACTTGCGAGCTCTGATAACTCGCTGCAGGCAGCCGCACCCCACCTCACCGTGGATCTTCTCCCAGGCGAAGACCGACTCCTGGAGCCAGGTTGCAGTGCAGTTCGTGGGGAGACAGGAGATCCAGGCGTTCTCCTCCACCAGGGCGACCATCTGGCGGAGTTGGCATCCGGCCTAAAATGGATGATGGAAATGCTTGGGCTTTTTCTGTTTCCGCTGCTTTCCTTACAGCTTTTTGGGATGGATGGGGTGGGGTTTCTTTTTCCTTGATTCTCTGAGTGCTGAAGAACCGTCCGCTTCCTTAGAGAGGGGGCTTACGAAGCTCTCCAACACCGTCCACGCCACCCGAGGTAGCGTGTGACCCTTCAAGTTAAGGGATGATCCCGGAGGGACCGCCCTATGAATCCAGGAAGGCTCCGGAGAAAAGAGTCCGCTCCTCTTACGCTTGGGAGGGATCCCTGAGGGGAACCGCCTAGTCCTTGTTCTTTCCGAAATGATCCCCAGAAGGAGCCATCCTCTTATTTTTTCTCCAGAGGGAGCGCGGAAAAGATTCGCTCCCTGTTTCCTCCTCTGGAGATTACCCCGAAGGGACGCTATCAATTTTCTGTGAAGGGCGCTCCCGTAAGGGAGCAGCGCACTTCTTGCATTCTCTCCAAGGGGGGGAGGTACCAACCAGCTCCATAGTGCGCTTTTTCTTCGCCACCGGAGGGACCATCATCCCAAAGGAAACCGGCTCGTTGATGTCCTGGAAGGACCTTGGAGAGTCAATTTCCAATTCCGGCCAGTCAACGGGGACATCCTCCGCATCCGAAGTCAACCGAGAGGTCAGCCAGCGTCACCCTGCGAGGGGGGGGGGGGGGGGAGAATTCGAAACCCACGATGCATCCTCCCATTCTCGCTTGGCGTCGGCCCTTCCCCGAGCAGGATTCGAACCCGCGACGCCTGGTGCCCCGCGCTCAGAGGTCGCAGCAGCCACGCTGCCACCGACGCGCGGGCGTGTCTTCGGACACGGCATTTATCGCTTCCGTGCTTTGCTTTCTCGAGCTGGGGACCTCAAATTGGGAGGTGCGACTGTCAACCCGGATGTGGGGAAAGCAAAAAGGCATTATGATTACAGGTCATCAAATTGGAAACCAAGCTTGTCGGCGAGCGAATTGCCTCTGGCAACGCGGTTTCGAGCTTGAATTAACGGTGCGAAGTTTGATTTGGCTCTTCCTTTGATTCCTGAAATGAGGGAATCCAAGTCGGCCTGTTGGGCGAAAACGGTATTTGGAGTGACAGTAAAATCCATCCTTGGTCATCGCTGGCCACCTGGCGGTCACTGAAACCGCCGCGAAGGAAAGTCATTTTGTTTGGAATCCGCCCCGAAGTTCCTTTGACTCGTTTCCCTTCTGTGAACCTTTTGTCACCGTAAGCGATTTGCCGGGTCAACGCTTCCTGCTTCATCTTGCATCCTGTCTTGGTGCTTGCCGTCCTCTCGCCTCAAAGAGACTGTACATCATCACAGTTCACGATACAATGGGTAGAAATTCCATCGTGTCTTTGAAGGTGGACCTATTCGAGTCTGAAGGAGACATGAGATTACTGAACACTGGCAACAAGACCTGCATGACCAGAGGAAGAGTTGAGCGACCACCCATACAGGTACACCTTCAGCGATGAAGCAGAGAGGCAGAAACAAAAACCGGAACTACGTTATCATCACCACTAATCGTGATGAGCGGTAAGTGCTGAAAAGCGAAGCAGGCCTCGCATTGCTTCTTTTCTTCTTCTTTTTCAACTGCCGAAGGTGCCTGATGGCAACTGCAATGCTTGTCTGACAATCTTTTGCACACACCCAAGTCTCGCAACCGTTTTTCATAGTGATGTGATGATCTCATCTTCAGCAATTCCACCATCTTTTAAAAGGCTCGACCGAACAATCCGCCCGCCTTTCGCACCCGTAGGAAAATTTCCCAGCAAAGTCCTTGAACTTCTCTCGTTGTTTGCAAGATGGGTTGTTCCTGAAAACACGTCCGTGCAATTTGTCTGGCTCCGCATCTGTTCATCGCGCTTTGTCTTGCTGCCTCCGGACGACGACAGGACGACTTCCTTTCAGAGTGCCTTCACCTCAACGCTGGGCCCGGTTTCCTCCGCTGCCCGTTTCGCTTGGATGTCGGTTCATCGCAAACCCCGGGATTCAGCAAGGCAATCGCCGCCATTAGACTTCCAGTAATGATGGCAATTCCATCTCGGAAGTTTAGAAGGGTGGGAAGACGTCCTGGATGCAGTCAAGAGCTATGCGATGAGAAAGATGGGCGACCCTATCGTGCTCTCGAAGGATCTGCTTCCCTTTCCAGTTCCGGCTCGACCAACTGCGACACAGATTCCAGGTTTCTTATTGCTTAGATTTACAATTGCACAACAAGTTACAGGGGGGCTCTTGGCATTCCTCCAAAACTCCTCCTCTGTTCATCTGGGGCGCTCGTCACTCCTCAGCATGTCGCTTCCTCGGTTTCCTGCTCCTCCTCTCGAGAGAGCTGACTTCTGGGGTTCTCCTGCTGCATCCGCTTGTCGGTCCTCCTTGTGTAGTGGGCCGCATAGATGGCTCTTGAGTACCGGATGCACGAAGCCACCATCCGATGCCTCATCTTCTCCTAGTGCTTCTTAGGGATTCCAAGATCTTGGAGCACTTCGCTTCCTAGATCCCAGAATCCCAGATAGCCAACGATGAGAGCATGAGCTCTGCCTTGCTTCTCCCCCCCCCGCATAGCTGGAGGGCCATTTCCTAGTACTTTTTCCGTTTTCTCCTCCTAGATGCGCTGCACTGAACGCTTCTCCACCCTCGTACGGGAAACAGACGTCCAGCACTATGAACAGTTTCATTTCTTCATTACAAAGTCCTGTCTTAAGAGGGAATTCGTTCCTGGTTCCTGGTAGATCTGCTTCCCTTTCCAGTTCGATCTCGATCCACTGCGTCAGATTCCAGGTTTCCAGATACACATTCCAGATACATTTGTGTGTTTCGCCCTTGTTTAGATGTTTCGTGTACTGTGCAGAGGACCCACAGAAGCTGCCATGGATGTGGCGCGTATCGTTACCACGCCACCCAATGCAACTGAAGGGGTGGAATTTCACCTCAAGCGTTGCGACCGTTTTCGCATTTGAGCTTCTATACGCTACGCGTCCTCTTCCAACGGTCCCCTGCCTTTCTCCAACTTTGGGACTTTTTCTTTCTGCGTGCCTTTCTGTAAGAGATATCTCTGATTTGAAGATCCCGCCGCGAGTTCTGGAGGTTTCGAAGTTACGTGCATTTGGTGATATGTTCTCCTCTCCAGCGGTGGAGCGGATGGCGGGTGTGGTGGAAACAAATCTGCGGACGATGAGCAGGAGAATTAGAATCTTCGAGGCACTCTTCAGAAATGCTTCCTTGGACTCTCTTCCCTCCTTTGTTAACACGCAAACCACTGATGATGATTTTCACCTCTTCCGTGCTTGCTCTCAACTTCAAAATTTCGATGACTTCAGACTGTTTTGATTTTTTCCAACACTGAATGTCTCAATGGAAATTTTATCAGGTTCTCAGTTTTTCATGATGTCCTTCTTTCTCATTTATTTATTTGTTTTTATCATTTCTTACATCCCGATAGTTCGTCGGATGAATTGGGTTGCTGTGAAGAACTTCCGAGGTCTTTGAGCTGTCTGTGATCCGATGAGGAACGTCGGTCCAGGGAGTTCCCTTAAAATGCGGGTGCGCCTTTGACACATGACCGTCACCACCGATCCCTCGGCCGACCACCATCTTTCCAGGCAACTTCCAGAAGCAACATGCGGCCTCCCTGGAGATTGGGGCTCCCTATGACCAAAACTGACTTGTTGTCTTGTTCGCTTGCTTGAGCCAGGAGACGCGGAGACGCGGCGTTGGAATTTCGGAAGAAGGCGGCGACGATCGCCAACGCTGTCGGCCTGCAGGCGTTTCGATGTGTCGGAAGAGAAGCGGAAAAGGAAACCATCACGAATACGTGGGAGCTTCCAGAGATTCAGGGGTTCGAGTCACAAAATTCTGTGCCTCCATGCAATCACAAAGGACAAGAGGATGATGTGCTTCCTCTGCTCACGAAACCAGCAGGGACAAGGCGAGGGAAGCAGGAAGTTTTGCAATCTGGGAGAAGCGAAAAGCCATCCGTGTAAATCCTCCGGGAAAATTGCTGCTAGATCAGCGATCGGTTAATTTTCCCATCTCGCTCCTCTCCAGCTGCTGCAAAGCTCAAATTCCGGAAAATAAATGATTCCTCCTGATGCTGAGTGGGAAGCAGCAGACGCCTTCAAGCCACAGCAATGCTGAGCCACGAGATGCAAGTCAGAGGGATCCGGTATTAGGAAAGTGGACGACCGATCGGTCAGAGCGACGAGGATGCTCGGTTCCTGAAAGAAAGGAACAAAGGGCATCCCCTTTGTTCCTTTGTACTGGTGCACTCCGGTCCAGATGCAAGCCTCGGGCATGAATCTTCCTCTTTTGGACCCGATGAGCGGAGGTCTGTGCAGCAGCTCCTCTGCCCGTGTCTGACGGGCAAAGGAAACGAGCGAAACGCCTCTCCCGCCAGATTTATTGCTCAAAGAACTATGATGCGTGGAAGGAAGCGGGTCGGGTGAGATGCGGTCTCCCGGTCCGCCCCCCTCCACTTCCGGCTGCGAACCGCCGGAAGGTCCCCTTCTGCTCGCTACATGCACTCTTGGATGGGACAGTAGTCGAACTTTCTGCAGCATGCTTCGGAAGACTCCAGTGCCAGTGAGCAGAGCTCCTTCACCACCATACAGAAGGAGAATAAGAACGATTCCCTGCTGATGGTCTCGTTCGAGGGATGCCGCGCTTCGAAGATTATCGGAGCGCGGAGCGCCTCTTGGTTGACTCCGGTTATGTTCGACAGGGGGACGTAATTGCCGATCAGCCGCGAAAGATCTCCGAAGTTCGAGTCCGTGTTGTTCAGCTCGAGGACCAGGTCGGTTCCGTTGACGTTCAGGACAACCGTGTTGTTGTCCAGAAAGTTGGTCTCATTCAACTTCTCCAGCTGCACCCTGAGGGCAGACACGCCGTAAGAATCACTCCGCGGGACGGGGAGCGATCCGGGTTCCTTTCGGGAGAAGGACGGGAAAAGCGAGAGCGGGGGAAACGGGGAGGGGTGAAACCAGTGGCAAGGAGAGGTTCCCGCGTCTCTGAGGACGGCACGCATGCGCGCAGCTGATTGGTTTTCAAGAAGAGTGCGTGCGCAAGAGCTGGGGAGGGTGCAAGAAAAAAAATTGGCTGCTGCTTACTGCAAGTCCGCTGCCGCCACACGGCTGGTTTCATTCGCGTACACCTGCGTACCGTTGATGATGTAGATGTTGACCGTTTGGTAGTCCCCAGCAAAGCGCCGTCGATCATATGGCGGGTAGTTATCCCAGTCGAAGGGAGACCCTACTCTCCTGAGGACTTTCATGGCCAGATAGGTGCCTCCGGCAGCAAGTAGAGCGTTTCTGACCGTGTGCTTGCCTCCGAAGAGAGATCCAAGGGGGCCTCTGCTCACTGGAAACGATAGCAGCCTCAGGAGAGAGGAGGTGGAACAAGAAAAGAGGCGCAGCATCCACCGATGCCACGACAGGCTCATCGCTGAAGAGCGGAAACGAGGGACCCGCAGCTGCGGGAAGATTCCTGCGTATTAAGCTAGACTCAGCAGGCGGTCCAGAGACGCGGCGAGCCTGGGTTCCTGGCAGCCGGCAATCGACCGCGGCTGTTCGTTTTCCGGTCTTGGTTTTGAACTTGCAAAGAAATGACCCCGCCATCGGCGAAATCGGGGAAGACCGGGCATTCGAGCTCGAAGGGAAGAGAATCGTTTGTTTGCATCTTTCGGGTTGAAAGGGCAGCACAATTCTGTACTGGTCCAGGAAAGAACAGCCGTCTTCGTGGAAAAACTGCAGCGTTCTCCTGGGCGCTCTTCAATGATGAACGGTCCAGGACGGAATGCTGCATCTACGATCGAACAGACTCGATCCTGCGACCATCGGACCCTCTGGAGACGACGACCTACTGACTACTTGTGCTTGAGTCCAAAGATTCCTCAATCTGCGTCGGCAGATGGTGAGGCGCCGAGGATGGCCGTCAAGAAGACTGGTTTTCGAACGCACGAGGGTTCCTTCCTTATCGTTCGTCGACGCAAAATCGCTGAACTTGGCGACCGGGAGCACGTCTTCCCTCCTCTCTTTTCCCGCCATCGCGATGCAATCTCGAGAAGACTGCGCCGGGGAAACATTCCCAGGTGCGCGCAACGAGCGTCGCAATGGCGAAGCTGCTCCCGGACACCCGCGACACGCACGACAACCCGCGGGATGATTGAAATTTCGTGCACGAAACAGCATGGCGAGACGGCAAAGAGGAATCCAGGCGACCTGGGTCGACGTCCGAGTCGCAAGAGCTGTGCGTTGGCCATCGGGGAAAATATCGACCCAGCCGCTGTGCATTCGCGCGCACCCGGCCTCCCTTCTGGAAGGGGAAATCGACCCTGCTCCAGCGGGCAGAGAGAGCTCGAATTATTCATGCATAGGATGCTGGCGACATCTCGTTCGCGGTGACGCAGGCAGGAAATCTTCATGACCTTGAACTTGCACGCGTGAGAGGGGGAACCCCATTTCTCAGGGTTTCAGTGCATCCTCCTTGGGCGGCCGCCATGCGTATCTTCCGATGGTGGTGGGAACAAGTCGGGAACAAAGGGCTTCCGCGCTTTCGAGTTCCTCGGAGGCACGGAGCAGCCGAGATCCCATCCCCACGGTATGGTTCCCACGATTCGCGCAAGAAATTTCGAGCTGCGAACGAGGAGGAGGAGCCTCAAAATGAGCCGATGACCGACCCCGAGCAACGGCCGGGACCCTTTCCACCAACAGAAGAGGACGTTCGAAATGGACAATGCTCTTGTCGAGGGGGAGCGAAGGGAAAGGAGAGCGCACAACCATTCAGAGAGCTCCTCGTCACGTAGGTTTCCGCTCCCAGACCTTCCACTACAGAGAATTTCGGAGAGATGCCTTCATGTCCTGCTTCTGTGACGAGCCTTGGACATTTCCGAGGTCTCGGAAATGTCCAAGTCTGTCTTTGGGGAAAGAAGGGGGGGGGGAGATAAATTTCGAGTGGATTTCCAAGAGTCCGTTGCTAATTGTCTCGCATGACACGGTCCTTCAACGCAGTCCATTCTTTTTGGACTCCGACAGTTCAAGGAGGCAAACCGCCCAAAATCCAAGAACACGCAAGCGAGCTGAAAGGCAGAAAACTCTCTGGAAGGTTTCAAAAAGAAGAAGCTGAGCCGAAACGGAAGCCTCGAACCTTCGATCTTTGCCTGCATCTCCGACGGTGATGCCTTTCCTTGCTGATTCCATGACATCCTTGCTGCTAAGCTGCGAGTCTGGCCTAAAAAGTCTTCACGGTCGTCATGCATTTCATTCCGGCCTTCCTGATCTCCGCTCGAAAGTTTTTGCTTTTTTTTTTTTTTTTTTTTTGCCAAACCGGATGAGAAAGTCATTCAGATGAATCATTCGGATGCTGATTAACTCGTTTCTCCTTCGATGCTTTCGGAAAGACGCCGCTTTTCCGGAGGTGGTGGGTTATCCTGCCCGATAGCAGAAAGGAACGGGCGAAATCCCCACGGCGGTCAGCGCTCGGAAAGCCCGACGGAAGACAGCAAAAACTGAACGAGCAAGAAGAACCGGTCGGAGGTCTCGCGAGGAGTCAATAGGAGCAGGGAGATTTCCGATGCTCAATCGAAAGACCAGACGACAGCACCCGAATCCCGGAGTAGGTAGCGAGGGCCTCGCAGAAGCTCCTGGGTCACTGGGTCGCTTGCGAAGGATAGATGAGCGGAAGGTGGATCGCCGAGCTGGCGTCCAAACGCTCGGAACACCTCGGGAACTCTTTCACGGGTTGCTTTTATGCTACCTTAGCACAGTCAAAATACCGCAGCTGTTTATTAACACCGAGTAGACCCTGTTCTTCTTCCTCCTCTAAGGTATCAATCCGTTAGCAAGGAGACCAGACCAAGAGCCACAGAAAGAAAACTTCGGATTCCGACCGCTAGAAGACGTGGGGCGATCCACGAATGCAGCGGAAAACCACAGGGAAGACACCCCAAGAGACACGCGCTCGCGCGCGTTGTTCAGGGACTCTTCGTCATCGAGAGCAACCACTCCAGCCTTCCGCGCAGCAGATCATCGGGTCATTGGGGGAGACTGCTCGCTCCTCTTTGCCTGAATGCTGCTTTTTGCACTGTTCTTACTTGAGAAAATGCCCAATCCCCTCCCCCCCCACACACACAAAGGGAATTTTTCAAGAACGGAAATCCCGACAAATGTAACGTCGCCACCTATTCTTGGCATCCCCCACGTTCGACCTCCGCACAGATCTTCAGTGCAGACCCCCATTTCGTGGACGCAGTGCTCATCAGACGATTGCTGTTGAGCAGCACCAGTGCCTGGCCATCAATCTCCTGGTGCTTCTGAGCGCTCACTGCGTCCAGGGCTTGGCTCGCATCAGCTTCGGCGGCTGTCCGCTTGGCCGGTGTCCGCAGACGCAAGATGGCTCGCTCGAGATGCGATCCGACTCGGGTCGGAAGCAAGGCCACCGCGTCCTGCGCACGGCTCCTGTTCGTTTCGAGATAACCGAATGCTGCGGTCTCCTTAACTGGAAGTGACCTCGTACAACCGACTCGTGCAAAGAAACGTGCGTAACGCTCGAGTGGCCTCATCAAGCCGCTCATCGAAAGCGTCGGAAAGCGACGATGAAAGATTTGCTTGGATCCATTTGCATACGTTCGTTTTGCTGTAGCTCCAGATGACCGTGCACGCTTTCTTCACGGAAGAACATGCCAAAAAAAGCTAGCATCGTTTCTTTCCAATCATGCCGGCTAACGGGGAGGGGGGAAAGGACTTTGTTCTGTTGGTCCTGGAGTCCTTTTCCACTTGCACTTGCATCGCTGAAGTCCCGCGGAGCACGGACATTTGCGAAGCAGAAAGATTTCTCGGAGAACCGTGCGAGGCGTTCTGCAAGGGTGGCGGACCGAGCACGTGCTTTTAATTTGCAGCAGCAAAAAGCAGTGACGTCACTTCCGAGAACACGAGCCTGTCGCACCAACGGAACCAAGAAAAAAGCGTCGGTATTTCCTTCGAGCATTTCCTTGGTTTCGATTTCCCAATGATGGTTGGCGGAAAAGCAAAAAAACCGCGGCACGAGCGGAGTCCAAGGAATTTCGAAAGTTCCGAAAAAATCATCTTGATGAGAAAAAATCAGTACAGGCGTTTAAAGTGATCGCCTGACGCTCTTGATTCTGTGCCGCAGGCAGTGTCTTTCGAAGCCCTTGAGATCTTTGGGATACAGGTCGTTCGCGAGAGGAAATAACGAGAGCAGTCCAGCTTATTTCTAGCAACTCACTTCCGTACCCTCCTAAAGGTGCGCCATATCCACCATACCCGCCGTATGCGCCATGTCCTCCTCCTAACAGCCCTCCAGAATGTTTTCCAAGCTTCGCTCCTAAAACAGATCCTATTACGGTCCCTGCTAGTCCCTGAGGTTTCGACGGCATAAATCCAGGGCTGTTGTAAAACGCCGGATGTGGACTTCCAGGTGCAGAACCCAAAGAGTAAGGATTCTGGAAAGTGCTCTGTCCCCAGCCCGTGGCTCCCGGACCTGGAACGACAAGATCCGAGATTCCCTTCAGCCCTTGGTGAGCAATTACCTCCTCCTGAAGACGGGTTGAAGTATGGATTGTAGCGAGGATTTGATGGATACGCACTGGGGAACCTTTGCATGGGTGTGTGTGGTAGTGGATGATTTGGTTGCAAGGGATAAGGTGGATTGCCGCTGCGGGGAACATTGGGGACATTGGGAGCTACAGGAGCACTGGGTTGTAAAGGTGGACGGTTGGGCTTGTTCTGGGAAGCAAAACCGGATGTGGGAGTTGCTACTGGTTTATTAACCTTGGGTGCACTGGGAAGGTGCCCGTGGGATGACGGGATGTTGGGTGATGGTTGAGAGTAATAGGGATTGTACGCTGGCTGGCGAGCGTACGGATCGTGACCGGTCCTCTGCCTCGAGGGTGAGGAAGGACGATTGGACGAAGGCTTTCTTTGCTTGAAAATCGAAAAACCTCCTCTAGACGAACTGGATTTCCATCCGCCACCACCGAACTTCCTGCCACAGTAGCTTTCGTGAACCAGGAAACAGGAAAAAGACACTGCGAGAGCGAAACGTGTGAGCAGCATGGCTTCCGAAACCAAAGAAATTAAGCTGAGGAACACGAACCTACGCGCGCCTCTGCGAGCGACAGGCGAAGCTGCTCGCCCTTCAACGAAGCTCGAAAATTCTGCTTCTTCTCAAAATGTGACAGTTGCGGAGTTACCTTTTTTTTTTTTTCTTCCCTTCTTCTTCGCATTTCCTGCAATCTGCAAATATCCTTTTCATCTTTTCCAGCTTTCGTTTCACGTGGTGGGAAGTACTAGCTTTTACTTCGCACCACAACCCAGTCCGTGGTTTTCAATATGCGCAGTGATGCAGAAAAGATGGGCTGCTACGAGCTTTCCTACCGGAAGGAGGGGTGTTTTTCACTGTCGAGTTTCATTGGCTTTTCAAGAACTTGCACGTGATCCCGTGCTTCTTTGAAGACAATGCATGGGGGAAGCACAGCGCGACAATGCGTGGGGGGCAGCAGTGCAACAATTGTTAGGTTGGTTCGCTGTCACCGCATTGTTGACTTGGCGAACGCATACAGAGACTGAGCAAGGAAACGACCCAATTTGGCGATCGTTACCTGTGCAACCTAGTATTCAGCCGATTGGATCGCCTGTGCACGCCTCTAGTGGCGGACAAAACAAGCGCGTTCATCAAAAGTGCTCGGTTTTCCGAGGAGCGGCCGCTCTCTCGTAAGACCTTTCTCCAGAATTAAACTGCGTACACGCCTGCCAGTCTTCTTTTTTTTTTCTTTTTCTTTTTCTGTACTGTTAGGTCAACTGTTTACCTTGTTTGAGCCTTTTTCTTTTTTTCCCTTTTTTTTTCCCTTGTTTCCCCTACAAACTGCAAGAAAGGCATCCTAATAAAGGTGTTTCGAAAAAGTGTATTCAGATTGCATTCTTCAAGAGTGTGGACAATTAAGAAATTAGCAACCATCACAATAATGGAAGGAGCAATTAAAAATTTGCCATTGGAATTCATTTTTCTCCTCGGTTTAGTTGATGGATTCCCTTCCCCCTTCCTCCCTTGGGTACATTTAACAAGCACATAATGATCCTAGGGCATGAAAGCTTTTTTCCATCCTCCCGCTTACCTTATGGAGGTGTCAAAAAGCAGGTCTAAGGTTAAATAGGATCCCTTCCGAAAATCAGAGAAAGGCACGCTGCTTGTCAGGAAGACAGAAAGAATTGTTTGATGCCGAAACTTCTCTAGACTTTCGACAGCATTGCAGACTGCACTTTAATGCTTGCCTTTGATCATTCACTAGTGTCAGCAGTTCTTGCTATACAAGAGTGAATGTGCAGAAGAAACACCTAGGAAAACGAACGTCACTTATGTATTTAATATCCTTGCATCAGCCTTTTTGTGACAGCACTGTGGGCATTCGGGAACCAGCCGGAAGAACTGATTCCATCATCTCAAGATGAATTCATCCCGATGGATATGTGGAAGAATTGAATACTGGGCAATGTGGAATTCAAGGTCTTATAATGGAGTCGGATCAGCGGATGCAGCTGGCAATAAATGAAAAGACGGTCCTATGCATAAGAGGAGGTAATCAAAGTGTGTTACGACGCAACAAGTGCCTCCTCGGAAGGCTGCGTCGACGGATGAGTTCACCATCTGCCACTCCCATTCTTGGTTTTCGCACCGGGAATCCGGTGAGTCCGCCGCCGCCGCACGCAGTAACGATCCCTCGCCATCCACTGCTTGAGCGGAGTCAAACGTATCACCGAGCTTGCGGCGTCATGTCCAGGAATCCGGCGAGCTCTCGTGCCGCAGTCGGTTGTCCTCCTGATCGGGGTTGGCCCTGTTGGCCCCCAAGTCGGCTGCCATCCATTAACGGATACTGCTAGTTAAATGTAGTTCATTTAACGTGGAGCTCCCGATTTGTCTTTCTAACTGCAGGTGTCACGCTATCCATTTGGTGGTGATGTACTCCAGCAATGGAAATGTGCTTCTGCTGATTTTTGGCAACTGTAAGTGTACCCGGTGAACACAGAACTGTACACAATATTTCGTTAGTAAAGCCAATAGGGCCGCCATATAAACGAACCAACGGCTGAAGCAAAAAGAAGTGAGCTGGACATGCTGATGGTGATGCTAGTTATGCTCTGATGCAATTTGTCCACAGTCCATAATACATGAAACGACAAGTTAACGGTATCGAAGCAATGGTCAGGACGACTAATTTATGGCTAGAGGTTTTGAATATGACTATGTAAAGCTGATCACAAGCAGTTTCATCAAATTAATCGAACATCTCCATGGGATGGTCTTGACAAAAGAAACCTCGATTTCATCTTGTGCACTCTGCAAAAAAACAACGGAACGCTGAGAAGAAAATGCAGACGAATATCACAAACCAATTAGCAAATTCAATGATACTATCCGAGAAACCTATCGATGAAATGAACGAGAAGCAATTCCAGCATCGTCAAAACATTTCCTTTGGTTTATTTTCAGTATTTCGGGACGTACTTCATTGAAAGGGGGGGGGGGGGAGGAACGCTTAAGGAGAGAATGCCTCATCCTATATCTGAATTACAAGACTCTTATCAGCTACATAATAAAGAATGCTGCAGACATTCTTACTGTGAAGAAATATCGTCAAGCTGCTGCTGTAGCATAAAGATGGGTATCACATGAAATTATCTTTTGCGTATTCGAATTGGCATTTTTGATTGCTTAAAGTTTATCGCTTTTGCGATCATTACATAGATGGCACCAGCACAAAAACCTTGATAGATATCGTTCCGGAACACTCACTAGAACACTTTCGAAGGCATTTTCAGATACTGTTTTTTTTGGGTGGGACCTTAACACCAGGCTGAGCTCCTGATATGATGGGCTACGGCTATGTATTTCTAGGCATAAGTCACTGTGAGCAAGATGCATGGAGAGCAAATCATCTTCGTCCGTTGTTTTGGAGTTTGACTCAGAGGAGACGAAAAGGAAATCACCAGCTGTAAATAGAGAGTGTAGACTTTAGAGCCCTCTGTAACCACTGTTCCGTTCCCGGGGATTTCATTGGCCACGAAACCTCGTGAACTGTGCAAAGGTGAGTGGTGGTAGATTCAACACGAATGGGACAGCTTGCTTGACAAAATGGGGATTCGCATCCTTGCTTATTGCACAGCCCCAACGATATGAAATGTGTTGCGTGCTCTGAGAAAGTTCTGGAGAATGACAGAAGTAAACGAGAACAGTGGAAACCATACTGGATCCTAGAGCTCCTCTAACATGGAATCGTAGAAAACTTCTACAAATAAGAGTTTCCTTCTCAGAAACGAGTCGACATTCTATCCGGCTGGATGGCGACTCCAAAGCTGTTTCAAGTATTCAAAATTCAATTAATGGCACCTTGCATTCAGCAATAAGCATACTTACCAGAATATTGTTTCCGAAGACACCAAAAATTCAGATGCAACCCACCCGATTTGGGGGGAAAAAAGTGCTGGAATCTATAAGCCAGAAACCTTAATCCTTTGAGTGCTATGGATGCATACATGCGTTTGGCAAATGTTTTTTTACCTTATACTCGAGACCTATGTTAACACTACCCATGCTTGAGATGGACGTTATCATTCCCTTGGCAACGACAGTAAACAAAATTCCATTTATATCAGCTAACGATTCTCGTTTTTTCGGAGACGACTCTGAAAAACCGAGAATAATAGCAGAATATTATAGTTGTGTCGTATATAATTTATTATATTGTACCCCACCCAAGTGATTGTTGATTTTATTGAATTATAATCATAATTTTTAAATGCATACGTTTGGGAAAAAGGGAACTGTTTTATTTAATGTGGTGTAAATAAACAATTACAATGGCAACTTTAATCAGCACTCCACCAAAGTCAGTCGGTGCTTCGATGGAGCACCCGGTGGAAGAAGCGTCCCGTCCACAGAGGTGGCCACTGCGACTCGCGTGCCCTCAACACAGAACGTTTCGATCTGACGAGGTCCGCGCCCAGGGGGTTAATAATATCAGTGGACAGCACTCAGATGATAAATTGCTCCAGAAATATATCTATTTCTAATTTCCGTGAGAGCTCTGACGCTTTAATAGATCATCCCAGGAGGAAACCTATGATGATCAAGCAATGTATCGGAAGCACTAAATCGCGAAGGACAGAGACCTTAAGGAGAGCAATGATAGAGGCTAATTAGAAAAACACTTTCAAGGAAAGTCAAACCTGTATCCGGGTTGTAGAATCGAACACTGACTATCAGCTAAGCAATGCGCCCCTGTCCAGACACACAAAGTACCCTGTCCAGCACCCTCTCTCGGTTTCCTTAATCAGCTATCCACTTTTCGCAGCTACCAGAAACCATCCCTATCTTGTCTGGCCTTAATTAGCGCGAAGGAAGCAGTTAAAGCGGGTATGCTGCACAGACCCGGAACCGTGCTATGCATCTGGGGAAGAATAAACCGAAGATCGGTTAATCAAGCAATCTTTACAAGGAATATGGCGGCAAATACTTTCACATGGTCATGATACATGTTTCACAGACTGCTCGTAACTGTATGAAAAGTAGAAATAGAATATTCACGCACAAAATTCACCCTTAACTCCAGTGGCTTTCTAAAAACATTTGCAGACCCTTCTGGCAGCAAGTCATCTCCTATTTCACACGGTTGTTTGCATAGCACTGTCAATTACTTCCAACGGCTCACTTTAAGCATTCATCCATGCCTTCAATATCTTCCTTACTTGGGTCTTGGTTTGCTGAGTTTTAACAAGCAACTTTTATTTCAAGAACTCAATTTTAGTCAATTGGGGCACGTGTCCTCCCAAAAGGGATCAAATGGATCTTTCCTACTACCTCTTTTGATTTTTTCGGGAGTTCCTGTTGACTTTTATGATCGCCAAGAAATCAAGTTGATGGCACCTTATCACGTAACGTCTTTCGAAATCAAACTATTCTCTCCCACTGATGTCAAGAATTTCAAAACGCATCTCTCCACAGAACGTGGACCTCCTGATATCTCACTCAAGAAAGTGGAGACCTGGAAGCCTCACAGTCTTTCTATGGCTGTGGAATGTTTCACTGGCATAGGTTTCACCCTTTTTTGTGAAACACAAACAAAAGGATGCTGTCCCACCTACTAAAAATAATCAACTGTCCATCTTTTAGATTTCGAGTGATGAAATCGTGAAGAAATTTAGTTATCAGATATGTGACAACATCTGGTGTGCGCTGATTACTTAGTACAATCTGACTCTTCTCCAATTGGAGGAGATTCCAAGTTTTGATTGCAAGCTTGGATTTTTGGTTCGGTAGACATGCCACCTACAATTCTTGGTTCATGAGAAAACTCAAGCTGTTTGACTACTCAAAATATCCATTTTGATTTTCGTTCTTAGCTTGTATGCCAGATTTCTTCAATTCAGAATACCCCTTTAACCTACGATGCTTTGAAATATATTCCTGCAACTGACAAGGCAATGCAACAACCTGCAGCAAACATGCTTAATTCAATTACATGTACCTAGCAAGAAACAAACAGAAACGATATTTTATTTGTAACCCCTTAAGATATTGCAGTGGTGATGCTATTATGGCAGTTCAAGGAAACAGTGCATCATGCATGCAAGGCATACTTCACTATGCATTTTCTTAGGTAACACATTCAGAATCATTTTTAGCTTCTTTGCTTTCAGAATAACATTGTAACCTTATATGTGTGAAAAGATACCACCATCATTTAATCATTCCTTAGCTAATTTATTCCAATTGTTTTTCCAATCTACTGCACTCTTTAGTGTGCCATAATTAAATAAAATGCTGCTATGTTTCAAGGTTGATAAAGTTATTAATGCAGATTCCCTTCTTCTTGCTTGTTAGAGTTATGCTTCCTTATGGAATCCAATGGTTCCACTGCTTTGTGTCTCAGATCAACCTAAGACCACAGTGAACACTTTGGTTATACTTTACTTTGGTTTATCCTATGATCTCTACTCACTCTCCAAACTCTAAATATTCTGATTCAACTTACCAATTTCTGATGCCATTCTGTTATCTTTATGATGCACTTTTTTCTTGAAAAACACAAATATTCTCAAGAATTTTCAAGCCCAAAGAATCCTATCATAAGCACATGGCGAGTGAGTTCACAAATTGTATGATCTTCGAGTCTCTGAGATTCCCTCCTTTCATGAGCTTCATTACTGGGTGAGAACGTTCACACTTTATATGCTTGCAAGAACATAAATATTAAACATGTATTTGTTTTCAATTGATGAGAGACTCTTGTCATTATTTGCTTGCAATGGAAGATACTTGAGTAAAAATTCAACTATCTTCAGTTGTAGCTCTTTTTTTATATTTCCATACAACATTTTTATGAAACCAAACCTTGTAAACTAACTTCTAAAGATGACAAGGAAACAAGAGTCGGAAGTAAAGCATTCGTGAGATGATATTCAGATTCTGAAATCACAGATGTTCACCTGTGTTGCCATTATGTCCTGGATAATCACATCAACTTTGTTGTGACAGTAAATTATAATGTCCTTACATTTACTACCTAGAATGAGACTCCACCAACTAATAGGATAATCGCACCAAATGCACTTGAATGTCAGAAACCATACACAAAAGATATAAATTCAGATTCATACACCTGGATAAATTCAGGCAAATAAAACCATAACTGCCATGCATGTTCAAATTACTCTCATATGTTGCTTATCTCACGAGAAGGTTAAAAAACGTCCAGAGCTGGAAAATGAATATCAATTTGGGATATGATGCACAAGTTGTTCAGTTTCACAAATTTCAAAGAGCTTCTACAGGCAAGTAAGTAGTGCAACTAAAATCGGGATTGCATTAAAGGCACTGTGATTCCATTAGAATCAAATCATATTTAAATTCAACAATTAAATTCAAAGAACTTTAAACATTCAACACAACATTTATTGTGGGTAAAATTCGTCTGATCTCATCCCGGGCGTATTCATGCGTTTTGTTTCACAGTCACTTTGTGCTTACACTATCTAATGGATTCCATCTGCCAAATGTTCACAATTCTTCGTTGAACCTTTTTATTTGTACTTCGGCAGCAGTACATTTGTATCAAACAGTTGGGCTGGAAATCGGTATTCGAAAGTCCAAGTATAAAGGACCTACTTTCCCAATTCTATGGATTCAAAATTGGAAACACCTCAGGATAAACAGGACACCTTTCTAGGCAATCGCAGGGCTTTCTGTTGCATTGTAGTGTCCGTTTTTCTTGAGAACTTTCCTCATCTGAGCTCTGTGGTTGCCAAACATCACTAGCACTCTCACCATTACTGTTATTAAATATAAAATCAAGGCAACTTTCCATCAAACTGGGAGGTAAGAAATCGCAGTGCTCGTTTGCTTTTGGCGTCGATTTTCTTGCTTCATTCATTTATGAATAATACTTACTCGAAAAGTGGGAGAACTCGGAAAATAAAATCAACAGTTGAGAACTGGAATGCATTTTCTTCCTGAATTCCCTCTTGGAGACACAACTTGCTGCTTTGAGTCACTTTGAATGGAAAAGCTTCTGATATGCTGCCATCTATCCGCTCGTTCATCAAGCACAAAAGGATGCCAACAGTCGGCAGGTTTTTTCTCTCCCGATGCTCTGATGCATTTTTATCCCGTAGGTGTTCCTCTGTTTCGCTGTCTCCCTTTCGTTGAGATACCCTCAGATATTCAGCGTGGAAACCGAATTCATTAATGCATTCGCAAAATTCGACAGTAATTAAAAGTTTGAGGGAAGCTTCCTTCTCCGTAGAGAAGATCGAAAGTTTTTCCTCTTAAGCAGTTTACGTGGTCCTCACTGCGGTGCTAAAGTGTGGTCACTTTGCGTCGGTCGTTGTGCTGTGTTTGGGGATCGGGAGTGCTTGGAGTCCTTTTTCATCCTTTTCCTGCAAGTTTCAGCATCTCACTCTTGGACCTAAGAAGCAAATGAAGAGCGAAAACCTTGAAAACTTTGGAAAAGGAAAGAACGCAGTCTTCTCAGATCCTTAGGGGAATTCTTTCTACTCTGTTGGTAGTGGCCATAGACTTTCCAGTGCCACTCTGCCTCCGGTCGAATGCTATTCACCATGGCTCTCCAGATCACAATGTGCCCGCCATCACGAAGTTCCTTTTGGCCGGAGACTTTTTGCCCATCCATCGCCTATCCCTCCGTAGGCATTCTCTGCTTCCATTTTTGTATCTCGCCTGAAATCTGCTTCCAGCATCCGGGCTCTCGAATGGGAGTTTTTGCCCCCTTCTCAGTCGATCCTCCGGGGCGCGAAGAGGAGAAATCGCCAACGTGTTCCCTTCCTTAAGCCAGGAACGCGTTTTGGCGGCACGAGAGCAGGACAGTATCAAATCCCTGAAGCTGTTGGAATCTCAATGAGCCGCCAGCAGCCAAGCGGCAGAGGGACCACTCCTGCACCGACCGCCAGGTTGCGCCTTCTCGAAATCCCCTCAGTTCCCCGCAAGTGCATTCTAAATAATCGCGGGCGTCGGGAACACCGGTTTGTTCTTTCATGCAGCCTCCTACGGGGAATGCTTGAATTTCGGTAAATCTTCGGCGCTCTACCGTGTTTCGCTCAAGCTCTCCGCTGTCTTGTGGCTGTGTCATCTGCTCGGGTGCCACCCTTGTGTTGGTTGGTTGCACCAGGTCTGCAGGCGCAAGCCAGCTTTTCTGTTGCCTGCGCCAGACTTCCTGCCACGCTTTCTTGTTGTCCTGAGGCCACCTCGGCTGCGCTGCCGTCGTCGCTGCCGCAACTGATGCATTGTTCTCCGTTTCTTGTCCCGGATGGAGAGGCTGGGCGGCAGGGGCTTGGAGGAGATGGCACCCTGGCTTCCATGGCGATCGCACTGCGGAAGCTTAGTCAAGCTCGACGAGTTTCGAGTTCTTCACCTGAAATTCTGCTTTGGGAGGAGCAGCTGGTTTTAAATCTTTGTGGGTGGACCTGCCATCGTGTGAGGTTCCTTCCCCTGCTGCAGGGACACTGCACCCGAAACTCAGATCCCTCTCCGCAGACTGCCCGTTGAATCTTTCTGCCTCACTCACTGACCACGAAGCTTTCGAACGGAACCTGAGATATTCCGCCGTCCTTTTTCCGGCACCATGAGAAAGGAATCTCTTTCCTCTCCTTCCTGAAGAGGAAAAGCAGGAAGAGAAAATCCCTTGGAAGGGAAAGAAAAAAGGGAAAACTCATCTCCCTCGAAGCTCACTTGCTCTGCGCATCTCCGCCCTCATCTTCTGTCGAACGCTGGAGAACAAAACCCCACATGGTTTGCAAGCACCGCGTTCGATTAACTGGCCGCCGCGCACGATGCGTGAGAAGTGGTTTCCATGCCGACCTTGCCGCAGCTTCCTCGTGAAGTTTACAGGGGGAAGCATGCAGAATGCTTGGCTCTCCTCGGAGGAGGCATCTTCGAGCAGATGTCTTCCGGCGCAGTGAAAACCTCATTCATCCCTGTCCACTAGCAGAGACCGTCTTCACGGATAGGGATGACCGCTGGGATCGGGGATTCCAGATCAGCTTCGAGGTCATCCGTCACCTTCAGCGGAGGGGGTGGAGACCTCTTTGCAGAAGCCCAGACCGGGTACCTCGCCGGCAGGTGTCTTCACCTCCAGTCCCTCCCATTCTTTCCGGTCTCCTTGAGGCCACCCCGTGCCCTCAGAGAGGACGGTCGCCCATCCGACTGTTGAAAGCTCCTTTGGTTTTCTGCTCCCGGACGGAGATCTTTCGCGGTTCTGCCTGGATCCCGATCCCCGGACCACAGGAGCCGGAGGGACAGCGGCCGCCCCGAGTTTGCAGTCATCCAGGGAGGCAAAGCTCGACCACGCGGGCGTTCCACCTAGCAGAACGTTTCCTCGGCCGCCTCCTAAGGGAACCGTCTTTGTGCACGCCCGGGCAGACCGGTGTCCCGGGAAACACCAGGAACTCGCCCTCGGTTCCAATCTCCAGAGAATCCCCGGGTCGCTCAAGATGGAAGAACTTGCAGAAAGATGTTCCAGGGCGTGGGAAGAAGCTGATCCTCCCCTCTGTAGGAGGAGTCGCCGTCCTCCCGGAGCCCCGCCTCTCTTGTATCGCTGTCACGTGCTCCAGGAACGCCCGATGGCAGGCTGAGCTGCACACGCTCCGCATCCCGCATACCTCTTTGCCCCGCAAGCTCGTCTTCCTGCTTGCCAAAATGCGAAGGGTGAGGAAAGGAAGGGATGGGCAGGGAGGAAGGACATCTTTAACCTTCCCTCTCCGGATTTCCTCAAGTTTCGCTCTTCGGAGGTCTTCCCGACGAGTGGGGGCTCCCTTGGAACTGGAGACACCTCCTACTCTTCCCACGCACCTCTCCCCCCGGAGCCAAATAGTCCTCAAGAAACGCCGAGGCGGAAGAGAAAAAGGAAAGGCGGCGACGGTTCGTTCTCGAGCAGGCAAAGGGTGGCTGCGAAGGAACCGGAAACCGCAGCACCTGGATAGGATTCGGATCCCGAAGAGGGAGAGAGCAGGCGGAGGAAGTGAACCCGTGGGAGCGGCCGAAAAGAGGAGCATCCGAAGAAGTGAACATGAGGCGTCGACAGCGTCACACGGATCACCACTGTCGACGCCTCCATTTCTCCCACCGCCTCGGTCGCTGCTCCTCCCCTCGCACTGCTGCCGTTTCCAACGCGACTGCCAACGGCGTCTCGGCCTCTTCCGCTGGCGTTGCTTGCGTTCCGGCGGTAGTCGTGTTCGTGGTGACTTCCACCCATCGCTTCTGCGGCACTTGCAGCCTCTTTGGCTTCTGCCTCAGCAGCGGAACCCGGACGCCTGCTGTGCTCGCGACCGGAAGTCCCGGAAAGGAGGCGTGAGAAACCCTTTCCCGGCTGTGGAGCCGGTTCCCCCGGAGACGGTGACGATTTCTCGGCTCGGAGGCGGCTCGCCTCGAGAGGGGCCGATCTCACTTCTCTCTCCTCGCTCTTTGTTGCTACCGCAAGCGACCTCTTTCGTCATCTCCCCCAGCCTCCCTCCTCCTCTTCCGAGGAGGGACTTGCCATTTCTCAGTCCAAGCAAGGACGGGGAAGGGGTGAGGGGGGTGAGGGAGTGGTGGATCGGCCCGCAAAAACGCCCGACGGCGGTGGAGGAAGGACGAGACCCTGAGAAAGCAGAGAGGAGGAGGAGAGCGGTCGCGCCTCGAGCACTCGGGTTTCCTTGCGATCGTCGCTGACGAGCAAACGCGCCCGACACCCGTCAGGTCCAGGAAAAAAAAGGGGATAAAAGGGAAGCAGGAAACAGGAAAAAAGGAAGTCAGAGAGGGGCTCGGTCTTTCGCAGCCGGCCGAGGGACCCATACGGTGTGTCCTGTGGTTTGGTCCACAGACGCGCGCCACTGCGTGGGTTCCACCCCTCCCTCCCCCCAACGGAACGCAAGGGACGAAGAGGGAGGGGAAGGAGAGAGTCAGGCGTGCCCGTCCACTACGCAGTCTCTTGGAGAGGAGGCCAAGGGGGGCGACCTTCGCTCCTCTCGGTCTCCGGAAGGGAGGATTAGCCTAGCGGAGGCTCCCGGATGCTGACGTGGGGAGCGGATGCTTTCCCTCCGGATGGAGTAGGCAGGGTGGCTTCCTCCATTCGACCCACTTCCTCCCCTGATACTTCGGCACCGCCCTCAGGGTGAAGAGGGGGGGGAGGAGGGGGATTGAAGTGACGCGTCGGCGCGCGTGAGTCTTGAGGCGTCGCCGTTCCCTCCCTTCCGCGGGGAGCGAGCGCTCCCGTTGGCCGGGAGCGCGGGGAACGGGGAGGAGCTCCGCGCCGCGCGCGTCTACTCCCGGGAAGCCTAGTCGCGTGTTCCCGGCTCCCGGCCGAGGCGCGCCTCGCGGGAAGGCGGGAAGAATTTCGCGCGTGCTGTCGCTACCAGCGGAGGTCGCCGCTCCTCCTTGCTTCCTGGATGGACCGTGAGTTCGGGACGTGCGGGGACCGAGGGAGCGCGTGCTGCCACCGCCGCCGCCGCCGCTGCTGCCGCGGATCCTGCGGGCAGCCCCACGCTGCGGCCCGGCGTGGACTCTGCGGCCCGGAAGGTCTCCTCGGCTCACTGATGCATCCGCGCGCCGGCGGCGGCGCCACCATCGCCTCGCGCTTGGTACGTCCCGGTCAGCAGCCGCTCGCGGGAGCGCTGTCGGCGGACGACGACGAGGGCGAGGACGAGGACGAGGACGACGACGACGACGAGATGGAGGAGGAGGAAGAGGAAGAAGAAGAAGAGGAGGAGGAGGGACAGGACTACGACGAGGAGGACGACCACTCGCCGCCTGCCGCATCCCAGCCACCCGCCTCGGTGCACATGACCACCCGGAAGTGTCTGCTGTGGGCGTGCAAGGCCTGCAAGAAGGCAGTCGTGGGCGTCGACCGGAGGAAGGCTGCCACCCTGCGCGAGCGCAAGAGGCTGAGAAAGGTTGCCCCTTCTTGTTCTTTCGGCCCCTCGCCCCGGCTCGGCTCTCTCCCGAGGGCTGGGAGGGAGCGTGAGCGCGCGGAGAGTCAAGCCGTGTCTTACCCGAAGGTGAACGAGGCCTTCGAGGTGCTGAAGAGGAGGACCTGCAGCAACCCCAGCCGGAGGCTGCCCAAGGTGGAGATCCTGAGGAACGCCATCGACTACATCGAGAGCCTGGAGGGAGTCCTGCACGGGGACCGCGGGGGCCGGCCGAGGAAGACGCCGCAGCCGCCACAGCTGTCTCAAGAGGCGCTCGCGTCGCAGAGACTGGTGAGCAGGGCGGGAGGGGAGGGCGCCCCTCCGCTACCTGCCCGCCCGCCTCCGGGGAAGGACGGGAGGGAGTCCGGCACCGACCTACTCCTCTCCCTTCCTCGCTCCTGCTATTTTCCAGGTGTCGTCGGGAGTGTCCTTCTGCGAGAGGTTAGCCTTCGCCCCCGGGATGGACGATCCCCACGGTAAGCCTCCCCCTTCTACCCGCGCCCCTGCTTTCCCGGGGGCCACGGCGGTTTCCCTGGGCGACGGGCGGCTCTGCGCGCGCCTGCGCTCGTCCGCCCTCGCGTGAGGGAGCCCGGTGGGACCGCTCGCGCGCCGCCCCCTCCTCCTTCTCCTCCTCCTCCCCTTCTCCTCTCCTTGCAGACCGCCTGGACAGGATCTCCAGCCTGGAGCGGCTCTCCCTGATCGTGGAGGGCATCAGTGCGGGTCCGGAGGCCCCCGGGGGCGGCGACGGAGGTGGAAGGCGGCGGCCCTGAGCGCCCGCCCTGCTCTCCCGAATGCAGGTGCAGACAATAAAAAAAAAGGAAAAGCCGGAGCGCAGGGTCTCCGTGCGGGAGAGGAGGGGCCGGCGGAAAGGAGGGAAGGGAGCGAGAGACGGGAAGCGCGTGCGCAGCTCGTCCCGGCTTCCCCCGGGATTGGGTTGCGCATCATCCCCTTGCCCGCAGCGAGGACGGTCATAAAAAGGGGCGGAGGAGGGATGAAAAGAGGGAGACTTCCCCACCCGCCGTGGTCGCGCGGGGACTCGCCTCCTTCCCCTCCCGGGAAGGACCCCGAAGGGCGGCCCTCAGGGTCCTTGCGATGAGTCCCGGGGTAGGAAGTGGAGAGCCCAGCAGGGGTTCCCTCCTTTCCGTCCCCTTCCCGAAGGCGCACCCCGGCGCTCAAGGGCCTCCCCTCCTCCGCCCGGACCGGACGGACGCACCGCGGTCCGGAGAACGGCCGTTTCCTGGCGACGCTTTCGGCATCGCCCGAGGGGCAGGGCGTCCCGAGGGAGAGACGACGACCACTCCATCTTCTTCCCCCTTTCTCTCCCTGCCCGCAGTTCCGGGTCGCGCAGGAGTCCGGGACCCCTACACGCCTCGGGCGGCAACCCTGATAACTGCCACAGAACCGGGTAGGCCTGGAGGCGTCGGGGAGGAGGACGGAACCTCCCGGAATGCGCCCTCTGCTGCAGCTGATCGCTCCGCGGCATGGGCGGGAAGCGAAGCGCCCCTTCCTGCGATACCGGCCCGGTTCCGGACGGCCCTTCTCTTCCCGGTAGCGAACGGCGCTCCTCCGCGCGCACTCTCTCGTCCCCACCACTGGTTGCCTTGGAAAACGAGGTCGGACGAGGACGAGGAAGGGAAGGGTGGGGTGAGGAGGCAGGAGGAGAACTCCTCCCGGCGTCTTCGGGGAATAGTTCCCATGAGGAGGACACGCAAAGGAGGCGCTCCCGAGAGCAGCGTTGGTAGCGCGGGACACGTGGGAAGAGACGCGCGGGCCGCGCTATTTTTGTCCCCCCCCCAATTACCGGCGAGAAGGAACGCTCGGAGTTCCTCCTCCCCCTCCTGCAAGATAGGGATGCTTTCGAGAGAGGAGCGTTGAGTCGCGAGGCAACCTCCGGACCAATCGGCTGAGGGCGCCTGCACTCTCCCTGCCCTGGGAAGGAGGCAGCAGCAGCCGAGCGGCGATCCGTCTCGTCCTGGTGGACGTTTCCAAGGAGATCCCAAGGCACACCCAGCACGGGCGAAACGACCGAAGCCCCTCGAGGCATAGATGACGAACATCCCCCCCCCCTCATCGGCTTCGCGCGGGGGAGGGGGAGGAGGCATGGAGCCGGGGCCGGTTGCTTGGAGAACTCGATGCTTGCGTGTTCTCCCCGCCGACCCTCCGACCCCTCCCATTTAGGCGTCTCCGGGTTTCCAGCGAACGAGCGACCGCCATCCCGTCATCCGCACGGCTCCGTGGCGCATGCGTGCCTGCCGTGTCTCCCGCGCCCACCCTCGCATCACACCTTCCGGCGGTAACAGTGGAGCTGTGCCGCCTCCACGGGTCAACCAACGGTGTGGGTGTGTGTGTGGGGGGGGGGAGGGGGGTTGCTGCCTAGCGACGTGACCTCAACAAACCCGTCCTCTGCGCCGGTCTCTGCAGTGCGTCTTGCCCGCAACCAGCCCTCCCTGCTCTCTGCCTGCGCGCTCCTCTCACGGAGATGACGTCCGCTCGGCACGCTCGACTTCCCTTAGGGGGAGGAGCGACAACTCTTGCTCGCGGTGGGGGTGGTGATGGGTGCGCGCGCTATCTCCTCCTTCCCCCTCCGCCCGTTCAGGAAGAACCTCGGGAGACAGCGGACGTGGAAATCGGATCTCCGAAACACCTCAGTCGACGATTATTGATGGCCGACGGAGGGACGCGTTCGCCGTAGGGAGCAGGGCTCAGCAGGAACGGGGAGTGACGGGATGGGGGGGGGGAAGGAAAGAGGGGAAACCCTTCGGGTGTCTCAGGAAGGTCTCCGCGGCTCGTTGGGAGTGCAGACAGGCAGACAAATGGGGGGGAGGTCGGCTTGGACTCGCAGATGAAGGCCCGTAAATTTCTTAATGAGGTGCATAAGTTAGGCTCCGCTCCGGGGACACGTGGGTGGGAGGGCTGAGCTATCCGAGACGAGAGGATTTCAGGGGGCTCCCGCACCCGGAGGAAGGGAAAGGGAAGGAGAAGGGGGAGGGGGAAGGAGAACTGGAACCGTTCCAGCTCGCGGATGCTGCCCGCCGGGGAGCGCCACGCGACGCGCGTCGGGAGCCGCTCGCAGAGTGTTCCTCGGGGCGCGTCTCGGGCCCTCCGCCACCGATGGACCCACGAAGTGGGCCAGGATCGACCGCGAGGAAAGTGGGCTGGGGGAGGCGGCCGTTTGGCCGGGCGCGATCTGCGGCGCCGACGCGGCACTCCAGCGCCGACCGTTCTGCGGCGGCAGCTATCCGAACGATAGATCGATCGCCTCGCTGTTTATTTTCGTCTCGTTGGCTAGGAACGGTTGCGAGGGAGTGAGCGCGCTCTCGGAACTCACAAATCACCCCCGTGCTTTTGACAAATCACGCCGTGATGGATGGTGCAGCAAAGTTCCCATCTTCCACTTCCCCTCCCCCCGCCCCCTTCTTGCACGCACGCGCGCGGTGCTGAGTCAATCCGCTATCCGGAGGATAGGAAACGTCCGGAAGACGGGTGGTATCCAAGGAGCTCCCACCGCAGCAAAGCGTGGAGCGGAGAGGTTGCCGTGATTGCCGTAGGCTGTCACGGATCGTCGACACGGACGTGCGTGCGCGAAAACGGAGGGGCGGGCTCATGCAAGAGATGCCGCGTCACTTGGGAACCGGTCGCGGTGGTGCACCGGGGGACCACCGAGGACAGCCGGCAAGTGAAAGTGGTGGTGGATCACTCACGCGCCCTCACAAATGGGGCTGCGCCTCCCCCCCCCACCCGGCGCACCGCTTGCGAGGTGCAAGGAAAACGCGTCCGCGTCTTCGCGGCTGGGTCAACGAGGTGACTCACGCTCGCCCTTCGACCTTTCTCCGCTGCGCTTTTACGCCTGGGTCTCGCGAAAGTCATCCCGAAGATTCCTGCCGACGCCCTCGGGTCATGGTCTGACCATTCGGTCTGGTCCGGGCGGGGAACGAAGGGGTCATTTTTGAAGTCACGACCCATTCGAGACGCGGTGCCGCCGGGCAAAGAAAAAAAGAAAAGAATTTCCAGAGAAAGGTCTCATTTCTTGCATCCGCCGATTCGCCGTGGTTTGCAAATCGCTCGCTGTGGAGTTTCCCGTGCGGCCGCGCCCCCCTCGACCCTGCCTGAACCGTTCGGCGCCTTCCGCTGCTCCCGGATCGTGGGCGCGGGAAGCAGAGCGGAAGTGGTTCCTAAAATAAAAGCAGAGTCACGAAGAGTCTCTTCTTCTGCCAGGCAACAATCCCACTCACAGAGCAAGAGGGCGCATGCAACAGTTGTAGGGGGAAGGCGGTGACGTGACAACCAGAGAGGCCTCGCCTGGAGCCCGTCGCCCCAGCAACCAGTTGTCTCTCGGCCGGATCGGATTTGCCAAATTTTTCGGAATACGCCTTCGCCTTCCTTCTCTCTCCCCCCCCTCCTTCCACCGTCGTAAGCACAATTAACGAAACGGCTGAAGAATTCCTATGAATTCATTCTATTTATTTACACCGATAATCGTGCTTCCTTGGTGATGCGTGTTCCGGCGAAAGAAGAAAAGAAAAGCCCAGACGTTTTCGTCTCTTGCGCGCCATTGAGAACCTCAAACCTCGCCGGTCCTGCCATCATCACGCGGGCTCTCTTACATCCCACTTGCCGGCGACGAAGGATGGGCTCAAAGGAAGAAGAATGCAAGAAAAAGGAAAGAGATTCCTAAAATAAAGCAAAAACGCACGAAAAAAAAGAAGCAGCAAAAACAAACCCCTTTCTTTTGTTGCACGGTGGCTACATTTATGGAACAGGAGCCGGGACGAACAGCGGAAGGAGATGGGAACGATTCCCTCTTCGCCTTGGTAACGGGCACAAACGTTTCCCAGTAAAGTCGGATTTTCCGAATGGATTCCGGAAGGGGGGGGGGGGAAATGAGCCTCCAGGGAATGGTTTTAAAGGGCCGTCGCAGGTCGAGGAACGGTCTGGAGCATCCCTGCAGGTTTCTGCAGTCGCGGCGGCGGGAACCGAAACATGGCAAGCCGCTATGGGGCCTCGCCGGTGATCTGCTCAAGGGCACCTCCGCCTCGCATCTGAGGCGCGTGGGGCCCCCACGGAACCTCCAGGCATCCCGTTGCCTGCATCCCGAACTCTCTTGCCCTTACTCTGGCGCAGTGGCACGAGGAGCGGCCACTGGTCTGAGCAAAGTCCATGCGTGGACGCCGACACAGAATTCGCACGCTGGAATGCCGACGATCGCGTTCTCGTTTGTTCTTCTAGGAAGCTCGAGGAGGTTACTCTCAATGGTTTACCCTCATCAAGTAATCCACTCACGAATGGATCCAGGTACCATGTCTGCTGAGGCCATTGGAGCAGGCGGAGAACTGCTTTCCAGCCTGTCAGCACGGAAAAAGGTCGGAGAAGGACTCAGATCCTGAGAGCACTGAAGGAAGGCAAGGAGCGGGATGAAGTCGTGTCTCGTTGTCAGCGTAGGTGGATGGACAAATGTGCCTGCCCTTTCAAGCAGCAAGTGCTTCAGGCTTCAGATGTCTTGCACTAAGGTTTCTAAATGAAAGCTTTGAATAATCCCAGAGCATTCAGAGATGCAGAACATTTTCTTCTGCATCCTTCTAGTGCTCCACGCGTGCAGCCCAGCTGAGAGGATCGTTTTGAAGAAGAGAGGACCCGTCGAGGTTGGGCGATGTGGGGTTGCATCTCACTGGAACCAATACAGGTGCTTCGCGTGTTCACGAGAGCGCAGCCTCCCACAAAAGCTCAGTGCCGATGTTGTCGAGTGCAAATGCTCAACTCCGGACTCCTCCGATTAGGAGGAGGAGTCCCTTGACCTATGTCAAACCAAATGCCTTCGATCAAGAGGTGCCCGTGCACCAAATCGAGATGAGAGCTCTCTTGACGCATCTGCTGAGGATGCAACATGCCGATTTCTTACCACGCTCCGTCCTTCCAAGGGCGGAGCGTGGTAAGTGGTAAGAAAGTAAGCGAGTGGCATTCTCTCCTGGCCACCGGCCTGCGCCCTCATGGTGAGCGATACCTGCACAGGCTGGAGGTCACATTGTGCCTCACGGTTGAATCTCCAATCCACCGCGATACAGCATGCAATCCACGGCAACAATGTGCAACCCACGGCAACAACGTGCAACCCACGGCAACAACGTGCAACCCACGGCAACAATGTGCAACCCACGGCAACAATGTGCAACCCACGGCAACAATGTGCAACCCACGGCAACAATGCGTAGTCCAAAACAATATTCGCAGCCTGGGAGCTGAACTGATACTTAAAGCAAAATGCTGTTGCAAGCGATTCGTAGCACTCGGCCCCATGGCTGGTGGGCGCGATGAACGCAAATGGATACCAACATGCTCATTTTGGTGAGGAATCTGCCGCTGCTTCAGTGCCGGAGGGCGGTAGAGGCGTTTGTTTTCAGCTTTCGCATTTGAACATGCCTTCTACGGGACGTGGAGAGAAGCAGTTGGGCGATTCCAGTCATCGGAGCGGACGGTCCAAACTTTGGGGACGTGGGAGCGAAACCAACAGGAGAAACTGGAGTTTTTCTCACTGGGGTCACCGCGGGATGAACAAGAAGTTACTGCCATCTTCCCCATGCGACCAGCGTGGGGTGGCTCATCCAAAGCAAAGAAAACGAGAGCGCCCCACTTTTTCACCCATTTTCTCCGTTTTTCTGGAATTTTCTTGCGGCGGACGAGTCTCCACATTTCTGGGACCCTTTTATTCGACGATCCAGGGTGAGTTCCTTACTTGGAGCAGTCTCAAAAAGTCACTCTGCAAAAATCCAACGGGAACTCGGGGGTTGGTCCTAGACCAGCCAAAATCCAGGAAGACGGGGTGTTTTTGTAAAGTTCCAACCTTCTCGAACGGCTCCGGCGAAAAGATGCTGAAGACAATACTTCCGCAGTTTCAGTCGGTCTTCAAGGGCACGGAAAGATTCAGGCGGTGGAGATGAACGGTGGTGGCGCTGTATTCGCTAATAGCGTTCCTCTGCTCCTTCTGGTGTTCTTGATGCTGGCGGCTCGGACCGTCTGAACGGGAAAAATGGTGCGGTAGCTATCCATTTTCCCGGAATCCTCATCCTGCCAGCGCAGAGTGGAGTGGGTGAGTGTCACTGCACTGTTCCGGGTGGGACCCTCCTTTAAGGGAACTGGATGCATCTCGGGAGAAAAGGAAGGAAGGGAGAGGGGGAAGCATTCATTTCCACTGTGGACTCATCCACGTTCTGCAGTTCCAATATGAAGGGTTTCCGCGCGCTGTCACTCCGCATGAACCAGTGGCGGGACACACCCGCCCACTCCCTGCAGCTCCCGGCACCGTCTCCGTAACCGCGGATGACGTTGGGGTGATCTCCAGCCGTGCCGTCTCGTGACCTATGGACTCCATCGGGCTGGAAAATCTTCATCTAGGCCCAGCTTGTCCCGCGCAGCGGCTACCCGCCAAGCGCGTGCGCACCGCCGGTCCACTTTCGATCATCGGTCGTAGACAGGTTCTCTGCCAACACTTTTCGGAGCTGCCACGGGAGGAAAGGTGGGGGTGGATCTAGAAAACTGTGGGAAAGAACCCATCCGAAACACCCCTCATCCCAGCGTAGAATCGCCACCGCGCAGCCACGGTTTGGGGTGACCTTCGACCAGCTCAGCGAGTAGGTGGGCTGTCCGGTCTCCAGAGAAGGCGGGACACTTCCCGGAATCCCCGGTCAGCAAACCAGGTCCGGGGCTAAAGAGAGGGATCACCAATGCGCAAACCAGCGCAGAAGTGAAACCGGGAAGCATCCTGAACGTTGGCAACCTCCCGGCGCTACGAGGTAAGTCGAGGGTTTGAAGCCGAAAGGAGAAAAATTCCCGACAGAGCCCTCGTCTCGACAAGGAACTTCCGTCCCTCTCTGAGACATGCTCGTTGTTTGGACCGGTCTCTCTTCTAGTAGGAAGGAAGTCCTCTCTACGGGAGCGCGGCCGCGGTGGGAGACCACGGATGCATGGGCACGGGTCTCTCCCGGACAGACCCGGGACTAACCCGACCCTATCGCACCTCCTGAGGGGCAGCGCGCCCCCACAAGAGGTGTGACAGGACCCCGAGGAGTGGGGCGTGCCCCAGACGCAGCGCCGTGCAACTTACAGGAGCGCGGCGGCAGGGGCCGACCGGCCGGGCTGGAGGTCCCCTGCTGCGTGACCCACCAAATGACTTGGCCCGAGAAGTTTCAGGTGCCGCGGCGCCAGGCGCTGGCGGGCGGACCGTTTTGACTCCCACCCCCGGATGCAGTAGCGATGATCACTTCGACCGTCGGGCCGCTGGCGCTGCAGAAGCCGCGTGTTGGCGACCCGCGGCGTCTGCACGGTGGCAATGGGGGGGAGGAAAGGCAGCAGCCACTCGCTTCACCTCACCTGCGACGCAAGAGGTGGCCTCGCCTCCGCCCCGAATTCAAGGAGGGAGCAGTCCAGGTCTCGGGAAGGCCACGGAAAAGGTGCAAATCGGAAGTCCAGCGACCCATCACCCCTACCCCCATCCACGCACCCCTGTCCCATGGACCCGGTGTTTCCCCACACCGCTCATCGATTTATTCATTTTTGCCCTTCTTGTCCTCTTGGCCCCTCTGTGCCAGGCGCTTTTTCTACCCTCCTGGCCACCGGCCTGTGTCGCGGAGCTTCCCGAGTCGCGCCCCAAGGACAAGTGGATGCACCTTAGGCAGATGTCCCGGAGTGACCGAGTCACAAACAGCAACAACAGTGTTTCCTCCAGAACACGACGCCTCCCTCGTGACTTCCCGCTAAGGAAGGGTGGAGAAGGGGAATCGGGGAGGATGGAAAGATGCTCTTCACTACTGCCCCGTTCGGATCACTTGCGAAGAACAATGCCTTCTCTAAGCTTGGGTGAGGTGAAGGTAGTGCTGGAAGCGAATCCCCCTGGCATCGCCGTCCGTCCAAGACAGGACCGTGAGTGTGGGCGGCGACGAGGGGCACCGATTCGAATCTTCCGAAAGGGGTCGGTGGTTGCCAAGCGACGGGGGAAGGTGGGGCTGAGGGCAAGCTCGAGCTCTTTTCTTCTGCCCTTTCATCTACATTTCGATCGCATCGGTCCCGGGGGAGGAAGGAGTACAACGGATGAGTCAGGAAGCATCCTGGGCGTTGGCAACCCCCTGGCTCTGCGAGGGAGGTCAAGGGTTCGAAACCGGAAGGGGAAACCGCCTGAGAGAACCCTCATCTCGACAAGAAACGTCCGCCCACTCTGGGACCGACGTTCCTTGTTCAGCGCGTGAAGCACGAGATGGACCGATGCATCGAGTCGCTCGAGCTTCCTAAATGCACTCCAGCGCCCGAGGCGGCGCGTTCCGCTTTCACAATTCCTCTATTGCATGCGAAATTCTGAAAGCGGCCACCGCACCATCGAAGCTTCCCGCTCCCCGATAACCGGAGAATTGCTGGTTCCCATTTTCTAGACAGTGAATCTGTCCGGGGGGGAGGCTTTCGAGGACTTCCTTACCGTGTCTTGCGTTCAGCGGATCCGCACCCTACCATTCCCCCATGTGGCGCCCTCTGCCTTTCCCTCGCAGGTTCCCATTTCTTTCAGAGTCAGCCCGTCCTGCATTCCGGTACCCAAAACCAGCCCCGCTGTCCCTTTCTCAAGTGTCTCAACGCATCCTCAGTCTATGTGCGCTTCGCAGAGAACGTCCTGGAGTCCACGGTAACGGCGCTCCAAAACGGCGCCGCAACAATGGACGCCAACGCCCGGAGGGCATGCAGCCTGGTTTTCTGCACGTTCAGAGGCTTCCTGCGAAAGTGCGTTCTCAATGCCGCGAGCCTTCCACGGGCATTGGGTGCAAGCATCTGCTGGTTCCGTAAGACCAACTAACTGTCTTTCGCCCCAGATGAAGGGGGTGGACCAGTGGGAATGTCACCCAGGGGTCGCATTTTCCGGCAGGCTTTCCTGCAGCAACGGAGGGCCTCTTCCACCCGCCAACCCTGACTGGAATATCCTGTCTGCGTGTGTCGCCCTCCGCCCCATGTGGGATCGACTCTCGTCGATTCTGAACATTCCGGTGGGCGACCCACAAGACATTTTCCGTCGCCTCCTGATGCGGGACGCCCTGCCAGCAGCCGCGTGTGTAGCAGTTCTCTGTTGCATATGCGGAATCCTGGACCAGTGGACTGCATCGAGGAGAGGACACAACAGCCGGAACCCCCATTCACTGGGCGGCCATCTCCATTGAGAAGACTTCCCGATGGCGCCGGTTAAGGAAAATTCTACCGGCACCTGTCCGCATCCAAAACCGGATGCAGAGGCCCCCTCGCGGCGTACCGTGATCCCTTCCCTTCCCTCCCCTCCCTTTTACACTTTGTCCCCCCTTGTGTTTTTGTTTGCGCCCCCTTTGCCAGTGTAGAGGACCTCACCGGCCTGCGGGTCGGTAAGGACAAGTGCACCAAGGCAGTCAAAACTTGCCAGAAGACTGAAAAAACTTGACAAAAGACCAGACTTTATTATAAAATCTTATTGTAAAAATTTTAATAATAAAAGCCCCGGCTTGTCCGGGTGAAAAACCCTATCCGAACCCCCCACTCTCCACCCTCCTCCGCAGCATCTGCGAGTACGGTACTGCTTCCTCCCGGGATCAGCTTCCCTGCGCGAGTGCGTGAAAAATATGCGGAGGAGGAGCCGCCTGCAGTACGCAACCGAAGAGAGCCCGTGGAGGAAATAAGGTGTCACTTCCCGTTGCCAGGACCTCTCGTCTCGCGAGGAGGATCTCGCCGTTCTCGGTGAGTGAGTGCTCACCTTATCTTGCAGCTCCGTGACGTCACCGCCTCGAAACGGCGTTGATTCGCTCCGCGATGCGAAGGCGGGAAAAATCATCTTTCCTTTGTGTTTTTGCGTCGACATGGTTGCTAATGGGGCTTTCTCTCTCTTGCCCCGTCTCCCCTTACCCCTTCTCTCTCTCTATTTATACATCTAGATAGATAGATGAATAGAGAAATATATATATGAAGTCCAACATTCTAAAAAAAAAAAGATGAAATGACCCTGTAAAGAAGGGTCCATCATTCAGCTGAAATAGAACACGACGATCTTGAAAGGTGCCCGCGGGTTTGATGCACTGACTGACTTCGTGACTGCGGCGGTCCGGGGATTCCCTGAAAACTGTCCCGCGACCCAGGAGGCAGGGAGGTCGCGTTCGCCTCGTCTCGCCGAGGGTCTGCGCGAGGATTTCCGGCCTGCGTGGGGCTGACTGACGCTCGTGCCGCCTGGCTTTGCCCTCTCCGGTTTTTTTTTTCGCCCCGGGACTTCCCCGCTTTCCCCAGGTTCTCCACTGAGGCTGCGGTAATGTCTTCCCTGTTCCCGTCGGGCGCAAGCGACCCGGCGGAAAAGCGTGCGTTCGGCTCCAACGCGGGGACCCCCCACGCAGCCCGCGATTTCCCGCCAGGCGGTCCTCTGGGAGCGCAGGAAGGGGCGCGGCTCTTGCCTTTGAGAACGGCGCGCGCTCACCTCCCACCGGGTGGTGCGGGTTCGCCTCAGGCGCTCGGTTGAGCGGGCAGTGCGTCGCCTCCCGATCTGCAAGGCGTGGTCCGGCCAGCGTTCCCCCCCAGTCTCCTGGAGATCCATCCCGTGGTGGTCAGGCGGACCCCGGGAAGGACTCTCGCGGAGGCAAGGCCCCTCCGCTCCGAGGGGGACGCCATCTGCCACTCCCTTCCAAAGACTCCTCGGGGGACTCGACTTGAGCGTGGAGGGACTTGAGGCGGTCCCGGCGGGAAGGTCGACCTTCCGTCCCGAGATCGCCCTCCTTCCCCGGGAAGGTGGACTGGAGAGAGCACTTCGCGTTGAGGGGAAGGCGGCCTTCCACTTCAAATCAAGGAAAGGGCCCATCCCTTCCCTTGTCCTGGGGCGGTACCAGGGGGCCGGGGTTCCCGTGGGAGCAGGCCGGTGTGCTCAGCGGTGCCCGTCTCTCCCTCCAGGAGCAGCACAGAGGCGGTTTCCCTGACGACCCCGCCAGAGCAGCGCGTCGCCCCTCCCAGCCGGAAGATGCCGCTGCGGAAGCGCCCCCTACTGAGGGCAGCCCTCGTCCTGTTCCTCCTGTTCCCGCCCAGCGGGGGGCAGGAGAGGCGAACCAGGTGGGTGGGGAGGAGGGTGGTCGCGGGCGCATGGCCGCGTCTTCCCGCGAGCGCGGGCCACTCCTGCCTGCGGGAAAATTCCCCGTTGTCCGGGTGATGTCCTGTGCCTCAAGGAGGACTTTCGCCCCAGGATCTCCCCCCTCCCTTCCTTCACTCCCTTCCTCCGCTTCGCGACGATTGCGTGCGTGGCGGTGGCCCGTCCGTTGCCGTGCGACCGGCCGGTTGCCCTGCCTCCGGGAACGCTGTTCCCCCTTTCTGCTCGGTATGGGGAGAGGTCGTCCCGCCTCCGCTTTCCGGAGCGCGCAGGAGGCTTTTGTGCCGCTCCACTGCCGAAGAAGAGACCTCAGAGGCGTTGCCGGGGAGACGAGGGGTGCCCATTGCATCTTCCTCGAGGCGTTCCGAGCTTCGTCGACGGGGACGTCTCGGGGTCCTCTCTTCGTGCCGGCTTCCCTGTCTTCCGGGCGAACCACGCACCTCCATCCTCGCGCTGCTCGCGCCATCTAGAGTGGAAGGCCTCGAGGCTTGCCGGCAGCGCAGGGCGGGTTTCTCTGCCTGCCCTTTCCGTGGGGCCCGCGGAACGTTCTCGGGGTGAGGACTCGCGCACATAGTGCCCTCTGCTGGACGGCGCAAGCGGAAAATCGCAGATGCGATCGCACAGTCTAGGGAGTCTTCTTCGGAGGTCCTCCGGGAGTCCTCCCGAGGTCTCACAGATCGACCAGCACTGCGAAAGTCTCCCCCTCTTCCTCATCCCACATCACAACTTTCCTCTTCCGGTTCCGCTTCAGCACCCCCGGTGCCCCCTTACCCGCCCGCGCCCATCCCTCCGAAACGTCCAATCAACTCCGGCGGCAACTGGCGCGGGAAGGCTCACGACGCCCCTGGCTGCTGGAAAGGTCCCAGGGGCGACGCAGGATCTGCATCCACCGGGCTGATGGCGCCCACCATCAGCTCTGTTCTTCTCTTCCCTCATCGCTTCCCCCTTCTACCCCTCAAATGCGCACCTGCCGCGGGTGCCCGACGTCCCGAGGCGTTCCGTTCTTTGTTCTTCCACTCGGTCGAGGTAATCAGCGGCAGCGGGCTGCTGGTTGACCTTCCTGCGCGCTCGAGGGCGCTTACGCGCGGAGGCCGTTCGGCCGCTCGGTCGGCTCCGCTCCCTGACGTCATCCCCGCCATCCAATGGTAACGTGGAGTTTTCGCGCAGCCGCAGCCTCCGCTCATGCGCCTCCAGCCGCTTCGGCAGCTCCCTTGCCCGCGGTGCACCTGTGGACCGTGCCCAACGGAGGACGGAAGACGGGGCGGTGCACTTGAGAGCGAGCGGCGGTGCTTCCCGTGCGAGCCTTTCTGAGCCATTGCCAGGGCAGGTGGGGCAGCAGGGTGGCGGTGGTGGCCCCGGTCCCGCAAGCAAGGAGGCGCCTCAAAGATGGGCGTCGTCGCGACCAGTTCCTCCGGGAGAACTACCTGTGAGACGAAAGACCAAAGCCCCTTCGCAAACACCAACTCATCCACCTGTGTTCACGTGTGTGCGTTCGCGTGTACAGAAACGCATGTGCATGTGCACGTGCGCGCACCTTTGCGCATGCATGTTTTTTGGATCAAGTAACGCTTTCGATGAGTGGCATCCCTGCAGCGGGTGCGGGCACCGTGCCACAAGAGCAGGGGCGAGTGTGTACCGAAATCCAAGTACCACCTCGCCCTCATGCAAGGGGTTCGAAGGAGCGCCGAGACGCGAAAAGGGTGGTGGTCGCCCGTCTGCTGAGAATGCCCTTGGCTGTTCATCGCTTGCGGATTTGCGCCTTTTTCAGTTCCTGTTTTTCTTCAACCCTACGTCGCGAGGGGCCGTGAAGGGCCCGCCGTCGGGGAGGATGTTCGTCCTTGGCCGGTCGCGCGAGTTCCCGTGATCGTCTCTGCCTGTTCGACCGGGGGCTGTGCGCTTGACCTCTCCCGCCCTTTGGCCTCGCCTGCACCCCTTCCCCTCGAGCTGGTGTTTCGCCCCGTCACGGGAACGTCCCTCAGGTACTTCGGATCGACCCGACCACCCTCCTCCGCGAACCCCAGCAACCATTGGCCGTCCTCTGGGGGCCGGAAGTGACCGCACTACGCGCCAGAAGAGGGTGAGGGCGAGAGGAGGACCCCTGCTTCGTGGCGACCTTCCCCGGGCAGCGACATCCGCGGCCATCCTGGACGCAAGCTCGCGTCGCCCGGGACGGAGCCTTGGGAAAGCACGTCTGCCATCCGCGCGCCGCCACCGGAAGTGCCGCCGCTGGCGACGCGAGGACAGGGGGACCGTTCGTCGGATGATCCCCTGCGAAGCCTCCGGGTCTCCCGAACTGGACTGTCGCCGTCGTTTCAGGAGACGGGGTGTCGCCCTCGAAGCCTGCGGAGTCGCGGGAGGGCCCTCGGTTTTTGCCGGTCCATCGGAGGAGCGGCAGAGACTCCAGGGCGGGGTCACAAGGATATCTCTGCTCGAGGAAGGGGGAGAACCGGCTCCAGAGTCTCGCGCCCTCTACCGGGGAGGAGAGCCACCTCCCTCGGCCGCCGCCCCTGCTCCCGGAACGGCAGCTGCCGCCCCCTCGGCTCCATCTGCATGGGGCGCCCTGTTTGCTCGGGAGCGCTGGCTCCTCGCGAGGAGGGACTCCCGTGGGAGTCGGCCACCTGGCCGCAGGCGGGGGTGTCTCCCTCGGAGCCCCGTTTTCCGCGTGTTTCCTCCCCCCTTCCCCTTATTACTCCTCGCAAGCTCCCTCCTCGCGTGGCCGGCCCGTCACGGAGGGCGCCCAGGGCCTCCTGCGCAGACGCACCGCTGCCCAGGAGGTCTCGCCAGTCCTTAGCCCTCATGAACTGCTCCTCCCCTCCCCCCACCGCCGCCCGCCTTTCCCCTTCTCCAGTCTCCCCTCTCGCGCGCAGGTGGCGTGCCGACCTCCAGGCGTCCTCTGGGGTCCTCCTGCGGGAGATTGCGGCGACGTCGACTTCTGATCGACCGACTGGTTTCTGGGGCAGGCGAGCGACCCCACCCCCAAATCGTGTTTTTGGTCGGGTCCCCGGTGGGCGGACAGGCCTCTTGGAGACGCTGGTGCCAGGAGCAGCTCACCGGCCCTCCGGCAGGGTGACTTTCTTTCCTGCAGGGGGAGACGACCCTTCTGAGCAAAAGGTTAATCCCGGCTTCCTTTCGGCACCGTCTGGAGGCCCAAGGGAAGCTGATCGCTTCTTGCGCTCGCCGGTCCACTTGACCCACGTCGAGGTGGTCGCGTTTGTGGTCACGCGCTCTCCCACCTCGGGCGTCCAGGTCCTCCTCCGCGTTGGCTGCCGTGAGGCACCGGACGTTGCGGGTTCGAATCCCTCCCCGGGTGAAAAGCCGACGCCAAGAAATGGGGCGCGTCGTGGGTTTATGAGTCTTCCTCCCCAAGATGACGCCGGTTGATCCCGGTTAAATTCGGATGCGGCGACACTGGCGGGAAGGTGGATGCCCCCGTTGACCGCCCGGGATTGATAGCTGATCTTCCGGGGTCCTTCCAGGACATCAGAGAGTCCTTCGTGGTTCCTCTCCGGTTGTGAAAATGGGGATGCCCCTTCTTGGGGGGAGCGACCCTCCATCGCGTACCACGGAGCTGGCTTTTCCCTCTCCAGAGCGTGGAAAAGGAGCGGCTCCCTTCGGAAGCGATACTTCAGAGAAATGGGGAAGCGTCCCTTCGCGGTTCCCTCAGAGGAGGGGGAAACGAGGAGCGGATCCTTTCCAGGGGGTCCCCCCGGAGAGAACCAGGAAGGTATTCTTCCCTTCGGGGCTCCCTTCCCAAGAGTAAAGGGAACAAGCTCCTGCCCCAGGAGCCCTTCGCGGATTCATAAGGCGGTCCCCTACCGGGGCACCCCCCACCTTGAAGAGTTGACGTGTTGAAGGTCTCCCTCGGAGCTGCGCGCGTGGCGGAGCGCCACGCTAGGATCCACCACGCGGCGCCCTTCTGTACTTTTTCTGTATATGTACTCTCAAGGCGGGGGCTCTGTACACAATGCGGCACCTGGAGACACCTTTCTCCCGTTTTGGCTTCGTTTCTGGACATCGTAGGCGTCGCTGCCTTCCCCGCGGTTCCACTCTGCATTTGGGTGCCGAGCCCTTTCCCGTCGCGGGCGAGGGCGAGGTCATCAGCGCTCTCGCTTTCTGGTCGTCACGGACAGAAGCTCTTGCTCCTCCCTGGTTCATTCAGGTCAGCTTCCGCTCCAGCGAAGAGTGAAGTGACCTGAGCGTGAGCGTTCGGATCGCTTCGCTCTTCATCACCCAAATCAGACCCAGCAAGCTCCGAAAAAAAAGTCCTTACGTTTCCATATGGTCCGGGAATTCCTTTGCCACTGGGTGAGGGGGGGGTCTTCCTCATCCCTTCTTCGACAGTCCGGCTGCACCTCCGCCGACCCAAAGGAACCTCTGAGGCCACCTCTTTCCCGGCCCGAGGCGGACGCTCGCAAGCACCTGCCGATGCCAGGGGGCAGAGAGAGCGTCGGAAGCGTCACCTTGCCAGGAAGCCTCCTGGTCACGTGCTGCTCCTCCAGCAGAGGGGCGAGAGAACCCCGCGCTGACATCGGTGACCAGCTGGGGAAGGGGGGCTCTGGAGTCCGGTTTTTCGGCCTCTTTAGTGGGGTAGGGGAAGTCCGTCCCCAATCGGCCCCTTGAAGCCGACAGGCATCAGCAGTGCCCCAAGTCCTTCATAATCCCACGTTACGGATCCACCACCCTCATTCTGTTCCCTTTCTCGAGAGACGAGACCCCCCTCCCTGACTAACCGATTGATCCGTGGGAGCCACCTGGTCCCTTTGAAGAAGTCTTGCGGGCATTCTCGACGACGGGTCATTCGGGCATCTGCCGTGGCTCCTGATCGGTTTCCCTCCAGCCGCCACCCCAGGTACCTGCTGCGGCGCCAGTGCAGCTTTCGGGGTTCCAGCTTCCCGATATCGGTCTTTCCCCTTTCGGGGAGATAACCTGCCATGAGACCGCATCCTTTCTCATCCACTTTTCTTTGGCTCGGGAGATGGGCGTTCTTGTCCGTTGGCCGTCTGACTTCCGGCTGTTTCCCTTTCCGCCACTCGGCTTCTCCGCCAGCCCTTTTCGGTTGGCCTTTTCCCCTGGATCCCTCCTTGGGCAGATTCCTTCTTTCCTCCCGTCCTCGGACACGTCCCTCTCTGGAAGGGAGCATCATTCTAAAGAGGAGCTGCTGCTGTCTCGCTGAGCGAGGTTGCTTCCTGGAGCTTTCCCCCTCCACTGGGTCCACCGCCTTGTTCTGCTCCAATGCCTTTGGTTTCCGTTTCCACTTTCCCGGCGCCAGAAGCCGTGGTGGCGCTTTCGAGCGGCTGAGTTTCCCCTTCTCTTCCTCTTCACTTTTGGGGACTCCCACCCGCCTCTCCCTGTTTCGTTCTTTTCGTTTGGGAGGGAAGACCTGATCAGAATCGGAAACCCCGATTTCTTCCCCGCCATCGAGCTGCACGCCCCCTCCCCTCCCACAACTCCGTTCTCCCTCCCTCCCCCGAGGCCTTCAGCAGCGTCGACTTCCCGGCGGACTCGTCGAGGGGCGGGAGAAATCCACCCCAGTCCTGCGCGGCCGAGTCAGCTCGGAGGCCGGCGGAGACGTCCGTCCGGCGCACTGCAGGCTCTTTAGGATTCACGAGGTCCCAGCAAGCCGGCGCCTCAGGGGAAGAACTGCCCGCATTCCTCCTTCTGTCCTCCCGGCTGGCTGGTTGCAGCCAACCTGCATCCGACCAGGGCGACTCTCAACCTGGGGTCCGATGTGCTGCGGAGGCGCCTCCTTGGAGATCCCTTTTGGGGTGGTTGGCGCTCGTTGAGCTCGGCGCTCCATCCATCCTCCGTGACGACCCGCCACATTCCTGGAGCAACTCCGAATCTCTGGCTAGGAAGAGCCTGGATTCTGGGGGCTCCCCTCGAACGCCTTGGCGTGACCTCTCGAACGCGCAGGAAGTCGCTGCGTTCCACGGGATTCGCGAGCGATAAAACTCGAGCGAAAAGCGCAAGGTCGCTGCGCGACAGTCTGGCGGAAAGAAGCGCCGGTGGGTGCGTTTAGCCAATGGGAGAGAGCTGGTGATGCCTTCCCATGCCGCGGAGGCGCGCGGAGATGTTCAGATGGATAGGCTTCCGCTCCTCATTTTTCAAAGGATAATTTGATCCTCCTCTTGTCTTCTCAGCTAAGTATATGCACTGTGTGTGTGTGTGTTTTTGTTTTTTGGAGGGGGTGGCGGTCCGGAGTGGGTGGGCCACTGAAAAATAAAGTGGCAAAAGATGCGTGCGCACTTCCCTCTGTTAGATGACGAAAAATAGAAGTTCTGCTGGATGCGGACGGCTTGCGCTCCTAATCCCTGCAGCCGGTCACAGAGCTGGATGAAGTTCCCCAAATCTAATCCTCTGGTATGTGAACGCTTCGCGACACGATTGCCAAATGATGGTAGGTAACCGGGTTGCTATGGGCAGACGGTTACAATATCCTCTTTCTCGAAAGAGAGAGCGAGAGAGCGAAAATGGCCCTTTATCAGATTTTATTGCCTCTTTGTGGCATCTCGCTTCATTTTACGATTTATACCACTCATATTTTATTTATTTTTGCATTTATTCTCCTCCATGGTAACATCTGACCATATTTAGAAACGAGCAGGATCAGCGCCAGGTCGCGATCCGAGCGATTTCCTCTTATCCTGGGAGACAGCAGTTTCTTCTCTTTTTTTTTAGCGGCTGGTTTCACGTGAGCGACGTCGTGGTGATGGATCGGAACTGCTTCTAAGATCCGTGTCGCGTAGTAACGCCCCTGTGTTTCTTTTCTGCCTCTAACACCACCTCCCTTCCGTTGCCAATCACCTGGAAATCTCCTTTCGGCTCGCTTTCGGAACCGACGCGACGGATTCACCGATCACAGCAGCACTCTTGAACGCATCAAGACTCGCTGAAGATGCGTGTCTGGATCAGGTACATCGCAAAGCCACTGTCACCAGAGGTCGATTTTTCTCGAGTCGGGGCGGGTCCTGCAGGGAAGTTTCTGGCTCCGAATCCGTCTCGGCACTGTTTTGATTGTGGGTGGACACGTGTTTGATGGAATCCATCTGGTCCATCATCGAGTGCGGCAAACACTGGCAGATGAATGGCATCTGACACGCCCGCTTTACGGGAAATTTTCGGAAGGGTTGATTCCTCGGCGTGCCGGCGGAACATCTGCGGATGCTGTTCCCTATGGACAGCTTCCTGTGGACCGGTCACAAAGTGCCAAGGGTGGCGCTGACCACGTCAATTAGGGCTTTTAGATTCAGAGCTTTTTAATAGCTGAGTGAACAGGAAAGCCAGCGAGAAGCTGTCACGGAACGTCCGTCTCGTGTTATTTGTGGGTTCACGTCTTCGGGACGTCTTTCGAACCGGCCTCCCCACTATCTGCACGTGCCCGGAAGTTTTCCGATTTATTGCCACTCACAGCCTCAAAGACTTCCTCGTGATGAACGCCGCTGGGTTTGTCCTCCAGCTGCACCCTCACTCCTCGTGATAGTTAAGGGAACCTTCGCCTTGACTGTTCCCCACTTTTGCTAGGCCCCTCCTCTCTGCTGCGCTTCCGGTTGGTGCACTTTTCAAGAAAGGGAGCTTATCCGCTCGAAGTGGATGCATCGATCCGTTCGAACTCTTCTCGAAAACATCTGGGGGAGAGGAAAAGCACGCACGCACACACACATACACACACAAATGGAAGCCAACTGCCACCTTCGGCACGGACCATCAGGTTGTACTTGAAGGAACGTCGTTTCTTAAACTCGAACTTCCCCACGGATGCTGCGAAGACCTCCGATCTCAGTGCCTCGCCTTTGCGAGTGTTTTCTTTCAGTAGAGACTGCACCTGCTGGATGGATCCAGGTCTCTTAATCTACGTGAGAATGCCCTGATGTTTGTACAGTTGCTGCGAGAGGCACTCTTCTCTTCACGTGATGAAAGTTTCCTCATTGTTTTCGTAAAAACATCTTCGCTTTTGCATTTCCACTGGCTTCTTCGTCGGCAGGAAATTTTCATCCTCTCCTTAGGGCACCGGTGCTCTGTCTTCTGGAGGGCACTGACCGAAAAGCAGCTCGACCTTCCACCTCGATGTGAACTTTTCATTTCTTTCGGATACTTCCACCGCACACTAAGAATGAAGATTGCATCTCCTAAAGAAGGGGGGATTGGAGGAGGCGAAAATTTTCTCTATTTTGGCCCTCGTCGGCGGCCGCGTGGCTACTGCGGTCTTGGCGCGTTGCACCAAGCGTTGCGGGTTCGAATCCCAACCGGGATCTGGGTACGCCAAAGTGGGTTTCGGTCCCCCCCCCCCATGCAGTTGATACTGGTTGGCTGAAGGTTTTGGGTGCGGCGGTACTGGTGGATGCTCGAAACCGGATGTCCCTTTGACCGGCAGGGATTGGAAGTCGACCGTCCGAGTTCCTTCCAGAACATCAGGGACCCCTTGGTTCCCCTTCGGTTGTGAAGATGAATCTTCCACCCGGGGGGACCCTCCTTTGCATACCATGGAGCTGGTTAATACCTCCCAGAGGGGGGTCGCCTCCAGATTGTGAAGTAGCGCTCTGCTCCCTTCGGGAGCAACCTTTCGGAGAAATCGGGAAGCATCCCTCTGGGGTTCTCTTCAGAGGAGGAAACGAGGAGCGGATCCTTTCCGAGGGGTCTCTCCAGAGAAGAAACGGGGAGGTCTCCATCCGGGGGTCCCTCCGAAGAGAGCAAGGAAGATGTTCTTCCCTTCGTGGTTCCCTTCGGAGGCAAACAGGCTGCAGGGTTCCCTACCAAGCGTGAGAGGAACGGATTCCTTCCCCCAAACCCCTTCCCGGATTCATGAGATGGTCCCTACGAATCCGAGAAGAGCACACGCGTCCACGGGTGGCGCGATCCGTGTTTTAAAGAGCTCTCGCGTACTAACTTTCGATGTGTGCAGGCCAACCTTAGAGAGCGAATCTTTGCAGGTTTCGCAAGTCTTCAAGGTTGCCCTCGATTCCGGATGGGATGGGCCTGGCATACCTTTCCTGCTCCAGAGACTCCTGACCGGCAGGGTCGGCAAGTCTCAGTTCTGCACTTTTCCAGATCAATAAAGTTCCGCACTGCTGCTCCTCCACACCTTGACGCAGGAGTCCGAATCCTTGGTCTCGAGACCAGGGATTCTTCAGATACGAGCACAGCTTGAAGAACTTAGGAAGGAAGATCATCACACACACACACACACACACACACACTTGTCCAGATGACCTCAGAAAGACTACTAATGGAAACTCTTTGTTTCTATTCCAGTCTGTCTAAAATAAATAGGCTGCATTTTATATAGAACTTGTCGGCGGTGGATCTGTCTTTAAGTGGATGCCTGGGGGGCCGTAGGCTACCGGCTTGCAGCGTGCGTGTGTGATCTGAAATCCATCTATCCCCCTCACCCCCCCACCCTCTCTCGGAGTAGCACGCAGGTGAAGAACACAGTTCATAGGTCATCAAAGATGGAGGGTGAGGAGCACCGTCATGGCCTTCGCGACTGATCATTGGTTTCCAGCTCACCTCTGCTAGAGAACTGCTGTTTTCGATCGAAGACCGACGACCTTTCCTCTTTCCTTTCGGAAAGGAAGAGAACGCTCTCTGCCTTTTATTTTTTGGTTGGCTGAGTACCTCAAGAGCCGTCGCGCGCCTGGCGGCTCACGCAACTCTTCACCACTGTTCCACGGCACCCGAGGGTGCGTGCAGCTCTTTAAGATTCCTGGAAGGACCGGAGGTCGACTCCCATTCCCGGCCACTCGTCGGGGGCATCCGGTTTGAACCGCATCTGAATGAATGGAGGCCAACCAGCGTCATGTCGCGGGTGGAACTCGAACCCGCGACTCACCCCCATCTCTCAGCGTCGATCTTTCCCCGGGTGGGATTCGAACCCGCGGTGCTTGGTGGTGTCCAACGCTCGGAGACCTCAGCAGCCTCGCGGCCTCCGATGCGGACTCTTGGTTCTCCTTCTCCCTGGACTCTTGGTCGCACGGATGGAGGCGCTCCGAGGGAGAGTCCCCGTGCTGTTTTTCATCCCCCTCGATGGGCATAGACGCCGGCGAGCAGCGGTCCGGCAGCTAGCTTGCTTGGGTTCACGCGCGACCGGAGCCACCGCTGCTGCTCGCTTCTTCCCCGTTCGCATCGCATCTGCTTCCTTCCGGGGATGCTTAGCTAAATGGGCCAAACCCTTTTCCGTGCCAGGCGAGGGCCCTGTGGGGTCATCTGCGCGCACCCGTCAGAGTTCAAGCAGTTGGGCACGACGTGCTCTGGGCACGTACTGGAGCGAGTGCTCCCTTACACGGAGCAAACGTGCAGAGACGCGTGCATCTGCACGGGTTGGTTGCCACCTTCGACGTAGTTACAGCGTTCAGCTGCCTGATGACCCATCTCATTCGCCTAGTGCGTGACTGAGGTTTATTTGCTTCGTGATTTCCTTGTGCCTCAGAGTGAATTCAGAGTGCGCGTCAAGCAGGAGCTGGCGATCTCCTGAGGAACTGAGATGCTGAGCAGCGCGCGTGCAGACGTGAAGGTGGAAGAAAAAGTGGGGGACCGGAAGAGCAACGCCCGGAGATTCGGTGCACTTCACCATCACCTTCAATTCACAGTGAAAGCTGAGCTAGCGGGTGATCACCATCACCAAGTCAGACTTCTCCTCGGAGGGATTGACCAGTCAATCCTCTTTTACTTCTGATCCGTTTGCCATTGGGCTTCAACTTCATCCTCCCCAAAATGTATCGATTGTCTTTTGCCAGAAAAAAAAAATCATGTTGTAATTCAGAAGACCAATGAGGGATCGCAAGAGGCTCGGAGATCTGCAGCATTTTTACAACCGGGCGGGAGCCCCGAAGAACACCTTCCTGGTTCTCTCCGGGGGGACTCCCTGGAAAGGATCCGCTCCTCGTTTCCTCCTCTGAAGGAAACCCCGAAAAGACGCTCCCCAGTTTCTCCGAAGGGACGCTCCCAAAGGAAGCAGCGCGATTCTTGCACTCCGGAGAGACATCAACCATCTCCTTGGTACGAGATGGAGGTCCTCCTCAAGAGGGAGGGGAAGATGAGCGGCGTACGGCTCCATTTTCACAACTGGAGGGTAACCTCGGAGGACTCCTTGATGCCTGTGGAGGATCCCAGATGGTCAACTTCCAGTCCCGGCCACTCAACGGGGCATCCGACCTCGACCAGTGCCGCACCCGAAGCCAACCGAGGACAACCAGAGTCACCCTGCGGGGAAGGGAGGGGATGAATCGAAACCCACGACGCACCGCCCCCGTACTCGGAGTTGCTTCCCGGACGGCATTTGAACAAGCGACGCCCAGTGACGCACGCCGAGGCCGCGGCCACACGCCCGCCAACGTGCGGGTGACTTGCAATGGCCACTGTTTTTCACAATGGGCGACTTGAAACTGGCCCCAAAGCGTGCAAGAAAGTAGTTCCTTCTTTCTCCTCTCATCCCTCATGCGCTGCTCACTCGGTTTATCGTCGCGAGGTCCGGCTCGAAGTGCCCCGTTTAGGCGTTATTCGTCCTGTATATGTCCACCGTCCACTCTTCTGGCCACATTGTCCATTGCGCCGTTTTCTTCTCCGAAAATCTCGGCCACTCTCTGAGCTCTCATCGCGCGTAGGATGAGGCAGGAAAACGGGATGGAGGAAACCCGAACTGCGGTGCAGGTCGAAGAGCTGTCCACCCGTGTGGGCGCCGAGGCGTTTATTTAATGTAAAAACAAGCATTTACAAAGATTGTGGTTGGGCTGCTGGTCCAACCACGTGCATTCCAACGGGAGCCTGCCCCTCACCGGTTCGCCGACCGGTGAGGTCCTCCACGGCAGCGGAGGGGAGGGGTAGACAAAAAGCAAAGGAAACAAAAATAAAAAATAAAGAAACTTTGGGGTGAGAAGGGATCACATTCTGCTGAGGGCGGTCCTCCGCATCCTTTCGAGGATGCTGGCAAGCTCTTGCTGTCTACGGTACTTCAGTTGAGGTCATCTCGTTGCCATCCTCACGAAGCGGACGGCAAAGTGGATGGCATCGGTATGGCTCGGTCCTCTTGCATCGCTCCAGGCTGCCACAATACCACGTAGGCAGCAAAGAGCTGCTAGGGCGAGGCTGCGGGCCGAAGGGCGTCCTCCAACGAGGAGGGGTCGTAAAGCGTCCCTGGAGTTGCCGCCGGGGGTCGCAGATCGAAGAGTGGGTAACTAAAAATATTGCTGTTTGGTTTGGTTGTTTGGCTGTAGAAGAGCATTTTAGAGGAGGTCGCCGAGGAGAAAAAAAAAGAAAAGACAAAAAGCTCTTTATGGATGGATATGAGCATTCTAGTTGGAACCTACTTTGTAGGGACATGGGCAAGAGGGTCTCCGATCAACGGCTTGCCGAGCTGGAGGCTTTGTTCCGTCTCATGAAGATCAGGCACTGCCGGTTCGCGTACGGATTCGTCGATCCTGTCCGCCTGTAAGTACAGATGACTGCCGGGCTGCAAATTCGCACGGCGCCGTAGAGGGAAAAGGATCCTGCCGGATTTCCGCTTGCCACCGGTTCAGGATCGACTGGGAACAGAGGTCGGTCGTGCCGTGAATTAGCGACAGCGGTTTCCTGTGAAAAAAGTGGCACTTTGTTTCTTGTGGAATAAACCCTCTTGCGAAACTACGGAGCTTCTTCTGTTTTCCTGTTCTTTCTCTAGCCCTCTCGCCACGATGCAACTGGCCGTCGGGACGCCGCCGCTGCACAGGATGCCGTGCCCGAGGCGTCCTCTGTCCTCGTGGACCGTGCCTGTCCTTTAGCGTCCGGAATCTCACGCTGGTCTGCTTACTCACTGTGTTTGATAAACGGAATCATGACAATAGACACTTTTCCAGAGAATCAGTAATGTAATTAATCATTTAATAAATGAATGATAATCTGAATCACTGTGTTTGGTTTTCTTTGGCTGAAAGCCTGCGTGATATGGCCGTGCGATATTCCGAGGACTGACCGACAAATGAGCGTGATTCGTATCCAGGATACGTGACCAGGTACAACCATTGCTGTTGGCTCTCTTGTTCTTACTACGGCTACACGTTCGGCTGCTATAGCTGCCCTCCGTGCCGACGATCACTTCTCGGGACGCCCTCTACGGCAGGTGTTGGGAGCGAAGAGGATAGAAATTTCCTTAGGATTTGGAGCCAACAGGAATTTCAAGCGGTCGTGAAGCTCAACTCTGCTGACCGCTTGTTGTGTTTCCTCAAGGATGGCGGAATCATTCGAGTGCTTATAGACAGATATCCAAATGAAACGAAAAAAAAAACAAAAAGGACCCACTAGGCCTTGATGGTTGAACAAAAGGAACAGCCACGATTAAATTCAATGACCACAGTAATATCTTGGATAGGGTGCTTTCTTCGGTAACACTGGTTAGTTAAAAAAAAAAAAAAAAAAAAAAAAAAAAAAAAAAAAAAAAAACATGTTTCTCTAATAGTGCTTTCAGCAGTGTCCGTTCGTACGTTTTTCAGTCTTCCCATGGAACAGTACCGGAAAAACAAACGGTGCAAAAGAACAAATGTTTTATTGATGAAATTGCATTTTGAAACTTTCACTGGAGTCCGCGAACACCAAAACGTGCACATCCCACGTTGTGTTTTCATTCTATTTGCATGATCGACTCACTCTACGAAAAGAAACCCTTTTCATCCCTTTAAAAGCACTGTGGCAAACGCCTCCTCGATGTCTTCCACGTATCCTGAAGACGGCCTCGAAGACTGTAAAATAAACAAACATGTGCTCCTTATCGAGAGCTTCGGCAAACACTTTGTGGGAAGCAACATGTGGAGTCCACTTTGGTAAAGTATCGCAGGCCCCATTACCCTTCCTTCCTCCCCGCCATGGCGAGGTTTCTGCCACGCTCCTGCACCACGCAAAGTTGCCTTCGAGACGCAGCGCATCTCTGAATTTCTCAGATTTCTGAAGTTCTCGAATGCAGCGACGCACTGCACCAACCTAATAGTTGTGAGAAGTATGCGACATTCGGAAACATCCCTTCCATAGTGAACTGGAAGCATACCATGGGCAGATATGGAACCTATTCGGAGTTGGCAAGCCTGAGTACACATTTTGCAGGTAAATGCATGAAGGCGATAGAGAATGGCAAGTTCTGATGCTGTGGCCCGCGACAGAGTAGCAAAACTCACATTCCTCTGCAGCGGCAAGGCTTCTTCCTGCGTTGAGGATTTCATGATTCGAGAAGTGCTCCTGTGCATCTGGACGCGAAGGATCCCACCATCTGTCCATTCACACAGTCGTCATAGTAGGTTTCGTCTTGATCCATCCGCCTGTCGATCCATTTCCATTTTCCAAGCATCGCGGGGTCATTGATTTTTGCTAATTTGATCCACCTTGCAGTGGTCAGTGATCCTTCTTGCGGGAGAGCAACTCGAATCATTTCAAAAGCTCAGGACGCGTTTTGCTACTTTTACCCAAATTCGTTCCAGCCTCTCGTTGCAAACGTCAGATGGACCAACGCTTGTGGTAGAAACGGACCTCCGAAATCACAAGATCAGTCGAAGAAAAGAGAGAGAGGTGAACAAGACGGTGGGAATTCCCCTTTTCTTCGTCTGTTTGCACCGATTTTCTAATGCGAATGAGATTAGCAAGTTTTCCTATGATCCGTCTTAATCGCAAGAGGGTCTCTTCGGTACACAGGGCCTACTTCTTTCCCATTAAAATGGCATGCTTACCATGATGCTGGCAGGAAATCTGGAAGAGTTTCACATGAGTGCGATGCCCATGTTAAAGAACGGAGATCCGCGCTCCGTGCATTCTGACCTCTGACGAAGATGAGCGTCTCCGTTGGGAAAATCGTTGTTATGGAAAATCGGGTCGCCTTCTTGCAGCAGCCAAGTCTCTGGACGGCATGCTCGTGGGTGCTTCAGCATCGCTGAAGTTCCCCTTCCAAACGAGGAAAACAGTTTTCACCTTCTCCAGGTCAGATTACTATGACCTTTCGAGGAAAGAAACGTTCTTCACAGCCAAAGTTCTGCAGCTGCGTTGGGCTTTCTCGAAGGCGGCGATTAGGATGAACAGCCCCGGGATTCGTTCAAATGGAGGCCTCTTGTACGTTTGGGACCATCCTTCGGGGACTTACCCGTGGCGCAGAACTGGATTGTATCCGTGAGTTTCCACAAAATCACAAGAAGAAAACAAAGCTGGAGTTTTCCTTTGGCAGTCTGATTCTTGGAACACTGACTCTTGGAAAATTGTGAAAGTTTCTGCAAATTCTTAGGAGGTGGTGCTTCCGGGATGCTTTGAAAAAGAGAATGCTATCGTGAAGTGTGATCCGCAAGGATTTTGGAGAAACGGGTACTATTTCATTAACATCTAATTCTCGACATCTGCTTGCAAAAAACGGAAAGACTTGTAAGGCATTCAACACCCCCATCCATATGCCAAATTCAGTGATTGCCCGCGTCGGAGGCTTTGTGGTTAAGGCTTCCGCGCGTGGCTCATGCGTCGCGGGATGGAATACCCCGGCAGAAACTGACGCCACTGCGTCGTTTGGGTTCCGAGTTTCTCCTGCAAGATGGCGCTGGTTGGCCTAATCATTCGGGAGTGGCACCGGCGGTGGATTAAGCCGGAGGGCCCCGATGAAGGCCGGAACAATGGGAAATTGACCTCCGGGTCCTTCCAGGAATGAAGGAGTGGGGAGTTCCCCCTCCGGTCGTGCAACGGAGAGCGGACCACCCACACCGGGGGGATCCCTCCGGTTTCAAGATAGAGCAGGAGCCCTCACATGAACCTCTCCAGTTGTTCAAAGGAGCGGACTCCCCCTGTTGCGGTGGGGGGACCCTCCGAGTCGTCGCTTCTCCAGAAGAGTGCAAGGAAGCAAGCGAGAGCGATTCCCTGCGGGAAGCCGCAGCGCCCCTTCTGAGTTTCGGAAGCGTCCCTTCGGGGTTCTCTTCAGAGGAGTGAACAGGAGCGGTTCCCTTGCGGGTTCCCTTCGGAGAAGATGAAATGGGGAAGACCACCCTATCAGGTGGGTGCCCCTCCGGAGTGAATGAGGAAGGCGATTCCCTTCGGGGTTCCCCTTCGCAGACAACCAGGGTGGGAGGTGCGATCCCCTCCCCAAGAGTGAGAGGAACGGACTCCGGGTCTTCCTGGATTCATAGGGCGGACCCCCTTCCGGAGTGCCTCCCCCTATCTTGAAGAATTACAACGCACCCTCCGCGGGTGGCGTGGTGTTAAAGAGCCAAGTGCGCGCCGCGAGGCATGCGACCGGCTCTTGGGGTACTTAGCTAACCAAAAAAAATAAAAACCCGAAAAAAACAAAAAATCTGGAAGGGAAAAAACAAACAGCGAAGACAGAGAAGAACCCAAAAGGATTTCCATCATCCCTAGGCCAATAGTAACGATATCCTCGTGGGGTCACTACTGGCCTTTTGAAAAAAAAAAAAAAAAAAAATTTCAGTGATTGGAAGGTAAACCAGCGGCCGCTTCAATGGAAGTGATGAGTGACCGTATCATGAACTCATAAGAAAGAACCTTGGTTTTAGAGCTGCTTACTAAGTCGTCTCAAGACTTATGTGCACATGGAATCACCATCTTACTTTTAAATCATCCAATAGTTGATTGATGATTCGCGCTGATTTTTAGAATGGAGGCAGAAGCATAAAACTGGAAATGAGACCACAGGCTGTGGTCCTGTGAACTTTTAGACCATCGGTTCTTGCAGCCCGAAAATTGTAATCGGTCTGTCGAATAAATCACCGATCGTAAAAGTGTTGTCAACTCCGTGATCGCCCACGCTCTTTTCCGAATACTCCATTTCAGCCACACGGAGAAACTGCGCAAGCAGCGGTCTGCAGTTCATCTTTGTGCTCACTCAACTGCCCATAGTTGTTTGATGAGGAGAGGAACGCCAACCGCTGGAATCACATGTGACACACATTCGGGAAGTTTCCCGCGAGCACTTGCAGGCTTTCTCTCAAAGTATCTGTCAGTGGGAAGGTAAATTTCCAGGCAGCTCTGCTGCCTTGGCTCCGATGGCTCCTTGTAGTCTTCCGGCATGTTCCTCCCTCATTGGAATGGGCGTTCATCGAAAGCTTCACGAAACATCCATAAAACAGAACCGTACAACTCTTAAAGTCTCGCTGGGATTCTTTTTTCCGGAGACTTAGATAACCTCTGTCAGGTCAAGCGAAGGCACGAAAATCGCGGAATGATGTATTCAAGATATACACATGCACACATATGTACAATGAAAGCACTTTTAGGATTTCGAATAGAACTTTCGTCGGAGGAGAACAGAATTTCTCACTTCGATCAAGTTGTAAAAAACAGCGTTTTTGTCCCTATGAGTCGATAAGCAGTCCTGATGTAGAGTGCCCATGTGCCAGAGGGCACGAACATAGGGAAAACGTAACCGAAGAATCGGAGAGGCGAGCTCGGTACTGTACTTGACTTTGGTACGCCTGGTGATTGGTGTGTGGAGGGAGGCTGCTTCATTGAGTCTGATGTTTCAGAGCAGAGTCCGTTCCTTCTGCTTTGTTTTCAAATTTCGTCTGTCTGTTGCAGCCATCGGGTGATGTAATTTTCTTGGTACGTTGATGTAATGCCCTGCCCATGTGTGCCGAGGTTTCAGCTCCGGGTTAACATTTATCGACAGCTAAGGACATGCCGTGGGAAGTAGAAAATAGGTTTGTGGGGTAGGAAGTTGATGTTTTCGTAAAAAAAAAAAAAAAAAAAAAAAAAAAAAAGGGTACTTTCGATGTTTTGTAATATTCAGGTCGCAAGTTCTTGTGCAGATTCATAGTTTTCGTAAGGTCTTCAGCCCTTTAGCATCATTTTTACCGTTGCATCACTTACGGGTGTGCTGTGTGGGTAGGCACGGACACCAACGACACCATCGATTGCAAGTAAAGGGAAGGATGAAGGTGTTTGCCAAAATAACTATCCAGATCGTTAACTATCCAGTGTTCGGGAATTAAAAGTTGATAATTTTGCTTGCCAAACACAAGTTTTCAGCGTTCGGTTTCATGGAGAGCTCTGTGCAGCTGAAAAACCGATTGGAACCATGGTTACGCTGGGAGCGAACAGAATTCATGGGGGAAGCCTATGCAGAAATAAATAAGTATTTATGATCTGGAAATGAGAGGAGTTTGGTGGTTGTTTCTGCTACAGAGTGAGTTCTGTGTAAAGAGTTTCATATCTGGGGTGTAAAACAAGTCCATTGCAGTATGGATTATACTTTTCTTTGTCCTTGATATTCGGGCAGAACATTCCTTTGGTTTTTTGAATCAACCCCCAGGGACCTCGGGGTTGATTCAAAGATGCCTATCCTTCCTGTTCGCCTTGATTTCCGCGTTGCACTCCAGAAGAAGTTTAGCTATCTCGGTTCTGGTGAAAGCTGCAGCCTTCAGAAGAGGGGTGCGTCTCTCCGTTGTCATCTCTCGCGTTCACCTTTGCTTTGTAGTCCAGAAGGAGCCTCAGAATTTCGTGGCTTGATTTCCTGGAAGCATTGTGAAGCGCGGTCGCACCATCCTTCCTCCTGGCGTTGACATCAGCGTTGTGATCCAGGAGCGCCTTCACTATGGGCAACCTTTGATTCATGCAGGCTACGTGGAGGGACGTTCTTCCGGCCTTGTCCTTTGCGTTCACATCGGCATTGCGCTGCAGCAACAGCTCCACGATTTCAACGTCTGATCCTGCGGATGCGATATGGAGTGCAGTTGTTTCTTTGTGCTTGTGCCTAATACTGATGTCAGCATGGGAATCCAAAAGGAGCTTAACGATTCCAAGGTTACTGTATTTGGCAGCGAAGTGAAGCAGTCTCGTTCCTTCCATGTCCTGTGCATGTTCTTCAAGATGGGGGGCACCCCGGAAGTGGGGGTCCGCTCTATGAATCCAGAAAGGCTCGAGAGTCCATTCCTCTAGCTCTTGGGGAGAGGATTGCACCTCCCACCCTGAGGGACACCCACCTGATAGGGTGGTCCTCTCCATTTCATCTTCTCGGAAGGGGACCCGGAAAGGATCCGCTAGCAGGAATTTCTTCTCCGGAGGGAACCCGCAAGGGAACCGTTCCTGTTCACTCCTCTGAAGAGAACCCCGAAGGGACGCTTCCGAAACTCAGAAGGGGCGCTGCAGTTTCCCGCAGGGGAATCGCTCTCGCTTGCTTCCTTGCACTCTGTGAGGAGGCGACGGCTCGGAGGGACCCCCAACAGGGGGGTCCGCTCCTTTGAACAACTGGAGAGGTCCCTGTGAGGGCTCCTGCTCTATCTTGAAACCGGAGGGATCCCCCCGGTGTGGGTGGTCCGCTCTCCGTTGCACGACCGGAGGGGGAACTCCCCACTCCTTTATTCCTGGAAGGACCCGAAGATCAATTTCCCATTGTTCCGGCCTTCATCGGGGCCCTCCGGCTTAATCCACCGTCGGTGCCACTCCCGAATGATTAGGCCAATCAGCGCCATCTTACAGGAGAAACTCGGAACCCAAACGACGCAGTGGCGTCAGTTTCTGCCGGAGTGTTCGATCCCGCGACGCATGGTGCCACACACGGAGACCACCGTAACCACACAGCCTCCGACGCGGGCCTTCCTTGCAGAAATTCGGTATGTTCTTAGGTTTAATGTACAGGCATTTGCGTCGCTACATATCTGAGCAGCGTTTTCTTGACGAGCAAATGAGCGGCTCCTTCCAGAGGTGCTTGGAGGCTGTGCTTTTCCTTTTCTCCCTTTCAGGCTAGCAAAAGACAACCAAAGCAAAGACTAGATTGTGGTCCTAGGAGCTCATACTGACCTTTGCAGTGTTGATGTAAAGGTTCTTTTAGGCCGGTTCAGCGGCACATTTCGGTAAGTTCATCGCCGCCAAAGATCGCAAGGTGTGGTCGACAGGAACTTCGCGTTCAATATGGCGTCGGCTGCAAAACTCTTCGCCTTGTGATTTTCTTTTTCCGTCGTATGCCTTTGTCTCGGTATGGGACTCGGTTTTCCTCAGTCCGACATGCGGTGGGGTGTATTCATTTTTCCTTCTTTCACTTTCACAAGCGTTTCTCACTGTCACTCATTTTCACTGTTTCTTCATTTTCACTATCTGGGTTATTCTTCGGGCATTCAGTCACTGAATTCGTGTGGGGATTTCACTCACTTGACTAGGTTCCTGAATCCTTCACAGGATATGACAGTATGCCCAAGTGGGAGCACGTTCACAGCTCCTAATCCCAATTTCCTTTTTCAATAGGCATTTCGGGATATCTATAGCCGGCGTACTGTTCATTCCTGCCCTCATTTTTGCCCTCCTCATCACGATGCTCGTGATAAAGAGGGCGATGGAAGTGCGAAGCATCGGGTTGTATCGGGGAACCGTTCCCTTCAAACATCCCTGCCAGAATGTCTACCTTCTTCATCGCCTGTAGGCCGGTCACCTTTCTAGCTTGGCCCAGTCGGGACGCAGCGTAGGGCAGGTGAGCACGTGGAGTTAGGTTCCCCCGACTCCACAGGCTTTGCCCATCTCGTCTTGAATGTTCCCTGACCAGTACTTGGTCCTAGTGCCGCTCAGAATGCCTCCGTGATAAAACATCAGGAGGTCATCTGGAGTGTCGGGCGGTAAATCGCTAGTCCAGACCGTGGTTCCAACCGCAAGTAGGTTCCCCTGGCGGCATCGGTAGCTTCTGACGGCCACAGAGAGAGCGTCGTCCTCGTGTGGATTCTTCTTCACTGCTTCTCGGACGTTTACTCTGGTGATCAGGAGCCAGCAGTTGCATTCCTGATTTCTCCAGAGCTCTCGATACTTGTGGGTAAATCTTCCCATCATCTTCCTGGTGAGGCGAAACAGTCGCATCTTTTGGAGGTCGGCACTGGTTGCGAACTGCTCGCAGTCCTTGATGGCCATCTTTGGCCTGTAGGACATCCACTTCCTGGTGTCTCAAGGGACGCGCAGGAAGCATGGGATGATCTTCACCAGTTCGTCCTTCCAAATTTCTTTACTTCTAGGTACTATTTTGAGATGGTGGGTGTTCACCAGTGACTGGTGGTTGCCAGTTGCGTGGGACCCGGTTAATTGCTAAGATGTTGTGCACAAGGCCAGTTTTACCATTAGGCAAATATAGGCGTTGCCTAGTGGCGCCAAATTACAGGATGAAAAATCGATAGTAATTAATTGCTGCAATTTATGATGATAAACGTACAATAAATTAAAAATACAGCACGAAACACCAACCTTTAAGAAAAACTGTGAAAGTATTTTTCGTTTTTCATATACATGGGGCGCCAAATTTTCTTTTTTGCCCAGGGGCTCCAGACACCCTCGCGCCGACCCTGGTTGTGAATGATAGTGATGAGTTTTTCGTCGACATGAGATCCAATCATCATTGTGTTTTGTCACTTGAAATCCCCAATTCAGTCCTGTTTGCTAAGTGTTCCGCATCCTGTCAGTTGTTTCCCTCAAGCTCTAGGCTGCAACAGCTTAAAGAACCAAGCATCAACGACATGTTCAGCCGCCTTTTGAGCATGCTCCAAAACAAAAAGTATATGACAACGCCAGCAAAGAGGTTGCACAAACAGTAGTTTAACACAAATGTTAGTATTCTCACAAAGTACTAAGAAAAAGAACCTATCAGGTAAGTCATTTGTATTCTGTGGAGACTGCGCGCTCTTGTGACAAGGAGCTGCGCAGGATAAGAGTGAAAGAGGTTGGTGGATACTTCGATAAGAAGTAGAGTTCATCTCTTTGAGCTTGCCTGCGAAGATACAGGTCTTGTTCAGCGGCTCCCAGAAGCTCCCATCATCTTCGAAGACTGAAATCTTTTCCTAGTAACGGTGGTCCACTCGGTGGTGATCCACCTCGCAGGCATCACTTGGCTCGTGGCTGAAGAAACCGTGCGCAAACAACTGCAAGTACGTTCGCGCGCCGTGGGCAAAGTCAAAGACCCTTGCGGGGGATTCGGAAGATGCTTCAGTGACCTTGCTGCAGCACGCGGTGACGGTCCACACATGCTGTGCATTCCGCCACAGACTAATGCTCGGAGGTGGATTCGTTCGATATTTGGTTTGTAAGGAGACCCCAACACTGCGAGTGCTGCTATTCTCTTGACCACCTTCAGCGGAAATGCGAGGCGTCCCTCTGGAAACTGGTTGAACCTCGCAGGAGGAGCGGAACACAGCGAACCCCTGAGGCTTCTGCTTCGCCGACACTTGAGGACTGGAATCATTTGAAACGCTCAGTCTGAGAGAGTTCTTGGAGAAGTTTCTCCTGGACCGTCTCCCAGGTTGCAACGAAGGTGTGCTTGATGAGCGGGCGTACTTTGATGTCCGCCGCTGCAAAAGAACATCCGACGTTCGTCTCCTGGAGGAGTATCGAGCTGGAGACGATCGCCAAGCCTGGTAGTCTGGCAGCTTGCTGGACGATCTGGGTCAGGAGCACTCCGCTTCTGCACAGGTTTTCCTCCTGGTTACGCCGGGGCGTTTATTTTAAAGATAAACTTACACTTTTGGTGGGACTTCTGGTCCTACCACGTGCTCGTGTTCCATCGGATCTGCCATTTCGGGCCCGACGCCAAGACAAGGGGATTGGGGAAGAACAAAAAGAAATCAAATTAAAAAAAGATCCGGGGTTCGGGAAGGGACCACACTTCGGCGCGTGACGTCGCATTCATCCTCTGCAGGATGCTGGCAAGTTCGTTCCGAATACTTCACAGATGGAGCCATCCCGCGAAGGTCTTCAGCAAAAGTTTCGCCGAGTGGAATTTCGCCCGGGCTCGCCAAGGCGTTTATTTGTTAAAAAAAATAAACAATACAAAAGTGGAAAACCTTCCAGGAATGCGGTGCGCAGACCGGCGAGGATGGGGAAGGGATAGAATAAAAGAAAATAGAAATAAGACGTAAACACAGATAAAATAACTTTGGGGTGCACGGGAAGAGATTACAGCATGCTAGGGGTCGTGAGCAGAACCCGAGCTCCGCCATGGTGTGTATATTCTGCACGAGGAATTTCGCCGAGGGACCTTCGCCGACGTTGGAGATCCACAGGTAGAGGTCGTCGCGCTTCTTGCACTCGAAGAACAGGCACTTGTTGCAGTTGCGCACCTCGCAGACCTCGCCCAGGACAGACAGCGTCCCCTTCCGCTCCATCTTGGGCTCCTTCTTGCTGTGGGGCAGCAGCTGGCGCGGGTCCTTCATCAGGTGCCGGTTTCGGGAGGTGATCCCCCTGCTGGAGAGCACCAGCACGCGCTGTTTGTTCGTCCATCTGCCTCTTTTGACTGCCGGCTGGTCCGAGTGTCTTGCGGCTGGTACCACTTCTGCACCCTCCTAATCGTTCACATTTTTTGTCTGGCATCATTCCTCTTTTCCGTTTGGTTTTCATAATGTCACTCATCAACTGTAAATACACGGTTTGTATCACAGCGTGTTTAACTGTCATGCCTTCTTCCCGAAGCAGACCCTGTGCATTGCGGTGCGCGAGGACCGTCTAATTGGGCAGCTTCTTCTCGAGTGGTCCAACTCCATCCACCTCGTCTTCACCAACGCTCACCGAGCGGTCGGCTGCGCCACAGGGCTAGGACGCAGTTTTTCTGCGACCTCGGTTACCCGCAGCAGAACTCTGAGAGTCCCGGAGTCGCTCACTTGATCGAATGCAACCTCAACGTCCTCCGAGACGACCGGGCAGCGAAGGGAGGTCACCAGGATGGCAGCCGCCTACATGAGGGCGGCTGAAAGGTGGCCTCACCTGGAAGAACGAGTGAAGGAGGAGATCGCTGGCATCCACCGCCGGTTGAAGGACAGCTAGGAACGGCGGACCCAGGTGACCCTGGCCCCCTTCAACCCTCTATTTCCCCCCCCACTCTCTTTCCCATTGCCATTCGCTCTGCAGCTTCCCCAATTTTTTTTGTTTCGATCCCGGTGCCTCACGGAGCGAAATCAAAGATCCTGCCCCATCCCACCCCGTTTATTTTTTTGTTATCCCCCGATCCCTTTCCCCGTTCCGAACTTCCGTTATCCCACTATGCGTGCCAGCGGACCCTCCCCTTGTACTTTTTTTGCGTTTGGTTGGGAACCTTGTTTTCAACTGGTTTATTTTTTATATAAAATAAACGCCCTCGGCGTGACCGGGTGAAAAACCTCAACGTCCGCCTGCTGTCGGGTGACAAGTGGACACAGGCGCATCGCGTGCAGGTCAGCGAGCTGCGTGCATTTGTGAATGCATACAACTTGCTAGCGGGCGAACCTGGGATGCACGGGGCCATTCATCATGCCTTCCTTGGCGAACACCTGTGTTGTCGGGTGGGCAATCGATGAAGGGCCAGTCGGACCTTCGGTTCTCTCGGACCATCCCAGGTTTGAGCTCGAGCTGCGGCTTCCAGAGCCGGGGCCGCCCATCAGCATGTGGAAGATACCCGGCTATTGGTTTAGTCTCCCGGAAGCTGTGGAAGTTATTGGCTTCACCATTCGTAGGCTCGAGGATTAGAACCTGTTCAAGGTGTCGTTCCGAGATTTCTGTGAACGCTGCCCAGTGGCTCTCCTTCGGGATTTAGATTCGGAGAGCGGGAGCACTGCAGCCGAGCTTTTCTGAAAGCGCGCGCCCTCTGCAAACACCCCAACGTCCTGAGGCTGACCTAAGGCCGGAGCCGAGCTCCAGGTCTGGCAGCTCGGGGCAGCTTTCCTGCTGGACGACCAAGGCCAGGACCGCTGGCCCCCTCAGATGTCCTCTGGTTGGGGAGCGATTTCTACTCACCCTGTACACATGGGCACCGGTGAAGCGCATCTTTTCTTCCTCATTGCTGGACCTGAGCTGTAGGGGAAGCAGAACGAGCTCTCCCAGAAGAGCCGCTCTCGACACCGGAGGTCACCACCAACATTCGAGAGATCAAGGAAAGGAAAGTACCAGCGGAGGAGGACGGTATGCCAGCAAAGTCTTCCCTGAGCTTCGCGGAGGAGCCTGATCCCCTGGTACAGAGGTCAACCGTACTGATGAAAGAGAGACGCGAGGTGTCAGTCTCTTTGCGGTCATCCACAGAACGCCTCATCCCAAAGGAGGAGATCAGAGCAAACTGGGCGATTGGCGTCTGATTACTCTGGCGAATACGGAAGTCAGACCGCTCCCCTAAAGGCTGCGGACTGCGCGGCGGGGACGGGCGTCCGACTCCTTCACCAACCCATAGGGGACTTTTGCTGTGCCGGGAAGAAGGATGCTGTCGGCTCTGCCCCTTGCGCGGACCGGCTGCGGCTGCTCCGAAGGGTTACAGGGGGAATCATAGAAAAAGGAAGCTCCGGAAGGGCCCGGGAAACGGAACTCTCGGTTGGTCGGAGGAGCCTGGTGCTTCGGCGATCCCGGTCGACCTCCACGGGGCTTCCGACTGAGTGAGGCAGAAGCTCCTGCAGAGCTTGGACTTTTCCTGCTGCCTGCTGCATCCCTGGTGCTCACCCTGGCTCCCTGCGCCAATCAACGGCAGTTTCAGCCATTTCGGCGGTCGCCGCTCTCACGGCGGGCCGAGAAAGAGAGTAAGGAAAGCGCGGCCCGAGTCCCACCTTGTTAGCACCTACTTCGAGTTGGCGCTGGGAAGGTGTAGGCACCAGATCACGGACCGATCTGCTGACGTTCTGCCCGTGCACGCCGGACGTGGCAGCATACGCCGACGATCTGCTTCTCCTGCTTCTCAGGACCGCCCCGGAGACTGAGCACGAGGAATCCTTCGAGCTGGTTTGCCGCTCCCCGGACCATCTCGAAGGACATCCGAGGGGGTCGAGAACCCACGCCGGGGGGCGATGTGGGTGGAAATACAGGCAGAAGTTGACGGTCGTCCCAGTGGGAGTGTCGTTGAGGGAGCAGCTGGACTGGATCTGCCTGAGGACCACCACGGGCAGATGCTTCAAGTTCTTCAGTGTGTCTATGGGCGAATTCTGCGCAGCAGCAGCGACAGAGCCCTCCACCAGTTCTCAAAGGAACCGAGGCTGTACTCCCCTCTGGAACCGGAGCTCTTTCGTTGCCTCTCTCCTCGGGCCCTTCGTTTTTGCCTTTGTTCCCCTCCCATCAAGGTGAGACAAAGGGCTAACTGACAGTCGAGGAAGGTCCTTTGGAGCACTTTGTGACCCTGCGTCCCCCTGAAGGACATTGCAGTCCCATGGTGGGATGCGGTTCTCGGCATCGAGATGTGAGGAACGTCAGGAGCTCCACCGACGTATCTTGCGCGTGAACAGCCGCCCTCAAAGTCGACCAAGGACATCGCAGTCCATTCACAGGTGCGGGAGCGATGCGATCGCCTCCCACCTGCCCACATTCTGGAGAGACTCTTCCCTTCTTGACGTGATGAAGACGCTCGTTGCAAGGGGTACCCCAGTGCAAGAGGAACACCGCGAAATGTTGCCACCGGAGGGAGTGCACGGAACTCTTCAGGCACAGGGAGGAGATGCATAGTTCTTCAGGTGACACACGCAAAGTTTCAGCTCACCGGGAAAGTCCCTTCGCCTGAGAACATGGCGGACAGCACTTTAAAGCTGCATCTGCCTAGGCGTTTCTCCATTCCCGCGATGATGCAGGAGAACTCCCAACTAGCCGGTAAGTCTGGTTGCAGGAAACCGTTTGCACGTAAGCCAAGAACAGCGAAGCCAGCCCGGAGATGCGGCAGTGACTGCTGCACTCTTACAACAACCGCTCGCTGCAGGACGAGTCATCGTGCAGCTCATCACGTGTGCGCGGGCTCAAAGCACCCTAGCTGCGGCACCGTCCTCCTCAGGAGCACCTGGGAAGTAACCAGCTGGTCAAATAGGAGGTCAGCTGCGAAATCAGTCAGAAGACGAAGGAACTAGGTGATTGGACTACGGGCCAGCTCACGGACGCTGCGACCCCCAGTGCCCCATCGAAAGGACCATTGCGCTGGGGTGAGCTCCAGAGTATCCCACAGGAGGACCTCGAGTGGCCCCCAGCGCTGAAGAACAGACGAGTCCTCCCCCAAAAGTGGCAGAAGTCGACACTTTCCCGTTGCACTGGGCCTCCCATGCAACGCCCTCAGCTCTCACTAGACCCGGGGGACAGTGGACCCCAACTGTTGCAGATGCCGGAAACGTAAATCCCAGCTCCCGCACCTGCTTGTGCACTGTGTTGTCCTCCAGTCCCTGTGGTCGCGTTACGCAACTGCCCTTGGTGCACCGATGGACAATCCCAGGGACGTGATGAAGCGCCTCTTCGTGCAAGATGTCCTTTCGCCTGCCGCATCCCCAGCATATCTTTGATGCTGCCTACCGGGGATTGTGGTAGTCTAGAGTCACGCGAGAGGAGGACGACGCGATAGGAACGCCATCGGCTTTGCCCTGTGCTTCCTGCGGACGACATCAAGATGGCCCCACCCGGGGCATACTCAGATGGAACTTGCCGACATCCTGGAAAGGATGCAGAGGACACCCTCCAGCGAACAGCAATCCCTTCCCTTGCTCCCAGAGTTTTTTTTTTTACTATTGGTTTCTATTTATTTTCATTCTTGTTTGCCCCTTCGCTGCCGAGGCGAACCTCGCCGTCCTGCGCCTCGGTTCCTCGACCAGTTCCGAACAGTTTTCTGACGATGTAGGGCCGATGACCCTCCATATATATGTTTATTATTTTTTTATAATAAACGTCTCAGCGTGACCTAGTGATGAACCATAATTTGCGAGTTTAATTGAATTTTAATTAACTTCGGTGCGTGACCGGGTGACAAATCCGAACCTAGAGAGGCCGCACAAGAATGTGCTGATCCCCGGATGACAAGAGCGAAACCCTGGGACAGCGCCCTCCCACCAGTTCCGGAGCCGTGCTCCTCGTATCGGAAGATGGTTCTCGGAGCGATGGAGAGACGGACGCGGACACAATCGTCCGATTGTGTCCGAGCCCAATTGTCTTGAGACTGGACACTATTACGACCGACAACGCTACCGATAGATAAGCGGATGTACGAGAAGAAATGAGCTGCGCTCTTGTAGAGGGCGCTCTTCTCCACTAGGAGGCGCTTCCCGGACCCGGGGATCCTTGAAGGGCACACGAAGTTCCCTGGAGGCGATGCGAAACCATTGACTGCTGACAACGAGGTCGATATCTCTCCCCCAAAGTGCATATGGCACCCCTCTCCCCTCCTCACTCGCCTTCCTTCAGCCCCTTCCCCTTCCTCTCTCCGCGGAGATTGAGGATCGAGGAACGTGGGATGCAGCGAATTCTTCTCCTTCCTTCGCGGGACTTTAACCTTCGAAATTCGAGGCGGAAGTGCTGCTGGTCCATGGGCAAGGAAGGTCCATGGGAGGAAGGGCTTTTATTGTCGGGGGAGGTCGCCGTGTATGAGGTATATGGTTTCCGTCCCCCTCAGCAGATCCCTCACCTGGGTGGCCTTCAGCTTCCAGTACATCAGCGCCAGGTAGATGAGGTGGGCGGCTCCCTGGAACTCGAGTTTTTCATCGTCCAAGGTGGCGGAGAACGACTTCACGAATTCGGAAAGGTCGAACTTGCAGGCCCACACGAGGTTGTACACGTCCCGAACTTGCCGGAAACCCCTGCGGGAGAGCAGTTGAAGGATTCGACTGCTGACCCCGGGAATAGTGTCCACATCGTCGAAGACGTCTCTGTCCTCGACGAAACTCCAAAATGCCTCGGAATTGAAAATCTCGCGATTTCCGGGGTAGCTCAGGACCTTGGGACGGATCTGCGTGACCACCAGAAGTTCCTGGAACGCATCTGCCATCGAACAGGAAGACCAGAGGAGAGAGCAGATTTGCAGCAGAGATGCTAGGGTACAGAGGACGAATTCGGAAGTCGGGGATGGCGAGCAGCTGAATGCTCAGCAAGGAACGAGTTGTATGCGGCTGGAACTGGGTGGGGTGGTTGTTACAGGGAAGGCATCGGAAGAACGGAAAGCTTTGACGCACTTCAGAGAAGAGGAATGTTGCCTAGGAAACCACATAAGCATTACACACTTCGGTTTCGAGACCCCCATCTTCATCCGAATGCAGAGCAAGTCAGTAACGATCAGAGAAAACTCAGAGCACCATTGGGATGAGTCTCCAGTTGCCTCCTTCTGAGAGGTTCAGTCTCTGTTGCTCGATGGCATGGAGACGGCTGCTCGCCCATGAGTTTCTCGGGATTCCCATGAGAGAGACTCGTCCTCTGCCTGCCTCCTCTTTAAGGGAGTATCGAACCTCTGAGACACTTCTGAGCTTATCCTCAGACGTCGAAGCGAGATCGCACCTCCCCACGCAACTCCTTTTTTTTTTGTACGAGGAACCTTCGCTCTTCCGCAAGATGCCTTGCCTCGTGGACCAACATCAGACGATCGGTTCACTGTGCTCTTTTTCTGGGCACAACATCTGGTTTGATCTTTTCAGGGACTCTGGAGCTCCCGCCGGAAGCCGGAGTGGAGGCTAGTGAGCCAAAGCAGGGACAGCGGAACTTGATCTGGCGCAGATCCGGGCGTAGCGGATCCTCTAGAGAGAATTCCTCAGGGATGTCCACGACTCAGGGAGGAGGAGGAGGAAGGAAGGAAGGAGGGAAGGAAGGAGGGAAGGAAGGAGGGAAAGTCACATGTGACGTTTCTTTTCGATAGTGCATAGTTGTGATGATCGGGTTGAATGTCATCCGCGGGAGCAGAAGGATGTTGGAATGGAAGCCAGTCGGCCAAAAAAGGAGCCTGAAGGACGGCAGACGATCCCGAAAAAGAGGGCGGGGAGTTCTTCCTCAACAGGTGACAGCTCAACAGACGTCCTGACGATGCGCTGGAGGCCCTGAGAAAAAGAGGAACTTGGAACCGCCCGCAGCGACTGCAACGCTGTCCATCGAGATAGCAGCACTCGTTCCGTCGCCCACGCTTCCTCCGGCTGCGCGCTCCGTAGGAAAGGCCTTCCCCCCTTCCCCCCTCCTCTTTTACATCCCCGCAGGATAGCATCACCCACGCAGCACATGGCCGACGCTCAGAGACAGGCAAATGCTCTCTGCGGGACCGTCGCAGCGTCACCTCATATCAGGAGGCATCGGTTCGTGCCAGTGAGACGCGGTTCGAATCTCTCGCCCTTTCGCGGAGCCTCCGGGTTGAAAGTTCGTCTGGCGAGCAAGACCGGGAAGCAGTGAGTCCCCGTCAGTCTCTCCGTCCTGAGTCTCGAAAGCGAGACGATGAGCAGCCCGCGGAACTGAGCATCCGGAGCGACGTGCGAGGGATTCCGAGAGCAGCTGAGATGCAGCGGGGAAGAGAGGAAGAAAAGAGACGCTTCCTTGCAATGGTGTATTGTTTTTTCTGGAATTTTCGGATTGCATGAGTTAATTCTGGAGGCAGGGAGAGACCGACCTATGATGGCGCCTTACTACACTTCATTAGCCCTCTCGATGTGGAGATAGAGCAGCGACAAGAATACCATGCTCATACTTCGTAATAAAATTGTTGCGATGATATTTCGAGGTATGAATCTCAATACGAAGGTTTCCAAGCTAAAATGGCACAACAGCCACAGGGAGTATAGCTGCTCGATGGTGAAGACCCCTTGACTCTCCAGTACTGCATTCAGGATCAAATTCATCCCCGGTATCTGCGATATCGGACTCTTCATAGATGTGCACTTGCAAAAAACATCGAAAGACGGGGAATAGAAATCTGTTTGGTTTTCCACGTAGTAGAGCACTGTTCGCTCGATGTCCTTCAGCCGTTCTATGGTCAGCATCCTTGCAGCTCACAGGAGTGGAAGAGGGAGAGAAGCACTCATAGGGTTTCGGATTCAAAGACAGCAGTAGGGAAGAGTGGGAAGCCCACTGAAAGGGAATCCTCGCAGATACCAAGAAAAATTTTCGACAGCCTGCGATGGTTGCCAAGGCAGCTGCCTTTCATTATTCTGCCTTTTATTATGTCCATTCCATTATTCTTGAGCTTGCGCTTCTCCGGTCCGCACTTCCGAGCTCTGAAGAGCGATTTCCTCTAAAAGCGAAGGAGGCAGACGCAGGTCCGCGTTCCCGCTCGGCTCGGTCCCACGGCTGGGCAGTCACGGACATCCTGGAGGAAAAGGTTCGAGTCGGAGCTCCATCTCTTGGAGTTGTTTCTGTGATTCGCTCAGTTAATCGTCGAGGCCGCTGTCGCAAGTGTTTTCGTGCGTGCGTGGTGTTCTCTCTCTCCCGGGGTCCTCGGACTGGGACGCCACGTTGCTGCACGACTCTGCCAGCATGCAAACGCCCATCAGGGTAGCCATTTCTGCGCAGCAAAGTGAGGTCGCCACTGAGGCTGTAAAACAACCCGGATGTTGATCGCAAACCAGTCATCTACCTTCCCAGAATTATCCCCATTCACCACTCCATTTGACCTCTGCGTAAGGCACGGAACGCAAACGCATCCGCGGGATACGCGGTGCGTTTGCGTTTTGTGGAAACACAGGTGCGTCCGCCTCGCAGAAGAGTCTTTCAAGGTCAGAGGGCGAGCGGACGACTCTTCCCTCTCGTCCAAGAGATGCGCTGCGCTCCGGCCCGTTGGCTTTCGGGAGCGCTCCCTGGGGATGGGAGACGTCCTGTCATTCCCTTCCGAAAGGAGAAGAAATGAAACGTCTACACAGCAGGGTCGGGCGAGGTGGTCGTTCCGGCAGAGGCTCTCAGATTGAAACCGTTGTGACGGAGGGAAGCTGTGCTGCAGGCAAGAGAAGCCGTGCGAGGAACTGGGGGCACGGATGAGCCACCGCGTCATCGGGAAGCGACGGTCGAAGACTCGCACCGAAGGCGATGAGGACTGTGCCGTGCACCCCCACCTTTTCTGAATAGGACGGAAGCAGCGGAGGCAACAGCGGTCCCTCAATTCACGAAGGGAATCTTGCCTGCGCACTCCTGGAGCACCCCGTGCACCCTCATACGTTCGGGAATAGATCCCCGTTGCGACGCTGATCGCGAAGTGTGGCTCATTTCCAGACTGTTCCCCGAATTCTGTTCGCGTAACCTCGGTTATTTACGTCCATCAAGAATGGAAAGAAAACAAACGAAAAAAACGTTCCTCTGAGACCTGCATCCACTGCGAGGAAGAAGGCCAGGTGCCATTTTGCGAGGGCTGCACACGATTCACGCACGAGGCGTACGGAAGAGGTCACAAGCACCACCTGTCTTCCTCCGGCTGTCCTTCCCTCATAGACGAGGCAGGCAGCAAAAGGGAGCTCCCCATTTTTCCCTCGCCATAGGCAAGACCTTTTTCTGCAGCTCCCAAACGCACGCATTTCTGAGGTCCACTCTCCAAGGCCGTTGAATCATGTTGACCCGCGAGGTCACCTACTCGCAGCGTGTAGCATCTCGCCCGAGTCTCCAGGCGTGAAGCCTCCACACTGTCGATGGTTTTCGGCGATCCCTGAAGTCAGACGGAGTGTCAGCGTGGGGCATCGCATGTAAGGTGCCCTGAAGCCAGGTTCATTCATAAAAAAATGGGGTTCAAGGGAAGAATTCTTGAGGATGGCAGGCCAAAGAGGGCATGCGCGCGCATTCTAGCAATCCCTGGACATCTCGCGCTCGAAGTCAAGGTCGACGTTGGAAGCCGGCAAGAGGATAATTCTGCATCCTCCTCAACCCAAGCCTCTCCTGATTTCATTCTCAAGGGGAAGAGGATAGGCGGGAAGCGAAACGGAAAGAAGGAAGCAGAAAAGGCCAAACACGGGAAGGTGACCTCCCATCACCCCTAGTTCCCGTTTGGTGCGGACGCAACAAACGGGAACTTCCCGAAGTTGTGACGTCAGGGCACATGTCGACAGTCCGCCACGAGCAAAGAACCGCCACAAAAGGTTACGAGGGGGGGGGGAGGGGCATCCTCCTGTCGCTGGAGCGCCGCAGTCAGCTTTCGCCACAGTTCGCTGAGGTCACCGCAGTCAATAGCAGGCGCGAGTTCGACTCGACCGACTCGTACCTGGCACAGTCCGGGGACGGAGCTCCCCCGGGGATGGAATGTCAGAGCTGTTTCTGCCCTGGAGCTTCTGGATTGCACTGGGACGCCCAGAAGCAACACAGTGTATCTCCAGCTTAAGGGGAACACTGAAGTGTTCCAACACTAATGAGGGACCACGAGTTCGCCAAAGAGCGCACACCCAACAGCTCGGACCACCGACGTGGTCCCTTTCCCCCCGGTTGAGTCAGGGCGTTTATTTATAGAAAAATAAACTTACAAGTCTGTGGCAGGACCATTGGTCCTGCCACGTTACAGATGTAACCATGGGAACCTGCCGAGAACCGGCACGCAGGTCGGCGAGGTTCGCCCAGGCAGCAGAGGGGAGGAAGGCAAACAATAACAAAAATGCATAAAAGCATAAATATATACAAGAAAATTTGTGGGGGGGGAGGGTTGGGAAGGGATCACCGGGTGCTGGAGGGTGTCCTCTGAATCCTCTCCAGGATGCTGGCAAGTTCCTACTTTATAATTCCCAGATGGAGCGAGCAACTTGCAAGATCAGAGAAATGGATGGCATCCCTGTCGTCCTGGCCTCCTCTGGCGCTGCTCCAGGACGCCATAATCCCGAGTGAGCAGCAGAGTCCTGCTGAGGGTGCAGTCGGCGTGAGGGCGTCGCGCAGGAAGGGACGCTTCATAACGTCTCTGGAAATACCTTCGGGAAATCCGCAGGAACGCCGCAAAGCGTTCTCACAAGGGACGGAGGGCAACACAACCCACAAGCAGATGCAGGAGGGACTCTTTCTCCACACCTGCGGCACTTTGGGCTTGCACTCCCCCGGGTCCAGTGGCGCCGGCAGGCGTTGCGCGGGAGGGAGGCCCCGATGCAACAGAAGGATCGCCGACTCCTGCCATTTTAGGGGAGGGTGGCACTGTTCCAGAACTCTGGGAGATACTGCACCTCCTCCGGAGGAATTTGTAGCAGCTCTGCCCAGCGTAGCAGTCCTTTATTTCCACCCGCTCACGCCGGAACGTTTAGTGTACAAAAAATTATTTACGAAATAAGTCACATCAAGTACAAAAAATGCCTTCCTCCGTGGTGGCTTCACATGACCACTACGAGATGCCTCGGAGGCGCTGCTTCTCGGGAGCAGCTCCCCCGATGAGGTCCACACTGGAGGAGCAGGGCAAGGGGTAAGACACAAGAAAAACACACACAAGAAAAACACAAAAGTGGAGTTTAAAAAATGTTGGGAGGAAAGGGAAGGGATCACAGGTTTATTCCTGGGGTCTTTAGCATCCCCTGGAGGGTGTTGGCAAATTCCTCTTCCTCTTGTTGCCAGAGATGTGGCCTTCCTCACAAAGGAGCAGACGATTGGGATGACCTCACCGTTCGACTGGCCCCTTTCGGCGCGGCTTCTCGCCGCCACCATCCCACGAATGCATCACAGAACTGCAAGGGAGGAAGCTGCAGGCGACATCGAGTCGCGTGCGAAGAGGCGGCGCAAGACCTCACCGTCATTGTCCGCGGGGAGTGGGAGGGCCGCAGCGAAGCGTTCCCGGACGCTCAGGAGGGCAACGACACAATCGGACAACCGGTGCGGGGGAGAGGGTTTCCCGTTCCTCGCACCTGGCACAGTCTGGGTCCGTACTCCCCCCTGTCCAGTGCGTTGCATGGGATCGCCCTGCGAAGCAGCTGCAATGCCGAGTCCCGGCACTCCAGGGGAAGCGTGGAGCTGTCCACACACACTGGAAGTACTTCTGCCTCTTCAGGAGGAATATCCAGGAGCTCGGCACGGCGACGAACTCCGTCGGGGAAGGCGGCGAGTGCGGAGGTGTCAGCCAGTTGATGCTACCGTCCAGCATCCCAGCTGCTTCTATTTTCCCGCGATCTCGCCGGATAATTGCCATCTTGCAAGGTCACCGCCGTGCCCATTTCGTTGTATTGTGTTGAGGGTGTCCGCAAGTGGGGTGTTCCGCTAGCTGGCTGTCTTCCATGGACAGCCCACGATTTCTTGCAGCGAGCAGCGAGCGCAGTTCGAGAATCGCAGTCATCGCGATGGCTCCGGGCGCGTGCCGTTTCTTTCCACCCACGCCTGACCCGTTTTTTTTTTCCAGACCTGCAGTAGCAATCCTTTCAGTGGGACACTCGGGATGGCAGAGTCTTCCAGCTCCCGAGTTGTCCACGCACCCAGATGTTTCTTCCTGTTGTACACCTCGCATCCTATCTTGATCGAAGACTGCTGTCCCTTGCTTCCCTTAGGCGAGGTGAGCCTTGTCCACCGACAAGGTGAGCTGGAGCAAGGGAGGTGAACGAACATTATCCAAGATGTGGCGGCATCCGCCAATTCGTTGGTTGTCCAGCCGTACAGGGGTCTGGTCAGTCCTGCAGTGTCTCAGAAGGGACTTCCGCCTCGCCGGTAGTCTACTGTCGTCGCTTGCCCTTAGAGCAGTCAGAGCTGTGGCAAGAGGTGCGCCGGTCAGGGTCCTCAACTCTTTCGGATCCTGAGGCACCTCTCTTGAAGGATGGCTGACGGAGAGTCGCAGGGGGCGGAGTCCCACCTGCGCGCATTACTTCGCATGCATTCCAGGATGGGCGGGATCGAACCGTTCTCATGAGGAGCACCTGGGGCGAAGTGTGGCCTTGCACACACTTGAATTCAGCGCCACCGCTGCCACCAGCAGCGACATGCAGTCCTTCGGCGCTCCAGTTGCCCTCAGCAGCCCGACCGGGGAATTGGTGCCACTCAGGCAGCAACTGGGAGGAGACCGCGTCCTGGGTTCCGTCCCAATGAGGACAGGCCCTTTCTCATGCGGAAGACGACGTGGGAGAGGGAGCCCCTTCTCTTCCCGTCTACAGGTTTCCGAACTCTTCATTTCGGGAGGCGTCAGCGACGGCGCTTCCCTTCTCGGCGGACCCCTGGGAAGAGCAGCCGGTCCTCTGGAGCGCCCTGCAATCCGTCTGGGTGCGCCCTACCTGCTCACACAGCTCCTGAAGCTCAGGAAGCTGGCGGGAGTCTTTCGCGCCCTGCTTGCAGCCATCCTCGTGAGCGCAAGCAGGGCGTCGCCTCCCGGGTGGACCTAGGGGGCGTCTGGAGGAAGACCTCAGGGACGGCAAGAGCTGCCCCTTCGGAAGTACCGTGACCCCTTGATACAAGGCCGTCGGCGGCGCCGTGACGAACCTCACCGAGGGCACATGGCTCCTCTTCTCCAGGAAGTGCGGAAGCCTTGTCCATCTCTTCCTCGGAAACAGGCAGGTGGCCCGGGTCTATATGCAGCTGAGCTTCCGCACTCTTTGACAGCCCCTCATCCTGCTACCCTTCCTCTCCGTGCCAAGCGCAGGAGGGAGGTCATGGCTTGGACCGGTCGCCGCCGCTTCAGCAGCAGCAGCGGACGGGTTCTCTGGAGAACGCCTCCGATCCGCAGCACACCGAACCGATCACCCTGGTGGTGGTCCACGACACCGTTACCCATCCAGCACGGTGGGCTGTCTTCCCGGGAGAACCCACCCTCCCGGACCATGACGACAGCCGCTTCCTGCCAGCAGAAATCGCCGTACCACCCTGGTGACTCCAACGTTCCTCCGTGGGTGAAGTAGGGCAGCTCCGCGGCTGCACTGCCGAAGTCTCACCCACGTGGAGGAGGCGCCGTGCCGATTCGGGCATTCGCCGTAAATCTTTCATGAACCTGCACACACTTGCAGGGTCGCATCCCTCCTCAGGCCGCACAGAAGACGGACGGTGCGTGCGACCTGCCCCATTGGTTTGGACCGAGTCCCTCGTAAGGGCAGACTCATGCTCAAGTGGTCCATCGTCGTCCTTAAAGTCCACCCTGCCGCTTCCAGTCCCACGGAACAGGGTGGTGGTGCTTCCAGAGGGCTTGGAGCGAGACCAGCTGCACTTGGGGAAGCCCTTTGGGATCCTTCTCTTTTCGCTGCCTTCCCCCCAGCTGTTTCCCCCCTTTTTCTTCTGGGTTTTCTCTTTTTTGGTCCTTAAGGGATGCTGAAGAACCGTCCGTCTCGTCAGGGAAGGCTCTCGGAACTCTCCTTTAACGCGGTTCACGCCATCCGAGGGTGTGTGACTCTTCAAGGATAGGAGGTGACCCCGGAGGGACCACCACGTGAATTCAGGAAGGCTCCAGTGGGAGGAGTCCTTTCCTCACTTACAGTTGGTAGGAGAACCCCGCAGGAAATCTCCTCTTTCTTGTTCTATCCGGAGGGATCGCCCGGAATAAGGGAGCGCTCCTCGTTTCTTCTCCGGAGGGCATCCTCAGGGGAACCTGGTTTCTCCCTATGAAGAGACGCTTCCCAATTTCTCTAGGGAACGCCTTCCCGAAGGCAGCTGCGCTCTTCTTCTCGACACCCTGGAGGTTGGTCCTCCATGGCATGCGATGAAAGGTACTCCTCCGAGGGAGGAGGGAAGGGCTCCCTTTTCACAACCGGAGGGGGAAACCCCAAAGAAGCTCCTTGAGCTGTCCTGGAAGGACTCTGGAAGGTCAGCTTTCCACCCCGGCCAGTCAACAGGGGCATCTGGCTTCCACCAAAAGCAAAGGAGCCACCGCGCTACCCCCCCTTAGGAAACACATGGGCAGCAGCCTCACGGCTAGATGGGAGATCACTGTGGAAACCTCCGGAGGGAGAAAAGGACTGGGCGAGTGGACGACGGACCAGCTCACTGACGCTGCGACCTCGAGCGCTGGATCTCATGGACTTTTGCTCTGGAGCATGCTACGGGGTATTCCAGAGGAAGACTTGCAGTAGCTTCCGGTGTTCATAAACACCCGCACCCTCCCCTTAAAGTGGCAGGAGTCGGCGTTGATGCTGCTGCGCTGGGGCTTCCCGTGCAACTCCCGCCGGCATCATTGGACACGGGGAGGGGGGGAGTGAACCCAAACCGTTCAAGCTGCGGGGAGAGGGAATCCTTCCCGCACCTCCTAGTGGACTGTGTTGCCCTCCGACCCCTTTGGGAACGTTTTGCCGCAACCCTTGGAGCCCCCGGCAGCAACTCTAGAGACCTTCAGAAGCGCCTCTTCCTGCGCAACGCCCTCACGCCGACCGCATCCCTCCCTAGCAGCACTTTGCTGCCCACGCGGCGGGACCGTGGCTGCATGGAGCAACGCCAGAGGATGTCATAATGACAGGGACCCCATCTACTTTTCCATCCTCTTCATGAGGACAGCGTCAAGATGACCCCACCTGGGAGCCTTGAAACAGGAACTTGCCGACATCCTTACAAGGGTGCAGAGGACACCGTCCAGCACGCAGTGATCCCTTCCCGAACCTCCCATTTCTTGACTTTACGTTTTTCGGTTTCTTTTTTTTGTTTCTTTCCCCTTCCCCTGTGTTGCCGAAGCGACTCTCGCCAGCCTGAGTGCCAGATCCCGGCAGGCTCCTTCTCGTAGTTATAAGCAACGTGTCAGGATCAAACTTCCTGCCACGACGTGTGTATTTATTTTTTATAAGTCAGTGTTCCGATGTGACCGGGTGTCTACTAGAAATATTATGGTTTAATGTGCCAACCAGCTCCATCCTGCGGGGGAGACTCTCAGTCCACGATGCGCACCCCGTTGTCGTCGTCGGTCCTTCCCCTGGCGGGATTCGAACCCACCCCGCTTGGAGACCACGCACGCAAAGGCAGCAGCCTCACGACCTCCGAGGGCGGACACTTGGGTAACGTCCACCTCATGGGAGTACTTCAGCGTCCGCCTCCTCTCAGATCCTCCGACGCGTGCTCTCAGGAGCCATCTGGTCGCTTGCAGCGATGCGCATCGCAAGGTTGCTGGCGGGAGAGCCTGAGGCACCCAAGTCCACAGAGCGCGTGCCCCTCGATGACCCACTTGTGCTCGTGGGTGGGTTGACGAGGATGGATCATCCTGGGATCGGGCTTGGCCTGATTCATTCAAGGGAAGATACCTACAACGAAGATCCGAAAGGATGCCAGGAAGGTGAATCAGCCGTCCGGCAACCCCGGGACAAACTCCGAGTCTTCCTGGAGGGCCTTCTCACCAGCCGGGATCATTTCGCGGCTGCGCTCCTGTTCTGCGGACTGCGCCCTCCGCATCCTGTTCTTGCGGGGTTTCCCAAAGGGTAGGAACTCAGAGAGACCTGCCTGTCTACCATCTCCCGGTTGCGTCACCGCATCTGTCGGAAGCTATGGAACTACAAACAGAGGGGGTAGGTCACGAGGTCCCGCCGCGTCTAAATGCCAGAGGAGACGTGCCGAGGTGTCGGCGCGCGGACCGGCAAGGCTTGCCTAGCAAACACCGGCAAGGGGAACACCTGAAACTTTAAAAACGAACAAACGGATACTCTTCTACGGGAAGGAGAGGAGGAGGGGGGGAGATGAATTCGGGAAGGGATCGCAGTCCGTTCTATGGCTGCCTAGGCACCCTCCGAAGGACGGCTGACAGGTTTTCCCTGGTCAGTTCCCAGATGAAACCATCTCGCTGCTTGTCCTCGCGAAGACGGTCGTCTCGAGGTGGATGGAGTCCATCGCGGTTCCGACTTACTACATGGCTCAGGGCTGCAAGCACCCCCCTCCCAGGAAGGCAGCAAAACGTCTGCCAGAGACGCGTCTTGCGGCAGAGCGCGCGGCACAAAGGGGGCGCCGCACAGCGTCTCCGAAATCGCTCTACAGGACACGTAAGGGTCGTCGCAAGATGTTCTTAGAGGGGTCGGAGGGCATCAGTCCAGAGCCAAGTGCGGGGAGAGGTTCGAATCCTCCGCATGGGGCACACTTTGGGTCACCACGCGCCCCTTGTCCAGTGATGGTGCCGGTAGGCCGCTCGTTCTCCCCCTGGACTGCGGCCGCCGATCGTGTCAGCCACCTGGTTCCTGGCGTTTCCGCGCCACCCCCGCCACCGACGCGGCCGAATCCACGCCGCATGAACCACAAGCGGGCTCTGGCGGAAGGAAATCCAAACGCCGTTGCGGTTCCCATTACTGCAGGCCAACGGGGCACCGTGGTGGGACAGACCGCTGGCGTGTCCCACCACTGCAAGAGAAGAAGATAATTTGCAGGTGATCTGAAGAGCGATATTGCGCTCGGTTCTGATGAACCGAAACGGAGACAATGGTGTTAGGGAGAACGGTGCTTAAAACCGTCCCTCCAGAAGGCCGGCTTCGCGGTGTGACGTCAGCGTGCGCAATCAGCATGGCGCCCAACAATGCAATCTAAAAGTACAGCTCGAGGCCACCACGCAGCGACTGGAGGTCACCGGGATGGCAGCCGCCTGCGTGAAGACGGCTGCAAGGTGACCTCACCTGGAAGAAGAGGTAAAGGAGGAGATCGCCGGCATCCAGCGCCGGTTGGTGGACCGTTAGGAACGTCGGACACCAGTGACCCTTGTCCCCTGACTCCGTTTATTTACTTTTTTTCTTTCTCATTCCCCATCCCCGTCCGTTTGGTAATTCTCCCGGCGTTTTTTTGTCTTGATCGCGGTGCCTCACGGAGAGAGCTCAAAGATCTCCGCCCCATCTCACCCAATTTCTTTTATTTTTTCTTGGTTGTTACCTTGTCCTTCCCCCGTTCCGGACTTTCCGTTATCCCGGCCTACGTGTCGGTGGACCCTCGAACCTCTTTCGTCGTCGGTTGAGAACCGTGTTCCCGACTGGTTTGTTTTTTGTATAAACAAAACGCTCCGGCGTGACCGGGTGGAAAGAATAAAAAATAAAAATGCGGCTCGAGAGAGACTTCCCTCGAGGTGTGTGTCTGGGCAGGGGAACGTATCCAGGCCGTGGGCTGCCGGTTGTCTAGGGGTTCTGAAGAAACTGGTCCGAGATGAGGTGTTTCGAGGAGGAAGGGGAGGAGGTAGCAGCGGATGCAGGCAGCACCGCCGGCCTCTGGCTCTTACACCAAGGCGCGTGCGTGCCTGTCCCGTCCGTCGGGGGTTTTCATCCTCTCACACCGGAGAATCTTCCGTAAGATCTGATTCGCCAAGAAACTGTCAATCCATAGAAAACGTCAGTCCTCCCCAGGGGGAATGCAAATCCCACCACGCCGCTACAGTGCAGGGGAAGGTTCTGCTCGCGAGAGGATTGGTCAGCGAAGTCCACAAAGGGGAAGGAATCGAAAAAAAAAAAAAAGGACATAACAAAATTGCCTTTAAAAAAAGACCATGGGGATAAAGGGGTAGGGAAGGGAAGGCATGACAGCCACCTTCCTGGAGTCCTGGGCACCCTCTACAGATGCACACAAGCTTGTAAGGTAAGGGCTGAAGCCATCTTGTCACCATCCTCGGAGAAGGTGACACAACGGGGTTGGAGTCCATGTTGGTTTGGAAACTCAGGAAGGGGTCGGGTTCTCTCGACCTTTTTGCAAATAACTGTCCCTCCTAACCCTTTTCCCGAACTCGAAAGGGTCATTCGCGACCTCTTACCTCTTTCTCGCTACTTGCGGGTCGGCTTATCCGGCCAGGGTGCGAGCGTCTTTTACAGCCTCCTGAGCTCAAGGTCCCGAATGGCTGTCTCGTGGGTACCTGTAGTATACACTGAAAGGATCCAGTTCTCCTTATTCCCGACCTCACGGCTCTTGCCTCTAACAGACCTGTGCGTCGCTGCTCTCAGAAGTCCACATGTCTTTACTTGGAAGCGTGAAAGACGAGATGTGAACGGACGACCCTGCTCAACCGGGTGTCAAACTCTCGTGCCCGTGGTGGTCGCACTTGCGTAAAGACTGCAAAAGTGCAGACTGATACTCTAAGATGTCAAGTTATGTTCTTGTATCAGTTTTCGGGCCTCTATTCTGGCGCATCGCAAGCATTGCCCCCCAGATGAACTTCTGGAAGCAGCAAATCGTACTGAGATTCCTCAATTCTATTGAAACGATTTCCGACTACAGTTTTTGAGGAGTGGGTTTAGGGTTGGAAATGCCGGACGTGCTGTACGGTCAAAGTCGCCATGCTCTTTGACCGTACAGCACGATTTCAGCTTTTTGCTTTGACGAGGTTCGCAGCAAAAGTTATTCTTTCACGACCAAAAAGCAAGGCAAAGAAGCCATATGCAGACTCCAGAACTCCGTGAAAGGGAAAGTTATGAGCTAGGTAGGTTTTGATAAAGGTTCCAGGTGTTTGTTAGGAAATTTGTAGATAGCATGAAGGCACTGCTTCGTTTCGGCTGAGCTCACGAATGCCTACCGCTGAAACGTACATCACGTCATGCTTTCAAACCGCTGTCTTCGTACAACCATCGTGTACGAAGACAGCGGCTGTTCCTTCAGTTTATTCATGGATTACCATGCAGTTACGCTGGTGTGTCTCTTTTATGAGTGATGCTGCTGCGGTATCAATGCAGCAATCTACTTGTGAGAATACAAAATGTTTGAAAATATAACATGCTTGATAGTTTTCCACGAGTCTTTGCTTAGAACCTTTTTTTTGCTTCTTAGGAACTCATAGATGTGAATGTTCTCTCGAGCTGATCATGCTTTGCAATTTTCGATTACATATAAACTAGAAATTTGCAGAATGATCTTCATAAAAGAAATATTTTGGAAAAACATATCGTTTCCTAATAACTGTAACTATTAAAAGCTCAGCATTATAATTGTCGCCTTGTTTGCTCACGATCGTTTCTAAAAAAACCTGAGCTATATGTGAAAGTGTTGCATTGAAGATGGTTCCTACATCAAATATTAGAGTCCAGATCTATATTCTCTTCTTCAAATGACTGAGCATTTTTGAAATTAGATATTTCTGATATCATTTCTACATCCTTGATTCCTTGATAGCATTCTTTTATAACAAAATTGCCAGTGAAATGAATTTTGCAATTGGCGTGAACTCGTTAAAGGCTGTAAGGGAGATAAATTTAAACTTATGCAGAGGAACAGATATGTGTAGTAACGCATAAAAACAGACCTATTCGGAATGAAGTGCATCTCCAGAATGAGTTGTGAACACACTTTGTTAGTAGTTTGTGCTGAAAACCAGTTTTGTCAGATTGCAAATGTGCATTACTTAATAGCGTTAGTTTTTACAGACTTATCGACAATCAATTGGAATTCATTAAAAATTCTGGAAACTTATTTCAATAAACTGTATATAAATCGAAAAAATAACGAAATCATGAAAAACGAGAAGAAAAAAAAATGGAGATAAAATGTCCCTTGTCTGAAGAATACTTGTGCGTGTCATGGAATACTAAATTGATACAATTTCATTTACAACAGTCAATGCAGAACTGTTTAGTAAATGATGTAAACTGCTTACCTAAACACTCAACTCTTCACTGGGAGTAATGTTCGCTTTATAATGAAGACAACTGGTTGCATTTGCGCAAGGCAACCCTGTGCAATTGAAGCACGAGATGTACATGGAAAGCATGTCTTGTAGTGATGCTTCCTTGCGTTGCTGGCCAAACGCTGCCTCAAGTGTTTTCGAGAACTTGCTTGCATGGACCGAATTGTATTCTTATTCCTATTATGATTAGAAGATAATTGTGTATCGTGGTTAGATATTTCCATGTTTTATTATAGGTAATTCATTTTGAAGTATAACCGAGAATGCTGATTGTCAACAGATCGAGTTTACCTATTAAATGCCAATGCTTTTGTTCCTTTGCATTGTTTGGTTCCATTGAATCACCTCATAAAATCTGGAATCAATCTGGGCAATAATCAATTGTCATTTCTTTTGTGTGTGCAGAGAACTGCATTTGTTCCGTGGTAGTAGCGAAAGTTTCTTATTGCCTAAACCATTGGTAATCGAATCATTACCATTCAATGTTGTATAAAACTCCAGAATAAGTAAAACAGCTCGAGACTGAATTGTTACTGAATTCTCACATTGCTAATTTCAAAATGAGTCTATTGCTTCCATTCTAAAAGGAAGTGAACACATGAATCTTGTGATGTAGAAAGAAAAAAACATTATTCCTTTGCAACATCATTCACGATTGTTGGATTGTTTAGAGGTAAGTGTGGAATGTTTCATTTCGAGACAGCCATGTGTTTATCGTAGTGGTGATGATGGAACCATCCATGATTAATGAGTATTCCGAATATCAGTCGTTCCTTCAAATGTTGCATAATGACTCGAAGGTAATAGCCGGCATTTGCAATTCAGGATCTATGTTAGAGTTACGTGAGAAAAAAATGAGCATGCCAAGTAAGCAAGAAGCCATAAAGGTAAATATTCTATGATAGAGTCTTGAAAGGGCATTGTTTAGGATTTTATTCTTAAACATGTTTCAAGCATCTCACATCTGTAACCAAAGTAGTTATCCAGTTTTATTGAGATGATTTTTAGTTTCCAGAGATACGCCGTGAATTATGGAAGGCGTTTTCAAGTTTAGCTGCATTAGTTAATTTTTGTGACCAAGTAGAGCAAAACAAAGCAGGCACAGAACATTCTCAATGGGAAGAAGTTGAGCATCATGTTGTAAGTTTCTTGTGCTTCTTGACAAAAACATTTTGCTTGTGCTAGAATGTAATCAGGGAGATAAGGAAGAAGTTCTCATCAGAAGAAATGGAATATGTGATACAGAAGAAAATTAGGCAAGTAGCCAAAAAAAAGAGATACTTAAGAAGGCAAAAAGAAAAAAATAGAATTCATCGAGAATCCATGTTAAAGCAGCGATTTTTAAAGGAAGCAGAAATCAATAATTGGTTAAATAAATTGCAAAATGAGGAAAAAAAGCAAAAAGAGGTTGTAAAGCGTAAAAATTTTTTCTCCTAAATTGTCATGCAGCTAAAAGAAGTCGGAAAAGAAGCTGGTGATGTTCTACCAGAAATTCAGCACAAAATTAATGAACTCACTGAGTTGCAAGCTCTGTTAAACAATTTGATACAACTACGTAAGCTGCGTGCTTCCAATACTTTTTCTCATAAAATTGAAATATCTGAGGTGCAGAACTCTTTTTTTGACACATTTGTAAGTGAGTTTCTTAAATTCCTTGTGGTTCACTTACCATTCTTCCTATTTGATCAGAGCATCTTCAGCAATCTTTAAATCACTATAAAGACTGCTATGAAACAGAAGCTTGTGCATTGAAGACAATGTCAGCATTATCTTCAAGTACTCGTGCTGATGATGATGCTCGAAACAAAAACATTGAAACATGTCTACATTCTCTTTTTGGCTCTGCACCAAAGACTGATCATCATTTGTTTTCTGCCTATCAGCAGTTAACTAAAGCAAACAAAGATCCTGATTGCCTCATCCAGATTAGGTAACATTCTACATTTGCTGCACACACATTTTTCTAATTATTTATGCAGATTAGCTTGGGACCGCTATTTGCATTCACAAGGGTCCAGTATCCCATTAGGGTGGGTTATACCCACACTCCCAACATCGGATGATTGGAAAGCATTTTTAATGAGTCGATGATCCTATGTATTTTCATTTATTGTGGACAGTCAGTTGGATTTTTCAAATCAAGATGTACTTACTACTGAGTCAGCATTTTCATTACTAAAAATATAATTTATACTTAAAAAAAAAAAAACTCAGGTGCCTATTTCTTGTTTTCATTCCAAACGGTAATAGGAATTCACAATTTGGTCATTCACAATGCTGCATATGTAGTGATGAGTATCATGCTTGAAAAGAAGAACATGCATGATTTTATTCCATGTTATATACGTTTTCTGTACAGTTATATTTGTGGTCAAAACTTCATTGTCTTGGGAGACATTGGATTGTGATGAATGTTTGAGACCAGTTCAAGGATGACAATTTTGATTTGTCCACAAATCCTCACATGTGAAAGTTTTTGTAGAATAGTCATCCATGTGCTGGCTTGGAGTATCTTTGCTTTTATTTGTTTGATTTATCTGAAACGTAGACCAAGGTTTCTGGCAGGTGGTTATCCTTCGATACTTTTACTGTTTCTACAATTCCACAATGAGACATTGTCCTCAGTTGCTTCATGTGCCAACGCCTTCCTTAACTGTATGGGTTGCTTAGTTTTCTGAGAAATTCAGCTGTGGGATTGCCTAGTCTCATAGCAATGTGCTTGCCATAACTTCAGTTTACTCCTTGCAATCAATTCGAAAGTTGTAGTTCTTCAGTTTTCTCTTTTTGTAACTGTTCATTTACAGTTTTAGGTAAGTCACAGAAACCTGCTCAAGTTGGTGCCTCTTTGTTTAAAATCTTATGTGAAAACTAAATTTCTCATACACAAAGTCTTTTATCTTTCTAGTTAATGTTGCTACAAGCTGCTGCAGTATTAGTGTTATTTTTTCTTTGTATTGGGCTGAATCTTTGATGTAATTATAACCCATTTCCTAATCTCCTGGTTTGTACTTGATTATTAAAACCTATGCAAATAAGACAAGTCATTTTTTTATGTTCACGCAATTCCCATTTTCTGTAGCTTTGTATTTGTATTATATTCTTTTACTCCAGTGCCCATACATCAGGTGTGATTTTATTTCCTGTAAAATGCATACCTCATTTACATTAAATTGGTGACATTGGTTAGGTCGGAAAGCACATCATTTCTATGGTTTGCCTTTCCTGCCTATGCAGCTTTCAGTGTTTGGTTTATCTTTTCCTTTGGGTGCAGGTCTGTACTTTGTTAAGAAAGCATTGGTGCAGTAACATTGGGATTGCGATTTCCTGGTTTACCACTCTCTCGCCGGCTCTGTCTTTCGCCGACTCCTGTGATCCTTTGATGATTTTGCTCCTTATCGATAGCTATAGGGAAGCAGGTGAGGTAGATCTGGCTCATTGTATTGTATTGTGTGGAACGCCGCCTTCCCTGGATTCTCTCTGATTTGCATTATTATATTCCTGTCTTTGTCTAATGTTGGACAGCTGAGGAAGTGTATTTCAGTTTCCACCTAAGTGCAAGTTGCAAGAAATCCATCTTTCGAGTCCGCGGTTGTGCCTTACTGACATGGTCCCTCATGAGTCTTCCAGGCATGGCCCACGTTCGACAGGAGGCTGCAACATTATTCGGGATGAAGGTAGATTTGGATGAACCGGGATTTTCCGGTTCATCCAGAGTTTGGGCTTCCTCTTGGCTTGAGTGTTCAGGATCAAGATTTAGCTTCCATTCGTCGACCATGGCTAGATAATATCTCCTTTGGGCATCGGTCTCGTCGTGCTTTTCCGGAATCTTCCAGGCAGCTTCCATTCTTCCTGGACTCGCCTCGTCAGCTACTCGATAAGTTTGAATTTGTCGAGTAGCAACTTGTTGTACTACAAGACTTCGGCCCTACTTTTTGACTCCGTTGCTTAGAGTGCTTACGATCTCTTCCTGAGCTGTCCTCTCCAGGACTTTTTTGGAAGAGGTTCATTCCGTGTTGTTGGAAGACTCGTACAGTGGCCTTTGCATCATCATACCTTCTACCTTCATATTCAGCTTCTCAGATGTCTGATGACCAATGTCTTTCTCGTTTCCGTTGAGAAACCTCTCTCTGTGGCTGGCATTTGTCTTGTGATGAAATGAGGTTTGTCTTTCACCCTGCTTTCACGAAGAGCCTCCCATCTCAGAAGTTCATTCTCACACTGCATCCTTGTGAACTGTCCTGAGGGCGTTTCAGTTCTTGACATCCTAATCTCTGTGCTTTGGAGGATGTTTCAAGCATGTCATGGTGATCGTCCATTTCTTGATATCCAGGGCCACTTTGTTTTGCGTAGGTTCTCTGTCTCCACGTTCCTTTCGACAGATGGATGATTCGAAATTCCCATCGTCTCTATGTTCACGTCCGGCCACACGATTGCGCTTAGTCTTCGAGTCAACTGTAAGCATTCTGCCAGCTGATAGTACGTTGGCACTTACTTTTCATCCTGATGTCCTGTAACATTTGGATCATCGTATAGGTCCTCTTTCTGCAAGGGGTATGCCCTTGTGGGTGATTTGAGAATTTGAGCAGACCCCCCCAAGGAACGGCGGACATGTATGCGTTTCACATTCGTCCGAAACAAGGGGAGCTTCCCTGAGGAATCGATTCGGATCTTCATTGTTCTTCCTTCTTTCCCAAAGGCGAAGATTTCTTAGATTAAAGCTGCTGACCAGTATTGCCACTCTCGTGATGCGCTGATTTTCGCAGCTGACACGATGGATCCCTTGTGCTGTTGGAGCTCATCTACGATGAGCTGGTCATATGAGCCTCCCAGAGGCAGCTGATCTTGCTGTCCTACTGTCATATCATACTCTTCCTTTTATTGATGCAATAGAGCCTGCTATGGTTCCAATATGTGATCTTATCATAACCATGGACGTGAAGCAGGAATGGAAGGACGCCGATTGTTGGATGTTAGATGTCTTGCCTTACCCGGAGGTGTTCATCTTTTCCCCATTCAACTGTTATCGCATAGTCAGTTCTTTCTTGTGGGTCCTAGGCTTGAAAGTTCTCCAGCTGTTCCTTGGAGTTCCTTAGGGGTTTCTCTTTCTTGAAATCTGTTCCATGCAGGCCTCTTTCTATGTTCGGTTCATCTTAGGTGCCCTCTGATGTCCCCGCCTATGGGCGTTCACTCTGGGTGATGAAGCTGTTGATTTTCCCCCTAATTATATAAGTGTTACTGATCGAGTCGTTTTGCACTTCGTACCCCCTCTCTCCCCCATCGAATAAGTCCTAGAACCTCGTGTAGGTCGTAGTCCGAAGTTCGGACTTCTCTCTTTTTCTCTGACAATGCTCTTTTGCGTTTTCTAATGGATTGGTTCTGCCGTCCACAATGCTCGTCTCTACCGAACTACATTTTTGGTGTTATCTGAGCTTGGGATGTCTTCTGTTTCGCTAAACATGCTTCGACCATCATCCGCTCCTTTTCATTTGGATCATTGCTTTTCCCTCGTCTTGAGTCGTGTGGGTCTGTTTCATCAGTGTGGTTTTCTTTTACCGTTTCTCCCCTCCCGTCCTGATTCGACGCCTTCCCTTCTTGACTGTATTCCTCCGCATTAGATTCTCCTCTTGGGCGGAATGCTTCCCGACGCATTGAGTACCCTTCATCCGTGTCGTTTCTGGGCAGTTCTTTGAGCGGCAAACTTCGCCCGTTTTCGTGCGCCGAATCCTTGACAAAGGCAGCTCTGTATACACGATCGTGTAGGAGAGGTGCCCTTACTTTTTTCCACCGCGCACATGAGTTTCTGGCGACATCCCCACGTCATAAGCTCTCCTACCAGCATGTTGATGCGTTCCCGTAAGCTGCCTGCAGCACTCTTGGTTCGTCGTCTACGAATAGCAAGCTGGATGTTTGCGGTGTTCTCTCGCGGTCTCATTTCCAGTGCTGCACATCCTGAGAAAGTGTTCCTTCAGGGTGTTTGCATCTGCATGTTCTTGATCTCCCCAAACTGGGAAGGATGATGATGCTTACAGCTAGCGAGAGGACCCATGGAGACACCCAAAGGTTGCTACGTTTCCATCTATTCCTCCGAGTGCCTCTTCTTTTTGGATAGAATTTCCTTTTTCGGTTCATTCCTCCCTTGACTGGGGGCTGTTAGTAAAGATGGAACTCCGCCTTGTTTCTCGCCCCAAACTAACAGCGGCTTAATGGAGCCCATCTTCCTCGAGTGTGATGCAAACTCAATCTCCCGCGCGTTCTGCTTGTTTCATGTTCTCACCGAGAAGATAACTCTTCCTGGCTTTCCCCCCGTGCATATCATCGGTGTGTGTGTCCACGTGCGGTGTGACCTTGCTGTTTGTTGGAACCTCCTGCCGTGACATGGCACGCGTACCCACGTCCGCCTTTGGGGTGGGGTTCAAATCCGGAACATCGAAATCCCGAAAGATCGTAAGACAGAAATCTTTACTGTATGTATTAATATATATTATTAAGATTACAAAAATGAATATATTTATATATATATAATTTACATATAGATTGATATGCACATTCATTTTAACATACGTACTGATCAATATTTGTTGATATACGTGTTGCAGTTGTTTCCCAGAATTCAAAACGGACTGCAGAATACAGAGAGGATGGGATCGAACGCTATTTGTTTCCGGTAAAGTACAGTCGGCATTTTTCTGCTGTTTTTTCTTCTTCTTCTTCCTCTGTGCAATGTGGTCCATACCCTTCCTTATACTGACTCACGTCGCCCCACTCTCCGGAGAGGTGCGATGAAGTGGTCCAAATGGCGGAGCGCCTCGGGACAAATGTGGACAACCACAGGGTTGACCTTCGGCAGCATCCCTGCTCCTCTCTTCCATCTCGTTTCTGGAGCACTCCTTCAGGAGTTAACGGCGCCGTAAATCTGCTACGTCCCTGCTATTCATTAATTGATTTGTTTGCTCAGCAGAAGACTGACTTTTTTTTTTATGAGATGCTGTGCTTTTGATGTGTCCTGGAGTACCCAGGATGAAGAGATTTCGCTTCTTCCATCCTAGACGTGCAGGGCCATTATGCAGACGATTAGCCGATCGCTTTCTGAAGAAACCTCTTACCATACTCTTGATTAATCATGGGATAGTGGCTCTCGGTGTGGAAAAACCGTTCTAAAAAAAAGATGAAAGGCTCACTCTAGAACGGGGCCTTCTTGTTGGCACTCCTGTTTCTGGTTGGAAAGCTTTGCATGGATTATAGAGTCCACTCATTGCAAACCACATGCAACCATTGCAGAATTTATGCTGGGAGTCCTCAAACCTGAACTTTGTAACTGACATGCTTGCGGTGACCCTTATTGCACGCATTGATGTTGAAGGGCATTTGAATGGAATGAACAGAAGATAGGGGGAAAAGCAGTGCAGGCTCTAAGGATGTTGAATTTCTTTATGTGGCGATTACACTAATTAGCTTCCATTTTGTCAGGAGATACCAATAAAACGGTAATTAGTAGGGTACTTTCATAAGCATTTTCCCACCAGGGTGTGGTCCAAGCACATCTTCCGGATAAAATTGTTTTTACCTCACCCCCCCCCCTCCAAAAAAAAAAAAGAGAAAAATCATGAAGTTTTCATTCACAGTGTATTTTACCAACCTCATGAGTGATTTGAATTGTATTAGTTAGCAGGAATCATTAGGGAGAAGGCGGTGTATCGTTTTCCAAGGTCTTGAAGGATCTTGAAGTCTCTTGAAGCGTTAATGTGTGTCTGATTGGATGTGCTTTTCGGATTCACACATACCGCAGGGTTATTTTCGTGCATCTTCGACCAAGCATTTTGCATTACGAGTTGTGTTTTTTTGATGGGGAGGAGGGACGTGAGGAAAAAGAGACGAAAGGGGAGAGGGGGAGAAGGATTCCTCGTACTGTGAAGACTTCCAGGTGAACCACATTCTCGTGAGCGTCATCATTCTCGCGTAAATGTGGTTCACTGTTTTGCGTTTCCTCCGCCCATTCGATGTGGATACACTGAACCTCCGCGCTCCGTTCTCCATATTAGCGCTGTGCTTCGGTGACCTCCGGTGGATGCGACATCAGAAGCTCTAGGAACAGTGTTCGACTTCGGTGTATCGTGTCGTGTTTGCAGGGTTCCCCCCCCCTCCCCGCTTTCTTTCTTGAGCCGCCTCAGAGGGGAGCTTCAGCGATTTGCAGCTGATCCGGCAGTGAGCCTTCATGGAAAGAAGATCGCTTTATTTTTTCCACCTCCAATTTTTCATTTTGAATCCATCGTCTCTTGGCAATCGCCCTGACAGTTCATCTTGAGCGATGTACCGTGGTGTGCGCATTTGACTGATCCGTCATGAACGTGGGGGCTGCTGTGCATGCCCTTTCTAGCGTCACCTCACGCAGCCTTGTTTCGGCGCAAAACCCGAGCCTATGATCCCGTGAATCCATGGTTTTTCCCAAGTTCTCTCCCTTCGGTGGCTGTAGGTATCCTTTGTTCCTCGCGTCCCTGCCTTTCTCTCCCAACTCTCCGTAATTCTTCATCGTTTCCGGAAGCAGAAAGTTTCTCTGGATCGTGGGTTGATTACCACCTGGAGCGGCTGTGGCTTTTTCACGGACCGACATCTGACAGTTCGTCTGCTTCCCATGTGATCATCAGATGGAGCATTTTAAAACATGGTGTCTTTGCATTGTACAAGGTACACGAGTGCAAAGTGTAAGGGAACAGAAGGCGACTTGTTTCAGTCTTATGCTGAATCCAGTTCGAATCCGGAACACACACCTATTCAGATGAAAAGCTCACTTGAATTGTGGCTGAGGAATCTTCCTTCCTTCCTTATTTCGACCATATCACTAGGAGCACACAAGAGTGCTTGTAGATCCTGTCTTCCAGGTCGCTGAAGTAGACGGGGAACTTCACTATGTGTGTACTACCACCGGTCACCTTTTTTTTTTTTTTTTTTTTTTTCTCTGTGACCGGGAGAAGCACCTTGAAAAACTGCTGCAGATTTTCTTCCTAATGGCGAAAGTAACGAGCACGGAAGAAACATTTCCGGTTCCCCTTCCAGAAGCACTCACTTTGTTTAATCCAAATGTCAGTCGCATTTTTTCTTCTTCTTCTGCTTTCCCCGCTTTCCTGGTTGCTCGTGGCAGGCAGAATTCTTTGAAATGAGATGCTCGAATGTATTATAAAATGGAAGTGCATCTAAAAAACGTCGAGACAAACTTAGCTATTAGATTCCATTTTGGAACATTTTCCAGAATTCCCTTGTTTACTGAGGATAGATACTGCAGGCACCATTCTAGCAGATGTTCGTTTTTCTTTCTTTTTTTCTTTTCGAGCAACGTCAGCAGACTTGATCTGAAAATCCCCATCATCTCCGATTCTGGATGCTGTGTGAAAAAAGAACAGATAACCAATGGAGGTGAGGTTCGTGACGACAACTTCAGAAGTAAAGTGCCTCGGTGTAGGGCGCAGGCACGCAACAGAAGCTCCTACCCACGGTGTTCAAAACGCGGATGTCTTCCGTTGGGAAGATATAGAGGAATACAAAACACACACAAATTACTGGAGGGTTCTTGCGCGGGTGGTGGCGGTCCAAAGTCGACGTGGGTTTGCTTCTCTGTCAGGGGACAAAGAACGTGGCATGCCAATCAGCTCGGAGGCTCAGCCTAGACATATCGGGGAATCTGTGACAGGAATCCTCCGTGAGCTCTGGTTGATGCCAGGCACTTGCGAGTCGTAGGTGTGCACTGAGGTGGGTGTGTGCTGCGCCTTGCTCAGGGAATGCCGTCACCGCTGCCGGGGGGGAACACGCGCATTCCCGGGTCACGTGACTGGATCAGACGAAGCGAAACCCGATGGGTAGATCCCGCATCGCCGTTTTGATCCTGGGGCCGCTGCAAATGCGGTACGAGACTCGGGGAAGGTGGGCACGAGTGGCTGTTGTTATCCTTGCTAGCCGACAACCGAAGCTTTCATCCCTTCATTATGATGGGAAGCGATCCTAAGAATTTAGGAAATTGCCGAAAGCACGGTTATCAGTGCCAGCAAACAGCTGATTGAAAGTGGACTATTAATAGCTGGTTGCCGGGTATAAGGAATGAAAGACCTGCCGCTCTTGAAAAAAAAAAAAAAAAACAGGAAAAGAAATGTTGTTTTTTCTGCCCTTTTAAGGAACATTTTACGTTTTATAATTAGTCACAGTGCAGTCAGTTGCGACCGAGTAACTGTACAGGAGATGCCAAGTTATTAATATGCTAGGAGATCATTTATCAGAAACACTTGCGAGCCACCATTCAAAGTTACCTTTCTCTATGCGGGAAAATGAAAAGCCGCCACCCGGTCAGTTTGGCTCCGGGGTTCGTGATTCCTGATAAAGCGTGCCTGCCATGTCCATGAACGAAGGAACGGGAAAGTACGGGGCGCATCTCGAAAGTAAGGGTCCATCGGATATAAGGAAAGAAAGAGCAAACAAGAGAAACAAAAATATGCATTGGTGGTTCGAAACACGTACATCCCCGTGCCGTTTTTCTACGAGGTCACCATTTTTCCCCTTTGTACACTTTCGATACCGTGGAAGAAGCTCTTTTTGAAACCCTCTGCATCAAATTCTGCCTCCTGGGAGTTCAGGCAGTTCAGCAGCACTGCAGTTTTGCACTCCTCACTTTCCCCCTCGAGTCGCTGAGCCACTTCTGGAGGTGCGGGAAGGAAGACGTGGTGGTAGTCACTAGGCAGGACTGATGGAGAGGTTCCCGTTTGAATTGTCTGGAAATGTCTGGAACGTGCGGACAACAGGGTGTGGGACTCAAGAGTGTGTGCTTTTGGTGGACTTTATGGAGCCTGGAACAACCATCACTTCGCAAGTCTACTGTGCAGAAACACTTTGGAAACGGCGGCGTGTCATTCAGAACCGACGACGTGGAATGCTGACATCAGGAATCGTTCTTCTCCTTCACAACAACGCGCGCCTTGGCAACGCATGCTGTCTTCACGTTCCAGACATTTCCAGACAATTCAAACGGGAACCTCTCCATCAGTCCTGCCTAGTGACTACCACCACGTCTTCCTTCCCGCACCTCCAGAAGTGGCTCAACGACTCGAGGGGGACAGTGAGGAGTTGCAAACTGCAGTGCTGATGGGCTGCCTGAACTCCCAGGAGGCAGAATTTGATGCAGAGGGTTTCAAAAAGAGCTTCTTCCACGGTATCGAAAGTGTTTGGGTGAAAAATGGTGAAATGGCACGGGGATGCTTAGAACCACCAATGCATTTTTTTCCCCTCCTATTTGTTCTTTCTTTCTTCCTATCCGATCGGCCCTTACTTCTGAGATGAGCCTCGTGTCTCCAGCGAAGTGCATCGAGATGTGGGATCGAGATGCACTGAAGACGGTGTGATTAACTGGAAAGCAAATCACAGCGAAGATGGGTGTCACTCGACTCTTGGAGGGATTGCATATTCGGGTCCAGCTTTGCGCTCATCATACCCTTCCTATACCCTGCATGGGCACAAGTAGAACGAGCGCCTCTTTTTCCTCAAAACGTCGCATCCGGTTGCAAGCTGGTGTGGAAGCGCCAGCTCGCTTGCAATCGGATGTGGCCTCTTTTCTTTACAGGAGCAAGAAAAATTGTTTAATCTCGACTCCTCCGTGTTTTTCAGACGCCTTTTTTTTGTTTACAAGCCGAGCAACCCATTCGTTTATGGTTTACTCAGTCTACGTGCTCCCGTGTGTGCATGACACGCGAATAGCTGGGGCGTCTGCAGCCAGAATCGCCAGGATGGATTACCTGTTTGATTTTGGCCAAGGTTTCGAGACTTGTAAAGATTTATTCGAAACCGCTTGAGAGGAATTCCCGGGAGCTTTTTGGCTGACTCCAAGAGTACAAAGGAAGTGTCAGTGAGCAGGGAACTGGCGCCACGAGCCTTGGAATCGTCCGATGGATCCGACACCAAAAACACTTCTTTGCTTGCTCATTCTTATTCCACACTGTGTCCTTACAGAATCAGTACTTATGAGAATTTTCTAAAACTCTTTTGTCTCGTAACAGTGGATTGGTACGACCATTTTTTTTCCATCTTCAAGAGTCTCAGATCGGAAAGCGCTTAAAACAGCTCCCGAAATCATTTCCAGAGTTACATACCGAATGATCCGGGAACCTATGAGGAGCATCTAAACCCCCTCCTCCCCCCCTTTTTTTTTTTTGAGCGAGGCTAATGCCATAGACCAGTAGAAGGGAACTCGTTCAGATGAAACCCAGGTTCTTGCAGCCGAAGTTCATCTTTCAACAGATGCGAAACGGTACTTTGGAAGCTGGATGTGTTTTCCCTGATTCCGGAATTTCAGAATTTGCGCATTCTGTGGAATTTTTAACTCTTAGATTTTCATGAAAACAAAAAAAACAAAAAATTGATCTTTACGTGACAGCCTCCTTTTGATGGCACCGAGAGGTTTGGCAGGGAGGCGAAAACCTGAACGCGGCAGTGGAAAAGCTGTAGGGAGCATCCTATTTGCAGCAGCACGGCCACATTCCTCTTTTTTTTTTTTTTGCAAGCAGTAACTGTCAGCAAGATGCTTTGCCACTTCTCCCGTTGGTCGGTGCAACAACAGTCAGCAGGAACTTTCCGAAAGTGATCCATGCATCCACTCCTGGAGACCATCCTTTTGCCCAAAGCAAACCACTCGCCATATACACTGTGGATGCTCATTTTCGACCGACACCCTATTCCCTACAAGCACGCTGTGTGCTCAAGTCTTCGTGTTGGTTACATCCCGCGTGGGTGCAATGTCGAGTTTCCTGCATCTTCTCGAAAAGGAATAATTTTCGGCCGGATTGAAAAATGCAAAAAAAACGGCTTCCAAGGACACAGGTTTGATTTTGAGGAGCATGCCGCCTAAGGATCCCTGACTTGAAGGCAGCATTCGATACGGAAGATCTCAATTCATTCGTCACACCCTGATGAAACTCTGTCTTCTGGTGCTCACTCACCTGTGTCCGAGGAATTCCTGGCACCTCACCGGGAGTGTCAGTGCACCTGACAACACCTCCACTTTCCACGTGTGATGCAGTGTTTTAACGCTGCCTAACATTGTTTCAGGAGGTTTCCACGACTTTTTTTTTTCCGATCCCATGTTTCCCAATGAGCTCCCTGATTCGGGAACCCCGGAGGGAGGTAGACTTACCCACACCGAAGAACCCATCTTTCGGAAATGAACCCAAAAATCAGAAGTTTCGTATACACCTCCTTACGATGTTCACTTGCAGAGACTTATTGTACGATTTCCTCTAGAAAGCCAAACTTCCATCGGTGCTTTTATCGGTAGCATATCAAAGGAAGGAAGGTTTCGTGCAACTCTCGAGGAGCACGCGGAACTAGGAGCTCTACTAAATTGCGAATACGTAGTATTTTTATTTTTTGACAATGAACGTATACTGAATAATCATTAATTCCCTTTCAAGGAATTGTGCGAAAGAACGCAGGAATGCCTTTCTTGCTGAGGAGTCAGTTTCTTACCTCTAATCTCCTCCTACCCTGCCAATCCGTTGCACGCAGGAACAAACCGTTGCTTTTGTCTTGGCATGCTGGTTCTAGTAGTTTCTCCCGAGGATCCCGTATAACTCAGGCCTGGATACGTCAGAGTTCCCGATGTATGCAGCAATCTCTACAGAATATATACCAAACGTCTGTGTTGAGGGTTTTCATCCTCTGTTGTGTGGAAACACTAAAATGTTCACCTATATAAGGGGGCACCGCAGTTTTTCTTTCTTTCTTCCTTCATAGAGAGTCAGGGACAGTGCAACATTGCTCCTGATTTAGTTTGACGAGTTTTTTGTGCCTTGAGCCTTTATTTCCACCCGCTCACGCCGGAACGTTTAGTGTACAAAAAATTATTTACGAAATAAGTCACATCAAGTACAAAAAAATGCCTTCCTTCGTGGTGGCTTCACATGACCACTACGAGATGCCTCGGAGGCGCTGCTTCTCGGGAGCAGCTCCCCCGATGAGGTCCACACTGGAGGAGCAGGGCAAGGGGTAAACAAAAACACACACAAGAAAAACACAAAAGTGGAGTTTCAAAAATGTTGGGAGGGAAGGGAAGGGATCACAGGTTTATTCCTGGGGTCTTTAGCATCCCCTGGAGGGTGTTGGCAAATTCCTCTTCCTCTTGTTGCCAGAGATGTGGCCTTCCTCACAAAGGAGCAGACGATTGGGATGACCTCACCGTTCGCCCGGCCCCTTTCGGCGCGGCTTCTCGCCGCCACCATCCCACGAATGCATCACAGAACTGCAAGGGAGGAAGCTGCAGGCGACATCGAGTCGCGTGCGAAGAGGCGGCGCAAGACCTCACCGTCATTGTCCGCGGGGAGTGGGAGGGCCGCAGCGAAGCGTTCCCGGACGCTCAGGAGGGCAACGACACAATCGGACAACCGGTGCGGGGGAGAGGGTTTCCCGTTCCTCGCACCTGGCACAGTCTGGGTCCGTACTCCCCCCTGTCCAGTGCGTTGCATGGGATCGCCCTGCGAAGCAGCTGCAATGCCGAGTCCCGGCACTCCAGGGGAAGCGTGGAGCTGTCCACACACACTGGAAGTACTTCTGCCTCTTCAGGAGGAATATCCAGGAGCTCGGCACGGCGACGAACTCCGTCGGGGAAGGCGGCGAGTGCGGAGGTGTCAGCCAGTTGATGCTACCGTCCAGCATCCCAGCTGCTTCTATTTTCCCGCGATCTCGCCGGATACTTGCCATCTTGCAAGGTCACCGCCGTGCCCATTTCGTTGTATTGTGTTGAGGGTGTCCGCAAGTGGGGTGTTCCGCTCGCTGGCTGTCTTCCATGGGCAGCCCACGATTTCTTGCAGCGAGCAGCGAGCGCAGTTCGAGAATCGCAGTTATCGCGATGGCTCCGGGCGCGTGCCGTTTCTTTCCACCCACGCCTGACCCGCTTCCCATTTCCAGGCATGCTTTACGCCTGTATGTAACATGGGAGCCATCAGGCAGATTGATAGTTCGTTCCCGCTCTGGAAACAAGATGCCAACAAAGCGACACCGCTCTCTCGGTGGAGGGGCTGTGGGGTTCCCTTTCCTTTCGGAGCAACCAGAGCTCAAAACCATGGAGCAGAAGGAAAATTGGTGGGCGAAGGACGAAGGGATATCACCTGTGTGGTCGAAACCATCGAAAAATCCTCTTCGGAGGAGGACAGGGACTCTTATATTTGAAGAAGGAAATTCTGCGCTCACGGAATACGTCGAATCGAAGTACGAAAGAAGCTGATGGACTGAGAGGGAGCATTTCTTGGAGTGCTGAGCCTTCTTGTACATGGCAAGTACAATGGAATGCCATTCTAACCATCTCGCCTCTCGGCGAACGGCAGAGAAGTAGACATCGCCCTCGGGAGCCGAAGAACTGGAATTTTTGCTTTCTGATAGCCGTGAATACCAGAGTGTTGCAATCACAGTGCTTCTCCTCATTATAACGATCACATCATTTACGTGTTTGCTCATTTACTGTCCCCTCTGCTCTATGCAGATCTCTCCCTGGAGCAGTGTCTTCCGAAGTCGCGTCTCTGAGTGGAACTATGCGTGGGTGTTTCCCCGCCTCCGTCCGTCCTCAGAGGAGAGAACGCTTTTTCCCTTATTGTGTGTCTATTGCTCTCACAATAGGTGATCCGGTGGCCCGGTGGTGGTTCACAAGCCGATGTGGCCGGCTTGGGAACCACCTTGCCTTCCTGCGCCATCACTCTGCTTCCTTCTTGGGTTTCAAGGACGCTGACGTAATCCTTCTTTTTCTCCGAAGAAAATAGCTTGTGGGTTTGCACGACGGATGGAAGAACTGCATGTGCCGTGGCGCTATCTGGTTGCAGATGGAAGAAAGCATCTTCCGGCTGCAGGGCTTTCCGAAGGAGGAGGACTCGCGAACCGCCACCAAAAGTTCGACTTGCTGCCCGCGCCACACCTCCTGACTCAGCTACGGAGCGGGCGCTCGCATCTGTGGTGATCGGATGCTGAAGTTTCAGTTCACCTGAAATGCAAACCTCCTCGCTCCCCAGAGGAGCGGGACAGCAGCAGCATCGGCTGCGAATCGAAAGCTGGAAAGCCTTTTCTGGCTTTGTAGTCCATCTCGGGAGGAGACCTTTCGGGAAAATGGGAATCCAGAATCATGGCGATGAATGGGAAGAGACAGCCCTTGACCACCACCACTGCAGGTTCGAGGGATGCCTTCGGCTCGAACGAGCTCTTCGTTGCTTTAGTTATTCCTTCGCGCACCCGCTCTTCCTTTGAGATACAGGTTCGAGGGATGCCTTCCCCGTAGCTCTTTTTTGACACTGCCCACTCCACACGAGGGTGCATGCTAGCTCTGGGCCAACCCCGAGGGACCACCCTATGAATCCGGGAAGGAATTCGGAGAAGGGAGTTCGTTCCTCTCACGCCTGAGGAGACAAATCCAAAGGAAACCCTCGTCCTGGCTGTCCTCGGAGGGAACCTCGGAGGAAACCTCCTCTTCTTTGTTCTCTCCGGAGGGACCTCAGCTTTGTGGGAGCCCCTCCTGGTTTCCTCTTCGTCTGAAGAGAACCCCGAGGGGACGCTTCCCATTTTCTCTGAAGGGCGCTACTTGAAGGGAGCGGTGCGCTGCTCCTCTGGAGAGGCAACATCCTCGATAGAGGTACCAACCAGCTCCATGATACGAGATGGTACGGCTCCATTCGCACAACAGAAGAACCCCGAAGGGCTCCTAGAGCTGTCCTGGAAGGACCCCGGAGTGTCAACTTCCAATCCCGTCCAGTCGACAGGGGCGCTTCCGACTTCTACCAGTGCCTCCGCACCCGAAGTCAACCGGGGGACCAGCCAGCGTCGTCCTGCAGGGGGGGTTCGAAACCATCCCCCCGCCATTTCTTGGAGTTGGCCCTTTCTCCGATGGTGTTCGAACCCGCATCGCGCAGTACTGCGCATGTGGGCCGCACCTGAACCGTCTCCTGTTTCCTTAATGCGGTGCACTGGGGGTCGTGGGCTCGCAGCCGCTCGGCCGCCGACGCGGACAGCAGCTCCAGCCCAGAGGCTCCGCTGAAGCATCTAAACGGCGCCTCGGTGCGTGGCGATGGATCTTTCCCTGAACTGTAAGGAAAGCAGCGGGGAGTTTCAAGAGACCTCTCCTCTTCCCCACTTCCTTCCATTTAGGTCGAAGTTGCAAGGCGAGTTCCTTCCTGCGAAGCGTCACTAGGCCGCCTGGGGCTGACTTCTTGATGCTCCACTTTGAGTGCCCGTTCACTCCGACGTACGCTCCACAACCAATAGCCCGGCGGGCCAACACCTCACGCGGCAGGGAGGCAAACGGCAGTGGGAACCACCAGAGGATGAAGATTCTGGAAGATTCCATGCACCAGGGGAAAAAGGAACGTCGAGCAGTGGAGCCTTGTGGGAAGAACGGAGGCGCAGCAGGCAGACGTCATCGTCGACCCCCGAGTCCCTAAATGGGATTATTTGAGGCTGAACAATTGGTGAGGACGCGACGGAAAAAAAAGGAAGCCCGATGCCTTCGGGTCCACGCATAATTCCGGCGTGGCCATCCCTAAGTGCAAGACACCGGGGTCAGAGGAAGAAGACCATGTCCTCCGTGGGTGGCAGCCCCTCGATCCTGCCGCTTGATAGGCTGCTATGCGACGGACGGGCAGCTTCGGCCGGAGGTTCCTCCGAATACCTTCGGTTACGACACGCCTCGCCGTTTCGCGCCAAGTGATCCTGCTTTGCCGCAGGACTCTCGTACCCCAATGCCGTGTTCTGTCCTTTTGCATGGCCGTTCTCGAACTCCTGCTCCTTGCGAGCATCGGTTCTCGGCAGGCCGAGCTTGGTGTCCACGAAGGGGAGGAGGCTTCGGTCTCGCGAGGACTCTCGTGTGGAAAAGCGGGGGTCACCTGAGATGCAAACCTCCTTGCTCCCCGGAGGGGTCAGAGGAAGTAAACCGCGTCAATTCATGTTGGATGCGCACGTGAGGAAGAGAATCAGATCCAGCTGCAGCACGGCCATCCCTCCATCTCCTGGTCGGAAGGTGGGGGCGAAAGGTTTCCAGGGAGACAACCATCATTCAGCGCCGGTTACAGGGATGCGCGAGCGACTTGTGCCAGAGACCACCGGAGTACCCGGCCTGCGTGCTGGTGCGGACCTCCTGATGAACTTCCCTTTTCGGGTTCTTTTGGACCTCATCTTGTTGGTTCATTTATTTTTAAAATTATTCCTCCCTTCCACCTACTCCTGCGCCTCTGGCTCGAAATGGGTCAGAGGAAGACCGCGTCCTGCATGGACGGCTGCTCCACAGAGGACGCCGTGCGGTTTTAATTTCTGGAAGACATCGCCGGGAGAACTCACCAGGGGCTGCGGCGATGTCTTGCGCAGAGGGTGAGGGAGGCGGGAGGGATCAACCGGGTTGAGGGTGTGCACTCAACAGACGCCTCGGCAATCGGACCGTGGTTACGGAGAGGCACGAGAAGCTGACGACCCCCATCCCGAAGCCGAAGCACTGAAGACTGGGAGGTGGCGGTAGCTGCGGGCCCAGATTGTTCCGGGAATGTACTCAAAGATCAAGTGTTCTAGAGAGGAAGGGTGGCAGTCATACTGACTGACCATCCCTTGCTTTCGACAATGAGGGCTCATGGAAGCTCCGGAGGAGGCAAGACAGAAGAGGGAGGACGCGTACCGAGGATGACCCCTCCCCTCCATTGCGAGAGGCAACTGTAGTAACAATTCTGAGAACGAAGGAGTAACGTAGCGTTTTGGGAAATTGAAAACTATCCTCCCCTCCTCCATCCAAAATAGGCGGAGAACATCAGAAAAAAGATGGCGTGTTCTGCAGCATTCCCTACACCGTACACATCCATATAGCATTTCCGGGACACGCACTGGAAGCACCGGATGGATCTTCCCCCCTCGTGATGAAAGAATACTTAAAAAACACGACGGTTGCATGCTTTGCCCGGAGAGCTCCATTTTAAGTACACACGGGATGGAAATAACGGGGGTTGCAGTGGGAAAGAGGCATTTCCATCGTCTTCTCCGGTCCCTTCCGTTCCGTTCTTCCTGAGACTTTGTCGTCACAACCGGTGCGTTCCGTAAACCACGTGTGCGCTCCCCTTCACGAGTGGCAGCTCCAGGAGCGCTTTCGATTGCAAACGCACACCTGAGCTGTAATGGACATTGCGAAAGTGTTTGTCTGTTTGATCTGTGGTGCACACTTTGTCCGTGGCGGCGTCAACCGTGGACAGAGTCCCAGCGAACCCGAGGTTGCCTCAGAGGACATTCGCTGCATGTGAATTGCAGCTGGCTTCCGGGCGGCGAGTGGGATGCGATCGGTGGCTGATTTCTCTGATTCCTCTCTTTGTTCGACTCAGGGGCGAACCGAGCAAAGAGAGGGCAGTCCATCCGTGTGAAGACGCTCGTAGTGAAAGGGGTGATGCGACCTCAGATTTGAAAATCAAGGCGACGCTTGCTGTGCTCTCCTTCACTTGTTTTATTTTCTCTTTCTGGATGCTTCGACGATGGAGGAGCTGCGGCGGTGACTGAGAAAAGGAAGGGCATCTTTGATCTCATAAGTGTCCACCCAGAGGTAGCTTATTGCTCGGGGGTGGTAACCAAACTCTAACGTCACAGAGGAAAAGAAAAGAGACAATGGAAAAGCAGTGATTGCGCCGATGATCAGTTGGAGCAGCGTTCACGATGGAATGCGCTTTGCATCTGCTGGGGAAGAGCAGCAGGAAGCCAGAAAAGCCAATGAGACGCAATGGGCACGCGGCAGGATGCCCGCTCGATGGAGTGGAGAGCCTTCCAGACAGCAGGGAGAACGAGCAGGAAGGAGGAGACGTCCTCGTTCAGAAGGGAGACCAGGAAGCGCGCCCTCTGACGAAGCAGCCACGTGGCACCCGCTTGCGAAGAAGATATCTGAGATGAGAATTTCCGGGCTCCAGGTGAACCAGGGAAGGAGAATTCTTCCGTGGTTCATCCGGACATGATGATGGAAAATCCTTTGGGCTTCTATTTTGTCTGCTCTTCCTTCCAGTTCTTTTTTCTTTTGAGGGGAGTGGGGGCTCTTTTTTTTTTGGTTCTCAAGGAGTGCTGAAGAACAGTCCGACTCCTCAGGAGGGAGAGGGGAGCTCACGAGTCTCTTCTTCAACATGTCCACATGTGTGTGACCCTTCAAGATAGGGAGTGACCCTGGAGGGGACCGCCTTATGAATCCAAGAAGGACTCTGGAGCAAGAAGTCCGCTCCACTATCACTCTTGGGAGGAAACCCAGAAGGGAACCCGCTCTTCCTTGATTCTCTCCGGTGGGAATTCCCGGAATAGGTCCGCTCCTCATTTTTTCTCTGAAGCGAACCCGCAAGGGAACTGCTGCTCCTCGTTTCCTCCTCTGAAGAGAACCACGAAGGGAGCTGCACTCTTCTTACTGACACTCTGGAGAGGCAACCCCCAATGGGGGGGAGACCAACCAGCTCCATGGAACGCGCTGAAGATTCCTGGGAGGTTCCTTCACCGAGGATGGGGACGGCTGCCATTTTTCCCACTGGAAGGGAACCTCGAAGGGTTCCTCGATGTCCTGGAAGGACCTCGGAAGGTCAACCCCCAATCCCGGCCAGTCGACGTAAGCATCGGCTTCCCAACAGCTCCGCACAGCATTACCTTGCGGGGGAGCTCGCAAGCCACGACGCACCCCCCCGTTCTCGGCGCCGGTGGAAAAGGAGAGAACTCTGCAAGAAGCGGAGATGCGGACGGAACGAGGGGCGCAAACGTGGGCGTCTCTATCCTTCGCACGGCCCCATGCAGGGGGGATCCCACGTTCCTGTGGGGCGCACGCAACGGTCCACCCGACGCCCTCGAGAGCTGCGGGCTGCCGCATTTCGGAGTTTTTCCGCGGAGTGACTTCCTCCTGGGGTCAGCGAGACCTCCGTTGCGAAAGATACTGTCCATCGGCGATCTGCTTTCCATCAGGGCTCTCCCCCCCGTCTGGTGCAGCGGAGACGCTCTTTTCCATCTTCGCAGGGTATTTTCCATTCTGCCTAAATTTTGGGGGACTAGAAAGGCACTCCTGGAGGATTCCCCGGAGAGTAGCACTTTGGATGACATGCCGGTACAGCAATCTCCCCTGTCCCCGGTCCATCGTCTGAAAACGCAGCCTCCCTTGCATCTCGCTTATGGTAGCACCAATCCGTGCTTATTAGCAGAGAAACGTGTCGTTCGTCTGGGATGACGTGGCGGATGCAGAAGTTTTTATTTTTTCAAATTTTTATTTTTTTATTTCCACCCTACTGTTTCTTTTTCGATCTTCCTCGAACGCGCAGCAGCTGCAGCGCCCGACGCCGAGGTCTGCACGGGAGGCGTGACATACTTCCATTTCCATGGTTGCGAGCACCGCACACGGAAACAGAAGCCGGTCACTTTCCTGAAACGAGATGCATTCCGGGGGGTTGCTTCGTGTCCTTTCAAAGTTCCCGAAAGGCTTGTGCTGCTCAGTGCCTCGGGGAAGCAGGCGGTAGTTCATCCGACCGCTTCCGCGATCCGCGGCGTTTCTATGGAGCGTTCGGGTGGAGCTTGCGTGTATCCCGTCTGCCTGACAAGGTATATGAGGGACCTCGTAGGTCGACGTCGAAGCTGCGGACGAGCGGTAGACGGCGTGAAAGAACACGCGCTCCATCTATTGAAAAATACAAGACCACGGAGGGAGAAGAGAAAAAAAATTTTTTTTTTTTTTCCTTTTTCCAGTTTTCTATCGTTGCGCGTGGGCTGCTCCGTTAAAGACAAGCAGGGCACAGAGAAAAGAAACCAGTTTTAACGAAGGCGATGTCTTGATCCTCCACTCTAGCTATTCGCCCGTCATCATCTCCATAAATTCTGGAAGCAAGCCGTCATTAGTGCTCATGGGCGTGAGTTTTCGCGGGGATCACCTCCAGGATCCACGCAAAAATCTTCCCCGTTGTCGACGAGGGAGCCTTCGACAAGCACAGCGCCCTGTATCGGCTTGCGAGTGACGAGCGCGTGACGTCACGAACCCCCCCGCACCTTGGCGCGCAGCCGCCGCCGTTCCGGTTCCATTGCCGGGCGACGCGAGGCATCCCGCGTGCCGGCGCGGAAGGAGCGCCGGAGAGAGACGCGCCGCCGGTGATTCGCTGGAGCCCTTACGCGTGCTTCTTTTTTTTGGCGTGGTGGAGCAGATGCGCTGCTCATGCCTTCCCCCCCCATCCTTTTCTCCCCCGAATCTGCACCCACACCTACGCAACCGCGTGCGCGGACTCGTGAATCGGACTCGGGGCAGAGCCTCGGGGAACGACGAGAGAGCGGGGCTGGGAGAGGAGGTTCCGGCGCTGTCATGGCAACGACCCGCCTTCCCGTCGTCGGCGAGATCTGAAGCTCAGTGCTTCGAGATCCTCCTCGCCCAGCCCTCGGGAGATGGGAAGCTCACGGGCGCAAGGAACCGGGAAACACAGGGAAGAAGGAGGAGGTCGGGACTTCGTCGCGACCGGGGAAGGCACGATTCTTCCCGTTTTTTTTTTGGCTGACTCGCCCTGCAGCTGCTGTCCTTCCGGGTTTTCTTCTATTTGGTCCTCAAGGGGTGCCGAAGAACCGCTTGCCTCCTCATGAGGTGAGTGGGGTGATCCATAGGGTTGCCCCTTATGCATCCAGGAAAGTTCCGGAGGAAGGAGTCCGTTCCCTTCTCACGCTTGGGAGGGGAACCTCCTCCTCTTCCGTATGCTCTCTGGAGGGATCCCTGTGGGGATCCCTCCTGGTTTCTTCTCCGTAGAGAACTCGGAAGGGATCCTCTCCCTCTTTTCTCCTCTGAGGAGAACCCCGAAGGGAGCGGAGCGCTTCCTGCACTCTGCGGTTGGTGCTCCCCATAGAGGCGACTCTCTCTATGGGGAGTACCAACCAACTCCATGGAACGCGATGAAGGGTCCCCCACTGAGGAGGAGGACGGCTGCCATTTTCCCAGCCGGGGGGGAACCTCACAGGTTTCCTTGATGCCCTGGAAGGACTCCGGAGGTTCAAATTCCAATCCCGGCCAGTCGACGGAGGCATCGACTTCGCATCCGCGCCGCACGGCGTCATTCTGCGAGGGGTGGGGAGACTCGGAACTCACGATGCGGTCCGCTTACTCGGAAGGTCGACCCTTTCTCGGGCGGGATTCGAACCCGTGACGCCTGGTGCCTCGCGCGCGCCGAAGCCGCCGCTGCACGGCGCCGCCCACGTGGGTCGTGTGACTGCAGCAGCAGCTGGGGGAAGGCCGGAAGGGGGGTAAGCCGTATTTCCCTCGAGTGCCCTCTGCGACGGTGCATCCCATCAGATCATCAGCAGCTGAAGGTCTCGAAAAGGAAAAACTGCGGACCGTGAATTCGAGATCCGTCGAACGCCCGGAAGACGAAGAGCACGCGTCACTTCAGTAAATTGCAGTCATCTTTTTTTTTCTTTTTCTGAGAGGAAGGGGGAGTGGAGATGAATGTCCCGAAGCGAACTCTGAGCTGGCAGGAATTCCAGAACGGTCGTCTCGTAGCAAGAGAGCGTTTCCGGACGCGGTGGAGGGAGGAGACGCGCGCGTCCGGAGCTGGAAAATCGGCGGATGTCGACTGCCTCGCAGCACCAAGGTTTGTCGCGAGGAAGCTGCTGGGTGGACTACGGCGAAGGAGGGCTCCGCTTTGTCTTCCCCCGCGACGCCCGGCTTGCCGAACCGCTTCCGGCGACAATGCTCGGGATGGCAGTCGGCTCATCCCCCGACCAGAGGGGAGGGGGGAAGAATCTCCCCCACCAGGCTCCTCTCTCTCCGACTCGGTAGAGGAGGCAGCCCCCGGATCCCGGGGAACTAGGGGGAGCCGCCGCCTCGCTCTGTCTGTCGCGAGGGAGATATGCCTGGAGCTCCATCCTCCTCCCTCCTCAGGAAGCCAGGATGGATGCGCAGCGATTTGTATCCTTCCCTCGGGATAGGCCGCCGCCGTTCCTACCTCAGCTCCCAGCCTTCCGCAGGCGGAGCGCCCTCCCCTCTTCTTCTTCCTGCCCTTCGGTTGACTCCCTGCTTCCGGATCCTCGTGGTCCGATGCGACCTGCCCTTCAGCCTGCCAGAGCGGAGCGCTCCCGACTCCTCCCTTTGCCGGGAGCCGGGTCAGAGGTCTCCAGCACAGCGGCAGCGGTCGGAAGCCGTGGGAGGGGAAGGGAGATTCCGGCTGCGGCGGCTTCCCGCACGCCAACACGAGGCGGAGGCGGCGGCGCGGCACGAGAGGCACACGCCAAACCCATCCGCTCCGCTCCAGATCCCCCTTTATCCTTCGGGAACGCCTTCTGAGAGACGTGCTCCATGTGCTGAACGGCAGCATCAACTGCACTCGTCTCTGCTCCCGACTCAGACTTGGAATGGTGGGGAGCTCTCTTGCGGGAGGGATCTCTTCCACGCACGGCTCGGTTCCTGGAGGCTGGGGGGTCCGAGGGGACTCTCCGGGGAGTGCAAGGCGCCGCCGACGCATACGTGGACTCCTAGGAGGAGAGCAGCCCGCGCGTTCCTGACATCAGGGGTGCGCTCTCGAGTTTCCGGTGCCCGCTTCGGGAAGGAGGGGGGACGAGGACTTTTCAGGAGCCGCGCATGACATTTGGCAGCGGCCGTCCTCGGCGCCCTTCAAGGTCTCGGAAAAGAAGCTCCCTTCCGAGGATCCAGGGACACCCGGATCGTCCGCTTCCGCTGCAGGAGCGAAACCAAGGCGGGACCTCCGGCCGAGAGCCCTGGGCTCGAGCCTTCCGGGAGCCGGCGCGGCGGCACTCGGCGGAATCCTCGACGCAACAGACTCCGGAGGTCACACTGCCCTGGGGGGGATCGAAAAGGAACCCCTAGACAGCGCTCGGGGGCCGATCCGAGGGGAAGTAGGTGCCGGAGCGTAGGCAGAGGGGTGCAAGCCTGACCCTGGAGCCCCGCTCAGCATTTGGCAGTTTCCATGGAGAGCAGCATCTCCGCTGGACCTCTGCCGGAGAGGACGAGGACGCGGGGATCCGGGAGGTTCCTGGACGTCCTCCCCGGAAGCTGCGTCATCTGGAGACGATGGGTTCTGAGGCACCACCTCCGGGGTGTGTGACCTCGAAGGCCAGCTGCCGTGAGGGGCGGCGCGCAGAACCTGGGGTCCGCCGCCCCCGCGCCACGTCCATGAGGGTCAGATTCTCGACCCTCAGAGTGCGTCTTGCAGCAAAGATGACACGTTTCTCGCAATCTTGGACCACAGGCTGCACTGCCGCAACGCCCTGGATCCTCTCTTCGTTTCCCCCTTCTCACCCACCCTCATCCCAACCAACACTCCTTCTTGAATAAGGATCCAAAGGAGGGGAACCCGTCGGCTGCCTCGAATGCGCCACCCAACCCCCTGCTGTCAATCCCAGGCATCTAGGGCACCCCCCCAATCCCTAGCCGCGCGAGATACTTCTTCTTAGGTGGCCCCACACCCTCGCGCCCCACACCTTTGAAGCAGAGAACCTCGTGCCGCGCGTGAGATGAGGTAGGCGGGTCTCCTGGAGGAAGGAGCTCAGGGAAGGAGGAGGAAGGAGGAAGCAGCGACGCAAGGCTCCGAGGATCTCCGAGGCAGTTCCATGGGGTCGAGTCAGGTCCACGCTCGTCCCCACTTCCCGAACGTCCACTCGCTCTCCGGCTGGTTGCGGTCAGGTTCCCCTGGGAACCCGCACGCGTTGGAGTTGGCGCGCGCATCGGCCGGGGTAGGGTGGGGTGGGGTCCGCCGAACCCGTGAGGGAGGGAGTGCAGGCCCAGGCTGCTGTGCCGGGGAACGGATCGAACGACGGCAGGAAGGAGCGCTTCCGCACCGACGCCCTCCGGAATCGGTGCGTCGGTGCGGAGGATGCCCGAGGCGACGCACGCGGCGAAATTCTCCTGGAGGTCGACACGCTGTCCTTCCGCTTTTGTATCCTGCGGTCCCGGGCTTCTTGCCTCTGGAAGCGGGGGAGCGGCGCTCCGAAGGTCCAGGAAGAGGCGGGCAGGAGCGGAGCCTGCTGTTGTGTTGCTCGGAGTCTCCTGGGTGAAGGGGCCACGCCTGCGCGCTATGCCATACTTGAATGCGTACCATCAGATGCGCACACCGACCAAACTTACTACGTGCGTGCGAGTATACCTTAATGCGTTTATATATGCGTAGGTACAAATGCAAGTACTTATGTACATACATGCATACACACGTACGAAAGGCTACATACTGAGGAGAGGATGCACAAGTACAAGTGGCTGCAATCCTTAGTACAGGACGCGATCCTTAGCATAGGCCATGATCCTTAGAAGAGGATGTGGTCCTTAAGAGAGGATGCGTACGTACGAGAGGCAGTGTACGTAGGTACATACATGTATACATGTGCACATATGCGTACATACATATGCGTATGTGCACATGGTGCATGCGTAAGCCCGTCCGCATGGGTACGTCGCAATTGTGTGCGTGCATGCGTGAAAACGCACTCGGTTCCTCCCAGAAAACATGAGGAATGGTGCATCTTCCGGAGTGCTGGTCCGGTTGCTGGCGTGGGGCTGAAGACAGCGCTGCTTCTTGTCTCCCGGGATGTAGATCACAGGGGCCGACGACGGGGGTGGTGGTGGGGGACGCACTTACGGAAGGCTACATCACTCCGAAGCCCGCGGGCAGCGGCAGGGAGTCCCTGCGAATGCGTAAAAGCTCGGATGTGGACCCGCGCCCTCCCCTTCCCGCTTTCCAGTCTCCGTTCCCACTCCAATTCCCCTGAGTGCACGCAGCCTCTCCTTCGCACCCACCTCCGGATGCGAGGGACGCGCCCCTTCCGGCATCCGCCTGCGGGCCGCGAGCGACCCGTGCTCGACCCCTTTGCTCTTGCCGCTCCGTACCTCTCCTCCTCCTGTCCCTTTGAGAGCGAGAGAAAGCCCTTGACAACCGTCGCGAGGTGTCTCGCTTCACCAGCCGGGCCTCGTAAATCGCTCCATCCCGTCAGTGCTTCCCACCCGCCGCCACCGCCGCTGCTGCTGCGATTCCTTCCCGGCGACGCGGAGGCGACACCCATCCCACGAGGTGCGCGAAGCATTCCAGAAGAAAGAGACTTGCCCCTCCTCCTTTCTCTCGTTTCCGGTTGTCGACTGAGATCAGCACTCACGCGGAATCCTCGAAAAGATGTCTGCTGCTTTTTCCCGGCCCAGCGTGCCGGAATCTCCTGCTCTTCCCACGTCCCACTTCCATTCTCCGCGCCCGCGGTCGACTTGGAGTTTGCGTCCTCCCTCGAGTACCCTCCCCGCTCCTGAGGGGGAGAGAACTCTCCCTGCTTTGGGCGTCCGATTCCCGTTTTTTCGAGCTAGGGAGGCAGGTGTGGCCGGGTGGGGAAGGGAACAGGCGAAAACTTTGAATTCCTCTCTCTTGTCCTTCGTCCTCGGCGTCCTTCCCTTTGCCAAGCGGGAAGATCCCGGGAGAGCGTGCTTCTGCGATTTGTCTGACCCCCTTCCTCTCCCTTTCCTCCCCGCCTTCTCCTTCCCCTATTTGCAATGCGAATCCCCCAAAGAGAGGGTGAGGTCGGTCCTGGGGGGTGCTAAACTCGGTCGCGGAGAGCAAGGCCGGTGGGCGGGCCGTCGTCGGGTGCCTCCGGAGCGTTCCAGAGGTTCCTCCACCCCACCGCTGGGCGCGCGCGCTGCGCTTCCCTGTGGGCTGACCTTGCACTGGGCCCAAGGAATCCCGTCCGCAGTTCAGGGGCTGCCGCCGCGGAACCGAGAGCACGGCCCGCAGCGGCGCCCCTTCTCCCATCTTTTCCAGGCTCAACCGCCGAAGGGCGTAAGACTCTCTGCTCCTCCCCCCACCCCTTCGGTAATGCCGCCGCCTCGAGAGAGCCGGATGTGACGCCTACGGCAGGCTCCGGGAGCCGCCGTAGGCGTCACTTCCGGTATCCGGGACCACCCATCCACTAGGTGGCGAGTGGACACTTCGTGGGCAGGTCCACGACGAGAGGGGGAGCAAGACAGCGGATCTGCCTGAGGGAGCGGGCCGACCCCTCCCACCGAACGGTCACCCTAGGGCGCTTCGCTCTCCCCAACCTAGCGGATCCCACGAGACCTTTGCCATTCGGCCCCTTCCTAGGGCCGAGAATGTGCGCCGCTCCTTTTCCCCTCCCGCCAGCCTCGCCGCCGTGGGCGCCGCAAAGGAGGCGATTGCACCCGAGGAGACCCTGAGGGGTTCTTGCATTTCCGGGATCTGGACCCTCTGGGGCGAGGGATAAGACTCGGAAGCCGCGACAGTCGAGCCGCGCGGTATCCCGGTTCTCGGTTCGCCTCCCTTCCCCACCCTGGTCCAGCCCCCACCCCCTCGGCGGTGGAGGCTTCACTTACCCCTTCACTCCGCCCTCACTTACCCCTAAAGTCGACCGTTCCGGATCCGTCCTCGTCGATCTCGTCGATCATCTCGTCCAGCTCGTCGCTGTTCAGGTTCTCGTCCAGCTCCTGGAGGATCTCACGCAGGGTGACGGTGGTAATGTACCCGTTGCCTGGGGAAACGGGGGAGCTCGGCTTCGAGGTGGGTGGCTGGGACGTGTAGGGGCGGGCAGCCCTGCTCCCGGACTCCTTTGCCCGCCTCCTGCTCGGCATCCCACCCGACTCTTCCCTCTTTCCGGAGAGCACCCTCAGGAGGGCACGAGGGAGGGGGGGGGGGCGTAGACGGGGACGGGAGGGCCGAGAAGGAGGTGGGGAGAGGGGCAGGAGTGGCTTGAGAATCTCCAAGGACGAACCTTCCTTGTCGTACAGGCGGAAGGCTTCGCGCAGCTCGTGCTCCATGGCAACGGAGTCCTCCTCCACCATGAACTTGGCCGCCAGCACGAGGAACTCCTCGAACTCGATGACCCCCGATCCTAAAACGGGAGCAGTGGTCACGAAGAGGAAGGAGGAAGAAGCCAGATCCGCCGGGGGCTGGGGACGAGGAAGGGACGGAGTCGTCCTCCCCTCCCTTTCGCCTGGAAGGGTGGAAGAGAGGGGCGCCCTTGAGCGACCCAATCCCCCGCCGCTTCCTCCCTCCGACGTCAAGGACGGGCCAGCCGCTTAGGGGTCAAGCCGGGAGGTGGTGTGGTAGTCAACCCGGAAGTCGTCCGCCTCCAACGAGAGTTGGCCTTCTTCGGAAACCGGACAGTCCTTCGCGGGCCGGGCCGGAGGATGGACGCTCGCAAGCAGGGGGAGGCGACCGGGTCCGCGGCGCCATCTCTCGAGGGAGGAGAGAAAAAAAAGGAGGGCTCCTGTCGCACTTTCGAGCGGCGAAGGGGAGGGGAGATCTCCGGAGGCGGACTTAGCACTTCCCCCTTCCACCGATCGGGTTCTGCCTCGTCGGACTGGGGGATTGCCAAGCGACCACTGTCAGAGGAGACTTCCGATCCAGGAGTGCGCTGTGGATGGGGAGGGCACGAGGGTCTTCCGCCCGCCCCCTCCAATAGCAAGGGAGAGGCGTCCTCATCATCCCCTCGCCTACCCGGAGGCCCTGCCCTCGAGGCCTAAAAATAGTGGTGGGTGAGCAGGGAGAAAGTAGGGTAGCACCTTGGGCTTGAGGGTCGGAAGAGCCCCACCAATCGCTGCGGGAAGGTCGCGGTCTCAAGTCTGCCCCGCGCGAGCCCGTCCACTCCAGACTAGGGAGGGGTGGAGGTGCATGGGGCCTTCCTGGTCCTCGGGGTGCCGCCTCTACTCCCTCTCTGTTCCCCTGGTTCTCGGTCCTGGAGCGCTCGCGGCCCCACACGCAGCAACGCGGCAATGGGTGACCTTTCGGGTAAGAACCTGAGGGTGGCGCTCCCCCGGAGCTTCCCGGGGAAGGAGGAGAGGGAGGAAGCGGTAGCGAGAGGGAAGTCACTGATGGCATCGTTCCCGTCTGGGGGATCCTGAATGCCGAGCCGGGGCCAGTCCCAGCTGAAGCCGTCGATCTTGATCGGTCCCTCTGAGTCTTCCTTTTTTTGCCCTCTCCCGGGAGCCGGGGATGGGTGGGTCGCGCTTTCCTTCCTCCCTCCCCTCGTGAGTGGGACGAGGGTATGAGGAGCCTCGGATACCCACCTCCTCCCCTCCCTTCCCACCTATGGATCCACTCTTACCGTCGACGTCGATCTCCTGGATGATCTGCCTGAGCTCCCGGCTGTTGAATTGCAGGCCCATCATCCCCAGGATGTGCCCGACGGTGTCCGCGGAGATGGAGCCCTTCTTCTCCCGGTCAAAGGTGTCGAAGCACTTCTTCAGCACTGGGGGGAGGAGGAAGGGGTGGCCAGCGGACGGACAGAGACACTTCCGCGGCGGGCAGGGGGCGGCACCGCCACTCCCACAAGCCCATCCCCCGCGTTGCACACGCGCGCGCGCCGCGGGCTACGCCAGGCATATCCACATCTCGCCTTGTGCGCCCCCTCACGCCGCCCCCACCTTTCAGCCCCGTCACCCGCCCCTTTTCCGTCCTGAGCATCGATCGTCGATTCCTTGGGGGGGGACAGGCCGCCGACGGGCGCGCAGGTGTTGGCGGCGGCTGCTCCCAGGGAAAGGCGCGCGCAAGTTGGGGGCCAAGGAGCAGGCGGAAAGTGGTCTCGCAGCGAGTAGCCCGGGCGCTTCGAGTGGGTGCACCGTATTCGCCCCCCTCCGCTCGGTCGCCGGCGCCGCCACTTCCCCCCTGCCTCGGGCACCCGCCCGGTTGCCCTTTGGCAAAAGCAGCGGTCTCTCTTACTGGCTCTCTGCTCGTCCGTGAGGTCCTCCTGGAAAGAAAAGGGCAAGGGTCAGAGCCTCCCGAGGAGAGCAAGAGGAGGGGAGAAGGAATAACCCTTCAGTTCCGATCCACAGCACCTCGCGCTCTCCGTGCCACAGAAAAGAGAGGGCCTTGGGCCCGGGTCGCCCCCCGCGGTACCAGGGGTCGGCGATGCCCCGAAGACTCTCAGGGGCGTCGGAAGGGGGCATCACGCGCCCGCATCGCTGAGAGCAGTCGACCCAGCTCGTCTCTGGTCCGGCCCTCAGGGGTGGACCAGCGCCCCTCACTGTGGGGCCCCTCCCCGATCTGGACGACGCGCGCGCGAAGGTGACCTCGAAAGGGACGCCGGGACGATCGCGTCTAACCCCACCCCGCCCTCGAGGACTGCCGCCGTCTCGCCCGTCTGGGTGTGGGGGCGCTCAAGGAGAATTCACTCGCAGCTTCCGACAGCGTGACCCTTCCTCCCACTTCAGGGGTGAAAACCCTGGTTTTCCGACCCCACTCCCGGTGGTTCCTCTCCCCTCCCCCTTGGGGGTAGCGTGCCTCTCCTTCCGGGTTCAGCAGCACCCCGGGAAATCCTGCTCCCGCATGCTTTTCCCCCCTCCCCCTCCCTTCCTCTCCTGTTTCCTCGTCCTCCGGGAAGAGGGAGCTGCGGCGTCCCATCCTGCACTCGTCCCATCCTCACGGATCCCCGCTCACTGACGACCTCTCCCTCCCCCTCCTGATCCCTGAAGCAGCCGGCCGAGGCTCCCAGGGGTGTCTCCGGGAGGCGAGCCCCTCCGCGCCCTGGTCTCCTCTTCCCCCTCCTGCGGGTCCAGCGATCATCGGGTGCTCCGGTGCCTTCGTCCCTCCCCCCCCGCCGGCTGCCGTTGCTGGGACGGGAAGGAGGGGGAGGAGCGTTGCCCACGCCCCTCTGTGAAAACCCGCCGCCTGCCCTTCTGCCCGTCCTAGAGGGGGGAACTTGGTCTTTCCCAAAGTGGCTCTCCTTCGCCCGCACCCCCTCCCTCCCACCCCAACCCATCGCGTGTACCGCGGGCGCGGGACAAGCAGTGGAGGCACCCTTCGGGCTCTTCCGGGGAAATCCCTGGCCTGAACCCGGGGCGGGGGAGATGAAAGGGGCGACCAAGGTATCCTCTCTGCTCCTGGACCCCGGGGGTACGGGCCTACCCAGCCTCCAGGGTGCTGAGGGAGTGCCCTGCACCTCCTCCCTTCCTCGTAGGGGGGAGGAAGCGGGAGGGGCCAGAGTGCTCCTCCCTCACCTGCCTTCCCGGTGCGCCTTTCCCTTCCGCTTCCTCTTCCCCTCCCCCGCTTGCAAGAGCTTCTGTCCGGCGGAGTTAGGGAGAGAGGGAGTAGGAGACGCTCGCCTCCTCTCCTTCCCTTTGACCCTCTCTTCTCCGGCAGGGCGTTCCCCTTTTCCCGAAAGGAGCCACGGAGAGGTGGGGACGAGAAGGCAGCCCCTTCGGGACAGGGCGCCGCCGCCTCCAGAGACGAGTGGACCCGCCGTTTCCCCAGGCAGTCAGTCGCCCGCCAGGTCTCCGCAGAGAGGCGGGGGCGAGGAAGGCATGGATTTTCCGCCCCCGCCGCGAACGACTGTCTTCGGGCACCACAAGAGGGCGTCAATGGCGGCAGGAGGAGTCGAGAAGACTCTTCCTGCCGCCCTGGAGGTTGGTGCAAATACCGTGGCCCCCCCTTTCTCCGGGTTCTCCCCCGGCGGGGCGGGGGCTCCGAGAGAGCGATGGTCGCTCCTCACTCTCCTCCCCCGCTCCCTCCATCTCTTTTTCTGAGGGTGGGGAGAGCGGAAGTGCCTCCCCTCGGCGGCGGAGGATCTCTCATTTCCTTCCGCTGCGTCCGCCGCCCCCCAGGAGGAAGGGGACGGGCGCCCTGAAGACCTTCCCCCCCCCCCGTGGTGGGAAAGGCCTCTCTCCCTCCCTTCCTCCATCCCAGAGGTCTCAAAGCGGCGGGGGTGGAAGCGACACTCACCGACATGGTGGGGGGTGCTGGTTGGTCCACGCGCAGGGATGCTGCTGCTTCTGCCGCTGCCGGTCCCGGAGAAGAAGGGAGTCCCGCTGCGCTCGCCGCCGCGTGCCAAGCCCGCGCTTTCCCTTCTGCTTCCCGGCTCGCGCGCCGCGGGCGCCGCCGTCGCTCCCTCCCCCTCCCCCTCCCACCCCTCCCCTCATCCTCCTCGCTAAATTTGGATTCCCGGTATTTTTAACGCTTCCCGGCTCCCGACGCTGCTGCCGTCGGGAGGCCGCCGGGATCGCTGATTGACAAAAGGGGAAGAGGGGGGAGAGGAGGGGAAGGGCGGAGGGGACGAGGTGAACCCACCCATTCCGCCGCCTCTTGCTAAGGGAAGGAGAGGAGCCCGAAGAACCCTCCCTTCTCCTCGTCGTTCATCGGGCAGGGGAACGGAGGGGGTCCGGGAGCTTCCTTCCCGGTCGAACGGGGGAGTGGACGAATATCTTTCTTCCCTCCCCTCTTTCGCTCCCCGGTGTCTCCGAGAAGGACGCCTGGGGGAAGGGGCGTAGAAGTATTCCCAGTGTTCCGGGAGCTCCGACGCTATGGGCTCTTCCCCCTCCCGGGTTCCCCGAGCGAGGGAAGAACGGAAGGAAGGAGTTATTCCCACCCTTCGTACCCCAAGGGTCCTCGCGAGTTTTCCCGTGACGCTCCCAGTTCTCCCTTCCCTCCCCTCAAACCCCCTTCACCCCCGACTCCCCCACCTTCGCCCCACTCTCCAGCGCTCGAGTTGGAGAAGAGCCCTCGGCGAAGGGGTCGCCGAAAGGGGGAGGGGTTGAGCGCCTCCTCTTCCCTGCCTACCTCCTGCCCACCACGCAGAGGCGCCATGACCCCCGGCGCAGGGAGGGGGACTGGAGAGAGAGTCCAGACGCATAGTCTGCGCCCCACCGAACGCGATGTCCAGCATCCTCCGGAAGGGAAAGCCACCCCACCTTCCTCGGAGAGAGGGTAAAAAAAAAGACATGTGGAATTTCGATTCCCGGGAGGAGGAGGAGCGAGCGAGCACTCCCTCCACTGCGACTCCCCCCCTCCCCCAGAAGGAGGGGGAGGAGCCTCCCGACAGCTCCTCCTCGGAGAAGCCGCCGGTCAGCAGCACTCGGAGGGACAAAAGGGGTGCCTACTTTTTCCACCCTCGACCCCGACGGGACATACCACCAGCGAGAGGAAAAGCAGAGTGGTTACTCGGCCCCGGGTTCGAACGGCCCTCCCCTGGTCCCCTAAGGAGGAGCCACCGAGGGGGAGCCGACCCCTTCCGGATCCGCGTGACGCGCGCGGGGAGCGACTCCTTCCTCCCTGGCCGGTAGGGGCGGGGGAGCGGAGGGACGCGGAGAGGCACCGCCGTTTCCTCGCTGGCTCATCCGACCGAGCCGCGCACGCGGGGACTTGGCAACACCTCGGCCCTCCTCCCGGTGACGCGCGCGCCCCCGCTGGATGAAAGAAGTCTCGTGGGAGGACGGCGGCGGCGGGGGCTCCGCAGATGACGCGGGACAGGGGCTGCTCCGCCCCTCCTTCATCTCGCCCTTTCTCCAGACCTCCGAGCTCTGCCGCCCCCGGGGAAGCGTGCAGGAACGGGGGATGTGCCCTTCGACTCTGTCCGCTCCTCACCCCCGGAGAAACGCTGCAGCGACTGACACTCCTTTCACCCCCCTCTCCTCGCCTCCCACTTTCTCGCAGTGTGCCACTGCTGCCATCCTACGCCCTCTTCCTTTCCCTTCGTTGACGCCGCTCTACCCCTTCCTTACCTTCCGTGAATACCGTCCTAATCCCTCTTCCTTACCCTCCGACAGCGTTACCCTACGCCATCCTCATTCTCCTCCGACAACGCCACCCCACGCCATCCTCCTTCCCCGCCTCTCCGACCGTCCGTTGCTTCGTTCCCCTCCGGGAAACGACGATCCGCCATCACAGCGGCAGATCTATTTTTAGAAGCAGCAGTGCGACGCGCCCCGCGACCGCTTCGTGCCCTTCATGGGGCATCCGCTGCACCTCCGCAGCTGGAGGGGTGGACTGCGGGGGAGACCGGCCCCGGCCCTCTGCTTCTTGGCTGTCTCGCCCACAGAGAGCCCACCATATGATGCGTTGCACCGGGCTCCTCCTTCCCTCCCCTTTCCCCCGGGGCAGAATCCTCCGAGGTGGCAGCGAGTCCCCTTCTTCCTGGCATTGCGTCCGGGTTTCTGGCTCCAGGCCAGGAGACCAACCTTCTCCTCTCGGGGGAGAAGCAGCAGCCTGGAAAGCCTGAAAGGCTTTAGGCGGGTAGGGTCCTGGCCACCGTCGCCTGGGAGTGACGGGAGGACCCTCGCCGTTCCGCCCTACTGCACAACTGCCGCATTCCCTCTCTTCCCCTCCGGGATCACCGGGATCAGGGTCTTTTCCCCTTTCCTCTGTTCACGGTAGACGGTGCCGGCGCCAGCGGCCGGAGATTTCTCTGGTCAGCGACATCTGCATGGCATCATCGCCTGGGGGAGGGTCACGGGTCTAGCCGGGATGCACGAACCGCCTTCTACTCCCGGGCACTCCCTAGGCTGCGGAAGTCTCCCCTTTCCTTTCTCCACTTCCGTCCTCGAGGACCAGCCGACGTTCGGGTCGTTTCTGAAGGCTCCGCTGGGGTCTCCCACCTCTCCGCCTCTCGCCCTCACCCTTGAAGGGCACGTCTCTCCGCTGCTCATCTCATCCGGCCGACGGGAAGCCTTCTTGGGTGACCACTGGTCAGCTATCCGAGCCTGGGCCACAGAGCCGAAGGCGGGGAGGGAAATTGCTTCCGCGGCCAAGGCGCCCAGCCCCGCATCCTGGAACGGCGTTCCTTCCAGACACGCTGGCTCCAGGGACGTCACTTCCGCTCTCTTCCCGGTGGCTCCCCGCGACTCGCGTGGCGGAAGGAGGCCGCGCGCCCAGGCCGCGGGGAGCTGCAGAGCGTGCCTCCAAGCGGAGGGGTAGGGAGAAATAAAAGGCTGAGGAAACGTGCACGGAGAATGGCCCGTGGCCTTTCGCTAGTCCCCGAAAGGAAAGACAGGAAAGGGTGGCGCCGCCTCAGAGGAGACTTCTGCCTCCTCGTTTCGACCTTGACCCTTGCTGAGCCCAGAAATGGGGAGGAACCACATTCTGCCTCCTGCAGACATCTCGGAGGTGCCTGCTCGTCCCTATCCCTCCTCCTCTTTTTCTTTTCCACTCCACGAGACTCCTCCATTTCCCTGTATCCCCCACGGAACCCGCCAGCAATGTCAGGAAGCGCTCCACGTTCCCCCCGCAAACTGCTCCGCAACCGCTTCCAGGCACCCAGGAGAAGGAGGAGTCGGGAAGGACGGGAAGGCTGTCTTCAAATTCCACTCCTCCTCTCCTCCCAATTGCAGACTGGGCTTTCGAGACGAACTGCAGTCTTCCTCCTCCTCTTCCCTCCCTTGGGAACTCCGTGTGGGACCCTTTCGAGAGACGCAGGTCTGGAGAGCGGCGTCCCTCCGCCTCCCTCCTCTGCCCTTTCCCCCGCCCATCCCTCCCTCCCTTCGGGGGAGTGAACAAGTGGAGTCCCTCACGAACCGAGGGGTCCCTCAGAAGGCAACCAAGGGGAGGGGAGTTTCCATCGATGTTCCCTGACAAGAGTCAGAGAGGAACGGACTACTCCCTCCGGGGCCTTCCCGGATGACCAGCCCCCTGACTAAGTCGCTCACAACCTCGGGCGGCGTGGAAGAGCTCTGCGGACCCCCCGTCGGGCCTCCCTGGCTCCTTCTATGATGCACCGTTGATTGATTGATTAATTGATAGATGACAGAAAGATAAATGGATGGATGGATAGATAGATAAATAATAAATGAAATCGATCAAAGTCTGGCAGACTTCATAAAAAAAAGCTTTTCCTCTTTGTCACCGAAGAAAAGATGGTATTATTGTCACTGATCGGTAGGCTTCCGTTGTTGTCATGCAAAAGAAACCCATCCTCCTCCACGCGAGTTTCCTGAGAAGAGGAAAGGAACGGACGAATCATTGGAGATCATCGTTGAGTTCCTGAAACGAAACTCCGTTTCTCCACGCTTGTTTCTTCAGTGATGCGGTGTTCCTGTTGACGAAGCTTTCCAGGATGCTCCAGATGTGCGACCCTTGAGAACGGAGAAGAAGAGGCTTGAAGTGGAGCGTGCTTTTGCTGCTTCTGAAACTTTTTAGTCCAGCTGCTTCATCCATCCACTGGCCTGGACAGCAGCAAACGTCTCGAGGAGACACCGTACCTGGAACGCGTCGTCGCTCAAATCGCGTCCGTGCTGCGTGTGTACAGGGAGGACCTCGAGTTGCCGTAGGACCCCGAAGAGTTTCTCACATCCAGAGATCCCGGAAGAACGCCGGAATGCACCGACTCGGCCAGGTGCCCCTAGCCCACTAGAGGATGATTGGAGGAGCAGAGCTGGCTCGTCTTCTCCCTTCCCTTTCTATTTCCTCTTCCAACGATGATTCGGATCCTCAGAAATGATCCCAGACGCCGAGGATAATGGTGACTTGATTCTTATTCTAGAATGTTAAGTCTGAGCCCAAGTTGGGAGTCGACTTCCAGGCTCGTTGGTTACACGCTTCCAGATTCACTGTTTTATGCTTGCTCCGTTCACAAGGCCGGCATGCCTCCTGATGATGAAAGTGCTATTTGGAGTAGCAGCTTCTGAGAACTGCTATCCCAGATAGTAAACGGCCAATGTACTGGGAACATTGAGAGGTGCTGAATTATTGCATCGTCGACTCCAGGGACTGTAACTAATCAATGAGCTCTCCGTGTAAGCATAAATCTCCATTCAGAGGTCTTTGCACTTGCATCATTTTTTCATACTAAACAAATCCATATCTCCCAAGTTTTATTTTCTTTTTTCCTAAGAGCTGCATCTGGACTCCTGATTCCTACCTCTTACAGAAATTTACTTTATAAACGAAACTTCTGTTCTTTAGGGAAGCAACATTTATTAATTGTTGCTATCGTTATATCATCTTATACGAATTCTTATTAGGTAATTCATCCCAAAACGGTAATTTTAAACTACTATATCTTAAATTTACTTTCATTTCTACAGGCAGCGATATAAAAAGACGTCATATTAATTGTGGGAATGCCTCATCACGAAAATCTTTGAGTCAGTCCTCGCTCCTGCAAGAATTTACTGGTTTCAGTGTTTGCAAATCGATATGAAACAATTTTTGCTCTTTATTAACTGCAATAAAACCACTGGTCTCGTCTTTATTATATCCAGAATTGCATAAAGGATAATGAGTAATGACCTTTATTAAACACGACATCAGAAATATTTAGCAGCTGTGCATCTTAATAAGATATTTACATTCATTTATTTTGTACTGTGATAATATTCCGAAATAAAACGTTTCTTCATCTGGATTATTTTAGTCTTATTCTATCCTGAAAGAGGTACTCTTGTTTATGTGATGAGCGAGCATGAATTTCAGCTACTCGCCATGTCACAAGTGGTTTACTAAACATTAGCTGATATAAAAAAGGAATTTTGATAAGAAACCTTTTGCAATCCCAAAAGTTGAGAACTCCTCGGGTGATTTGCTTGTATTCTTCCGTCACATACAACATTACGAAGTGCTTCTGCTGCTCACTAAGGAAAGAAATTACTCTTCACAAGTCTCTCTTGTATGGGGAGGTAACCTGTCTTTAGGATGTACAGTTCTTGATTTTTTTTTATCAGTAGAATTCAGTTTGCTGATTTTAGTAATATTGGTTTGAGAGAAGTCAATAAAGCGGGATTCGTTTCAACAGCATATGAAAGTAACCGAAGAATCATTGGACTATTTACAGCCAGAGCAACTTACCATGGGTAACTCCAAATTCTGTTGATAATGGATTCAATTGTGGTTCATTATTTATTGTTATGAAATCATAATGATTATTACTTTCTTCTTTTGAGAATACTGAATACCATTTTCAGACATTCAAGATATTTGATCTCTAAAAATTATCAAGAACCAAGAAAATGAAGCGTCACCCCTTCATGTAAATGAGCTAAGTTCACATTATTAGAACCTAGGTAGGTGTTTGAGTCAATCTTGAAACATATTCGAATAGTTGATGTGTGAAACATAAAACATTCGGTGATGGTTCTATCGGAATACAACAGTTCTTAGCAGATCTTTTTACAGTTAATTTTTCCGTTTTCCTCGTTGTTTCCACATTCTCGTGATTACATTGCTCGTATTGACCTAATTTCATCTTTCCTTTTCTATTTTAGCGAATTCCGATTTAGAACCTTTGCTTGTGTCTTTAAAAGTAAAAGCTGATTAAGACAAAACGGAAGTATCGGAAAAAAGAGAGCTCTCTTCTTCAAGCACGTGGTCCTGATAACACTGTTGAACGTAAACAAATTTCTGTCTGCGGTACGGAACGATCTGTCAAATAAGCAATCGTTCACAGAATGTGCCGAATTCTTGTGGCCTCGATTTGTTTTTGATGAAAATTTAGGAGACGAATTCTTCATAGATGTGTAATCACTGAGCATAGTTTTGGGTTTTTATTAGAAGTGTTTGAATCCTTAGTTAATGCCATTCGTAAGCAACTGTTTGGCATTTGTTCATGTGTGAGGTCGTGCATAACCGATCAGTGAATAATTCCAGAAAAATAATGAAACAATTGTAACAATGGATTCGCAATTTGTATTGTGTGATGGATGACCACTCTAATTCTAGATTTAAGACTTTGTATAGCTTCACCAGAAAACCTTCGTTCATGCATCTAATCCATACTTATGTAATAATTTATTTGATGATGGCATGAAAACTTGCCGGAAAGATGCAACAAGAAAGCACCTTGCAGCAGAAGAGATTGGAAGCAGCTGCAATATGCATTCAAAAACACACACGAAGGTGGCTAAAGCAACGGTTATATATACAAATGATACGGTAATCAAAATATATGCTTACATTTTTTCTTTATTCCATCATTGGAAATTGAATCTTTATTCCCTAATGTGGCAGTAATTTAAAAAAATACTAAGTGTTAAATTATCATCTTGACACAATGCCCATGTTTTGGTTATGTTTTCTCAATGGAATTCAGATACAAGTACCAGAATATATTAGTGGGCACAAGTTAGGTTTCGCGTTAAGTCTCTAGTCCATTATAATCAGTTTATGCAATTAAGGGTAAATATTATGTTTTGCAGTGTTGTTTTCGAAAGTGATGTTGAATCACCTGCAGTGTTGAATTTCGAACTGTAAGTTATCCAGTTGTATCTTACGATTTTTTTTGTTGTGTATGGTAAATGTTAGTTTCTTTTGCGTCCTTTTATTTTAGTTTCATTCAGATATGTTTCTGGTGTCACCATAGGTTGCCCAATTCAAATTAACGTATTAATTTTCTTTGGTATTTATTTTGAGGTCATTTCATACTGTAAGGAATCTTCTAAGTTCCCGATGCCTCTGATTTTTCTGCAGAACTTAAATTATTTTGCATTTGTCACTAAAAAATGCAGGCATTTTTAAAGCTTGTAAATAGAGAAAATAGTAATTTCAGCTCAAAGCTGTAATTCATGGTGGAAGTAATCAAATTAGAGTGGCTTTCTTCATACTGATTAAATGCAGGAAGTTTTACTGCAGGGTTTCAGAATTATATTATGGCAGGACATTGATTTAATTTACATTTGTTTACATGCGATTTAATCACTAGCTTTCATTCTCCATAATGCATTTTTTATCTTTTAATATAGACTTTCAGTTTTTACTAAAGAATAACAAATTACTAATTACTAATTTTTTTGATGTGAAAACAAACGAAGTGAATAATTTGCTCTTCAGATGAGTGGAACCACAGCTAGTTCAAAGGCGGAAAGCTTGTTTATGTTTTAATCTGTAAAATAAACCCTTTGATTCATATCCAAATTTTTAAAGCAGTCAATAACAGGCGTTTTTTGTTAATGGCCATTTTTGTTTCATTATGGTGCTTTCTTTTTTCTCTGATTTTTCAGATCATCTAACATAATTCATTTAATTTTGACATTTGTAAATCTTATAATGATGAAAAGCACATTGAAATTGTGTAAAACATTGAAGCATATAGTCCTATTCTATAAACTGCAAGGTGTAACCAGTCAACCAGATTTATTCAGAATCAGTGAATGTTGTGATTTTTTATTCTTATCTATATTGTCCATTTATGGAAAATGATATGATGGTAACAGTAGTTAATTAAGATGCATCTTGAAAGTTCTGGTTGGATACTTGCACTTCATATTTGTTGCATTTTTTTTAATTGTTACTAAAGTTTGGTCTGAGACATTTAATCAATTTCAGGAATGAATTTGATAAATACATTGAAGACTTTAATGAACAACAGAATGTTCTGTTGAAGTCAAAACATATGTATCTCCTGGCATCAAGGTTACTTTCAATTTTTTCCCCTGAAGTAGATAGAAATCGATTTAAGAAACTATGCAGGTAAATATGATAAGGAAATGCACAGTACAACAACCAATGCAGTGTAGATACCTTGTTGTGAGTATGGATCAAGAAGATTCAAGTGTAAGTTATCTTGGAGTTTTTTTAAACAAAGAAACTTCACTCAAGTGGATTGCTCACATCAAGTTAATTTTGAAATTCACTTTTGAACTTATGATAAATCTCAAACTAGATACATCATTTCAGTCACAGGAGGCATTGATATATTTGCACACTTTGGTTGTTTTCTTAAGTAAGTTGGAAAGTAAAAGTAAAAATTGAGCAGGGATTTCAGATTTCTACATTTTGAAAGTTTCCTTCCAGACTGTCAATCTTGGAAAGCTGCTAACAAACTTCCTGTTGAGGTGAAGAGAACTTTAGAACAGTTAGCAGCCAATTTCTTGTCGTATCTGATACAGAATAAACTTTATTTTGTCTTGCAGGTATTGTTTATTGCACATTTTTGGAAAATACAAATTCCTTTTCAGCATGTGTTGATGAATGGATTAAATCGCTTTAAACCTATCCTGACTCCTCTTGCAATGACAGCGATTTTCAGCCTTATTTGGAAATCATTAGTACTGTCCAATTTTTGCGACGATTTCCATATTCTATATTGTGTACATATACTTAGCATCCCAGCTATCCTAGTCCATTGCAATGTCATGTGTCCCCAGGTAATGTGCACTTGCATATTGCATCTTTTTTTAGATGAATGCATTTTAGATTATTTCTTTGTACTCATCTAAACATTTTCTCAAATGCATAGTGCATACGATATCAAAAGAAGAGCATTTGAATGCTGTTTGTAATCCTTTAGATGCAAATGGTGTTCTTTGCTTGCTAGCTAACTTAGTGCAGCTGGCAAATGCTGATAAGACAGAATTGGAGGATAGTGAATTTCGTCAGCATTTTGTGGTGGGACTCACGATCATGTTTTCACTGTGTGCTCAAGATTTTCCATCTACCATCTAGCTTATCTTACTGCATCTGTTGTGTTGCTGCCATCAGATTGGAGCTAAAAACTGCAGCACTGTCACCCGTTGGCATCCGATTCTAGGCTGGTGTTCCTGTTTTTACAAGCTGCAAGTGCAAGAAGCTTTTCTATTAGTCAAGCAACAGCTCCACATAATTTGGAGTCCTAGTTTCACCCATGTCTTTCTTGAGCCACTATTTCAGCTTTATGAGGATGTTGAAAACACCTCACAAATTCCATCAGAAACACATAATCAGAGACTTCTTTCATTTTTTTCACGACTCTCAGGCAAACCAAAAGTATCCAAGAAACAGCCATCATCATCTGATACTTTTTCCAACTCTATGATTACTAATGTGGCTCAGACTTGTTCTATGTATTATCAGGCTGCCAATGTGTTGACTGCTCTTCGAATGGATATTTTAACAGGTGTATGGATGTCTGAGTAGCAAACTAATCCATTTATAGGTCTTAGCGTGGAAGATCAACTCTTGAAAGGATGGTGGAAGTTGTTCAATTCTCTAGGTCCTCAGTATGGTTTAAATGTTTTTGTGGATCTGATTGCAAAGCATCCCAGTGGAGACACTCCTGTGTTACATCTGCTAATGCTATTTTGCGATTGTTTATCGCATTTATTATCGTAAATTTTTCAGTAGTTTCTGATTACTTACTCTTAATAGAATTTTAGATGATCTGGAGTTTTATGAGCAGCAACGTCCATTATTGCTGAGTGACTATGTTTGCTTAAGTGCTTTTCTCAACCAGTTTTTATTTCAAATCATCTGGCATCAGTTGATAGGTAGGAATAATGCATGTGTATTGCTGTACTTATGTGTGTGATGCATATCTGCCAAAGATTTGGACAAAATTGATGAGAATAATGTTTTTAAATCTGTACACAATTTGTATCTTGTACTGTACCAGTGGGATGCACGAAAATCATTCACACCTCCAGGTCATTGGTGTATTAAGGATGTCAAAACAGCAAATATATTAGATGAATTTAAGAAAAAAAAGAAAACTGCTCAGGTACTTGTGATTTTTTGTAAACTATTTAAATTGCGATTGTGTGTTAGATTCTAGTCCAGAAAATGCCTGCCATTTTGCACCATGAACAGCGTGTAATATTATTTCGAAAGCAAGTAAATAATGAAAAACAACAACTTGGTTTAAATGAAGTGACTTGTGTGCCATTACAGCCAACAGTCATCTCTATTCACAGGTCATTGCTTTAGTCATACTTTTTTGCATTCCTAAATCTTAAAACAGGTCACGAATTTTGGAAGATGGTTATCAACAGTTATCTCAGCTTTCTCCCAGGGCTTTGAAAGGTTTGATTCGTGTCAAGTTCATCAATGCTCAAGGACTGGATGAGGCAGGAATTGATCAGGATGGTGTATTCAAGGTTGTACAATGGATTCCAAATGCTCAAATAATGACTTGGGTCTTATGCTCACCATCAAAATATTTAATCGGGGATTGTTTAACTAAAGGGTTGCCCATCTCCTATCTCATCTATTTTGATATAACCATCTATGTATTCATGTTATTTTGTGAGTTTATGATTTCGTGGTTATTTGAATGTAGTGGGTGTTGCAGAGAGTTGTCCTTGCAGTATCACTAGGACACATCGGAATTAATATCTGACATATATTGAATTTTGTTTTTATTTTATCAGAAATGAAAGGATAAATTTTGCAATTGCAGTTAAATTTGTCATTTTCTTTCATTTTTTCATCTCATCAACTGCAGGTTTAGATTATATTCTTGCTTGAATGCATTTTCAATAACATTGGTAAACACTTAAAAGATATATCCTGAAACCTCAGTAGCCTGTATGTTTATCCGAAGCCATTCAAGTATTTAATGTGTATGGAAAATCAAAAACTGATGCTAAAAATTAGGACTGAGCGAACTTGTTTGGGAATCCTGCAAGGTTTATTTTTTAATTTTACATTAGATTTTCAATCCTTGTCTCTGAGCCCTGTATGGGGTTTAATATTGGGAGTTTTTGAAAGTACTTGAGTTTTAATGGCAGTTTTTCAAGTGGACTTATTTATGAAGCAAATCCTGTGGAAGCTGCAAAAGAGGTTAAAGGAAAAAATGCAAGAAACTTCAATAAACAGTGCTATTAAATTAAACTGTAAGGTCATTTCCAAGTGGCGAAAGTGTTATTCAAGTATTAATATCAGGCTACATATTTTGTTTGGTATTCTGTTATGTTAATCCAGATTTTGTATTTCAAAGTTCATCTTTTCAGTATTCAAACTATTTCATATTTCAGTTGGAAGCAGCAACTGAGAGTGGTAAAGTAAAGCAAAATAATTACTCTGAAAAATTTAGGGATATAAGTGTTTTTTTATTTTCCGAACGTCGCTGTTTCTTTCAATTTTTCTGATTATCTGTGTTTGCCAAAGTATCTGTTAAGATTTTCGCATATTATGGAGGATTATTTCAGAAGTGCATCATTGTGTTTCCTTTAGCCCGTAAGGGGCGTTTTCATTCTGTATTTTCAAATACAAAGGTGTGCATTTGCTACTCTTTTTATGTTAGCAGTTGTTGTACTTACAGCAACCTAAGTACGCTCATAAGTAATATACACTCTTAAGTAATACCTTGACTAAGATCTCCCCAAAGCATTTTCAAAGCAGACCACAAAAGGCATCCATGATGTTGAAAACGGCTTTCTGATGACCACTTTTGTGCGACTGCAGCATTTTTGGTTGAGTTCATTCGTACAGAGTTGTTCTCACTTACCTGTGTGTTTACTTGCAGTTCATTAATTAACCATGTAATTCAAGGATACTCTGTTTATTATTCACCAGTGTTCATATTCTTTTTTGTGTTAGATTCCTCAGAAATCATTGTTAATCTTGTAATGACTTTATGTAGGAGTTTTTGGAGGAAACGATGCAATGTGTTTTAAACCCTGCCCTGAACCTATTCAAAGTCAATAATGAACAGCGTCTCTATCCTTCTCCCACTTCGTACTTACAGGATAATCATTTGCATTTGTTTGAATTCATTGGCCGTATGCTGGGAAAAGCTGTATATGAGGTGAATGTTACTTTTTCACATTATGAAATGCAATCAGTTTTCAGGGTATCGTAGTTGATGTGCCCTTTGCATCTTTTTTTTTGAACCAAGTGCAACATAATCACAGCAGCTCATTTTATGAGCTCAGTTCCCTTGATCCAGAATTGTACAAAAATCTGACGTACATTAAAGTAATAAAAATGAAACATGAAATGTTTAGTCATGCAGCACCTTGTTTGCTAGCATTATGAGGGTGATGTGAGAGATTTGGATTTGACTTTTTCATATGAAGAAGACTGTTTGGGCAAACTGGTCACTCATGAATTACAAACAGGAGGCAAAGCAATCCCCGTGACAAATGAGAATAAGTTACAGAAAATGTATGAATATTGTTTTTCTATTGTCATTTAGGATTCTCTATGTTCATCTGATGGCCCACTTTCATATGAATACACGGATTGGAGAACAGACAGCAGCCTTCATCCGTGGTTTCCGTTCCATTATCGATCCTGATTGGCTTAACGTGTTTTCCACTCCAGAGGTTAGTGGGAGCATACCTATGCGATTACTGGAACATAATTCAGTTTCATCGATTGATATCTGGGGATACGGGAAGCATCGACTTTGATGATCTACGCAAAAACACACAATATTATGGGGGATTTCACGATAAACATCGTGTTATCGTTTGGCTTTGGGATGTGCTGCGCAAGGATTTCACAGAAGAGGAACAAAAGATGTTCCTGAAAGTAAGTCAACATGCTCAAAAAGTTATCATACAATTATGGATGTAGTTTGTGACATCGTGCAGCCGCCCACCCCTACTAGGTTTCAGTCACCTAGATCCTCGTTTTGCTATACGCTGTGTTGAAGTCGCTGATGATGACGATGACGGAGACACGATTGGTATATTTCTGACGAATACTGATCCGAAAGCTCTTGGATTCTACATCTTAGGCAGTGTGATTCGAGGTTTCCTAACTGTGGTGCGACGTGATCCAGTCAATCGTCTGCCAACATCTTCTACATGTTTTAATCTCTTGAAGTTACCAAATTATCAAAAGAAATCCACATTGAGAGAAAAGCTACGGTATGCTATTCTGTGTAAAACAGGTTTCGAACTCTCATAATAAAAGGAGAAACAAAACATAATTCTAAGTGGTTTTATTAATCTCCTCGATTGTCCTTTGAGGGATGTTAGATATCCAGAAAACATGGTAGAGGGATTTGGTTGAATCACACAGTGTAGAAGTAGAGGGAGTTAGCAAACATGGTCACCTGGATATTCGATTTTGTGGTGGCGGAGCTGGAAAAAAAAAAAATGGAAATCAAAATGGAAATAGTGCATATAAATTCTTCCATGTGTACCTTTTATGGCATCACAAGTAGAAAGATCAACGAATCTGGTGCTCTCACATCGATCTCCCTAATTTTGGACATGCTGTAACAAAGCACCCATCACCAGAATGCAACAGTTTTCATCATCATTTATTTGGAAAACGGAACAGACACAGGAAAGTAGGGTCATACACAAAATCCCACTTTTAGTGCCATGCAGTTAGAAAATGTCGATTGTTAAAAAAGGGTAGGTAGGTGCCTTCAGTAAGGCAGGTACATCCAGGCCATAACGTACATGACCCATACCGCCACCACATATGGCAAGGAGAAGAGAACGGTTTTACCCTCTGTGATTTTTCTGGCAATGAACTTCAATGTCTCATCCAAAATAACAACTGGCAAGGAGATCTTGAGCACAGCCAACCACTGCTCCATGTTCAAGTTGCTGACCTGGAAAACTGTTGACAAAATATCCACGTTTAAAACAAGAAAATGAAGTGTCATAGACAGAGCAATGGCTGACAAAAGCCATCGATTGGCCCAAGGTGGCATAATCAGCAGCGACTGATTCTCAGATAGGCTAAAAATAAGAACTTCACACTGGTAGTCAAACAATTTTTCTCACCTGTTGAGGGCATTTAACATTTCAATTGTCACCAGTACTGACAAAGCCATAGTCATATGATGTGGATCATTAAATATGCTACAGTCAACACCAGCAAAACCTTCCGAATCACCAGGACAAGATAAATGACGAGTAAGGTGATGCCAACTTAGTTGAGGACCGGATGAATCAAACATGAACCACCACACAGATGCCCCAACTGTTGCTATACCAACGTATACACCTATCGCCAAATATCGGAAAAATAACCATCCAGTAATAAGTGGTTCATCAGCTTTGCGTGGCGGTTTTTCCATTATATCTAGATCTGGAGGATTGAACCCAAGAGCAGTGGCAGGAAGACCATCTGTGACCAAGTTGACCCAAAGCAATTGCACAGGTATGAGTGCTTCAGGTAGCCCCAAAGCAGCAGTAAGAAATATAGACACAACTTCTCCAATATTCGATGAAATGAGATAACGAATAAACTGCTTCATGTTGTTGTATATAGCTCGCCCTTCTTCAACGGCAGACACAATAGTACTAAAATTATCATCTGCTAAAACCATTTCTGAAGCGGATTTAGCAACAGCAGTGCCAGAACCCATAGCAATGCCAATTTCTGCTTTTTTCAGAGCAGGAGCATCATTGACTCCATCTCCTGTCTGCAAATTGTATGAGCAGTCAGTTAGTCGCATAATAAACACCAGACCATTGCTGTTATCTCGTTCATGCTCTGAAGATATTCAACTATTTTAGATTTATGTGCTGGTTCAACTCTGGAGAAAAGTCTGGCTCGAGCACATGCAGCACGCTGCTCTGCTGGATGCAGAGAATCAAATTCGCGACCGGAATATGAGATATCGGCGGTGTCTTCCTTTTCCCCAAAGACACCAATTCGGCGACAAATAGCTTCAGCTGTGGCCTGATAAGGAGTATAGGGGAATGCTTTCAAATGCTCGTTTTGTACCTTGTTGTCTCCAGTGATGACAATTACCCGAATACCTGCTTTCCTACAAAGCTTGATTGATTCATGTACTTCTTTACGTGGGGGATCCAACATCCCCACTACACCAACAAATGTCATGTCAACTTCATATTGATGGAACTTGCTAGAATCTAGCAGATCCATATCTTCAACACGTGGAGGATTATCAATAGTGGCTAGAGCTAAACATCTCAAAGTATCTCGTCCGGAACCATACATTCTTGTGAGTTCCAAAATTTTTGCACGAGCACTTGGACTTAAAGGATGCTGACAAAAAATAGAATACACATCAACAAAAAAACAAACTTACCTTTTGACTACCAACACGAATGTAGGTACACCTCTCTAAGATGCTTTCTGGAGCTCCTTTACAAAACATTTTTGGCCCATTTAATGTTCGATTAGATTTCAAAGGGGTACAATAGCTGGACATAGACTTCCGATCTCTAGAGAATTCCAGAGTGCAAACCTATATCATAATAGCATCAAAACATCAAACTCCTAGTGACTCAAACCTTTTTCCACCTAGTTTCCATGTCCTGTTTCACAACTAGAGCTGCACCTCGTCTGTCCAGACCAGCTTTTGGAAAATTGTAAGGGTTAATCTTTTCTCCCAGAGTTATTAGAGCAGTTTCAGTGGCTTCACCAACTTTTTCGAATGCTTGTTTATACTGCAAAACAAGTTGCACTCAAAGAACTAACCCAAATCTATACACCTCGTTATAATCGATGGATGAATCATTGCACATGTGACAGATGATAGCAACCTCTTCAAGAGCCTCGAAGTCACTTCCATGAATCCGACGATTTTGTAAGAATATATCACCCAATGGTTCGTAAGTGGATCCTGTCACTTCAAACTCAAGCAAATCCACACCACCTGGATTAACTCGCTCACAGATGCATAAACTACAGACAATATGAAGTTCCAGACTTCCTACATACTCACCGACAAACTGACATCTGATTCGTAGTTAAAGTACCGGTTTTATCTGAACAGATTACTGAAGTACATCCTAAAGTTTCTACAGATGGCAAAGATCGGACAATTGCATTTTTCTTAGCCATTCTGCGTGTCCCTAAGGCTAAACAAGTAGTGATCACAGCTGGTAAGCCCTCTGGAATCGCAGCAACTGCTAAGGCAACAGCAATTTTGAAATAATAAATGGCTCCCTAGCTCAGAAAATAAAAAAATGTAACAGATAATTTCCCAAACACATTGACTCACTTTAATCCATGAACCCCCATGAGCTGGATCATTAAAATGATTTATATTAATGGCCCAAACGGCTACACAAATGACTGATATCACTTTGGACAGCTGTTCCCCAAATTCATCAAGTTTTTGTTGCAATGGTGTCTTGATTTCTTCTGTCTCTGCCATCTCTGTTCGTATCTTTCCTACAAGCAACCAGGTGCAAGAAAAGCATTTTCAATTTCTCACCAATAGCTGTATTCAATCCTGTGCCTACGACCACTCCTCTTGCTTTTCCTGATGCAACATTGGTTCCCGAAAAAAGCAAATTCTTTTTATCCTTTAGAGAGAAACATCAACAAAATTGTCTATGCGTAAAACATGGACTGACCTGATTAACTGCACGAGGATCTGGAATAGGATCAACATGCTTGATAACAGAAACAGATTCTCCAGTTAAAATGGATTGGTCTATCCTCAATGTAGTAGAATAGATTTTGATGAGCCTTAAATCGGCAGGGATCTTGTCACCCACTAAGGCGAATTAGCAGCAAAAACAATCAACTGCAAACTTACCAGAAATTTCCACTATATCACCTGGTACCAATGACCTAGCTTTAATTTGCTGAATACCATGTTTGTCCTGGCGAATTATTTTGGCCATTTCTGGCTCGTATTCTTTCAAGGCTTCAATTGCAGATTCGGCATTTCGTTCCTGTAATAGGAGAATGCACCAGCATTTGCCACAACCAAAAAATGAAGTACCTGCCAGACTCCTACTGTTGCATTGGCAATAAGAATTAATAAGATAACAAATGGTTCAACAAAGGCAGTTAACTGATCATCATGCTCCTCAAACAAGGCTAACAACTAACCAAATCAAATAAGAATAGGTTATTTACATCCAAATAAAGCATCCTGCTTATGCATCATGAATACATTCATGAATCAATAGTTTAAAAAAAAAAAAAAATCAGTGAGACACAAAGTGATGTTTAATAGTTGTAGAAAATACTGATATTCACTTGCAAATAGTAGTAATACCACCACTTGCAAGACAAGCAGCTATGTACAGGATCAATTAATAAAATGACTTTTCCAATGTTCCCATGAAAAGGCAAATACGCCCAAAACAGCTTCTTCATGGGTTTGGATACTTACAAATGATATAACAGCTGCTAACAACAAAATCTTGACTAGCAAATCATCAAACTGTTCTAATATTAATCGCCATAAAGGTTTTCCTAAAATAAAATCCGTGGTATCAACATCATAAATCTGTGATATAGGAAAGCTTATTCTCATGCTAGAATGCATTATTTCCATCATGAAGAGTTTTAAATTTTCGAATTTTAAAATGCCACAAAATCCACTCTTCATTTATAGTTAAAAAGAAACTAAAGCACCCAAGTAGAACTAGTCGCAAATTATTTAAAAAAAATTGATTTACCTTCTTCCACAGGGAGTTCTGGAAAGAAAAAAAAAAACAAGAGCAAATTAGTAAACAAATGGTTCGTGTGTAAACGTAAGTACAGAAAAAACATTGTCAAATAAGTTGTGACTGTAAATCACATTCTATGTTAAGATAAAGCACACAAAGATACAGCGTTGGTTCTATTGCATATTCTACATTTATAAAGCTGCTGCACCTATTATGAAGCTTTCAGTAAATATCCCACCACAAAATCCAAAACTCACGTAAAGCTAACAAATAATTGTTCAACAGCATCTTAAAATCAATTCTGTATTGGTTCTTTGTCAACCAAATCTATCAATTCTTGGTTTTTTAGCCTAAACAAAGGATATGTTTGTTTTTTGGAACATAAACTGTCTGCGATAATCATTTGGTTCCTAGAATCACTTGGCTTTATAAACTGATAACGGAAACTTAATGATTCAATATTACAAACATATGATATAATAACCTGATTAACTGAAAACACAATACAATATAAGCTGTTTCACTAGAAACGTTTCTCAAAAAATTTAAAATGCTCACCCTAAATTGTGCATTTGATTATTTGAAAATTCTATTTATGAATTTGGATACCAGTGCAATAAATGGTTTCACAGTAGGAGACACAGTCTTTTAGCTGAACAGGTAACAAAAACCACAACCTTATTATGTGGTTTTACTCTTTAATCCTTATCATGTAGTTACACTTATGATGTATACTTGAAACACATGCAATCAATTATTCCATTGAAAATCAGTATCTACTAAAAATAAAATTGAGTTTGGACATCCAACCAAGATCTTCCCAGCAATTCACACAGCAAGGTTTTCCTATAGATCAAAGTACTTCTACAATGAAAAAACATGGTGCTAACCATGCACTACACATAACTAAATAAGTTAATAATTAATACACAGTTGCCTTCAAATGGCAGTCGAATTCAAAAATTAGATTCGAACAGTTTTTAAACTAAAAAATCAGACTTTCATGCATCTGATTTCTCCCTTTCTAACTCATCTATTGTCTGTGTTTCAAATTCCTTTTTAATCTGATGATCTTCTGCTTACAGAAAGTTAAAAAAATCACCTTTTTCCAGAAATATTTATATCCACTTTGTATTTTTTAACTATAAGATTCTGATAGTAATTTCAATAAGAATTATAGTAATAAATACATAATATCAAAAATCGACTTAAACTAAAGAGACTAGTTACAGAAGAGAAACAAGAGCCTTATCATTGAAAAATTTCTACTCAAGTTGGAAATCATGGCTGAAGAATAATTTTCTTAATGTCAAAATGAAAGTTAAAATGAAAGTAATGGATTTGATAGTACAAGAATTCGGAAAAGGAAGCAAGCATAACTTGAATAGAGATTTCTTGAAACTTTCATCTGAGATAAGAAACGTGTGGTTCCTGAACTTTTCCACTTCTACTGCAACCACCTGCACTCTGACAAAAACAATGAAAAAAACATCAAATGACTTATTCCAAAGCGATAATGATGCACAAACGGCTAATGTATGATTCAAGAGTGAAAACTCTCACAGTTTAAGTTTGGAAAAATTGAAAACAATCTCAGGATCTTTGATCAAATAGCATATGGGTACACCAAATCAGCATGCAATCAAAGAATTATTACAAGGTTTAGACAAATAAGTTTACATCCAATCATGAGATGTTACAATTGACATTACAAGTATAATTATTGAACCAATTTGAATATAATGTACATTCTGTTATCAGAACAATAATTCTTATAATGTATAATGAAATATGCATGATGAACATCCGAAATGTTTGTATCATATTTTGCAACTTTACTTGCATTTAAGTATACCAAAGTGTCCACATCAACCTATTCCATGTATGCAGGAGAATGGCAAATGCTTCCATAAATAGAAGTTTAAATGCATACGGAATGCTTCTTTCTTTTTATAAAACTAAGGTTTATAAAACTGCGATTTATAACTTTATAAGCAAAAGGATTAACACTTAAAGGTTATAGAATGGTGAATTAATAAGGTCAACTGCCACTAGTTCCAAATACGAGCTGAAGTGAACTGGAGAGTGATAAAGTTTGTCTCAGGAAGTAAAAAACAAAGGACAGCATTCAGGAAAGCATGAAAAAAAAACAAAAAACAAATATGAGAACACGAATCATGAACTTTCATGCTAACACATTTCAGTGTTAGCATAAAAGAATCACAATTGTTTCACATAGTGTGCTCAATTGCTTTGGGTACCGAATATCTGTAAGCAACATAGCATTTGCAAGCCAAAAGGAGTTAATGTCTGAAAGATGCCATCGCCAATACTAACATGTATTTCGAATCAAGTGGACCAACCTCCATTCAATCAACGAAATACTAATTTCAAAATGGACCATTTGCATGCAAATCATGGTACATGCTGAGTTTCCAGCAAACTCACACCAAAGTGAAATTTAAAATAACAGTATCAAAGGTGCATAATCAGGAGAAGTAGGAAATTCTACAGAACCCATTCCGTCTTCTATTATATAAAAGAAAATAAAGTGAACATAAAAAAAAAAAAAGACAAATGAATAAAAGGATCTATCTTTTGAAATACTGAATTTACAAAAATGATGTACCAAAACTCATTGAAAACAAATATCAAATCACTCTAAGGATGCTGTTTTCGGTAACAAATGTTTCTCTTCATATCGTTTCCTATACCAAAGGAAAATTCTAAACACTCCAAAATTTGTGAATTTATTGTAAGGATATGCACAAAATGGGAATTTCAAAAGAAATCATCGCAATCATAATTCTAATCAAATTCTATCCCAACCAAAACAGGAATTCTATAGCATCTTGAAACATCTTTTCTAAAATATTTCTTATCGTTCATTTGAAATGAATAATTGTCCTGTCAACTCCATCTTATCTCTCCAATGTTCTCCTGCATTCTAATAGCTTCAAAGGAAAAATCCCCAAATGATTTAATGGCTACTTAAACATAACTTATGCTCTGTAAAAACTTTATATGAATTCCATGCGAAATGAAGCAAATTTCCTGTATTCCTTCCAAACTTTTCATGCTTTCACTCTACTCTCTTTTGCCACCTAATGGGATCTTTTCTGCTATTTTCGCATTTGAACTTTAAAGTTAAAACTCTCCTTAAAAGATTAGCTTAGGATCCGACTCCCACTAAGCTCTAGTGTCTGCTCACATATAATAAGGCAATATATTAGCTGGAAGATTTCCCACTGAAATAAGTTCCTAACTCCTTGTTTGAATAAACCCATAGATCTACATTTTCATTGTGTATAGTAATTGGTTAACACGTGGATCTTAAAATGTGCAAAAAATAATGGACTCCTTACCATTTAATCCATATTTCTCTTCTGCCCGCTTCACCTGCAATTCAGATAAACCCCTTTCAGGATCACTTTGAAAATACTGTAAAACTTCTTGGTATGTTCTGCAATGTGGGTCTTCCATTTCTGATCACTCCAAAAACCACGTAGAATAGAGTAATGAGTGTTTGTAGGACCAATCGTCCTACAACTGTCGAAAGTAGTCTCACACAAGAAACCGCACCGAAAAGTGTTTCATGACGTTAGAATTTATGGCTATTCAAATATTCTTTAACACAAGTAGCAGAAATACTAACTTTTTCGTTCATACATCTCAAAATGTATATTGTCTTGGAGTAACCTGAAATGCATTTTACACAGAAAACTGGGGTGTACACAGACATGATGCAACCTAGACAACCACAATCGCACATGGCAATACAAAGTAGGCAATCAAAAGATCCAACTGAATCGGGCACGATACTCAAATTCATCTCGAGATGAAATGCGGGCTGCATTTCGGGCAGCCGGCAATTCCCAGGTTAATGATACGAACGGGGACCGGCATCTCCTTCCGGCGGATCAATCTTCCCACTTTCTTCCTCCTGGATGCAAACCACGGTTCCTCCGGGAGGAGACACCCGCTACGCGCTGCCGTGTACTATGCCCACTATCATGCCAACCGCACGTTTCCATGTATAGTGATGTCATTGGATTCCGCAGGCACGTGACACACCACTTAGCCGATACACACACACACACAGACATGGTACAGAGCATAACCCACGAGTGACACTATTTCGTATTTAAGCCGTGTTGCTTACTTTAAAGGACTTACTTTATCGACATCAGGAAGATAAACAGCGTGATAAAAAGTAAGGACACATACTATACAAGCAACGCAAGTACTACGCTACATAATTTTCTGCATTTTCGATTTTTTTTTTTTTTTCTTTTTTTACCATCAATGAGATGCTCAAGGCTTTCCTGGAACAGCAAAGTGTTGTTAATGAAATGGGAATCTTCGGGCGTTTTCGGGAAAACTTGGCGTTTCCCATGCACAAATCCCTGCGAGCTTGGCAGGGAAACGTCGACGACAACAGTAAACATCAAAAACGAGGAGGAAGAAGAAGAAGAAGGGGGAGCGGGGGGGGGGAAGGGAGGGAGGGAGGAAGGAGGGGGGAAAACACACACACACACACACACACACACAAAAAAAAAAAAAAAACAAAAACACACACACACATCAAGGCACTTCACGAAGACACACAAATGTTCCAAGCTTTCCGAATTGCCAGAAATGCACGAGGATGCTTTCCTAACTGATGTAGGCACTTCGTTGTATACATAGCGCCTCTCACTACTTAGGCTTATTCTCCAGCACTGAAGAGGAAACGGGGGAAAAAAAAAAAAAAACGAAAAAAAAAAAAAAAAAAAAAAAAAAAACGAAAAACAACAAAAACACGACGGTTTCGACTTTTTCAATTCGAGCGTCTCCAATCCGTGGTAGCAGTAATGTCCAACCCCATTGAAAACACCGCTGCCGATGAGCGCGTATTTCGTTGGAATGTCTTCAAACCTCTGTTCGTGTTGCGCTCTATTACGTGTTGAACACTCACCGAAGTGCACGCTTTAACTGAAACTATGTCGGAATCGTTCCAAATTGACTTTCAAGGAATTGGAAGGTTTTAAACGTGGAAGTACTTTTGTATTCTTTTTTGGAGAGAGGGAGCATTCTCTCATTACATATTGGCAGTTTATCACCATCATCAATTCTGCATCTTAATGCTTCCACGATACAACCTGCGATGTTTTTTCTTTTTTTTTTTTTTCTATTGACGTTTCCATAAATTTCTGCCCCTCTAACTGCATTCTAAAAACGAAACCGATCACTTCAAACCCGGTTTCCCTTCGCCTTTTTTTTTTTTTCCTTTAAATTTTGGGGCACTTGGAGGCACTGCGTTCAAGACAGACTCCTGTTTCTATAAAGAGATTTATTTGATTCAGGAACTTCATAATCAATCGTTTCCAAAACATAAATGAGGTCATACTGCACAGGACTCCAGTGTGAGTCAGGTTAATTTCGAAATTCTGCACCCAAATTATTCGAAGAGCTCATAGTCCATTAATATAGTGACGAAGATACCATAAATGGAAAACCATAAAGTGGACTAACCTAACGTTCAACCTAACCAGTATACTTCTAAGAGGAAGCAAAGATTTGAAGATATGGTATTTTTTTTCTTTTTTTTTGCGAAGTCCATCGTTTACTGTTTTAATTCAGAACCCGCAGACTACTCTTTTGACCCACTGAGAACCGTACGCTATGAACTGCAGGCGTTTTACAGTATTCATACTCTTGATTGTATCCTATGTTGATACTCAATATAAACTGTTTAAAGACCAGAAAAAATGTCTTAAGAACATCCTCTTAAAGTTAGAAAAGTTTTCAAGCATTCCGAGGGGTTTTCTTGTTGACAAAATCCTCCACATCTCTTCTTCAGTAGATGTGAAGAACTTAATAAAGATATCGGCGTACAAGAAATATTGATGTACAGAGTATCTTAGGGAGTCATATGAACTCTTTAGAAATTCAAAAGTCACAAAGACCTTCCATGAGTAATACTGATGAAGTTACTCACGACTTCCAAAAAGAACAGCAAGGGAAAGACGGTCACGTGCTCGAAAGCATTATGATTATAAAAGATGATAAGCAAATGCTCACCGTGACGTCTCCACAAGAAAGATGTAAGGATCTATTAGAATTCCTATTAGGATAATCACATGGCCACAGAATAATGCATAGGATGCAAACTCGAATTTTCCCCGAATAGGGAATTTTTCTTGGAGATTATAAGCGCTGGTCCTACACCGAAGAAATACTGAACATCCGTGGTTTCAAATGAAACAAAGGTGTGGGGAAAAAGCGCAGTTCATAAAGAAGAAACGCAACTGACCTACGCCAGTTGGAAGGCGGTAGCAAAAAAAAAATTGGGAAGCTAACTGACATAACCCGTGTTCCTTTTAGAGGTTTTGTTTTGAGTCTTTCTTTATTCCAAGGCGCGAAGTCCTGGACTCAACTCCTCTGGCTTCCTTCAGGAAAAATGGAACGGAGAACTGCAAGGCTTCTCCATGAGAGAAAAAGGAACTGTTTTAGACTTAGACGGATGCCGTTACCCGCTTCCAGGCTAGCAGTGTCTCACTCTTCACAGTGGAAAGAGACCGCCGACGAGAGGGCACTCCAGGAGAAGTCTGAGCTACGATGCTTTCGAAACTCCCAAAATTTTTCCTAGTTAGTGCTGGCCACAAAAAAACAGAGAGTAAGTTAAGCTCTCGATCTCTTATGTACCCAAAGGCAGGTTTTCTTTTTACTTCCCAATTCCTTTGCACAATAAGTTGCGGGATCTTTGTCTCACCCCAGCAGGTTGAGGTTTTAAAAATAATAACGTGAGTTGCATGACGTCAGTGTATTGTATGCAAATCTCACGCGCTCATCTCGAAGAAGTCGAAGAGTAGGAATGGGCCTAAACATTCGAGTACTAGTGTTCATGGACCTGAAACAGTTATTGCGCATCAAGGTTGTTTCATTGCACACATACACTTGCACACATTACACGAAATGCAGCAAGCACCCTTGAACAATGATTCAAAGAGAGACTTTTTTTTTCTTTTTTCTTTCCAGGCGTATGGATCCTCGATTTTTCGACGACCCAAGTCCTTGAGAAGCAGTTCCGCTAACAATTTGATGCCCGGCATCCAAAGTGAAGAATCTTACACGAAAAGGATAGAGAACCCACAAAAATCCCGAAAAATCCACGGTCCTGAAACAGTCATTCCTGAAACCCTGCATCTGAGGGTTCAGATTCAGGGTTTCAAGAATTTGAAACGCACGAATGGAGGGGAGCAAGAAACAGACCGAGGTGGGGGCGTCCCTGCCCGCCGTGTCTTGAAGCACATTGAGTTGGAACTCGGCTTCATCATCACCCGTTTCCAGGTTACGTTTTCGGGCTCCTTGGAACGCATTTTCGTCCTCACCGGTGAGGCGCTTTGAACAGAAGTGTTGCCGGGCAAGACATCAACCAGGATGACCGAGGTGTACGACTGGCTAATAAAACGGAACACTTGTTCCGGATCGAAACGGAACCGTCTGTTCCAATCGGGAACACCCGATTCGAACAGATGAGGGTGTGAATTTTTTTTCTATTTTTCTTTTTTTTTAAAAAAAGGAGGAATGGATGCTTGGAAAAAAAACACCCACAAGGGACATTCCCAAAGATTCATGCTAATAAGTGCGTTGGAATGCTCAGGGTAGCTGTGGTAACCTCGAATCAAGAATCCCTTTTTTTTTTGGAACTACTATCCTGAATTCCCCAGGGTCACACTTCGGGAAGAAGGTGACTACGAGAGTAAATCGAAAACTGAAGACACCCCGTGTGTGTGCGCTTGCGAAACGAACAGGACCTCTGCATCCGGGCAAGCCATCATGCTGATAGACTTCTGGCCGAGCCGAGGCCGTCTTTCCAGCAGCGCGGCCCTCGCCCCGCATCGCAACTAGGTCACTGTCACGTGCCATCATGAGGGTTTCCCTTTTCAGCGCGCTCCATGCTCCAAGTTCATGCACCGCGTTTGACAAGGAGGCTTCTGCAGCTACGAGGGACCAAACTTGCTCTGGCTCAGAGAATAAGAACGCTACTACGCTACGGGCTGAAGTGCGACGGAATGGTACGAGTGGGCAGACATATTTGGAAGTGGGGTTGCCGAAAATTTTTCATCCAGACCGACAACTGCAGCAGCAGCAGGGAACAGTGATGATCGAGTATGCGGCAATCCCGTTCGCGAAAATGGGCGTGCTGAGTGTCTCTCGCCGTTGCCGAAGAGTTGCCTGCTGGCCACACGTCCGCGTGTTCCATCACGCACGGAAGGACGGCGGCCACTCTCGAAGTTTTTTCCGCGACACAGTTATGTATCGTCTCGTGTGCGAAATGGACGAGGGGCACTTGCACCCGCAATCGCCGCGTCGATCTTCGCGGGAAGACCGAGAGACCGTCACGGAGGGGAAGTAACGGGATACAGGAACGAGACGCTTTCACGAGCCTGAAAGCAGCGTCGGCAAGGAGTGTGTGGAGAGCCCGCCGCCTCCGCCATCCCCAGAGGACTCCGCAAAGGCAGGTTGGCGTTGCTTCGGAACCTGCAAGTTCTGGTCCTCAAGGAATACCAGAAGTGTCGGAAAGAGGCCACAGTCCAGGGTGTTGCGAAACGTGAGAAGAGAAATGCCATGCGTGCGCTACCCGCGATAAACGCAACGGTCTGCTTTCAAAGAACAGTATGTTTTTTTTTTGCATGGCTGTTCTCGATCCCGTACGGCCGCTTGTGGAACCATTGAGAGGATTCAGGAATCTATATTGCAAGTCATCCTTCTTGACCTGGAACACAGTCTAGACTACCAGACAAAAGCATCGCGAGTGGATCGATTTTTAAACAAAAGGAAAGAGTAAGTGATCAAAGGGACAACAGAGGGACAAGGGTTGCTTAGCTTTCAGGAATCATCTGGAATGGAGTGAAGCAAGGGTTTCCTTGAAAAGTAATCCCGGAGGTCTTGAAAAACAGAAAAACGAAAGTTTTCGCAATGCCTTCATTCAAATGCAACCATAATAAGAATAAAATCGCATGGTCTTTCGATTCACCCTAGTGTTGTGTTCCCGGTCAAGGTCAGAAGCGATCCGCCTCATCAAACGGGACGTCTGCACCCAGCAGCATCTGGAGGGTCGTCCTCTGGCATCCACTTTGCAGTTTGCAAGAGCTGTTGGTGCGAAGAAGCTTTGCGAAACTGTTAAGACCACGGTGGGCAAGTGGAACAGTACGCGGAAACCACGTGCGCCCTTTGCCCTGTTTCAATGCCACGCGTGCTGACCTTTTTTTTGGTCCTCAAGGGGTGCTGAAGAACCGTCCGCCTCCTCAGGGGGGACTGACGGAGCTCCTCTTCGACGCTGTCCGCGCCGTCCGAGGTTGCGTGCGACTCTTCAGGATAGGAGGTGACTCCGGGAAGGGACCACCCCATGAATCCAGGAAGGCTCCGAAGGTGGGAGTCCGCTCCTCTCTTACGCTTGATAGGGAACCCCGGAGGGAATCTCCTCTTGTTCTCTCTGGAATGACCCCCGGAGGGAGCCACTCCCTTATTTCTTCTCCGAAGGGAACGCGGAAAGAATCCTCTGCCTGTTTCCTCCTCTGGAGAGGAAAACCCCGAAGGGAATTTCCCTGAAGGGTCGGTCCCGAAGTGAGCAGCTCACTTCTTCATACTCTGGAGAGGTATTCATCCACCAACTCCATGGTACGGATGTAGGGAGTCCCCTTGAGGGGGGCCGATCCATTTGGACAACCGGAGGGGAACCCCGAAGGGAACCGAGTCCTTGATGTCCTGGAAGGAAGCCCGGAGGGTCAGGAGGGCTTCCAAATCCAGGCTACTCATCGGAGGAGTCCAGGGGTGCCGCACTCGAAGCCTACTGATCACCCAGCATCATCCTGCGGGGGGACTCGAAGTCCACGACGCACCCATTTCTCGAGGGGTCGATCCTTCACCAGGCAGGATTCAAACCCACAACGCTTGGTGCCGCGCGCGCCGAGGCCGCAGCCACGCGGCGTTGCCGACGCGGACTTTCATGCCGACGCGTGACCTCTTGGGGATCTAAGTGTTCATCTGTGATGTTCTCTCGGTGAGAGGCTCTCCAATCCAGAGCGAGCCGGTGTCTGCGTTCGCAAAGCATCATCCGCAGCATCCCACACTCCCGAGAGGAACCCACGAGCTCCGCGACCCGGAAAGGAGACTTTTGCATGCATGTGACCTCGTCTCAGCGAGAGGTGACCGAATCGATGGATGCTTGCGGGTATGGCATCAGCGCTGCAAGGGACGAACTCTGCCAAGTGGATCGCAGCATCTCTCGGAGTCATCTCGGCTCTGCATCTGATGTTAAGACTATGAGCTGCCAGGCACGGGTGTCAAGTAGGCCTGCGTCAGTGAGCGGGACACGTCATGCGCGCCTCCTGACTGGGCGCGGGAAGGAACACGAAGCAGGCGAACACCGAAGTGTGTTCGGCGGATTGTTCTGGATTGCAGACAGCTGTCTCGGACAAGCACAACCTGCTGCCAATCCCGATTTTTCTGACTGAAGAGTCCCGCTTTCCCGTGAGATCCTCGAAATCGGAGATGCTGGCTTCGAGTCGCCGTTGGAACTGCCTGTGCTCAGCGCTGAAGAAACAGACGTCGTGTGGAGCACGAGAGGTGCAGAAAATTCGTAAGCTGCCTGTTCTCGGACACGAATGCAAGTGGGCCACATGAGTCTCTCCCGGAGCTCCTTCGCCATTCCATCTTCGTCCCGATTCCCGGTTGGAACTGATGGCGCCAAAGACTCTCCGGGAAGGAACGCTCACCTGTTTCTTTGGCTCGCTGTTCCCGGCAAGTGGCTTCCGGTCCCGTGCTCAATCGCTACTCGAAGCGGGAAGTCAGTTCCTGCAGGCATGCGCTGTCGTAAGCAGATAAAACAAAAAAGAAACAGCGCCGTCGTCTCCATACCCGTCGCACTTTCAAATATTTACTCTTCCTCTCGACTGGATTGACTGTTGGGGTGGACAAACACTTTGGAAAACAGCACTCGAAAAGCGGCCATCTCCAGAAGGAGGCTGTCGAGATAAAATGAGCACTGCCACCCAAGAAATGATTCTGCGTTCCAAGAAGAATTTCTGCTTAAGCACCCGCACGACCGGAGGTGCTGGAAGAAGAGGTAGCTGAGAAGGAAAAAAATGCCCTGAATGTCTGTTCTACCGAGCCCCTCATCAACGCGCCCTCTTTTATCGGCCCGGATGAAATTCCCTCGGGGCATTTCCTTCGACAGCTTCGGGAACTCGCACCAGAATCGTTAAACTCCCTGCCGTTGCCCCGAGCAGACTCCACGTGACCTCTTGCTGCACAAAGAGGGAGAGCGAACTGTCCAGGATATCGCCCTTTCTCTTTCGTGCTTGCCGGCCTCTTCCTGTTTTCGCAACGACATCGCTCTGCCGTTCTCGTAGCCGAACGCACCCTTAGGAAGGACGCTGCCGACAGCTGGGTCTCTGGAACCCGACCAGAACGCGAGGTGCAGCTTCTGGAGTGGATCCTTGGATTCGAGGTGGGGTGTGTGCTTTAGTCCTTTGGCGATTCGCTTGCAAGAACGATGCCTTCCGAATTTGATGACCGGCGAATTTCCAATGGTGCTGCTTCATGATGACCAGCGATTCACTTAGAGGGAATAACATCATTCGGCACTGAAAGTGACGGTCGACCATTCTCAACAACCTGATTGCTTTAGAAGCGCGAGAGGCAACAATAAGGGGCAGGACACACCCAGCTCGAAGTAGGGAATGGAAGAACCTCAGCTAAGGGCATCGCGCTGCTCTGATGAAACCTGAAATGCTGCCCCGAACTCTTCCCTTCCAGGCATTGTCTTCCCGTGGGATGCTTTTATTAATTTCATCGCGGAGACAAAACCTGAATCAAGTGCTTCTGGATTTCGCCCCTTACCCACTTTCCTCAGGAGGGAGAAGGCTCAGGTTCCAACGAGTGCGTCCCTCGAAGACCCTGAGATCGCTGCCACCTCACAGCTCAGCGGCAATCCGAGCGAGAAAGACTGAACTCCTGCCTCCCACAAAGACCTGCATCCAACTTCCCGCTGTTGGGAATCCGTCCCCGGGACCCGTTCCCGAGACCTGCAACGAGACGCAGGGGTTCCAGGTGGCGGGAAAAGAAGATGCCCGTCTCCTCCTCCGAAGGTTCGACCGCCCCATCTTCCACCATGAAGAACGTTCGAGACCGATCTTTGGAAGTTCGCATCTCTGGTGTCCTGCGTGCGATTTTACCGCCTTCTGCGACTCCAGCACTTTCCCGCCTGTTCCCACGAGATCCTTACAGCACGCTGTGCAAACGATTCGGCGCGTTCCCTCGCTCCCGTACAACGCGACGATTCCCGCAAGGTCTGAGCCCCTGGATGGGTGGAAGATTTGTGCAGATGGAAAGGGTGACGATGTGGTTTTTTTCCTCCGGCTGGTGCGCTGACTCTCCTGTGTGATATCAGGAGGAGGGAGGGAAATGACCCGTGGGAATACTGCCGCCTCGACGGTACTTGTCCTAGCATGCAGCAGCTGCAACGATGCCACTGCTCAGGAAGTCACCTGGGCATGGAAGCAACGGGTTTTGTTTTTTTAATTCTTTCTTTCTGTCGATGCGGTGATGCTGGAGGAAGTGCAGGAGAAACTCCGCAGCCACTGTCAGACGAGAGGAGGGACGGGTAGCTGTTAGAAGAGAGTGAGGCTGCGGTGGAAGAGGATAAAACTTATTTCGGGACGGGCCAAAGCAAGGGAGTCCTGAAAAACCGTGTCGCTCCCCCCCCCCCCAAACAAAGTGTGGATGCAACTTTCAGTGGGTAGGAAACTGGCAGGCGACTTCCAAGCCGAAGATCGAAGCGGGAGACAGAGCTTCTTCCGTCGATTGGAGAGCACCAGTTGCGATAGCGGATCGTGCCCGCCGCGCGTTTTCCGGGGCCAAGGTCCCGGCTGGCGTGTTCGTTTTCCAGAGCAGGCGCCGACGAAAAACCCTTGGAGCGGGCCGGGCGTCCGTGTGCTCCGCACGCGGTCGAACGGAGGGAGAGAAGGTGGACAACGCGGAGCAGTTTTCCGGGAGCGGAAGGCCGGAAGAGGGATTGCTCCCAGCCCGCCGGTAAGAAAAGCTCCCACACGCCCCTTGGGACGGGATCGAAGATCGCAGGCTCTCTGGGGATCGGAAGTGGCCGCCACCTGCTACCGCACTTTGCCAACCTTCTCATTCGTTTCCCTCGGGGGTGAGTGAGGGGGTTAACGGGTTCTCCGTGGCCCAAAGCACCAATAGCCTGCAATTAGGGATGTCAGGAATCTGCATGAATGAGGAGGATGTTTGCATTGGCAGTAGGATCAAGGGCGGAGCCGTCTCTTGTGCTTATTCCCAGATAGGCAAGGTAGGTTTCCAGAGCTCACTTATCCCCATGAACGAAAATAGCTTCCTTCCTTTTAAATAATGTTTTCTTTTCATCCCAGGGGAAGGAAGGAACGACGTTCCCTTCTTGTTCCCTGGTCCTAGTAGGCATCACCCTACGCTGGAACACCAGAAGGGAAAAAGGGGGTTCAGAGAAACAAGCGATCCGGACCGAGAGGGCTGCTAGCAGCATCACCACTCTCGAAGGCCAACCCACCATCCATCATCATCTCGCAAGCGCGCCGGAGGAAGGTGCACGAAGAGCTCCTCCTCCGTGTGTTCCGGTAGTCAGCTGTCAAATGCTGCCTCGGAAACCGCGAGGGGGAAAGGGAAGGAGGCGGGGGGGGGAGAAGTCGGCCTCGAACCTCTATGGGGAAACCCCTCGGAACCTCGGCGAGGATTTGCTTGGAGGAAGATCTCTTTTGTTGGGAAAGCGCGCGCGTCTATGTGGAAGCTGGGTACCGGGTCAACTGGCGCTTTGAATTTACTGACCTCCTAAAGGCTGTCGAAGGGAGGAGCGGAATGAGAGAAGCGCCGTGAGCACGAGAAAGGGACCCAGTTTCCAGAGTTCCGTCCGGACTCGTCTTGCACGTGTCGAGGGTCAAGGGAGAAGGAGCGAAAGGCAAGAAGAAACGCATGTCGGCGGTGACGGCCTTCCCACTCTGCGCGCTGGTGGCCCGCGAAGAGAGAGAGGGTCTTCGTCCACTCCCATCGTCTTCACCTGCAGAGAATCCCTTCAGGAGGAGGAAGGTACGAGGCAGCTCCAGCAATGGTGTCCAGGGTCGTCTTGGGGGTCTTCTGTCCGTATCGTAAGCAAAGCCTCCAGGTTCCACGCTCGTGAGAAGGCGAGGAGCGTCGGAGGCGTTGGAAAGTTTCTCCTTCTGCGAGGGGCGACCCTCGGGCGCCGAAGAACAGCCCAAGCGGAAGGTTGAAGAGGAGCGCTTCTTCATTGGCCATGGGCCTCAGGCATCAAAGCGCCACAGACGTTCACAGTCGGGACGGAGGAGCATCGGCTTCCTCGTGGCCAGGTATGTCCGATCTTCGAAAGGGTTACATTCGACTGGAGGAGGCTGCATCCCGGAGAGTGCTTATTCGTGCAACACCACTACGCGGATTGTGGCGGCCTGGAGCGATGCACGAGGATGACGCAGCGACAGGGGTACCATACACTTTGCCGTCCGCTTCACGAGGATGGCAACAAGATGGCTCCACCACCGGGGCAAAAACATCCAGTAAGACCTTGCCAGCATCCTCCAAAGGATGCAGAAGACCACCACCATCAGGAAGTGACCCCCTTTTTGCACCCACCCACTCCCAAATTTATTTATTTATTCTTATTTTTGCTTCCGTTCCTTTCCGTTTGCACCCTCCCCTCTGCTGCCGTGGTGGACCTAACCAGCCTGCGCACCGGTAATAACGCGGCTGGTTTGATCTGAAAAAGACATGGTTGGACCGCTGATCCAACCACAGGAAATGTCAGTGCTCATTTTTTATATGAAAGAAACGCCGAACCTCCAGTCCGCCGACCCGGAGCGCACATGGGCTGACGCGGGAACTCACGAAGCCTTGAGCCGGACACTTCGCTTTCCCGTTCCATTCACCCTCCAGCAAGCACTGCTGAGAGAGGCGAACGGCAGCAGCCCTTGTAGGGGGAGGGAATTGGATTCAAAGAGGGGTGGGAGGGAAGAGGAATAGAGAAGGGTGGGACGGCGCGATATCGAGGCTTCGTTCCCGCCTACCACCGTGAGAGCTGGGGCCTCTCTCATCTCCGCCCGAAGACAAAAAGTAAAAAAAAAAGCTCAGCAGCCACATCGGGCGTGCCTTGCTCTTCTCGACTCAACCAATCGTCGACCCAACCAAAATGTCAAGGGCAGCGAGCACGAGCAGCTCCGTCAACGACGGAAGATTCTGGACAAAGAATAAGCTTCCCATTCTTCGGCAAGCAGCTCATTTACCAAAGCGTTTCACTTGAGACCAGGCTCAATCAGCTGCTTCATCACGAGACTGCCTTTTCTCCTCCTCTTTCTCTAACCGGAAGTAAAGCCTCTATCAATCCTTTAGGAAAACAAAATGGAACAAAACAGGGACGTGCGAAATCATTCCTTCGCCCCTTCTCTGCAGCTCGTTGGCCCGCTGTCTCGCCTTCTTCGGGAAGAGATGCCTACCTACGCCGGGGTTTCCCAAGCCAACAATAGGTTTCCTGCCCGTGTCTTTTCTCTGGCCTCTCCTGAATGTGGCTTTGCGTCGGCGTCTTGCCGTCGCCAGGCTGGCAAGCCGACGGGAGGCAAACAAGTAGTGCTGAAGCTGCAACAGTTACATGAGATCGAGGCAGCTGACCCACCCAGCAGACGTTCGTCCTGCCCTCGAGCTCTTCGTGCACCTTCCTCCGGCACGCCTGCGGGATGACGGAGACCCTCCGCCGACGGCGGGCTTTGCAGAGGAAAACCTTGCGGCCCGCATCTTCGCTGACTAAAACATCGCTGCGAGGCAGGCGCAACGGAAGCGGAGTTCCCGGAAACTTCTTGCAGACCTCCTTTGAGGGAGAGTGGGGACCGAATAGGAAGGGTCACTAGTGCGGTGGTGAGACGTAGGGGTTCTGAGCGCTGCATCGTCCGTCATAGTGCAACCATCACTGCGCTACGGACGTGGCCGTCGCTGCGCCAGCGTAATGCGACCACTGCTGCATCTCTTCCTGATGCGCAGCGATGGCCGCTGCAGAGCAGGTGCAGCTTGCAGGGTCCCCTCCCCCTTCCAGACTCTCTGCAGAACCTGCCGTTGATGGAACACGAGACATCTGTCAGTCGCATGGACCCTGACCTTCCGAGCGTTCGGCACACGCTCGAGGGGCAGGACGCCCTCTGGGCGAATCAGCTACCGCAGATGCTGGGCGATGCGTCGTGCGTTTCGCGGGGCGTGGGAACCACTCGCGGCAGAGTTCAGATCCTGCCGTGGAGCAAGAGTGTGGCCTTCGCTCCCGTGGAAAAACTGTAGAAGAGTCTTTCCCCAATCCGCGCCGCCGCCTGCCTCCCGTTAGTACCGCTGAAGCACGAGAGCACCATCTTGCAAGGATTCGTTTTCCCGCAGGGGACCGAAACGCCGGCGGAAGTGGAGGGCGATGCGGCGCCTGCAGACGTTCGGACTCACCTCCCGGCCGCGATGCAACCCCGCAAGGGACGGTCCACGTGGAGGCTGCAGGAAGCTTCCCACGCGTGGATCGAACGAGAGTTGGATTTTCCCTTCGTGGAATGGGCAAGACGCTAGCGCAGCTCAGCTCCCGCCGGTCTTATCGAGGAGGGAAGGTGCGACCGAATACAGCGGGCACGTCCTCGGCGTTCCCGGCTGGGAGAAGAGGGAGGAGGGGAAGCGATCCGGGTCCACCGCTAGCCGCGGGAAAGCGAGGCTCCGTGCGGGGCAAGCCGCAAGGTGGCAAGGAGGGAAACCGCACTCTGGAACATGCAGGGTTAGTGGATCCGGGAGGGGGGAAGCAGGCAGCAGGAAGAGATGGGGACGGTCACCATCCAGACGATTCCGTCAAATGTGTGCTCTGCCCGCGCTTCCGGTCCTAGAGGCGAGCACGCCAGGCTTGCTTTCACGTGAGACTCTTTGCAGTCGCCCCCAGCAACTCCGGAGAGGCGCCGTCCGCGCACCCACCTTCCCTTCCGGTGGTCCGTTCCCGGCCAAAACTCTCCTGCCGAGCTGATCTGAAAGGGCGACGCACTCACTGCAGCCTCATCCACGGACGCCCCCGGCGCGAGCGGCGGCAGCGCGCGCTCCGCTTTCTCGAATAGCAGACTCGACCTCTTTCCAAAACCTCGCAGATTCTAGAGACCCAAACTGACCACCCTACTGCTAAGGGCCGTCCTCTCATTAAATAGCAAAAAAGATCTTGGGATCGACTGAACTTTTCCCTACGGATGTTTGACCCTCCTGCACACTAGACCTCCAAAATCTCCCTCGGCCGTAGGCAGCTGCCACATTCAGAGTACCCAAAGGTCCCAAGGAAGCGACTCATCCATGCACTGACAGGACACGACGCTGCCTGACTTTGAGCACCGAGCCGACGGCGGTTCCAGACGAGCTCGCGCCAGCAGACTCCCTCATGCCCTGGTGCGAACCCCCGATTCTCCGGAACCTCCTGAAGGAATCCACCGCCCCCTGGCGATGCAACACCGGAAGGCAGGAACCACCCTCTTCCCTCAGTATTCTTCCGCCTCTTACGGAAGCGGGTAAGGAGGGGCGGGAAGCGGAAGAGTCGCGCCGCCAGCGTTCGAGCACCGCGAGCAGAGCGCTTGGGGGGCTCGGCGCCCACGAGACGGCTGCCCCGAGAAGGAACGGGCCGCTCCAGGACGAGGAGCAGGAGGCGGGCCGGCGGTACACGGCGAAGACGACGCCCGGACCGGAAACGGAAATGCGCAACTCCGCGGACCTCCCGGGAGATGCTCCGGGAGCGGAAGGCGCGATTCGCCCCTCCCGAGAGGGGGGTGGGGATCCATACGCGCGGCCCTGAGACCGGTCACCGCTCGGCAGCGCGCTGGCAGCCAGCACCCGTGCCGCCGGCGAGCAGGACGCTTGCGCTTCCGCCCACGATCTCTCCCTCCGGCACCGCTGCGCCCGAGGAATCTGCGTTCTCAGGAGCGCCGCACTTCCGGTCGAGGATAGGGGGTTGCCGCCCACACGGGGCCCCCTTTACAAGAGCGGCGAGACCGACGCGCGCAAGGCAACACGCAGGGAGAGGAGCCGAAGCTGTCCCCGCCGCTGCTGCCCTCTGACGACGGATCGCGGTGCTCCCGCCGGTCCTGCTGCCGCCGCCCTCAACAACCAGCGCCTTCCCCGCGGTCCGGGAGAGCGAGCGCCGGTCCTACCCACCGGAAGCGCCCGGTGCTGAGAACCTTGGCATTCGCCCCGTGTGGGGTTTGGACGCGAGTCGGGGCCTCCTCCGCCCATCCGCCCCGCCCGACGGACCCTTTGTCCTCGCCCTTCTTCTCCGATAGCGCCTGCGCGCAACAGCAGAGGCAGCGAGCAGCCCGTTCGCCTTTCGCCCCTATGCCCACGCGCAACCCGGAAGAAATACAGAAAGAGAAAGAGAAAGCGGGGAGAAGGGAAGAGCGTGGTACTCGCCCGTCGACGGTCCGGCCGACCGATCCGCACTGGGAACCGGACGTCCAAAGAGAGGCGTCCGCGCCCCCCGGATCGGAAGAGGTGGCGCAGAGGTCGGAAGCAAGCAGGAGCCTCGGACTCCTCCGGAACGAAGTAGCGGCGCGAGCGCAGAGCAGCCACCGTGGCTCACGGGTGGCAGGCCGCGGTCGCTCGAGCTACTTCCTAGCCAACCAACCAACCCGTGCTCCTCCCCTCCCGGTCGCCCCCATCGCGCGCCTCAGTTCCCTCGACGGAGATTCCCTTCGCGGTGCAGAAACGACCGGCCCTCTGTCGGGGAGAGAGTGGCGCAAGCGTGGAGGTGGCACGGGGCGCGAGGCGGAGGCTCTTCCTGCAAAGAGGAATCAAGGGGGAACCTAACATGGCGTCCCCAACGAGATGCAGGGGTCGCGGGAAAGCGACTGCTGACCCTGCTCTTCACCTTCCTGCTGCGTTGCCCCACGTCTCCGTGTCTGCCTCGAGGGTGCAACCTCCACTCAGCGGGCTCAGCCGACCGGCGAGCCGGCGCTCTTCCCTGGATTCTCCTTGGAATCGCATGGAGTCCTTGCCCGTTCGCGCTGTGCTGTTCCTCGCGTGTTCCTGAGCGCGACGTGGAGCGATCAGATGACACGACCTCCCCACCGGTCCCCCTTCATGCGGATCCGTTCCTACCCTTGTCCCGTTCCCAGTCCGCGGCGGCGGCTGTGAGACCGCGGCCTCCTCCGTGTGTGGCACCGGGCGTCGCGGGTTCGAATCCCGCTCGAGGAGGGGTCGACTCCCCTTGATAAACGGGTGCGTCGTAGATTCCAAGTGTCTCCCTCGGGACGACGTTGGTTGACCCACGGGATTGGGGCGCGGCTGCACCGGTGGGAAGCTGGAAACCCCCGGATGCCCCCGTTGAGTGGCCGGGATGGAACCTGTAGACCCTGTGGGGTCGTTCCAGGACATCGAGGAGCCCTTCGGAATCCCCCTCCGGTGGTGAAGAGGGAGCCGTCCATCGCGTACCATGGAGCCTGTCGAGCATCTCACTCGAAGGGTCTCCTCTACAGAGCGCAAGAAGCGCGCTGCTCCCTTCGGGAAGCACCCCTCGGAGAAATCGGGATGCGTCTCTTCGGGGTTCCCTTCAGAGGAGGAAACCAGGAGCGGATCCTTTCCAGGGGGTCCCTCCGGGGAGAACAAGGAAGAGGAGTTTTGGGGACGACTAGGATTTAGGGTTCCATTCGGGGTTCCCTCGCAAGCGTAAGAGAGGAACGGACCCCTTCCTCCGGCGCCTTCCTGGATTCATGGGTCGGTCCCCTCTTGGGCACTTTCCATCTTGAAGGGTAAAAATGCACCTCCGGGTAGCGTGGACGGGTTTCCAGTGCTCCGCGAGCCCCCTCTGAGGAGGCGGGTGGTCCTTCAGCAGCAGCCGAGCGGGACGAGATGAAGTGAGGATGCGAATCTCTCGGGCTGCTCGGAGACTACGTTCCCAGTATCGGTGACTCCTTCGCAATTTCGTAATCCCGGAACCGTACCTGCCTGTGCAATTGGGGAAAAGAGTCCCTCTCCCCCTCCCTCAGGCACGCGCACGAGGGATCTGCCCGTCCTCCGGGAGAAGTTCGTCGTGTCTCAGAGGCAACGGGAAGATCAGGACGAATATGGGGTCCCTCAGCAGGAAATGAGGAAGGGGTTTTCTTCGTGGTCCTTTTCAGATAACAGGAGCGCGTCTTCTCTGACAAACACCGCAGGTCGCCGTCGTGAAAGATCCCCTGGGCGTGGCCAGATGCGGACCACCTGAAGCAGGTTCCGTGGAACGCCAGCGCTGCCGCTCCCGAAGGAGCAGCTGCTGCAGCAGGGGGGAAAGCGGGGAACCTCCGCACGGGGGAACAAGCAAGGCTGGCGTAACGTCCGTGGAATGGGCAGCATCGGCAGCGGCACGCGCGGATGCTAGCGGCGTTCAAAGGACCGAGCGGGCGCCTCGCCTCCTGCTGGATGTTTCCAGTCTTCTCTCGTTTCCATAGTCGCTTGGATCATCCTGACGGTGCTCTCTCCTGTGGACATGGGAACGATGCAAGCTCCTCGACTGGGGGTCAAAAGCCAAATTATCACTTGAGGGAGGAGAAAAGAAAAGGAGAAAAAAATGACGGTTTCCAGTCACGTGGTTGAAAGCAGAAGAAAAAAAAAATGAGAAGTGGAGGGGAGGTTTTTCCAGGCTTTCGTTCCCGCTTCCCCTCGACTACCGGCTGGAAGTCCTGCTTTCCCTCAAGGGGCGGAGGGTTCCGGAGCTTGCTGAATGCGAAAGAGTGGCGATGGCAGAAGGTCGCCCCCTCTGCATCAGACGGGTGCGGAGGCAGGAAGATGAAACTCTTAGAGCCTCGCTTGGATCGCAGGGCTCAGGGCAGTGGAGTTGACCACAGGTTTTGGGCGCAAAGCTAGGGGGAAAGATGTGCCTCCGCCCACTCAACCTCGTGAGTGTTGCCGCCTCCGAGACCGAAGCCATATTCGCACTCGCATACGGCGCGTCGATCTCCCAGGAAGACACGGAAACGACCTCCCCTCCTTCCTCCCTCCTGAATGTTCGCGAGAGTGAAGATACACTGGTCGTCTCTCCCTCCCGCCGGACGGTGGCCCCACGTCGTCTCGTCCGCACCTGAGCATCTTTGCAGTCAGACGGACCGTGCAAGGGACACCATTCTCGTTATGGCGGTGCGGATCCCGGTGTGTCGGGGAAGGATCCCTTCTGGTCACCTGACGTGAACACAGAAGGAAAAAGTGCGCCCGGGGCAGAGCGGTGTTGGGTGCGGCTCTGCCCAACGCCGCTTGCCCTCAAGGTCGGACGCCTTGCCGACCGCCTCTTCGAGGTGGACGCCGTCGGCGCCTCGTCGCTCCCTATCGATTCCTTCGAGAAGCGGATGGAGGGAGCCCCTCCTGGTCACTCCATCCTCTTCCCCATCGACTTCCGCAACTCTTTTTCCCGCGGAGGACTTGGCAGGAATCTGGCAAGGCGCGTGCGTGGGATGCTGCCTGCTAAAAATAGACCACTCCCTAGTGGTGGCGAACCCGGCACTATCAACCCTTTCCTTCCAGCCTCCTGCGTGGATTCGCAGCAGGATGACCTCCTTGAGAAAATGTTCTGCAAGGAATGCATCCAGAAGAGGGGATCTGGGGAGCTTCGACCACTGAAGCACCGAGGAACGGTGGAGGAGAGGGTGAGTGTGGCCCACTGGGAAGCACGAGCCCGCGTGCATTCCTGAGGCTCGGGGGCTCGGCAAAACGCCATTTTCTCCGACAAGGAGGGCGGAGGGGAGGAGGCACGCAGAGGTGGTGCCAGGGGTGGACCGTCTCTCAGTTTCCAGGGTCCCGTGAGAAGCTTCTTGCCAAGAAACCCCTCCGTTGGGCATCTGTCCGGGAACATCTGGAGGACGCGTTAAACTTTCCCTGATGGCGCCGCCGTAAGGGTACCCATCCTTCTCATTGTCGGAAAAAAGCAGGACTCCCAGCCCCTTGACGGACGTTGCCTCGACAACCGCGAGTGGAGACGTTTAAGCTGGTGACTCAGAGAGAATCGTTGGGGATGGACGATTTCGCCGGGAAGCAGAGCGCAGGTTTCACGAGTGGGGAAGTGCGGGATGCGTGGCAATCCGAGCCCTTGGATTGAAGAACGGGTCTTCTCCCGCTCTCTAAAACGAAGGACCTACTTTTTTCTCCTTTTTTCCTTCCTGGAATGACTTCGACTTGATCGAGACTCTCGAATACTTTCTAAAAGATGGCGAATCCTGGTCCTGGCTCCAGGCAACCTTTCACCTTCCTTCAGTACGGCGTCGGACGCTCCCGTCTTTCTGGCCTTCCTGGTCTCCCTGCCTCCCTCCCATATCGAAAATTGGCCGCGCCAGCTTTCCATGCGACATCTAGAAATCACAATTCATTCATCGCGAGTCTGCGTCCCCATCTGACCACTCTGTGTGCAGCTTCCATTTGAAGAACGGCAGCTGCGACGCCCACGTGGGAAGCGCGCGGAGGAACAGAGGAGGCTCGAGTCCACCTCCTCCTTCTCTTCTTCCTCCACGCGCTCCTCCAGGAATAGCGCACGTCGTTACCGGACCCATCGCTTCGACTCCCTTCGGAAGTCCCACATTCCCGAAAGCTCCACGTAGTGGGGGGGGGCGCTACTCGATTAGAGTCAGGGGAAGCCGCGCCGGCAGCCTCATGCAGAGCGACCACTACAGCTTCCTCCGTCGGATGACCGGCAGAAGCTCATAGCGCGACGCGACTGCTGGATCAGAGTTTCAAGAGCGCCCACGACCGGCCCACTGCTGCAGTCGCCCGCTCATCCCTCAATACACGGAGACAAAAGTTTGGGGTTTCTTTCTTTCCCTTTTTGGCCCCCGAGGAGGTGCTGAAGGACCACCCGCCTCCTCAGAGGGGGCTCGCGGAGCACTGGAAACCCGTCCACGCTACCCGGAGGTGCATTTTTACCCTTCAAGATGGAAAGTGCCCAAGAGGGGACCGACCCATGAATCCAGGAAGGCGCAGGAGGAAGGGGTCCGTTCCTCTCTTACGCTTGCGAGGGAACCCCGAATGGAACCCTAAATCCTAGTCGTCCCCAAAACTCCTCTTCCTTGTTCTCCCCGGAGGGACCCCCTGGAAAGGATCCGCTCCTGGTTTCCTCCTCTGAAGGGAACCCCGAAGAGACGCATCCCGATTTCTCCGAGGGGTGCTTCCCGAAGGGAGCAGCGCGCTTCTTGCGCTCTGTAGAGGAGACCCTTCGAGTGAGATGCTCGACAGGCTCCATGGTACGCGATGGACGGCTCCCTCTTCACCACCGGAGGGGGATTCCGAAGGGCTCCTCGATGTCCTGGAACGACCCCACAGGGTCTACAGGTTCCATCCCGGCCACTCAACGGGGGCATCCGGGGGTTTCCAGCTTCCCACCGGTGCAGCCGCGCCCCAATCCCGTGGGTCAACCAACGTCGTCCCGAGGGAGACACTTGGAATCTACGACGCACCCGTTTATCAAGGGGAGTCGACCCCTCCTCGAGCGGGATTCGAACCCGCGACGCCCGGTGCCACACACGGAGGAGGCCGCGGTCTCACAGCCGCCGCCGCGGACTGGGAACGGGACAAGGGTAGGAACGGATCCGCATGAAGGGGGACCGGTGGGGAGGTCGTGTCATCTGATCGCTCCACGTCGCGCTCAGGAACACGCGAGGAACAGCACAGCGCGAACGGGCAAGGACTCCATGCGATTCCAAGGAGAATCCAGGGAAGAGCGCCGGCTCGCCGGTCGGCTGAGCCCGCTGAGTGGAGGTTGCACCCTCGAGGCAGACACGGAGACGTGGGGCAACGCAGCAGGAAGGTGAAGAGCAGGGTCAGCAGTCGCTTTCCCGCGACCCCTGCATCTCGTTGGGGACGCCATGTTAGGTTCCCCCTTGATTCCTCTTTGCAGGAAGAGCCTCCGCCTCGCGCCCCGTGCCACCTCCACGCTTGCGCCACTCTCTCCCCGACAGAGGGCCGGTCGTTTCTGCACCGCGAAGGGAATCTCCGTCGAGGGAACTGAGGCGCGCGATGGGGGCGACCGGGAGGGGAGGAGCACGGGTTGGTTGGTTGGCTAGGAAGTAGCTCGAGCGACCGCGGCCTGCCACCCGTGAGCCACGGTGGCTGCTCTGCGCTCGCGCCGCTACTTCGTTCCGGAGGAGTCCGAGGCTCCTGCTTGCTTCCGACCTCTGCGCCACCTCTTCCGATCCGGGGGGCGCGGACGCCTCTCTTTGGACGTCCGGTTCCCAGTGCGGATCGGTCGGCCGGACCGTCGACGGGCGAGTACCACGCTCTTCCCTTCTCCCCGCTTTCTCTTTCTCTTTCTGTATTTCTTCCGGGTTGCGCGTGGGCATAGGGGCGAAAGGCGAACGGGCTGCTCGCTGCCTCTGCTGTTGCGCGCAGGCGCTATCGGAGAAGAAGGGCGAGGACAAAGGGTCCGTCGGGCGGGGCGGATGGGCGGAGGAGGCCCCGACTCGCGTCCAAACCCCACACGGGGCGAATGCCAAGGTTCTCAGCACCGGGCGCTTCCGGTGGGTAGGACCGGCGCTCGCTCTCCCGGACCGCGGGGAAGGCGCTGGTTGTTGAGGGCGGCGGCAGCAGGACCGGCGGGAGCACCGCGATCCGTCGTCAGAGGGCAGCAGCGGCGGGGACAGCTTCGGCTCCTCTCCCTGCGTGTTGCCTTGCGCGCGTCGGTCTCGCCGCTCTTGTAAAGGGGGCCCCGTGTGGGCGGCAACCCCCTATCCTCGACCGGAAGTGCGGCGCTCCTGAGAACGCAGATTCCTCGGGCGCAGCGGTGCCGGAGGGAGAGATCGTGGGCGGAAGCGCAAGCGTCCTGCTCGCCGGCGGCACGGGTGCTGGCTGCCAGCGCGCTGCCGAGCGGTGACCGGTCTCAGGGCCGCGCGTATGGATCCCCACCCCCCTCTCGGGAGGGGCGAATCGCGCCTTCCGCTCCCGGAGCATCTCCCGGGAGGTCCGCGGAGTTGCGCATTTCCGTTTCCGGTCCGGGCGTCGTCTTCGCCGTGTACCGCCGGCCCGCCTCCTGCTCCTCGTCCTGGAGCGGCCCGTTCCTTCTCGGGGCAGCCGTCTCGTGGGCGCCGAGCCCCCCAAGCGCTCTGCTCGCGGTGCTCGAACGCTGGCGGCGCGACTCTTCCGCTTCCCGCCCCTCCTTACCCGCTTCCGTAAGAGGCGGAATCTGGCCATGTGGATCCTTGTAGCGTGATGAGTGTCGTCGTAGGCGAAGTCTCGGGAAGCATGTAGCAGTTTGTGCTGGGTGGTCGCCTTCGTTTGCTGTGGATCTTTCTCGAAGGAGGGTTTAGCTATTCTTCACTCGCTGGATGCTGCAGCAATTTTTTTCCCTCCAGAGATGCATGGAATTTCGTTAGTTATGGTGACGCCGCGGAGGTCCGTCGACCCTGCTTCCCTAGAGAAGAGAGAAGGGGAAGGAAGACGGTGTGACGACTTCTAGGAATGCGTCCGTGAGCTCAGGAAGGAAGGTTGAGAGGGATCGCGACCTTCTGTCCTTTGCGATCGAACCCACTTTCTCTCTTTATTCCGGTGGAGTGCCTCACGCAGCTGTTTGCTGTTTGCCTGCCTCCCCCTCATTCCCTTCCCTTGTGCACCAGAGATGGTCCTCCTCCTCATTTGCGTGCTTCTTCGGCAGAGAAGACGAAGGAGCGCATTCGAGGGTCTCCCTCGCTTCTCGCGCGTGACAGGACCTTATCTGGGGCGAATTCCCTCTGGATGCCAGCGCAACCATCCCTCTTAATCCCCTTACTTCTCGAAAGAGAGAAACTCCTCCTGGTAGTCAGGATCTTCGCCACAAGTCGCACCGACAGCTCTAGAAGGAGGTTGCGACCAGAAATTCCTCTCGGGTCAGTGGAGAGCGAAGGAGATTCGTCCTTCCTTTTTCACCGGCTTCCAAAGCACCCCAACCCGAAGAGAACGAGCTCCGCACGCCATCCGTAGAGAAAAAACACCCCGACGCTGTAGGCACTGGCATAGGCTTGCCGGAGGAGCAGTTCCAGACACGGGGACAGCGGAGGCTGTGAGTAGAGTCGCCCAGAGCAGCTGGCTGCTCCAGCGATACTTATGGTCCTAGAGGACCTCAGTAGGAAGTAGTTCGAGGGATGAGTTCTTCCTTGACTGCTGTCCGGTACTCTCCGGAGGGAAATTCGCTCTCTCTCGGAGGAAGAAGCTTCAGGGAGGTTCTCTATAAGGTGAGAGGGGCGCGACCCCGGCGTCGCGTCTTTGGGAACTCAAGACCTCGTTCTTGTCAGGTTTCATGGATGGCGGACCCCTGGATCCCGGACCTGGTTTCGGGTTCGGCTTGGGCGTCCTCCTCGATTGGTTCGCGTTGACGGCCGTACGGCGCGCGGCACATCGATTCCCGTTCGGGGAAGGATTGACACCGAGTACGGGGGATGCGTCGTGGGTTTACGGGTGCCCTTCCTCCACCCGTAAGGTGATGCTGGTTGGCCTGTAGGCTTCGGGTGTGGCACTGTCAGGAAGTCAGGAATCCCCGGATGCCCTGATGAGTAGCCGGGATTTGAAAGCTGACTCCCCCGAGGTTTTCCAAGAATCAAAAAGCCCATCTGGGTTCCCTTCCTCTCCGCTGCAGAGGCAACCCCCGAGTGGGGTTTGCCTCTGCAAAGTGTAAGTGCACCGCTCCCTTTTTGGAGAGCTCTCCAGAGAAATCGAGAAGTGTCCCTTGGGTTCTCTTCAGAAAAGGAGCAAACAAGTGCGAGTTGTCTCAGTAGAAAAAGTTCCAGGAGCAGATCCTTTACTGGTTCACTTCAGAGAGGAAATGAGGAGTGGACCCCTCCGGGGAATCGCTCCAGAGAGAACAAGGAAGAGGAGGTTTTCTTCAGGGTTCCCTCCCAAATCGTAAGAGAAGCATACTCCTTCCTCGGAAGCATTCCTGGATTCCATAGGATGGTCTCCCTCCGGGGTCACCTGCTAACTTGAAGAGTCACACGCACCCTCGGTGGTGTTTGCAGCGCTTAAGAGCTTCGTGGACCGAATCCCCAGCCTCAGCAGTCCTTGAGAAACAAAAAAAATAGGCAGCTGGAAGGAAAGCGGAGAAAGCAGGAGAACCCAAAGGATTTCATCATACTCGGAAAAAACAAAAGACGCAAGGGGCAGAGTAATCTTGGCAAGGTGGGAAGTAACGTGCTGCATAGCAGCAAAGGCGAAGCTTATGGACAACTCGGGAGGTCACGGACACTGCGACCCCGAGTATCTCACCACATGAACTTTTATGGGCTGGGAAGAGCCGCTCCACATCCCTCTGGAAGAGGTGGAGTGGCCTCCAGCGTGCTGGGACTGTCGCTCTTCCCCTCCGCCCTTCCCGAGCAAAGCGCACCTACACCATGAAACACGAGGGGGCTCGTGGACGCTCAATGCGATAGTTGCGGAAAGAAGGAGACCCCCCGCACCTGCTGTTGGGCTCTGATGCTCTCCGACTCCTTTGGGATCGCCTTGCAACCATCCTCGGAATCCCGGTTGGCAGCCCCAGGGACATTCTTAGACGTCTCTTCGCTCGTGACTCCGCTCTGCCGCCAGCCGCGTCCCTCGCAGTTCCCTCCTCTTGTTTTTCCTAAATCGCGGCGGTCTGGAACACCAGGGGAAGAGGCCATCCACTGGACGCAATCTTGCAGAAACGGCCTCGCCCGGGAGCTATACGGACAGAACTTGCCGGCATCCTGCACATGATGCAGAGGACGCCTGGCAGCGTACCGTGATCGCTTCCTCATTTCCTTCCTTCCCTCCCTGTGTATACTACCCTCTCCCCTGTTTTTTTGTTTGTTTCTTTTTTGTTCTTGCTTCCCCTTCCTCCACGCTGCCGAAGGAACCTCGCTGGTCTGAGCACCGGGCTTCGGCAGACTCTTCATTGAGTGTAGTGGAACCAGCGGTTCCACCACACCAATGTACTTTTATTACGTCATGTAATGAATGCCCTGGCATAACCGGGTGAGAATCATCCTCCTCGATTCCGTGTTCGTGGATTTGTCGAGAGCGCATTGCCTGGGGGGCTGTTTTCCCTGGAGGACTCCCGTGGGCATATCCCTCGAGCAAGCAGGTCTTTCTGCGTGCGAATTTTGCTCTCGGAATAGGTCCGTGCCTCTTGTCCCACAGATGGTCACTCGGATTCGCTCCTCCAAGAACAACCCGACTCGCACGACGGCCCCGTCTAGTGTCAAGAGTTGACCTCGCACCAGGAGGCTGAGGGTGTGCTGTCTGTTCGGTTGGCTCACGAGCGCGTATCCGCTTCTGGAGAGAAGCCGCACTCGGTGCCGCCGCTCATCCCCCCGGGACTCTGAATTAAGCCGAAGGGAAAGTCAGTTAATCCGGACGCAGGTGGAGCGCATCTCGGAACGTCAGTCGTGGGGACGACGGGTGGATTCGTTGCATCTTCCCTGTCACCTCCGTCGACTTGTATGAGCTTGGGAGAGCTGCGCCACATCTCTCTGTAGGAAGTGGAGTGGCCTCCAGCGTGCCGGGACAGTGGCGCTCTCCCCCTGAAGTGGCAGGAGTCGGCGTTGTTACATGGGGGAATCCTGTGCAAAGCGCGCCTACACCATGGAACACGGGGGGGCTCGTGGACGCTCAGTGCGACAGGTGAGGGAAGAAAGGGACCCTCCCGGAGTGCCCCGTCCACGGAGTCTGGAGAGTCATGACAACCAAGGACGTCCCGCGGAGGGAGAGACGCCGCCGCAAAGGCGGCCCCTCCCGCAATTTACAACCTCTGACGCCGGTGTTTCGCGCGCCAGAGTCGATCCTTGCCAGCTCTCCACCGGACGTCGTTCGTCGACGTGGGGAGGCGCCCGGCACCCAATCAATCCCACGGAGCCGGGGGTAGGCAGGGAAGGTGGGAAAGCACGGTTGCTGTCGCAGAGGATGACGAAGTCTCCAATTCTTGAATGCGATCTCTTCCGGGTGCGGTTGGCTCCCTGAGCCTCCGGGGATTCTTGCCGTGCCCTCGATTCTGAGCAGGCTATTCTGAGCCCCCAGTGAGGGCTAGCCTGGAGTCAGCTCGCCGCATATTTCCTTGGCAAGTTGCCCTTTGCGTCACGGATGCAGAGGCAGCTCTACGGACGGGCTGGACCGCCCTCCAAGGACCCACGAAGGGACTTCGTGGGTCCTCGGTCGTGCTTTCCCGCCCCGCAGTTGACCTGCTTCCTGCTAACAGGGCAACTCATCGCTCCGGGATGTTCAGGAGTGCACCTTGATGGTAGGGGGCACATCGACCTCTTCCGAAGGAAATCTGGAGCTGGAAAAGGGGAGCAGAGATCGGGATTCACAGCCGAGATAACCACACCGTGGTCATCAGCGGCGTGTGCGCGGTGGTTCCCAGGGACCCGCGGAGGTGGAACCATCGTCACGGGCACTCCCCTCCCTCCCAGGAGAATGGAGCGATCCGTTCCCTCGATCCCTGCCTCCATGGCCGAAGAGCCGAAGGAGAGAGAGAAGCGCCAGGAGACTCCCCTACCTTCCAGACGCTCCCTCGGAGGAGCCGAAGGTGGGTCCCGGTCCGTGACAACTCCACACGCTCTGGAACAGATCACATCTCTGAGCTGCGCAGACGGAAAGTCTGAACTGCCCGGCCCTGCGGCGGCTGTTGAGGAGTTCGCAGTGGAGACCACTGGACACGAGAGGAGGGTGGGTGCTGAGTGGAAAGATGCGGGAAGAAGGAGACCCTCCCGTACCACTGCTGGACTGCGTTGCCTTCTAACCCCTCCGGGATCGCCTCGCGATGATCCTAGGTATCCCGGAGGACAGCCCCAGGACATCTTCGGATGCCTCTTCGCACGTGGTGCCGCTCTGCCGCCAGTCGCATCCCTAGAAGTTCCCTCCTCTGCGGGATCGGGACGGTCTGGAACTCTAGGAGAAGAGGCCATCCACTGGGAGCGGATCTTCCTGAGGACCGCGAACGTCGCGCGCGCGCAAGTGCCTGCCGTAGCCGCTGGCGACGGAGGGAACACTCCGCGCGTCTTAGGACCCAACGTACAACAAGTCCGACTGCTGCCGACACACCGAGGGAAACACCGCGTGGCTGGACAGGTGCTGCTGGGAGGAGGGCAGGGCAGGCAGAAGCTGCCCTCTTCCCATTCGAGAGGAAGAGCTCGAAGGAAGTTTGTCGAAAATTCCCGGATGGAGGATCGGGTGATCTGGAGAGGGGGCCGAAAGAGCACGTGTCTTTGTTTTCGGACCTAAGGCATTGGTTCCTCCGAGTTCCCCGCGAACGCGAGGATTCCCGTCTCTCTTTCAGGGGTGGCACGTGCGCCATTCCCCTCTCATCGTACTCCGCAGTGCTTAGGGGCTGCTATCGAGGCTGCTTGCGATTGGAGGATCCATCTGCACTCCAAGGAATCCAGAGCGCCTTCTTCTTTCAGGCGGGCTTCCCGGGGTCAAAAGCTCGAGTGGGGGGTGGATGGGAGGTGGCTTGCCTGCTTTCCTTCCAGCTCGCCCGTGGTTCTGCTCAGGAGCGAGACCGTCCACTCGAGCCTCAGGGGATTTCCCGAACCTTTTCGTTCCCTTGAAGACCCCTTCCTGCTACCACTGTCCCTGCAGACATTCTTTCCGGAAGCGATTTCTTGCATCCGGTTCTCTCCAGAGAAACAGGAAGACGAGCCCTTCCGCATTCTGGAAGGCGGTGGCGGAAGGCGAGGAGGACGCCCATCCGCTGCCGCACGTTGCCGAAGGGACTTTCGACTTCTCCCTCTCCTCTTCTCCATCGCAGACGTGGGAACGACCGGATGTTCCCGTGATTGGCGTTGGAGAACCAGCCAATCACCGGGAGCGTGCGGTCGCTGTGCATGCGGGAGGGTCGCTCCGCCGGCAGCGGCTCCAGTCGGTGCCCGATCCGGCCCGCTTCGCAGCCTTTCCCCTCGCTCGCGCCTTTGCCCTTCTCTTCGGGACCTCCATGAAGGTCCCGAACACTCCTCGGGACATGTTGCACCTCCTGGCTTGGCGTCCTCCGGAAGCCCCGCGGGCTTTGTCCCACCGCTCTGCCGTCCCTCGCCGCTCCCTTCGCGCCGGCCTCGTTTCGCACGAACGGGCGCAGGACCACTGGCCGCCTCGACGCTGGAGCAGGAGAGGCTCGCTCTCCCGGGACGCGCGCTGACTGCTTCCTGATGGCTCCCTGGAACGTCGCGACGGGAGGGAGCCTATCCTCCTGCGCGACGAGCAGCCGGGGCGTATAGATGGGACCGCGCACCTCCCCTGTTCCCGTCCGAGGTTTGCCTCGGAGTCCCTGAAAGATCCGAGACTGGTGAACAGATCGCGAAGACATTCGCGGCAGATCCAGGATCTCGAGGATTCCCCATTGCATGTGGGCACCGTCGTCTTAGTGGACTGTTTTTTTCTCGAGCAAGAACGCACTTCCTCCTTCTGCTCGGCGGCACCACCACCGTGATGATGCGCGTGCTACTGCTGCCGTCTCACGGCACGCGCGAGATGACGGCGAAGACGCAGCCATCAAAGGTCCCCCCTACCTCCCCCTCCCCTTCAATTTAACATTTTTTTTTGGCTCCGTTCCTGAGTGCAGGGCACCGGCCTCGAGGTCAAGGGAAGAGGATCAGGTGGGATGCCGGAACTCCGAAGTAACCCTCCAGCTCCCGGCTCGGGAGCTAACCCCTTCCTCTCCCTGCTTAGCAGGAGCTCAGGATCCTGCCCCACCTCGGCGTCCAGGGAGGCGCATTTCCGCCATGCGAATCCCTTAGGGTGGTTGTCGGTAACCTCCCTTGGATCGAAGAAGCCGCTCCCATTCCCTCCGAGCTAACCCAGATCTTCCAGCTTCTCCTTGTTCCCGCAGGAGATTCAGAATCTTCAGCGCATCCTTCGTCGCCATCCCTGCGGAGCCAGGGAAGCCCCAGTGTCCACACCAAGAGGCTCATCAAGAGCTCGACGAAAGGACCTCTTGAACCGCCCGGAGCCAAGTTCGGTTGCCGAGGCGCGCTCAAAACCGCCCTCGGCGGTTTCCTCCCTGTCGTTCTCGAAGGGATCGTCTCGGCCCAGCCGCCATTCCCTCCAGGAGCGCGGCGTGGAGGGGACGCCCTCGCCTCCCGGTCTGAAAACCTCCTGGTCCCTGAAGGACTGAGCCGGATCCTGCGAGATCCGGAGAATCGGCGCGCTCCCAGCGGGGAACTGGCACGCGGAGTTCTTTCCCAAACATGGCCGGCGGGGATCTTTGACGCCGCGTCGCCGAGATGCCCTCCACTCTCGGGTCCAAGGAGATTCTGCCTTGTGAAACACCCTCGGCTGCAGACCAGGACGGCGGAGTGGAGGGTGGGGGTCTCAGATTAGCCCTTTCTCGGGCAGAGCAGTGGATCTTCCGAGAGGAGTGAGGCAGGGCGGGGCGCCAGAGTTCTCCTCTGATACGAGCTGCGGGGCAGGCTCACATCCATGCACTCCATTTTCGTTCCCTCCTCTTACTTTCCCCTGATAATGAGGGTTGCCTCCCGAAGCAGTGGAAGAGGAGCGGAGAAGGGTGGCTCCCACGAGGCACATGGATGGTGCTTCAAGGCTTCGGGGCGACTTCTGGGGAGGCCCTCAGCCTTCTCCACCACACCCCGTTCGGCCGCCGTGAGGTCAGATCGTCGCTCGGAGGATGGAGCGCGCGCGCCAAAGGTACAGGGCCTCCCCAGAGTCGCGGTGAAAACTCGTGGAGAGGGCGGGGCAACTCCCCCTCCGACGATCGCGTCCTCACTTCCGCCTTCTTCATCTGCATCCACTTGGGCGACCGTGCACTTTGAGCCAAATTAGGGGACGACCAGGCTGGCTCGCTGTCAGTGGCTGCCGGTCACCAGTCGCCCACGCAGAGCAGTGCCGCGTGGTGGGCCTTCCCCATCAGCAGGTCTCGCCGCGAACTTCGGTCGCCGCCTTGAGCTTCGAGGGAGCCTTGAGCTCGGCCCCTTCTCTGACCTCTCCTGCTGATGCGGGGCTCTCCTTGCCTGGCTCCGTTCCAGTGCTGCCAGCCCTTCGGCAGGGGTTCGCCCTTTGGCGAGCATGGGACGGGAGTGTAGGCCGGGAAGCCCACCATAGGATCCACGGTCCGAACGCGATTTCAGGAAATCTGGAGTGCCTTTTTCTCCTTCCGTCCTTTCCCGGCCAATGGGGAATGCATCGGGATATTGGAGCTTGCCCGTTCGATCGCGCCCCGCGGCCGGGGTGGCGATCGCTGCAAGAGGATGCGGCGCAAGGGCAAGGAGAGCCGGGTTCACCCCTCGTCCTGGCGAAAGCTCCCGGGCACAACTCTCGCGTCCAAAGGGAGACTCCTCCGTCGCCCGCGTGGCCGTTGCGACCAGGTGCACAGATTCTGCTTATCGGGAGCCGCGGTTTCGGTGCGACGCTCTCCACGGCAACGGGCGAAAAGGATCCCCCTCCCCCCCCGATAGCGGAGGGCCGATTTATCGTGAATGGAATTTTATCTGAGGAGTGGCACCCGTCGGGGCTCCCATCCTCGGGCGCCGCGCAGTGGGCAGGGGGGGATTAGGAGGCAGGGGGGTCTCCACGGGATCTCCTCCCAGGGAGACCTCGGGACAGCCGCTGACACCAGCGATCGTCCGTCTCCGGGATCCGCCTGCGTTCCTGGGACGACGGCCTCTGCGGGAAGGTTCGAGCAGGAGGCGAAACGCTCTGGGGCGGTCCTGTCGTCACGCTCGGATGCTGCTACTGCTGCTCCTCCTCCCGCAATCAAGACGAAGGGAGAAGGAAAGGGCGCTGCTGTTCCCCGTAAGGAGGGGCGCATCTCGAGAGCAGCTCGAGCGCCGCTCCCCGACGTCTGCCGGGGTCGCTCGGGGTCCCCTCGTGACCATTGCCCGCTTTCCGCCGCGAAAAAGCGTCCCCAGCTCCTGGGAACACACGTTCCGCAACTTCCCGACTCCTGCTTTTCCTCCGTCATTCATCGCTCTAACTGCTTGCTTCTCCCGGACCAACACGCGGGAGGAGATTTTTCCCAAGCGCTGCTGGTCGCTGGTCAGCGCGGTGTGATGAGAAGCACTGAGAAAAGGAAAATGCAGACCAAACATTCCTTCCCCCGTCCCTCAAAAAAAAAAAAAAAACAAATAGAAAGGAACAAAAGTGAACAAAAGAAGATTCTTTCGTCTTCTGAGCTTGTCGCAGCTCTCGGACGGAAGGCACCTTTTTGAGGTTGAGGTTGAACCTCAAGGGTGCTTCCAGGACATCAAGGGACCCTTCGGGGTTCCCCTCTGATTGTGAAAATGGAGCCACGTCCACCCTCAGAGGAGTCTTCGTGTTCCATGGAGCTGTATGATACCCCTCATAGGGGTCGGTTGCCTCTTCGGAGAGCAAGAGCGTCCCTCCAGAGAAAATTGACGGCGTCCCTTCGGGGTTCTCTCCAGAGAGCGGATCCTCCCCGAGTTTCTTTGTGAGAAATGATCCCCTCCGGAAGTCCACCACCGGAAAGAATAAGGAAGAAGAGGTACCTTTCGGGGCTGCTGCTCCAAGAGTGAGAGAGGAACGGAATCCTCCCTCCGGAGGCTTCCTGGATTCATAGGGCGGTCCTCCGGGGTCATTCCCAATCTTGAAAGTCAAAACGCACCCACGGGCGGAGTGGGCGATGCTTGAAGATCTTCTCGAGCCCAACCTCTAAGGAGGCGAACGGTTCTTCAGCACCCCTTGAGGGTCAAAGGGATAGGAAAATGGGAATCGCGATGGCCCCTTTCGCAGGGAGCCCGGAGTCTCCTGAAGCCGCCATGGGCTGAAACTATAAGGGACGTTCCAGCTGAATCTCAAACCCAGCGATGAAACTCCAGCTGACTTCCACGACCTGGAGTCTCTGGTGAAGCCGGCACGTGCTAATCAGTTCGGCTTCGATAGCGGGGAGTTGGAGCACCTGCCGCCACGTGGGGGCATCGGCACGCCGACCCCATCGAGGGTATGCCCACTTGTGGCACACGGCTTTGAGCATCAGGCTCCACTGTCCCCTCATGTCGGTCCCGTTTTTCTCAGACGATTGCAACCCAGAGACGCGGAAGCTGAACGCCACTACAACTGTCTTCGCGCATCTTTCGCGGAAATCATCCTGCTCTTCATTCTTTCAGCCTCAACTTGTCCTTCCCTTTCATGAGACGAGACGGAAAGAGCGCTGACTTCATGCTAGATGGCTTCCAGACACTCTTCGAAGCCAGAGGATGTCCTCAGCAGGAACGCTTGTCTCGCGAATGCCACAGGAACTCTGGAAAGACGGCTACTTGAAAGCGAGCTTTCGAGGTCAGGGTACGCAGCAACCTGCTTCCTCTTCAGGTCTTCCGGAAGCTTCTGTGAATCTTCTTGAGCTCTCCTGGCTAGCGGCCATGTGGCTGCGGTCTCCGCACGCGCGGCACCAAGCGTTGTGGGTTTGAATCCTGCCTGGTGAAGGATCGACCCCTCGAGAAATGGGTGCGTCGTGGACTTCGAGTCCCCCCGCAGGATGATGCTGGGTGATCAGTAGGCTTCGAGTGCGGCACCCCTGGACTCCTCCGATGAGTAGCCTGGATTTGGAAGCCCTCCTGACCCTCCGGGCTTCCTTCCAGGACATCAAGGACTCGGTTCCCTTCGGGGTTCCCCTCCGGTTGTCCAAATGGATCGGCCCCCCTCAAGGGGACTCCCTACATCCGTACCATGGAGTTGGTGGATGAATACCTCTCCAGAGTATGAAGAAGTGAGCTGCTCACTTCGGGACCGACCCTTCAGGGAAATTCCCTTCGGGGTTTTCCTCTCCAGAGGAGGAAACAGGCAGAGGATTCTTTCCGCGTTCCCTTCGGAGAAGAAATAAGGGAGTGGCTCCCTCCGGGGGTCATTCCAGAGAGAACAAGAGGAGATTCCCTCCGGGGTTCCCTATCAAGCGTAAGAGAGGAGCGGACTCCCACTTTCGGAGCCTTCCTGGATTCATGGGGTGGTCCCTTCCCGGAGTCACCTCCTATCCTGAAGAGTCGCACGCAACCTCGGACGGCGCGGACAGCGTCGAAGAGGAGCTCCGTCAGTCCCCCCTGAGGAGGCGGACGGTTCTTCAGCACCCCTTGAGGACCAAAAAAAAGGTCAGCACGCGTGGCATTGAAACAGGGCAAAGGGCGCACGTGGTTTCCGCGTACTGTTCCACTTGCCCACCGTGGTCTTAACAGTTTCGCAAAGCTTCTTCGCACCAACAGCTCTTGCAAACTGCAAAGTGGATGCCAGAGGACGACCCTCCAGATGCTGCTGGGTGCAGACGTCCCGTTTGATGAGGCGGATCGCTTCTGACCTTGACCGGGAACACAACACTAGGGTGAATCGAAAGACCATGCGATTTTATTCTTATTATGGTTGCATTTGAATGAAGGCATTGCGAAAACTTTCGTTTTTCTGTTTTTCAAGACCTCCGGGATTACTTTTCAAGGAAACCCTTGCTTCACTCCATTCCAGATGATTCCTGAAAGCTAAGCAACCCTTGTCCCTCTGTTGTCCCTTTGATCACTTACTCTTTCCTTTTGTTTAAAAATCGATCCACTCGCGATGCTTTTGTCTGATAGTCTGATAGTCGCACCTGCCTTTGGACTGCGGTGCCCTCCAGGGACTGTGGAGGAAGAGGCTGGCAGCAGCACTCGTGCACCAGGAGGACACTGGTCGAGATGTGCTGCCATGGTTCTTCGAACCGGGAGGACTCTAGACAGGAGTGCTCGCAACCATGGGTTGCAACCGCGCCATCGTCATGGCCCACCATGTGTTCTGACCATGCAGCGAAGGGAGGTCACCAGGATGGCAGTCGCCTACATGAGGACGCTGCAAGGTGATCTCACCTGGAAGAAGTGAAGGAGGAGATCGCCGGCATCTCGAGCCGGTTTGAGGAGAACTAGGAACTGCGGACACCAATGACCCTTGTCCCCTGCTTCCATTTATTTATTTATTTATTTATTTTCTCATCCCCCGTCCCTGTTCGCTCCGTAACTTCTCCGGTATTCTTTTTATCCCGGTGTCTCACGGAGCGGACTCAAAGATTCCCATCCCATCTCATTGCATTTATTTTTTTTGTTGTCTCCCGATCCCATCCCTCGTTTCGGCCTTTCCGTTGTCCCAGCCTGCGTGCCAGTAAACTCTCCCCTTGAACTTCTTTCGTCGTCGGCTGGGAACTCCGTTCCCAACTGGTTCATTTTTTCCATAGAAAAAATGTCCCGGCGTGACCTGGTGGCAGATTTCATCCAAGAGACACACAGTCTCGGGAGAGAATAGCTGAAAGGGAAAGGCGTGCACTTTTCTGCACTGGACAAGTTCCTCATCCTCCTTCTGCAACGCGAAAGGCTCTTCTGCATGCTTCATCTACATTGCTAGGTTGTCTTCCTCCTCGTGTCTCCTCGGCACACTGTTCGAACAGAATTCCAGGCTTCAAGAACCCTTCGGGCGTTGGAGCGTTTGCGTGTCTTCTGATTCGGTTCTTGTTGACCCAGACCCTCGCCAAATCAGGTGGTCTTGCTGAAGTTTCTGATCACCGTATTCGAAAGCATGCCAGGGCTTTTGGGAGGACCGAGTGTCGAGTCCTTGGAGTTCGCACGTTGGTGTGGCCGGGATCGCCCTGGCGTGGCAGTGGTTCTGAAGGTCAGGGGAGGGAAGGAGGGTCGGCTGGTCGCTGCCGAGCAGGAAGAGGGTGACGAAGGAACGGGTTCCGACGGAGCGGGAGAAGGGGGCAACGGTGGTCCCTGTCCATTGAAAAGGAAGACGCAGCTAAGAAAGCAACATGATGTAATTATGAAGAAGAACGAGGTACCCGATGCAGAAAGAGTGAGAGTTTCGAAGAAGGGGGGCAGCTGAGACTGGCGATGTGTGTGCCGATGGCGGTGCCGGAGTGGTCTCTGAGGAGTCCGGTTCCATGCTGCGGAGGAAGTATCTTTTCTGGCGAGCCTGCGGCGTGGGCCCACCGACGACGAATGTTCTCCAGGGAAACGCGTGGAGTGAGTGACGCGCATCTCATAATGGAGACGTGACGCAGCTTCGTCTGACATCAGACGATTTCTCTTCTTGGAGAGTCCAGTAACCGCTTAGGAACGACCTCCACTCGGAAAATGGAAGCGAAGATGCATCGAGGAGGCTCTTGTGGTCCTTCTTTTCAATTCGAATCCTCCTCGGACAGAAGAGCCATGCTGGTTCATCCTTGCCGCGTCGTCGGGAACGGCTACCAAAAAGGTTCCCTTCCAGAAAATCGGGAATCGACATCCGTAAGGAGGGTGCCAGAGGGTTTGCGATGGAATAGGGAGCGGAAGGAAGTTCACGGACGACACATTAGTCAGGGCCACCTGGGGCCTGACTTTGTCGGCCCCGGGTGACATTTGTCGGTGAACACAGGCAGGCGAAAGTTAGGCTGCAAGGGTGAGGCAGGAGCATGGCTGTGGGTGAGGGAACCTTGGAAGACGACCGCGCTACGGTTTCATCACCCCCTGTATTTCTCAGTTCGGCAAGAGTGTCCCGTGTTTATGGCTGCTGCCTTCGCTTGGACTCCCTTCAGAACCGTCTTGATAAGAGGCTGCCTCCTTCCTGCCAACTCCGAGAAGATTGCTGTTACCTCTCCGCCAACCATGCCAGATTCGATGGTTTAGAGGGCCCTTTCTCATGGGGGAGGCCGTGTCACATTCCTGCCGAGGTACAGACGAGCCTTGTTGAGACCTGCACCATGATTGCGGGGGCAGGCGAGGAGGGTTCTCCGTCGCAGGCGTGGTGCGAGGGTCTTGCTAACGGTATATCCACGCCGCATCTTCTGCACCCATATTTTCTTTGTACCTCCTCGATCCTGTGCGTAGCCATTATATGCCGTTTTATTTTCTGCTCCTGGAGGCGAACCATCATAGATCTGGAGATGTAGTCGCACCCCTTGACTCCACAGGCCATTAGGGATGATAGTGGAAATGATAGGGTGACCACGCGAGCCTCTGAAGGTCCCAGTCCACTCTTTCCACTGTTTTCATCTCTACTATTGAGTATTCCGAATTCGAAGTGCCCTGTAGTGCGTTGGGCGGATGGAAGACAGGCTTCTCCAGACAGACCGTGACCTTTAGTGCAGACAAGGAGTTCCCTGTCCATTTCTCAGGGCACTGGGCATGCCACAGCATTGATGGCTCCTCAGGAATTCCTTTCTTAGAGTGTAATGCAAGGGCCACCTCGTAGAACCAACAGCATGCACTCACAAGCCGCGGTTAGTGAGTGCAAAGGTCTTCGACTCATTGGATCACGTCATGCTGGAGCGGGGAACTAGGCTTCCCCATGATCTTTAGCAGCGTGGAGAAGTACGTGGCAGAAGTACGTGGAGAAGTCACTCTGGAGGAAGCCAACTTCACTATCAGCGTCAACGGGCCCACGTCGCAGAACATCAGGATGGGAAGAGGAATCCGGCAGGGAGATGCCCTGAATCCCACGCTCTTCTTACTGCACATGGAGGCGGTAAACGCTTCGTCCAAAACGAGAGCCGTCTCAGGAACCAAATAAAGAAGAAGAAGAGCTTTCTGGGAGAAGAAGAGAGCAACATCACGCTACTGGCCTAGGGCATCGACCTGCTCTTCGTCATATCAGACGAGCGGGATTCCTGGGCATCGTTCAGACCATGGAGTACGGCCTCGCACTTAATTTGAATCCCAGAAAGTCTCATCTGCTCGCCATGGTAATACCGGTAATATCCAGCGTCCTCCGCGCCCATGGCTTCCACGGATAGTGTCAAGTACCTTGGGATACAGATCGGCGACGAAACACCAGCCCTGGAATACCAGCAACGGTCGGCCATCCTGGCCAAGCTGCTCAGAGAAACCAGCCACTACGTCGGAGCCTTCTCCTTGCCGAAGGACAAGACCAACCTCTGGAACGGATTGATGGTGCGCCAAAGTTCCTCTTTGCCACGTCTTTCCTTACGATTCCCTTGAGGACGGCAAAAGAGCTAGCTGTCATCCAGATGAACCTGTTCTGGAGCTGCAGAATCCAAGGCGAAGCTGAAGTACCTGTGTCGCCTGCTGACGGAAGGAGATACCGGCATGCGAGACATCGCCATTGGCGTGAAGCTGCAGGACCTCAGACATCTGATCCGAATCGTCAGCGTAGGATGGGACGCTTGGCCGTTCATGTTCCACTGCTCCTTGGCAGGGCTGGTGCACGGAATCGACGGCCTCATGACCACCATGCCGCTCACCGCGGACGACAGGAGGCAAGTGGACCAGACATGGCTACGAATTCAGCGTCTCCTGTGGACTTTCCAACTGAAGATCGTGCCAAGGAGCAAGGAGCTCTGGGTAAGGTGATCACGCTGTTCATTACCGTCCCTTGGGAAACGAGGACCTGGATCCAGAAGACCAGAGAAACGACGTTGGAGGAGTTGGACTGTAAAACAGCGTGGTCATCCACGCACGACTAGTCTTCGTGTACAAAAAAACATTGGAGGTGAGAGTAACCCACAGGTCGTGCAAGCTTTGGTAAGACCAAGGTACGCAGTGGTCCAGGTCCAGATAAACAGCTTCAAGTTGCCAGGACCATTGATCCCAAGGGAACAACGGAAAGAATGAGGAATGGGCTAGGGAACGCCGGCCTTTATCAGGGCGATCGGGACGGTCCTGTGGAGATCCTCCTTGCCGCCGGACATTCAGGATCGACTCCTGATGTTCTACTACGGAGGCATCTTGTGCGGCACGAGACCCCAGCACTGGACCGCTAACCCCGACAACGATCAGTGTCCCAGTGTCCAGTGTCAACGACCAGACCAGTGCGGGTCAACAGAGGACGACCTGCATATCTACATCGCCAGACCCTCGTATAAGATTAGAGAGTGGCAAGTTGGGCGATAGAGATGGGCAACACGCTGAAGATGGAGACCCTACGAGGACTCTTCAAGGGTGAAGACAGCGTGCCCTACTACAGCCCCACGGGGGGGTGATCACCTCCTTCTTCCTGAGGAGAATCCTCATCAGAAGAACGAAACTGACGCTTGGAGACATGTGCAATATCAGGGACACCCTAAGTGGAGACTCCTGAAAAGGGAGACAAACATCCGGACTTGCGGAAGAGTAGCATTTTGGACTCTCCCGCAGTGCCTGAGAATACTCAACGACGCGTTCAGGACGGTGCAGTGCCCTACCCATGAGGGCCGCAGTGTTTCGAAAGCGACCCAGCGGTCACAGTAATGATTATGTGTTTTGTCTGGTGTACGTGTCTGTAGTATGCATGATTATTGAATAAATCCATCACCTCGAGCCGGACTGGGGAAAGAGTGCAAGGGTCGATCCAAAGGACTGGTCGCGGTTCCGCCACCCTCGAACACGTCGACGTGGTCCAGGAAGAATTCGCTCGATCCGGGGTCCCATCAGCACACCCGCACGACCTCTTGCCACGGCTGCTCTTCTTGCGGAAGGAACGCGCGAGCGAGTTGGAACTGCAGCTCAAAACATTCTGTTTGCACATCCGTCAGTCGTGGCTTCCGCAAATGGATTGCAGCTTCCTGCTTTTCGCGGCTGGCAACCCTCTCGTCCCGATCTGCTGCACCAGGGAACGAGCCAGCAGGCGTGTGCGAAATACTTTAAAGCAGCCGGGCACACATGAGCAGGTCAGGCCCCGCGAGCGGAAGCCACTCTGCATGAATTGACCTTCTGGCCCTGCCTCATAGGCGTGAGACCTTTAGGTGACGCTTTCCCAACACATCCTTTAATTGAAATCGCATCCCGACTGGATACTAGGCCTTTCAGGGAACATTATTTCCTTCGAGGATTAAGTCTTGCTCAACGAGTTGACATCCCCCTCAAGCAAACGCCCCTAAGAAGCCTTCTAGGTAAACTTTCGCCAAATTCCTTGTCTTCCTTCTAAGACGGCGGCCTCCGCCTCCGGCGGACTGAACAGTATTTTGCAAAATCTCCCATCGGTTACATTACATACATACGAGGACCTAAAAGTTAATCTGAATCCCGCTATGATTCGTTCCACTTGACGAACTTGTATGTTATCGTTTCCACTTGCTGTCGGTTTGGCACAAGAGGCACCTACTTCAGCTCCGTGTACCGCCCTCTTTTGTCGCTGCTCCACCCCGTCGTCAAGTAAATCAGTTCGTTGCTAACAATCTCGTGTTGCAAACATATCAGCCTCACAGTTATTGATAGCAGCAACAGCCTCCTGCTTCCTGAATGAGATGCGTCGCCCTTGCCCGGTCACACCTTCCGGTACGTCCACCATGCCACGAGTTATCTAATCGCACGCCAAGCGGCGGACTCGATGTTTATCGCATCCGGATTGTCTCTTATCGCAAAATCTCGCAGCTTCTTCATCCCATTCCAGTACGAAAGGTACATTCGCGCATCCGAAAAATTAGAACGCTTTGGTTCATTTCTTCTTCTATCGAATCCAGGTTCGAACTGCCCAACTGCCCTTCATCAGGAAAATCCGTTATTCCCGGGGAAACGGGACGGCAACACCAAGGAACCAAAGAAGATGGGTTTCTCTCAAGCTAAGAAAACCCACCACCGCCAACTCCCTTATGCCCTTCCCCACCCATCCACTGCCTGCTCCAGGGCTTTCGGTTCTCCTCTGCGGATGGTACCTACGAAAAAAAAAACCTACAATTGCACTACGAATTGGGGCTCGTCAACCAAGGTACGAGTCATCTCAGCCTTTCCTCCACGCTGGCCGCAGCTTCCGGAGCACACAGTTCGTAAGAATTAGCTATTCCGAATCTATCGCAATCTGTCTTCCTCGAACCTAAACGCGGCGCGCGCCATGAGAGCCAGCGATAACTCAGACATGAAAACGGTTGCTGGCGGCCCGAGCATATTCAGAGTCTAAATTTAATGCACCTCCTCATTTCTGCCGCGTGAGTAACAACACGTCAGTCAAGAAATTTTCTCCCTCGTTGCGACCTCAACCTTCTCATTCCGAAGGAAACTCTGGTTCTGATCGTGAAACCAAAACCAAGGCAAATTTGAACCGTAGAATAAATAGATGCTTTAGAGTGCGGAGGTTTTTGAACTGAAAAACGACTCCAAAGTGCGGAACCTGGGGGAAGGGTGTGGAGAAAACCGTCGCAGGTGGGTTGGCACGACTGCCTCTGCAGAGATTTCTCGGTTCCCTAGGGAAACCTCGGAAGGATACGGGAACCATGGGGGTCAGTTCGGTTTATCACCAGTTCACGCCGGGATGTTTAATATAAAAAAAGTAATAAACGTACACGTGTAGGGCCATCGGCCCTACATCGTCAGAAAGTGTTCGGAACTGGTCGAGGAACCGAGGCGCAGGACGGCGAGGTTTGCCTCGGCAGCGGAGGGGCAAACAAAAATGAAAACAAAACAAAAATCAATAATAAAAAAAAAAACTCTGAGGGGAAAAACGGGAAGGGATCGTTGTCCTCTGGAGGGTGTCCTCTGCATCCTTTTCAGGATGCCGGCAAATTCTATCCGGATGTGCCTCAGGTGGGGCCATCTTGCTGCCGTCCGCAGGAAGCTCAGGGCGAAACCGATGGCGTCCCTATCGCGCCGTCCTCCTCTCGCGTGACTCCAGGCCACTGCAATCTCGCGTAGGCAGCAGCAAAGAGCTGCTGGGGATGCTGCAGGCGAAAGGGCATCGCGCACGAAGAGGCGCTTCATCACTCCCCTGGGATTGTCCGTCGGTGCACCAAGGGCCGTTGCGTAACGCGGTCGCGTTGAGGTGCCGGAGGGCAACACAGTGCACAAGCAGGTGCGGGATCTGGGATTCGCGTTTCTTGCAGCTGCAACAGTTGGGGTCCACTGTCCCCCGGGTCTAGTGAGAGCTGAGGACGTTGCATGGAAGGCCCAGTGCAACGGGAAAGTGTCGACTCCTGCCACTTCCGGGGGAGGACTCGGCTGTTCATCAGCGCTGGGGGCCACTCGAGGTCCTCCTGTGGGATACTCAGAAGCTCACCCCAGCTAAGTGGTCCTTTTGGTTCCTTGGGGTCAAGTCGGCGTGCTACATGCGAGACAGAAGTGTGGATTCCTACCGCCTTCGGCTGCCTGCCCATGTGCCTCGCGTGGGGCACGTTTCAGTCTTTGCAAGAGAGCTCGGCTGCTCCCGCAGCGAAGGATGCAACCCAAATTTTCTCTGTTTGTCCCTTCGGGAACCCTCAAAAGGCCTGCAAGGGGTCCTTACGGGATCGAGAGATCCGTCTCCAAGAACGGAGGTGGCGTGATGGCTCGCCATTACCCGAGGAAGGCAACTGCGCTTGCAGAGGAAAAATCCTTGCTGGACCCCGTGTGCACGTTCTATTCTTTGGCAGGCCACGGACTTTCGACAGTAAGGTTTTTTTATTGCTTTGTTTTCCTTTTTTTTCAAAAAATGCCAGTAGCGGCCGAACATGGACACCGTTGCTATGGGTCTAAGATGATTATCAGCCGGTTGTGCTGGGCATTTATTACGTAGAGTAATGAAGTCACATTGGTGTAGTGAGTGCAGTGAAGAACTTGCCTAAGAACGGTGCACAGGCCGGCGAGGTCCACTTCGGCAGCGTGGGGGAAGGGGAAAACAAAAACACACAAAAATAGGGGAGGGGGAATTCTACAAGGGACGAGAAAGGGATCACACAGTACGCTGCCAGACGTCTTCTGCATCCTGTGTAGGATGCAGAAGACGGCAAGTTCCGTCCGATAGGGCTTAGGGGGAGCCATCTATAGGCGGTCCTCAGAAAGATTCGCGCCCAGTGGATGGCGTCCTGCCATTTCGGCCTCTTTTTTTTGAGTTCGAGGCCTCCACCATCCCGCGAAGACAGGAGGGAAATGCAAGGGACGCGGCCGGCGGCATCGCGAACGAAGAGGCATCAGAAAATGTCCCTGGGGCCACCCACCGGGGTTCCTAGGGTCATCTCGGGCGATCCCAAAGGGATCAGAGGGCAGCACAGTCTAATGAGACCTAGGATGTTGGCAATCCTTTATGGTTCTCTTTTCGCTGCCTTCCTTCAAGCTTTATTTTTTTTCGGTGAGGAAGACCGAAATTTTCGGGTTCTTTTTTTTTGGTCTCAAGGGGTGCTGAAGAACCATCCGTCTCCCTAGGGGGAGGGGCTCACGAAGCTCTTCAGTGCTGTCCACGTCACCCGATGGCGCGTTGACTCTTCAAGATAGGGGGTATTCCGAAGGGACCACCCAATGAATCCAGGAGGGCTCCGGAGAAAGGAATCCGTTCCTCTCTTATACTTGGTAGGAACCCCAAGGGAACCTCCTTAATTCTCTCTGGAGGGACCCCCCGGATGAAGACTTATTTTTGGGGAGATCCCTGGAAAGGAAGAGAACCCCAAAGGGACGCCTTCCGATTTCTCTGAAGGGCTGTCCCGGAAAGGAGCAGTGCTCTTCTTGACACTCTGGAGAGGCGACTCCCTGAGAGGGATGCCGACCAGCTCCATGGTACGCGATGGTACGGCTCTCTCTTCGTCACTGAAGGGGATCTCCGAGGCTCCGTCATTCCCGGAAAGGCTCCAGAGGGTCCACTTCCAGTCCCGGTCGGTCAACAGTGTCATCCGGTGGTTTCCGGATCCAACCAGTGCCTCACCCAAAGCCAGCCAAGGCCAACCAGAGTCATCCTGCAGGGAAGGGATTCGTAAATTCATGACGCACCCCCCGTTATCGGCGTCGATCCTTCTCCCTGGGCGGGATTCGAACCCGCGACGCTCGGTACGCCACGCGCGCCGAGGACTCAGCCGCAAGGCGCCGCCAGCGCTGGCCTTGCGGATTTTTTGGAAACTTTTCAGAGGAAGAGGAAACCGGGAGCGATTCCCTCGTGGGTTCCCTGAGGAGAGCAAATTTCAGGATCGGATCCTTTCTGGGTTCCCTTCGGAGGAGAAACGAGGAGCGGCCCCCTTCGGGGTTCCCCTCTCAAACGTGAGAGGGGAACGGACTCCTTCCTTCAGAGCCATCCTGGATCCGTGGGGTGATACCCTTCCGGGGTACACCCTATAACTTGAATAGTCAAAACGCTCCTCCGGGTGACGTGTACAGTGTCAAAGAAGAGCGTTGGGAGCCTCCGGGCGAACGGCTCTTGCGTGCCTGGCAGACCAGGAAAAAAAACAAAAACAAAAAGCAGAATAAGGAAGGGAAGCTTTTGGGGACTCCTGAAAAGTTCCTCGATCAAGAGTGAGAGCTCAATCTCACCGAAGCGGTTCCTCCGGCTCCCGAGACAGTCAAGCGTCTTCAACCCCATTCCACATCAACCTTTAGCCCCCGTCCGTCGTGCTCCCGTTGAAAAAACTGCGTCCAGGAGAATCGCACGTCGATCCGCCTCCCCCGGAACTTTTCGGCCGCTCAGCGGATGCCGCAATTTCCCGGACGGTCACCCCGAGGCCGCGCGGGGCCACGCAGGGGGATGCGAGCGCACCTGGAATCGGAGGAGTCCTCTCGTTCTCTCCCACAAGGGACCGAGGAAGATACTTTTCCATCTCGGGCCTCACGAGGAGGAAGGGAAGCCGCTTCTGGTCGGTAGGACGGAAATCCTGGAGTTCCTGGAGTGAGTCGATTCTGGTGGATGGATGCATTCTATCCGACAAAAGATGTTGCAGGCGAGTAAAAATGTGGGCTCTGGACCGTCTTCCCGTTTCTCGGACGGTGCGGATGCGTCGCCAGAGTTTACCCCTATGAACGCGCGGCTGCTCGGCAGCAACTCCTCCCACCAGCCGCCGCCCATAGGAATCCTCTCTCACCGATGTTCCATGGGATTGCATCTCTCCAAGGGTGAGTCCAGGAGATGCTGCGATGGCTCCGGACGCAGGGAGACCACCGTTGGCTTCCTCGTTTTCTCCGCATGCATTTGCGGCTCACCGAACCCTCCTAGGGTCCCGTCACTTTTGGGGCGGTTTTCGACCCCATACTTCCCTTCTTGAAGGCGGGAACAGGCCTGCCCTTGCAGGTCATTAGGAGCAACACCTTGGGTGTTTCTTTCTCCCCCCCCCCTCTCTGTTGTGGCGATGTGGATCGCTTTCTCTCATCTTCTTTCTCAAGCGGGCAGCGACACCCAGCAACACCAGATCCGGCCTCGGGGTAGATTGTGCACTAGGAACACGTTGGTGTAGGGCCGGCGCCAAGCTCCGCTCTTTCTGCATGGATTGCAGTGGCGTCGTGTACATCACGCTTGTAGAAGACCCTGTACGGCGACCGGGAAAGTGAGCCGATGTCTCATACGGGGTCAACGAGGTCTTCCAGAGGCTCTGCTAACCTGCACCCGACCCGTTCTTCTCCTCATGGGCGAAGAAGCGGCAAGCAGCGAGCCGCAAAGAGCCTGCAGTGAGAAAACAGCCTCGGGGCCTGATGGAGTCCAGCGCAGCACAGGGCTTCCTGCTGATCACGGTAATTCTTAGTAAGGGGTTGCCATCGTTGGGCAGCGCATAGGGCTGTTACGAGCTTCTTCTGCATGGTGACTCGGACAGTGACGTCTCTAGACTGGGGTCCTGACGCTCCGTCGCCCAACTCCCAAGCCTTGGAGGCACGGGGGAATGTTCTGCCCCCTCTGACATCTAGATGCTCCTAATGTCTTCTCCAATGCCAGATGGCGGGAAGGGGGGGGGGAGAGAAGACGCGCTTCCTCCTCTTCTTTCCTTTCTTCCTTTTTTCCTTCTTCTTCCTCCCCTCCCTTCCTTCCTTCCTCCTCCTCCTCTTTTGATCTCGACCAAAAGGACCCCGATAAATAGATGTGAAGACGGATAGACATAAACAGATATGATAGATGAATGGACGGATCGATATGAGCGCGGGCGTGTGCGTGCAGGGGGGAGGCAGACGGGGAGATTTGGCTCTCGGGTGTTCACGATGCTTCCTTTAGTAGCATCGTGCGATCATGGGACGAGTGCTATTTATAGAAGAGGTTCCAGGATTGATGTTTCCACAACTTCACTGGATGGCGAGATCTGTTTCCTGGGATGGAGGCTGGCATGGCGGCTCGTCGCTCCCCGCGGAAGGCAGCGCGCGGGACGCACGCCGCGCTCGCTTGCAGGGGGGGAAGAAAACCTGAAAGAACCTCCGGATCCTGCCGCCCGCGCGCCCGAGGTCGAAACGGGATCCCGGACGGCAACCCGCGTGCTAACCAGGATCCCGAGGGGAGGGGGGTGGGGGAAAAAAAGGAGGAAGTCCTTTCCTCGTTGTCCCGGAAGATTTTCTTTCCTGCAGCTCGGTCCCGTCCCGGTTAATGCGTTTCTTGGCAACCGCGCCGCGGAGGGAAAGCGGTTGTTGCCTTCCCTCCGCGTCGCGCTCCGGATGAAGATTGCGCTCTTCCCTTTCGGATGGTGGCTCTGGGAATCCTACCTGCCCCGCGGGATCGATCCGGAACCCCGCGCGAAGTGCTCCCCAGTAACCAGACACTCCTGCTCCTTCGCGCCAACTTCTTCGAGCATCAGCTCGAGGGTTCGACGGGCTTCCAGAAATAGCTCCGCGCGGTTCCCAAAATAAACCGCGTCTTCTCCTCCGTCTCCTCCTCTCCCTTGTTGCTGTTTTCATCTCGACACGTATCTGATCCTTTCGCGGGAGAACCTGCCAATCCTCACCTCAGCCGCCGATCCTTAAAATGGAACGCGGGCGCGCGCGCTCGACGGCTCCCCGCAAGACGCGCGCAGGCGAAGAGCGAGAGTGTCTTCAGTGGAATTTCAGTGGAATCTCTTCGGACACCCCATCAGCGACTCCTTATAAACAAGCCCTCATGTTTGCCCTCTGCCTGGAGCGGATAGGAGGGGGGGGGGGACCCGCATCTCACGAGTTGAGGCCGCCGCGGACCTGCCCTTGTTTGGAGACCGCGGCGCATGGACCAAACAACCAGCGGCGCGGTCTTTCGCGGCAGAACCGCGAGTGTCCCGTGCGGCGGCGGCGGCTCGGGTCTTCCGGGAAAGCCGTCTCCGCCGCATCATCGCGCGAATCAGACGGGTGAATCGCGCGTAAATCTACTACAGGATAAAGGAAGATGCTGAGAGAGACCAGTGGAGCTCCCCCCCCCCCCTTCCCTTCCACCTCTCCTCTTTTCCCGCAAGCGAAGCCCCAGCGGACGCTTCCTGCTAGCAGCGCGTTTGATGCGAGGGCCGTCTCCTAGGAGCTAAACTATTTCTGCATCGCGTCAGCCTCGGTGACCTTGAGGAATCTCCAAAGTCATTTTCGCTTCCCCACTCCCTCTCTTCCCCTGCGGTGCAGCTTCCTCCCATCTGCCTCTTCCTTTCCTCCTCAGGATCAGCCTTCCCGCGCTAACTTCCCCTACCCGTCTGGGCTGCGGGCTGATCTCCCGTGGGTGGGAGGCGCGCCGCGCACGTCCCGTCAGCTCCGTCCAGAGGCCCGAAGGATTACGCGATTCTCCGAGTGTAAACAACAGCCCTTGTGGTAGTGCACGGGAAAACACCTGTGCGCGGGAAGAAGCGCTGCTCATTTTTGTCGCAACACTTGGGACGGAAGGTTCCCTTGGAGACAGATCGAGATGATCTTTCCAAGCGGCGGGAGCCAACCTACGAGTAGGCCACCCTTTCCTGAGGACCGATGTTTCTCGGCAACGCGCAAGCGCGGTGTTCGCGTGCCTCTCGCGACCCGTAGGATGCCCTCCGGCGTAGGAAGACGGGGAAGGGGACGGCGGAAGAGGCCATTCCCATCTCTCCCCGTCAGCCGGCGCTGGAGAAGGGGCCCCAGTTTGCTGGAATGAGGGACGCCGATCGAGACGAGGTCCGCGGGTCTCGCGGGTCCCACGAGAAAAGGCTTCGCCGACCGCAGCAGCCCATGGTCGCGGGATTTGGCCTCCAGGTGTCAAAGAGGAGGAAGAAAAAGACCACGGAGGGAACGGTCGATGCGGTCCATCCGTGGACCCTGGCAGACCGGAAGACTATCCCGGTCGCCTGCATCTCCGAACTGGGCCGAGCTTCCAAGACTCCTTCCCGGGTTCCCTGAGCTGCTCCTGCAGCCTACGAAGGGCACGGCGCTGAAGGGCATTCAAGGAAGAATCCACCAAGGATTTCATCAAGGATGGAATCGAGGTGCTCTTCCCGAGACGCAAGTGAAGAAGACGGGCAACACCTCAGGGTGCGGGCTATTCGGAATCACGGAATTCTCTTATGGCGCGCCACCCCGGAACGAAGTCCTAGGATGGCACGCCCCGCAGTACTAGGACCACCCACGACAACGGAGGAAGAACAGGAAGCGGAAACAGTTCTCGCCTCCATAGAGAGGAAGCGTCCGGTGTCCCGGAAGCAGGCTCGAAAGAAATCAAGATGCAGCGAACGAGAGCGAATTTTTGAGCGACGAAGCCGCTTCGAGGCCGCGCGGGGGGGAGGGGGCACACCTGGCGCATGACGTCACGCTCCAGAGAATCGGAAATCGGAAAGAGAAAACGGGATCGAACGGGACGTTCCTCTCGGCTTCCCAGGATTGGCGCGTTTTCTACATCGATGAGAGATCAGGGGAGCCACAGGTCTTTTTCTCGGGAACGGTATTCCAGACGTCCGACGGATTTGAAGGTTCCGACTGGAGCAGGGAGAGTCGATCCCTCTTTGTCTACGTCTCAAGGAGGAGGGGATTGGTAGGAAACTCCCCGAGCGGCGGACCGGGCAGAAAGGAAGGTCTCCAAGAAACTGTCAGAGAAGAACCGGACGTGGTAGAAGGAAAAGAGTCCACCCTCGGTGCTCAGGAAGCCCTTGGAGGACGAGGGAGGGAGGGAGGACGTGACGGCGACCTCCGCAACCCTCTCGGGAAGGGAAGGAAGAACTGCAGGAACGACGTTTCCCCGATGGGAGCTTAAGGGGCACTGAGGCAGGAGGAGAGAGTGTCGTCTGCTCGCCCTTAAACAAGGGGTCAGGGATCACTCGGCACGGTTGCGTCGCGCCGCCGCCGGATGCTGGGGACATCTTCGCATCCTCACACGAAGGAGGTTGGCTCGAGAAACGGAGACGAAGTCGCCGCCAAACAGTCGGCTCGTCCACGGGAACCGTCGGAGCGCAGGCGGGTCTCCAAGAGATGATGGGGACTCGTTGTAGCTCTCGTCTTTATGTGGTAGCGAATGACCAGAAGTGGTTTGAGCTGACGAGGTCAGGTCGCGGATTACTTGTGAGGTGCTCGATGATAAGTACTGCTAGTAATGCAGGTTTTCACGTTTTGTACGAACAAACCTTAATTATGTATACATATCTTTAGAACTTTACCTGATCTATTTTTTTTTAATAGATTCAGATTCACAACAGAACAATGGCAAGAGCATCCAATATATATACATCCATAAATTTATTTATGCACAGATATCCTTAATTGTATACATGAACATAATTGTAAATATAACCTTAATCATATCTGTATCCTTTGATACAATTAAGGTTAGTTATAAAATCCTTGATTGTACACATAACCTTAATTATACATATATAAATATAATTAAGATTAACAGCCTTATAACATCTATCCTAATCCATGTTTGTTTGTTAGTAGATTTACATTCACACAGCAATGAAATCAAATATCACTTTGCTGCCCGATATACATAAGTATGTACATTTAATTAAGGTTTGTTATTACCTGCATTATCAGCGGTACTTATCATCGAGCACCTCACAGGTAATCCGTGACCTTACTTTAGTGTATTTCTACATACATGTTTGGATGCTCTTGCCACTGCCACGTGCGCGTGTGAATCTTTCAGAAAAAAAAAAAAAAAGAAAGAAAGGTCGAGTTCGGTTATATAGATCAGCTTCGGAAAGCTGATCTGGCTAGCTTGGGAGGCTGACTTGATCAACCTTGGCAAGAAAGAAGCAGAGAAGAAAGAGCTCCATATCTGTTGGATTCCACGCCAGCGGCAGAACTGAGTCTGATGAAAGGCATCAAGAGAAAGAAGCAGCGAAAGCTGCTTTTGTGTCATCCAATGATCCAGCGTGTGAGGAAAGACATCGAGAAAAGGTGTGAGGAAGGAAAAGCGGGGGCTTTAATCACATCTTTGTGTAGAGGTGGGGGCAAAATTTCGAGTTACCATGAGAACCCAGAATGGAAGAAGAAGGAAAACACACACACACACACACACACAGAAGTCATTTGATAAACGAATTTTTTTTCTTCTTCGTTATGTGTGAACATTGCGTCCCCTCCCCCGTTTTCAATTTCTTCCCGGAATTCGGAGCTGGGCGTCGGATTTTTGGGATGAGAATGGCAGGCAACCGTCGGAAAGGAAGATCCTTGCCTGAATATCACAAGCAGTGTATTTTAGAATAGGAGTGGTGGCACAAAGCAAAGAAGAGAAGAAAAAAGGAGAGAGAATCGCAGAACCCAAAAAGATGCTTCTCGGCGCGCGCGAAACGAGCTGTGAAAACTGCGGGCGACTTCCGATGAACGATAAAAATTTTGGATGTTTTCCGGTTTCTCTGGATGGCTGTCGCCATCTGATTGCGACTAATTGCTCGCAGTCACGCCTGGCAGTCTGCACAAACCAATTTCCGAAACAGAAACTTCCGAGATGCGGACTGCGGATGCGGCTTTTATCATTTCTGGTTATTTCGGAGTTGCCTTCTGGCCGGGGTTTCCTCCGCAGCCCTCCTCTCGACTTCGGTATCTGTGCGGACCCAGCAGCACTGCCAGCACGCCAGATCATCCCGAAAGCCCGTCTGCAGCTCCATTAACGGAGGAAACACAAAGGTGTTCGAAAGCTTCGCATCGTGCAAGCGTCATTCACCAAATTAAGCGCACGGCTTAATTATCGCGGACTCGCGAGGAGGACTGATCTCCGTTTTCCTCCGCCTTCCTGCACAGCCTGGCGAGTGGCACCCCTGGATCCCATGCGTTTAATGAACTGGCTCCTCAGACCGTTTTTGCACCCCGGATCAGCAGAAGCCGGCGAGGGTGTTTAATGGATTCGGTGCTCGCACCTTCAGGCGGCGTCTCGCGTCAGGAGCGGCCTCGCACGAGCCGGCGCCGGCCTCGGGGGCCCCCGGCCCGCACGCCTTCCATCCAGAAGAGTTCTCCAGCACCAAGAAAGTCCCTCAGCGGTCGCAATCAATGGAAGAGGGGGGAACCGGGGAAGCAGGAATCCTCCTCGCAAAGCAAACAAAGCGGGAAGAATTTCGCCTCCGTAATTTCGTAATGTTTGCAAATTGGGGTTGCGCAACGGAATGCTCGTCCCGAAAAGTTGCGCAACCGCCTGCCGCTCGCCCTGAGGAGTTACACAACGCGCTGCTCGCAGAAAATCCGCGCGATGCATTATTCATTGCAGAATTACTAGATAAAGGGTTGCTGCGGCTTGCGGATCCGATGCTTCATTCAGAATTACGTGACAGGCTTGCCCGCCGACTGAGTCGGAAAGGGAAAAAAAAAACGCACGCACGTTAACAGAGAAAGCTTTTGGCGCTGCGGACCCCCTCCGCATGCCATAGGCAGCCGAAACTGGTCCTTGTACTGAAAAACTGCCAAAGGTACGTACGGTCTGAACCAGCCCGGACTCGAAAATGGATTATTAATACGTTATCAGTAATCCTTTTGCTGCAGTGGGAGCCCTTTCTTCGGCTTGCTTGTCACCTGCTGCCGCTCCCTTCCGTGTTTATTTGCTTTTTCTGCTCCTCCAGCTGCCAGCGCCAACACACTGTGCTTCGTCAATCGGGGAGAAAGAGAAAGCGTCGCGAAGTACGTCGGTGGCCCGCACGAAGGACCACCACCAAGCAGACTTCGACCCTAAAGGATCAAACAGGTGGGTCGACTCGGGAGGGCCACGAACCCTAGGACTTCGTTCACACAGTACCCTCCGTTCACTTTTAATCCTTTCCCTTTCTTTCTTTCCTTCGCCGTTCGCCCGATCGCTCTCGCAACCACGCTCACGAGACACACGGCGAGCCTGGGGGCTTCAGCGGCTGCAACCGCTCTCTTCCGCGTGTCAGGGGTTTGATCCTTGAGAGGAAATGGCGTAAGAAAACACCAATTTCCGTCTCGGTGTTTCCTTTCTTGTGATGTACAAGGCGGGACGGTACAGTGGAGAGACGGACTGCTCCCGCTTCCTGCTGACCTGCAAGGCAAACCTTCAGATCGCCGAGCATCCGATGAAAAGAAATCCCGCATCCCCTCCCCTGATCTGTGGCCGCGTGCCTCTTGATTCCCCGAACTGAAAACTCAGCCCAAGGGAACTTATTTTGGAATAGTCGAAGGCGTCCAGTAACCGATGTTCCAAATAACCTAACTGAAAACGACTTTTGAGAACTGCTGCAAAGGCTGGAACCGAGGATGGGGCCACTGTAGGCAAGACTGCCAACCACCAATAATTTCTTAACGCAGAGTATTATTATTATCATTGCCCAGCTGAGAAAAGTTTTCACATCTTGTAGATCAGAGCGTTCATTTAAAAAGCCGTGCTCCCTGATGAAAATCTGGAGTCTTTGATTTCCCAATTGCAGCTTGGCTGATAGCTTGCTGCCGCTGTCTGGTCTCCATCCAGAAATTCAGCAGTTTTTTTTCCGGAAAAAAGAAGAGGAAGAAGGGGTGCCTAGGAACCCTTCTCTTCGGGTGACCGGCGTTTCCGCGGAAGAGATTAAATGTGAGGCATGGAAGGGGCAGACCCCTACTACCATTAGGAAGATTGAGAATAGGGAAGAGCGCCTTCCACGATCGTCGGCCATGTTGGAAAGGAATCCTCGCGTGATGGACATTCCGCTACTGATGGCGATGAGAACGAGGAGGCGTGTCTTTTGGCCGGGAGACGGCGGAGAGTTGGGAAAGTTTCGGAGACCTCAGGGCGGCTGAGTGGATCCCCTCCTGCACGGAGAAATTCGGGAAGACTCTGGGTACCTGCCATATTCAAGACGAATGGTCCAGATCCGGGCTTCGTCTGAACGAAGCGGAGGACACTTCCTGCCGCGTTCTCGAGTTGGCGAGAACCCGCAAGAGAACGTGGCTGCAAGAACCCTGCAGTTGCGCGAGCACCAGGGTGCGGAGCTCCCAGCTCGCCCGATCTTAGTAAAAACGGAGCGACCCGGGGAATAGAATTCAACAGATGCTCGAGAAGGGATCTTCCTTGATTCAGTCGTCCGGCGCGAATCCGGAACCGCTCGCGCAAAATGGCGGGCAAAGAACCCCCTATCCTATCCTAAACCCTGCGCTCCGCTGCTGCTGCGTCCTGTCCTCTTGGCGTTTTCCCCTTCCCCCTTCTCACTTCAACGGAATTCCCGATTCAATGAACTTCAGTGCCTGCTGGCAATCTTATCTCTTGCGCGCTATCAGGAGAGGAGCTGTCCGAACGAAAGGCAGCAGTTGCCATCCGTAGGCAAAGTTCAAATTCTTCAGGGGACTTCCGATCACTTCGCGCAGGGATGACGTCCGACCTGGAAGAACGGGTGGCCTCATCGCTGTAAGCAGCAGCCAGAAGCAGCAGCGATGCCGCCAGCGGGTTGCCTCCCACGACACGGCTACTCCTCTTCCTCCTTGTCGAATTATCTCTGGAGCGGAGCACGGGAGCGGCCTGAACCCTTGCAGATGTTTCGCACGCGGGAACTGTCCTTCGGGTTTCGAAAATGAATTTTCCAACCACCCAACCCACCCACCTTTCCGTGCAGAAGCACCCCCACACCTGACTGGTTCTTCGGAAAGCAGCTTCCTACTTGGAGGAGACGATGGAACGAGATGCGGAAGCGGAACAGGTCGGGCTCTGACCAAGGTGGTCTGATCGGACGGCCGCCGGTACCGTCGGTGACCGCCGCGAGGTAGTGTGCGCAAGGCGGAGCCCCCCGCTTCGCATGGAACCCGGAGGAAGAAGGTAGGTGTTCCCGACCAAGCGTTTCGAAACAGCTGGCTTCGCCGCGATGCGTAGCTGCTTCTATTTTTCGACCCGGTTGGCTGAGGTGCTGCTGCATGCAGCCAAGTATTCTTCGCTAACCTCAGCGTGATCCATCAACAGGCATTCCCGGCATTCTTCGATGCGCTGCAGCGCGCTCCGTAAGAATTTCCAGCATCGACGACAGTACATGCCACAGCTTCCTGCTGAACCTGGAACGAGTGCCAGACGTTGCCCATTGCCGCCGCAGCATCCTTGGGAGCGAAACTCCCTCCTCGAGTGGACCGGCCCATCCACGTCGGCCTCCTCCGCCCGGCTGCACCCGCGTTTCCCATGCTTTCCGGACGGGATGTTCGCCAGGGGCATCGGACTTGGGGAGACGTCACCGCGTTCTCTCGACCCACGGCTGCGGGGAGACCTGGAGGCCCCCCGTTCGGAAACAGCTCCATTCCCGCAGAGAGGCCGGGAACCCGGCGGTGCTGGCGAGCAGTGAACTCCCCTTTGCCTGCCCGACGGGACGCGTCCCGAACTTTCCGACCTCTCGTCCGGCGGAAGCGAGAAAGTCGCTTTCGTGCATTTCTCGTAGCAGCAGCAGCAGAAGAAGTCGACTTTCAGAAGGCTCCACGCTCGCCGTCCGTGCCTTCTTGAGGGTGCGTGACCGAAGAGACCTCGCGATCGAGCTGCTCGGACCATCGTCCGGACGGTCAGGGAAGCGCGCTCTGTCCGAGAATCAAGCGCGGGCGCCCGTGCAGAGAGGCAGTGACGACGAGGCCGAGACTAGGACGCTTTTAAAGGCCAGTGGTTTATTCAAGGGGACATCGCTGCTATTGGTCCAGGGTGGTGGAAACACTTCGGGTTTCTTCTGTTTTCCCTTCCTCCTATCCAGCTTCATTTTTTCTTCCGGGTTTTCTTTTTTTCTGGTCCTCAAGGGGTGCTGAAGAACCGTTCGCTTACTTAGGGGGAGTCACACAAAATTCTTTCAACACCGTCTACGCTGCCCAAGGGTGCGTGTGACTCCGCATGACCCCGAGGGAGCACCCTATGAATCCAGGAAGGCTCTGCAGGAAGGAGTATGTTCCTCTCACGCTTGGCGGGGAACCCCAAGGTAACCTTCCACCCCGGTTGAGCCCCATTTCCGCCCAGGCATCCAGGGACGTTTCTTGAAATTTAAAGGAAATTCGCAAATTATGGTAGGACGCGTGGTCCGACCACACTCCGTTTGTCCACGGACCTGTCGGGTCGTCCGTATGCAGACCGGCGGGACTCAGAGACCAGCAGCGGAGGGGGGGAGAAAACAAAAATAAAAATAAAATAAAAGAGCAAATGCAAATAGATGGGAACACTCTGGACGGTCGGGAGGGGACCACTGTCCGCTGGAGGGAGTCCTCTGCATCCTTTCCAGGACACCAGCCAGGTCCGTCTGTATACTTCCCGCAGGTGGGGCCGTCTGGCTGCGATCCGTAGAAAGCGAAAGTGCTCACTCGATGGCGTCGTTCGCGTTTCTTTCTCCGTCGGCCTCGCTCCGGGAAGCCTCAATCCCGCGAATGCAGCCAAGGTCTTCTCCGAAGGGACTCCAGGAAGGATCCGCTCCAGAATTTCTTTTCCGTAGTCAACCCTCTGGGGAATCGCTCCCTGTTTCATCCTCTGAAGAGAACCCCGAATTTCTCAGAAGGGTAGCATTCCCGAGATTCCATTTCACGAGATTTTCTCAGAAGGGCCCTCTTTGACGGGAGCAGGCCAGCCCCCGAAGGAGGTATCAACCAACCCCATGATAGGCGACGGAGGGTCTCCTCACGGGGATAGGGGACAACTCCCTTTTCACATCCAGAAGGGAACTCCAAAAGGCTCCCTGGTTCCTGAAAGGACCCCTTAGGATCAACTTTCAATCCCAGAGGTCAACCAGCGGGAACATCCAGGGGTTTGCGGCTTCCCACCAGTGTCGCACCCGAATAGGTCAGCCTGGTGTCCTCCCGGGGGGGAGACTCAAAGCCCACGATGCACCCACTCATTTCTCGGCGTCCATCCTTCCCTGGAAGGGATTCGAACCCGCTACGCTTGGTGGTGCCATGTGCGGAGACCTCAGCAGCCACGTAGCCTCCGATGCAGGCAGGTGAGGAAAGAGGGGGGTTGCACGCGGATGAGAGACAAAGAGAGCGGAGACAAAAGGGCCAGGATGCCGGCGCGAAGGCAGCACCTCTCTCTCTCATCCCCTTTCCGCTTCCTCTGTCTTTCTGGAACGACCCTTTCTCTCAAGGTCGTCCTCCTCCTCCGTCAAGTCCCGTCACCTCCCGGCGGAGGCGAGGCCGAAAAGCGCGAGCCCTCAAAGAGGTCGAGGGTCCCCAGCTACTCACTCCGACCGCTCATGACGCAGGCGTCGCCTCCAAGAATGTACCCGCCGGGTTTATCTGTGTTTGCTCAGCCGAGAACTCGTTGGCTGCGGCGGAGGCGGCCTTCCCGTAGCGGCGACGCTGGAGCGGTTTGGAGTAACACCCGCTTATCTTCGGCTAAGCCACGTTCGGTGCGTCACGCGACCTAAATAGGGCGTAGAGGGAATGCGGACTTCCTCGAGAGATCTCTCTTTCGTTCGCCGTGATATCAGGGATGAAACTTGCCGCTCCTCCCAGCGACAGGTGCGACAGGTCGGCGCTCCTTCGGGCGGAACCCGACCTCGCTGGTAGGAAGATCGTCTCCAGCACGCCGACGAACCGGTCGGTGAGGCACGCGCACCGCAAGAGTCTCGCTGTCACCGTCGGTCGCCGGCACCAGCAGGGGTGCCAGCGTTCCCTCTTCCCACTGTTGCGGGGAGCCGAGTGCACTGTTTTCGTTTCGTTCTCTTTTCGGCGAGACTTGCAGCTGCCTCGCCGGACCAAACGCTCAGCGGCAGCGCTCGCCCCCTCCACCCTCACACCCCTTTCCTCTGGTCCTCTAGATGCATTTGGCACCCTGTCTGCCGGGAAGAGGCACCGGGGAATGCTGCCGTCCCCCCCCCCAACCCCAGTCTCCCTTCACTCCCTGCTGATTGCTCGCTGCGTCCGCGTTCTCTCACAGGAGGTGCCGGAACGAACGCGTCCCTCGCAACCGCATCAACGGCTGAATCGCGAATTGCGGGGGAGGTTCGTTGTGCCAATTCCGACGCCGGGAACATGGATTCGTGCACCTGACCCGTGTAATCACTGCCTCCTCCCCTCAGATCGGGGAAAGGGAACCTTTCTTTTTGGGGGAAGTGAGCCGGTTAGTTCGGATGAAGGGGGAGCAGCGTGCTTCAGGAATCTGCTCCGCCCGAAAACGATCCGCACAAGAGGAGGAGGAGGAGGAAGAGGAAGGGAAGAGGAAAAAGGAGAGGGGTGGATTTTAATCCCGGCCAGTCAACGGAGCTTCCGGAGTCCGCCAGTGCCGCACCCAAAGCCTACAGGCCAACCAGCATCATCCTGCAGTGGGACTCGAAACCCACGACTCACCCCCCATTCTCGGCGTCGGACCTTGCCCGGGTGGAATTCGAACCTGCAACGTCTGGTGCCAAGCTCGAGGAGGTCGCGGTCACACAGCTGCCAACTCAGGCCTAAAAGTGGACGGACCGTCCCTCCGCGGGATGATCGATCGATGTTGAGTGGCGAGTATGAGCTGCGTCCGAGGTGACCCGTTTGATCTTCCACAGGATCTCGTGATCACACTCGACGGGTCCTCTGGGACGAGGGCCAGCTCTGGACTAGAAATGAATCTCGCGATCCGCGCTTAGAAAATGGTTCGCTTGCATTTTTCTCCCTTCCGGCCGTCATCGTGAGACGAGCGTGGGATACCGGCGTTCCAGCCGTTTCCCACATGCACAACAGGTAAACGGGAGGTCCGGATTCGAGTAAGGGAGGAAGGAGCTGTAACCTTGGTTACCGCAGTCGCTTTGAATTGGCCACGATTCCAGTTGCCTGCGTCCTCCTACGTTCGGTCCTTCAAGGTGATCGGGATGCTCGGTGGTGGCAGGTGCAAAGGAGGACGATGCTTACGCCTCTGGCATGGAAGGGAACCCGTAGATGATGGGTAGGACGGAAGCGCAGCTCTTCGCTGACCATGGAGAGGAATGTGTCCATTTTCCGACTGACGAACAACCAGGAGCAGATCGAGGCAGGGGCGGGACGAGTTTGGCGGAAGGGCTGTGCGGAAGTCTGGTGACCTCCTCGGCCCGTCACGGGGACTCCTGTGAGAAATGATGGCAACCCTCGGAATTCGAGAGAACCAACCTGGCTTGGATCCATCCGGAAGTGTCAGAGGAGCCAAAATGCGGTTCAGCAGCAACGAAAACAAGCAGTCGCCTTCCCGTGAAGACGGGAAGTGACGACCGTCTCGAGGAACAGAGGTTCTCTGTTCCAAGATGCTGGACATCCTCGAGGCGAAGAGAAAGTCGGCGCGCACGCGTCCGCTGCTTCCCCGTGGTGGGAATACTAGTCAGCTGGCAGCAGAGCGTCGGCCTGTCCGCAGCTGCTTCCGGTGTTCCGGTCTGGTAGATGGCAGGTTGCGTCCCCGCTGAACACCGCCAACTCGAGCAGAGAGCCGAACCGTTCAAAGCCGCGAAGCCGTCACGCCTGAGCCCTTGTAGAAGAGCAGCATGCAGACCACGAGGAAGCACTGCTTCCTGCAGCGATTTCATTTAGAACAATGTTCATTTCAATGTTCATTTCTTTTTCATAAAGAATTAGAGCATGATTGAAATTACCGTTCTTGTCTATGATTCTTTCTTCTCCTCCTCCATTCTTCTTTCTTTCTCCTTCCTCCCTTGCTACTCCTCTTTCTCTTCCTTTTCTTCTCTCCCTTCCCTCCAAAATCAGGAGACATTAGCGAATTCTGGCCTTCGTCACGGGAACAAATCGTTTCGTGAAGCTGAGAGTGCTTGGTATTGCTGTTACTGGTTATTCCTTATGAGCCGACCGTCCTCGTCACGAAGCGTACCGGGAAGCAGCTTGGAGCAACTCTTCAACTCAGAGCTTCTCGCTCCCTGGAAGTAGAGTTCGACCATCCCGAAAGGAGTCCAGAGAGCTTATCAGGAAAGGAAAGAACCGAAACAGCGTGCTCGAAACAGCTGAAGAGTACGATCCATATGCTCTTCCTCCTCTCCTCTCCTCCAAAGAATCGTCCGAGAATAGTCCGGGTCCTTGTGCCTCCGGTGCAGACATCTCTGCATTCCGTGGAATGGATGGGAAGGAAACGTCGCCGGAGTGCAAGCTCACGACCGGAACGGGCACGGATCATGGCAATGCGGAAGCGAAGAGATTCTAGCGGAAAGCCGAGATGGAAGGATTCCGTGAATGAGCTCCCCTGGATTCCCCCCGCAATGGGACTGCAGGGGATGTGCAGTGGGGAACTTTTGAAACAGGGTTCCTCGATCGTTAGGAAAAGTGGTCGGCATCTTGAAGCTAAAACCTCCGAGGGCAGATTCCAGGAAGGATTCAAGCAGAGGCAACTGGGAAGCTGATTGGCGGAGGGAGACGTGAGCATTCTGTTCCTCGGCTGCTGAAGAATTCCTGGATCTGAGGTGTGGAAAGATTTCACGCATGAGTCCGGGATCACGTCGTACGGGGTGACTCCACTGCTGTTAGGGAACGCAGTAGAACCCGGGAGGAGAAAAAAAAGGCCCATCTCCCCTGTGGACATGTCGCTTTTTGAAGCGGGGATGCACACCGAGCTCCCCCTGAAGTGACTTGAAGGTCAGGCGACGCGGAAGTGTGAAACTGCGGGAGCGTTCAGATGCACGCTGGGAACATCTCCGCTCAATGCACCCGCTTCCCAAGACACCTCCATAGCCGGATGATACTGAGTGGATGCCAGTCTCCGTGGGCAATCGGGTCCACCGCCTACGCGCAAGGAGCCTTCCCGAGGAATGCATCTTCCATTGGATAAGATCAAAGAGATAAGATCATTCGACGGAACCCTTGGGGGGGAGGTTTTTCATGCAAACCAGTCCAGACGGCACCAGAGGATGTTTCCCTGGAATCCAAGGATCTCCCAGGCACTTTCGGAACGGCCCTGCGGTACCTCGAGGAAGGCCCGCTTGCGCATTCCCGCTCCCGGACCTACGTATCGGATCGGCTTCCCGGCGAGGGAAGGGGAGTGAAGAAGATGACCCGAAGTCCAGGGAACGCACCCCCGTCTGCATTCAGGAGGGCTCGGAACCACCAGGAGGTCGGAGCCATAACCGGAAAGGCGATCTCCACTTTCGGAGAGGGCAACATCCCGGTATCCGCGGAATGCAGCAGGATAGGGTGTGCGTAGGGAAGCCTGTTGGCGTGCATTTGGTTTTCACCGAAGCTTACGGAAGCACCGCTCATTAGTCGAAGCCACACAGCGCCCTAGAATTTGGGTCGGTCCTACGACGGAAACCCCGAATGCCACGAGACCGAAGGTCATGGAAGTCTCGGCTTCTCCCGTTTACGTCCCCTCTTTTAACATCATACCCTGTTCAAAAATTTAGTTCCTCCAGTCTGGAGCGCGATCTAGGGCTTGGAACACTTCTAAAAGGGGATTGGATGTTTCTACAAGATGACTCAGGCAACTGATTAGGCAGCCTTCCCGTTGGGAAGCCCCCCCTCCTCCACGCGCTGACCAATAGAGAGGGTGGTCCTTGGTCTGCCCTGTCTTTGGAATGGGGGAAGGCTTCTGAAGTCACTAGACTAGGCTGTGCGGGATCCATCTCGACTCCCGGTAACCACAGAAGAGCGGCCCCAGGTACCTCCAGCGGAAGGTGGGACCGTGGAGGTTCCGCGCTCGGGGACGTCGAAGAGAAGGAAGCCAGAGCAGGATATGACTTCGTGGTGTTGGCAGGCAAGCTTTCGGAAGAAGGGATGTGACCTCTCGACGTTCTCCCAGCAGCCGAGTCCCGATTACTCCCGTTCCGGACAAGCGTACCTCGGATGACCTCCTTCCGGCACGGTGAGAGGGAAAGGGGAGGAAGAAGCATGTGAAACGAACGTCCCGGTCAAGAAAAGGTCATGCCTTGTGCGAGGCGGCGTCGCGAGGCAGGACTCTCGGTGGTGAAGGGTGGCGTGGTGGAGGTTGGTAAACGCCGGTTGGTAGGTGCGGTGTGCGGGGTAAATCCCCTGCCTCCCCAAGAAGATGGAGGGTCGTGCGTCGAAGGCGCATAAAGAAAGAAAGGGTGGAGGATGAGGGGGGTGGATCGCTTCTACGCATCCTGAATCCTCCTTCTCATCCCAGTGAGACGAGATGGGATGGCGGCGTGCGCCCAAAAGACCATCCGGGACAATCGGGAGGCGGTTCTCTGTAGGCACTGCCGATCTCCCGCTCCTGGATGCTGGGATCTCAGGGATGATGGAAATCCTTTGGGTTTCTTTCTTGTTTCCCTGCCTTCCTTCTAGTCTTTCTGTTTTTGTTTTTTTTCGGGTTTCCCTTTTTTTACGTTCGCAAAGAACTCGAGAGCCATCTCCGTTCTCCCGGGGGCTCATGAAGTTCTTCTTCGAGCACCGTTCTCGTCACCCGTGTGTGTATTTTGACTCTTCAGGATGGAGGGCACCCTGAGAGGGGTCCACCCTGTGAATCCAGGAAGGGGGGGGGGAAGGAGTTCGTTCCTCTCTCACGATTGGGAGGGGAAAGCCCGAAGGGGACCCTTGCCCTGGTTTTCTCCGAGGAGAACCACAAAGGGAACTCACTATTCCTTATTTCCTCTGGAGAGACCCCCGGAGGGGTCCACTCCTTATTTCCTCTCCGAATTGAATCCGGAAAGGACCCGCTCCTGGAACTCTCCGGGGACAACCAGCTCGTTTCCTCCTTCTCTGAAGGGATCCCCGAAGCGACACTTCATGATTTCCTTAGAGAACGGACCCCCCCCCTGAAGGGAGCAGAGAGCTTCTTCCACACTCTGAAGAGGTATCAAGCCGCTCCATGGTACGCGATGGAAAGCTCCATTTCCACAACCGGAGGGGAAAAAACCCGGAGAGTCAGCTTCCAATCCCGGCCACTCAACGCTAGTTTTTTTCTCTTACCGGAAACAAAAACTAGGCGTGGACGACGAGCGAAGATCTGCATTAGCCCCCGGTGCTTATAGACACCCTCACCCTCCCCTTGAAGTGGCAGGAGCCTAACGTTGATGCAGCTGCTACACTGGGGCCTCCCGTGCAATGTTCGCTGGCATCGCTGGGGACGCGGGGAAGGGATGGACCCAAACAGTGCAAGGTGTAGGGAGCGGGAATCCCTCTCGCATCTGCTAGTGGACTGCGTTGCCCTCCTGTCCCTTTGAGGACTCTCTGCCGTACCCGTGGAATCCCCGGTGGCAACCTCAGAGATGTGCGACTCCTCTTTGTGTGGGATGCCTTGCAGCCAGCCGCAGCCCCAGCAGCACTTTGATGCCTCCACGGGATCGTGGCGGCGTGGAGCGACGCCAACGGAAGAACCAACCCCATGGACGCCATCCACTTTGCTCCTCGCTTTCTACGGATAGCAGTCAGATGATTCACCTGGATGATAACATGAAATAAGACCTTGCCTGCATCCTCCAAAGGATGCAGAGGACCTCCCTCAGTAGACTGTGATCCCTTCCCGTACCCCCCCCCCCCCAGAATTGTTTTATTTTTGTTGGTTGGTCCCTTCCCTCTGCTGCTGCGGTGGATCTTACCGGTCTGCGAACCAGTAAAACGGCAGGGTACATACAAAAAGGACGTAGTTGGACCACCGGTCCATCCATACAAACTGTAAATGTTTCTTTTATATTTGAGTAAACCCCCGGCGAACCCGGGTGAAAACTCAGCGGGAGCATCCGGCATCCCACCAGTGCCGCACCCGAAGAGGCCAACCAACGCCATCCTGCGGGGGAGAAGGAGAAGGCTCGAAATCCAGGACGCGTCCCCCCCTTCCCCCTCCTCCCGTTTTCGGTGCGTCAACTCTTCCCCTGGGCGGGATTCGAACCCGCGATGCCCGATGCCCCGCGCGCGGGGACCTCCGCAGCCTCACGGCCGGCAACGCGGGTGAAAGGGGAGGATGAGCTGCATGCGGTATCTCATATCAAAGGTCTTTTCCCCTACAGCTCGGACGAGATATCGCCAAGACAGAGGAGAGGGGTGGATGACCTTTATCGAATGACCCTCTGCACTACGGGAGGCGCGATCCGTCGAACAGCCGCTCCGGCGCGAAGCGGCCGATGAGGTCCTTGTGGCACCTCCTGTTCCCGATCAGGATCGACGGCCTGGAGGCGGTGAGCTGCTAAATCACCAGATCCAGGATTCCTCACATTCTGCTCGCTGCAGATGAACCGATGGTCCGTGTCCTGCTTCGGGTACCTCTTCGAAACAGCCGCTTTCGCAGCGGCATCCTGCCTGACTTCTCGGCACTTTACACAAGAGGATTCGGTCCACAGCTGACTCCTGAAACTGGGTGCGAGACGGTTGCTGCGCGAGGCTTGCGGACCGATGAGCCCGTGCATTCCTCATCGTCTGTCCAACCTCCTCTTTGACCTGAATACTCTTCGAGGGGCAGATCTTCTGTATGCAGCGGCACGGAAATCACTCTGCCTCACTTGCCCATCTGCTCTTCGTTTCCTGATGGCACTTCCGCTGATGCGTTCTTGGCAGAGGTGCGTTGCTGATGATGAGACTCGTGGACTCCCGTGCGCTCGGTGTCGAAGCCACTTTCAGAGCTTTCTTCGGCGCGCCCTTGCCTCGTCTCAGACTGACGAAACTTTGAGAATGCCAGGAGGCGCGATTACCGCGAAAGAGCGGTCTCTCCAGCCAACGCAATCGATGGCGCTGCGGTGTCGCCTCCTCTGGAGCTGACGGTCCCGAGCAGGTTTTCGACCACAGTCACTCTTCCGATGTCAGTCTCGGTCCACTTTTGCTCGCCAGGATTGCCAGAAGAGGCCCTTGAGGCCCTCTGCAACGGGCAAAGCTGAGGCAGGCAACCCCGAGGCGACCCAGCTCTCTAAGAAGCAGCGAAAGGGACTGCGCGGGACACCATACTGCAGCTGGGTGGTGCAACCGGGTGCAGGTGTTCCCGTCTGAATTTGGAACAAAACGGGCGATCTTCAAGCTTTCTTTCCGGAGGAAAAAAAAATTTGTTAGATCCTTGTACACCACACAGAAAGCTGCACAGTCTGGAACAGGGCATCTGCCGCATGATCTACGTGGAGGGATGTCACAAACCGGCTGAGGAGACGAACGAGCTCCGCCTCCATAAGTGGGCGTCTGATTCCACGCTGGAGAAGTTGACTTTCAGAACGCCTGAAGTCTCTGACAAAAGCAGTGGGATTCTGCGCCGGATCACTGACGAAAAAGAAAGAAATTCACTGCAGATGACCATCAGCTCGCAGGCCGGCTTCCAAGTCAGGGGCGGGAGAGAAAGAAACAAATGAAGGACTAAAAAAAAGAAAAAGGGAGTAGAGTAGGGACGGGGATCCTTGGTTTTTTTCGCTACTCCTTTCTTCCTAGAGCTGGCACTGAATTCTGGCGCTCTCTCTGGCGACTTCTTCTTGCAGGTTAGGCCACCTCGTATCCGTCCTCATCGATACGGCTGCCCTTTGGATGAGCTCCCTCCTCCGCAGACGCGACTCCGTCACGGAGAGAGTCGCTACGATGGCGCGGATGCAGAATCTCGGTGCAATCTCGGCACCTGTGGCGAGTCCGCCATGCGTGAAGAAGCACTGCAGCAAGTCCTTGTGGCACGGTGCCTTCCAGGTGGCGTATCGCGGGAGCCAGCCGCTGCCATGCGTCCTCCGGAGCACTGCAGTCCAATAGGAGATGCGGGACCGATTCCATCGCCTCTCGCCTCAAACAGTTCGAGGACACAACCCCTACTTCCTGGAACCAGACTCCTGCGCTGGTTGCATCGGAATCCCCGGTGCAGAAACAGCAGAGCGTTCCGTTTCCACCCCAGTGGGAACATGGAGACGTTCGCACACAGAAAATACCCACGCCACACTGACACAAGGTCTCTGAAGACAGCAGAATTCCCGGGAAGGAATCTTTCCTGCTCCACTTTCCTGCGATATCAAGACGCATCTGTGCTCCTGGACAAAGGCCTCTCTTGCGCGAATTCCCCAAGTGGTGGAACCGGCAGGCGAGGGGGAGGCGGAAGGGTCTGCGAAGGCGGAAGGGAGGTGGTCTCTGGACGCCCACTGATTCGCGCATCGCTTTGCAGCTTGCCCAGCCCATCATCTCCTGGTCTTCTTCTGAAGAACAAGGACGCCCTCCCCTTCTGAAAAAAGGGAGGCAAAGGCGAAGGGAACAATCACATGATCAAAGTGTCTTTCGGTGCCACTGGGCGCCCGAGGAGTCCCGTTACTGGTCCGAAAGCGAAACTTCCGAAGGCAACCGCTTTCGACTTTTGACCTCACTAGCTCTGAAGCCGATGAAGTGGTGAAGGGAGGTCTATGGATGCCGTTCCTGCCAGTTTTCCCGGATCCGAACTCCAGGAAATCCAGCGGCATTCCTGGAACTTTCCACGGAAGTGACCTCGCTCTTTCGTTTGATCACCCCGCATGCCTTCCCCTCCTCCTACCGGTACGCACTTCGGCCAGCAGCTTCTCTATCAGCACTTTGCTGCCTATGTGGGATCGTCGCTACCTGGAGCGACGCAAAAGGAGGGCACAGCGACAGGAGTGCCATATCCACTTCGCCGTCATGCTTCATGAGGACAGCAACGAGATGGCCCTACCTAGAGGACAGCATACAGCAAGAGATTGCCGGCATCCTCGAAAAGATGCAAAGGGCCGCCCCCAGCAGGAAGTGGCCCCTTCCCGCACCCCACCCCCAGCCTATCCCAAAGTTTGTTTATTTCTACTTTTTTTTCTTTTCGTTTGTCCTCTCTCCTCGGCTGCTAGGGCGGACATCACTGGTCTGCGCATCGGTAACGCGGCCAGTTTGATTTGAAGAGGACGTGGTTGGACCACCGGTCCAACCACAGAAATTGTAAATGTTTATTTATTTATAAACAAACGTTCCGGCGCACCCAGGTGACCACTCCGCATGCCTCGGGCGGGCATGATCTGCGACAGCACTCGCTCGGGGAGCTTTGACTCCCTCCTTACTCGGACGCCTCCCAGGCGAGCGGCCTCGACAAGTTCCTCTCATCTCTGTGGATGGACTATTGCCTGAGGACGGTCCAGTCATCAGACTCCAGAAGGAGGAGGATCACGAGTGCCCTCTGTCTGCTTGGATCGAGAGGGGGGTGGACATCCCCCTACGAAAGCGTTCCCTCCGTTCCCCCGAGGGAGACCAGTGCAGACCAGACCGGGGGAGAAAGGGAGGCCAATCTTCGATCCTGGTGCTGCTGCGGAAGGGTGGCTGGGTCCAGTCTCGAAGATGTGTGGAGACTCTGGGTGCAGCAGTGGGGGCCCCAGGGAAAAAGAACCCAGAAGTCACCTGGAACGCAGACCAGCCTCCGGCAGTAGAGGAAAACCTCGCCTTCGCGGTCCACCCTGCAGAGATATGCGGGCGACCGCAGCGCACGAAGTGGGAGGAAGAGAGCGACGACGTAGCCGAGGGAACATCCTCGAGGAAGGGGGAGACGGCCAGCCCTCTGTGCTGCATCCGGTTCGACGAAAGCGAAATTTTCCTTCCCTTCTTCGGAAGGGAGGCAGGCCACTTTCCCTCTTCGGGGACCGCCGCCTCCCTCACAGAGAGGTGGGAGTGCCCTACATAGGAAGTGAGGCGTGCACAAAAAACCCTCGGGTAGTCGGGAGCGAGAGGGAAACCCCGCTCCCACGCACCCGGAAACGCCTTCCTCTTCTCCCTTGGGAATGCTCGATGCTTCCCGAAGTCGCCGTCCAAAGGTAATCCTCTGGGAGCAGTGACGAGGCTGACAGAGGCTGCGAGTCCCCTAGGAACGGCGGCGGCAGCGCCATCTAGGAGGGGGAGGTGAGAACTCCCACGGCACGGGAAAGTCCCCAGCTCTGAAGAAGCAGCTCCCGATGACGAAACTCCTCTTCTTTTCCTTCCCCCCCCCCCCATCCTCTCTTCCCTTTTTCTCCCTCCCTCCTCCCCTCCCGTTTCTCTTTGCTTTCGTCTCTCTTCTTGCGGGAAGCGGGTTCTGTCTGGAGTCCCGCCGCCTTTCCCTCGGCAAACTCGAACACCAAAAATAAGCAACGGCTCCCTTTGAATGGGGAACCTGGGCGACGGCGAAGACGTTTCTCTCTCCTTGCGGGCCGCCGGATATGTTGCCGACTCTCACTGCTCGTCTTCGGCAGCATGGAAGCTGGAGATGGGAGGAGGCTCGTCACTCGTCGGGAGGGAGCGGGCGGAGGAGTCCGCCGATGACGGTAGAAGGGAGAGAGCTCCCGGGGAGGAGGGAATCGCGCAGGGGTGAAAAGAGCGAGGCTTCGGAAACCCGGCAGCTACCCCCTCCCGATATCAAAGTGGGACCCGGATGAGTCGGATGCTCAGCAGCCTGTCCCCGCAAAGTGAGGCTGACGGAGGTTCCTGTGGCCCGAGGTTAAGACGTAGGGGAGGAAATCGAGATGAGACCGAGAGTCCATCGCGAAACGGGGAGCCGGAGGGTTCGTCTGCCCCCGTGTACCGTCCATTGCACGCCAAAGGGACCACCAAAAGAATCAGACCCGCGCCGGCGGCGCCATGCGGCTGCTGCTGCGTGCGATCTCCGCACGTGTGGCACAGCCAGGCGCCGCGGATTCGAATCCCGTCCGAGCAGAAGGGTCGACGCCAAGAAATGAGGAGAGCGTTGTGGGTTTTGAGTCCCCCTCCCGCAGGATGACTGGTTGGCCCGTATGCTTCTGGTGGGATTCGGGTGCCAACGTCGGCACCGGAGTGCTGACGAGACGGAAGGAGGGAGCGGTCGAGATCTCACTGAGGATGGATCAGGATGTCTTCAAGACTCTGGAGCAGGGGTCACCGCCGTGTGATGCAAGTTGGGGGCATCCCGGCTTGGGAAGGTCGCTTACCTCTCATCCCGCAGTCCCGATGCGGCGGACGGAAGGGAACGGTGACGTCCATGGGAAGCCGTCTCGTCTTCTGCCAACGCTACAGCATCGGGGGTTCCCTAGAGCTGTAAAGGCGCTGGCCGAAGACATGGAGTAAGAAGCAGCTGGTACAGAGCGAGGCGGATACGAGTCGATGAGGCGACGGAGCGGGCAATCTCCTACTCTGGACAGTCGACGTTCCCTTTCCTCAGGAAGGAGACAGCGCTGCGGGAAAGAGGGAGGAGACGAGTGGACCACTTCGAGTAGTGGTCCTCCACCCTGCCACAAAGATTTTCCCTCTCCTCCGGGTGTGCTCCTTCTTCCTCCATGCGCCTCGGATTTCCTCAGCCGCGCCTGTGGCTGAAGAACCTGCAGGGGGTCCAGAGATGCTCCTCCAGCAATCTAGGAGAATACATCCTGCGGGGGTTCCGCGGACGGTGGGGAAGGCTCCGGTTGCTGGGTTAGCCGGCGATGCGCAGGAATTCGCAAACAGCTCGTTCCCCAGGACAGACCTTTGTGGCCGCATCCGTAGCTCCGCCATTTCCAGCGTCAAAACTCCCATTCCAAAAGAATTCCGACTGAGAGCCGCAGTGCATTTTGACCGCTGGGTCTTTTCGCTCTCAGTTGCCTGCAGGACCTTACATGAGGAACAGCCCTTCTCATGGACGTAAAGGGTCAGAACTAGCACAAATAGGCACCCTGGAAGGTAGTCAACGAAGATGTTCCACTCTGAGACCGTCTTTGTCAAGAGGATGCACGGAGACGGGACGAGGGAACTTTCTCCTCGCCTTTCTGGATTCTCCTCTGCAGCCGGAATCACCTAATTCGGAATAGAATGGGAGGATTGGAACGCACTGACCAGCTCCGAGTCAGCCTGCCCACGAAGGCTCCCTCGCAACTTGCATTTCGGAGTGGAACATTTCGTTGCCCTTCGCCTGCAAGCGATGACGACAGCAGACGGCTCCCCGGAATAACGACGGTCACGCCCTTCCCCCACTTTGACGGTTACCGGGGCACGCAAGTGGCTGGGAATCGGGCCAGCGAGGAAGCAACCTGTGACCCCGGAGAAGCGAGCATCCCTTTGAGAAGGTCATGTGAGACAGCACTAGGGTGCTGGGGTCCCCTCAGGGATTCGTTCCCATTTCCGCAGACGCCTTCCTCTCGCCTTGGTGGAGCACATCCCTTGGGTTCCTCTTCGCCGAGGCACGGCGACGTTCCTGGGTTCAGAGGAGGCCTCAGGGCACCGGCAAAGGCGCGGCGTTCCCGTGAGGAAGGGAGAGGACGCGATCCCGAAGTCTTCTGGGGAATTCCCGAGGGGATCGGCTCCGCCGTGGTTGACCTGAAAGTGGTCCTTAGGCGTGACGTCGTTCTCCGGAAGCGGCATTCGCCGCTCGACGACAGGCATGGGGACTCCCATGATCCGGTAGGTCACCTCACACGCTGCGGGAGAGCTTTCGGTCTCTCCCTGATCCCGCCGATGCGGAAGGGGACTGGCTTCTCAAGGCTGGATCCTAGGGTCGCCGGGGGATCAAGCGTCGTCGAGTATCCCGCCCTGGGAGGGGGGTTCCCCAAGAGATCAGTTCCATTGCTGTTTGCGGGGGCGGTGACTCTTCAGAAGCATCTCTTTTGCCTGGTGGTTCCCACTGTCACATGTTTCCTTCGAGCAGTGGCGACCCTGTAGACGCGGCGCCAACAGCGACGCAGAAGGTGGTGCTGATCTCCCTCGCCCTCTCCTGAGACTGCGTGAAAGGATGAGCACAGGTCCTTCGCTGCTGCATTCCTCTGTGAGAACACTTCCGGAGGCGCGGGACATCTACTGAAGTCTCCTCGGTGGATGTCTCCTGCCTCGCCATCGGCGTCAACCTCCAGAACGGTCCGTCCAGAGGATGCAGCCCAGTGACCAGGAGAAAAACTAGGATCACCCTCTGGAAACCACATCCATTATGGCAGATGAACTTTAGACTTCTTCCTGTCCTGGATATCTGGAGGTTCAGATGGAGAGTCTTACACGAGATGCCGATCACCATGACGCCGGCTCCCGTGGCGTCTGACCCCGGGCTCGTCTCAGTGTTGGACGCTGTGGCTACTGCACCTTCCACTTGCTCTTCAGACTGGGTTGCCGAACCGCCACAGCAGTCCCACGAAAGTCAGGCCGGTCCACTCGCGGCTCCCTCCCCGTGCCCTGGGCGAGTCCCTCCATTGCCCCCCCGATCCTCCTCAACGCGTCGCTCCGTGGATGCTGAGATGCCTCCGCGGTGGCGAATCCCTGCGCTCATGCGCCTGCTGCCACCGAGGAGGATATTTGCCGCCGGCCTCTGGGTCGTTCGGCGCGCAAGGACCGCTCCTGCGCCGTTCGGGAAGAGCCACACGGCGGTGTTTGCGTGTGGATCCACTCCCGACCTTCTCAATGGAAACGGTGCCGCATGTGGAGCGAGGTTCAGGTCTTGGCGGCGTTCACTCCACGGATCGCAGCGCGGATGCGAAAGATCATTCAAGCCGTTCAAGGATCGATCCTTTAGCATCCGTTTAGCATAGGCAAGGAGCGAGTCCTTCTCGTTACGCACCTCCCCACCCCACCTCCGCGACCTCTTGCGACTTGGTGCCTGACAGGAGCCGATCATCCTGAACCTTTGCATCCGTGCGTTTAGCGAAGGGGACGGTCGAGGCGCGGGTTGACATCCTTCCTTCAGGGAGGCAGCCCTTCGGGCAAGGGGGGAAGGGGACGAGTGGACCCACCCACCTCATCCCACTCCTAGGGTGCTAGATTCTCTAGTGTCCCTGGGGTAGCCTGGAGCGACTTGCGTGCCGTTTCCTCTGCTGAGAAGATCAGTCTTCCCCTCCTTCCCTCTCTCCCTGCAGGATTCGACGGTGTCCCTGGGGTAACGCAACTCGTTCAGGGGCCCTGTTCGTTCTTAGGATCCCAAGATCCTAAGGTATGCGGGTCGTCTTCAGTATCCGCCCGGCGATGGACTGTGACCTTTTTTTCTTCGGGCCCTTTCCAATGACACTTCGTTCGAATTGGTAGAGCCCGAGGAAACAAAGGTGCCTCTAAAAGCAGAAAATGTGACTGAAAGGGAATCGTGTCTAACACATGTAGCGAGTTGGGAGACGCGGCGACACTCCTCCGACGAGACGGACGAGCGACTGAAGGTGCTCTGCGGCAGGAACAGCCGCCCTGGACCGGCGGCGGCGATGGAAGGGCAGCAGGGGAACGCAGCATCGATCGCGCTACCCCAGAGGGTGCGGAGGACTGGAGGGCAGCCGCGCCGACTTCGCTCTCCGTGACCCGGTCGAGCCGAACGGCTGTCAGAAGTGATTCCGTGCGAGAAGACGGAGAGAGAGAGGAGCCCGGGAGGGAGAAGCTCTGGACCCTGGTAGAAAGCTGCAAGCATCTCTTTCGGTAAGGCTCGGACGAAGCCACCCTCCCCTTTTCCTCCTTCTCTTCGCCCCCGCGCCCCTCGCTTTGCCTGAGCGGGTCGCCTGCTGGCGTTGCTGCGGGTTCGGTATCCCGGCTTCTTTTCGGGAGGCCAGCCTTTCCCTCCCGGAACGACTGCCGCAGGTTCCCCGTTGCAGGTCGGGAGGTCAGTGACACCCAGACTGCCCGTTTGGGGAGGGAGAGAGACTTGAAGAGGCTTCGAATCTTCCAGAAAAGCCGGACGGGAAGCGGGAGAAGCCCTCCTCATGATCACTGGCGCAGAAGTTGTTTTTTTTTTTGCGCCGGCAGTCGGCCGACAGGCTGGTCGCCCCGGTTCTCTGCCCGCTGTGGGATGGCCTTGTTGGGGAGGAGGGTGGGGAGGATACGCCCCTCCCGGCTGTTCCCAAATGATAGGTGCGTCTCCGTTGGCCGTCTCCCTTTGTAGGTTTTGAAGCGGATGGTGTGGTCCCTGGTGTCCCAGCGGGCAGGGAAGACGGAATCCCAGATGGGTGATTGTGTCTCCTCTTCTTCAGAAGAAGCCTACACCCCTCCACCCACCCCCTCAGTGTAGGATCTGACCGTGTCCCTGAGGTGGCGCATCTCATCCGCGTCCCCGAACCACGTGCCGGGCAGGTGCACCATGCCGGAATCCGACGTACCGATCTTCCTGACCAGCTTCCCGATTTTTGGCGCAGTGCTCCCACGTATTCCTGGAACGAGCGCTCCCCCCCGGGAGGGAAGGAAGCTGGTCCCGTAACTAATGACGTTCAGATGCCAGTTCCACTCACAGCATCCGGAGACGAACCGGAGGGCTCTCGTGCTCCACTTGGTTTCCTCGCCCGATCTTTGCATTCCTCCGGTTCAGAAGGCAAAGCGCCACTCCAGCATCTCTCTCTTTTTCCCTCTCTCTCTTGACACGGAGAGAAACGTCTTCATCCCTCACCTGGCCTAACGAGCAGCGCTTCTCCGCAACTGAGGGAGCTTCTTCTCGGGGGAGGAGCAGGAAACGGCGACCATCAGCTCATGCTGGAGGATCGAAGAAGTCCTTGCGGGCTGACCCGTAAAGGTCAGCTAGCGAGTGGGGAGCTCACTCACTTTCCTTCCCCGAAGACCCTGTCACCCGGTTTCGTTCCTGTCCTTTATCGTCCGCCTTCTTATCTGGGGGCTGATCATCAGGTGGGGGAGGAAAGAGTCGGAAGGCTTGCAGGGCCAACTGTGCCTGAAGCACTGTAGAGGCTGCAAAAGCTGTAGGCGCTTTGACACGGCTGGGTTCTTCTCGGTTACGACGAGAGAGCTGGGAACAGTGATGGAGCGGATAGCTCCTACTGGGAAGGAAGCGATGAGCTCCTAGTGAGAGAAGTGAAGAGGCCGCGGCTTGTACCATCCCTCGTGATCACGCGGAAAAAATTCCTCGCACAAATCTCAGTCCGAAATTCGCGAGGACCGACCGTTTTCTTCTTCTGCTGCTGCTGCTGTTGCAGGTTCTGGCAGCCTACAACGATCAGCCTCTCCTCAGACTTACGGGACGATTCCGTTTGGCCGACGTATTGCCTTGAGGCACGCCATCCTGTGGGCCTCGAATCGTTGTAGAATATCTGAGACCTCTGCGACTCTTCCACGAGACGAGATGTTCACTCGCTCACGATACAAGGTAACATTTTCCCAGGTGCAGACACTGAGCAACTTTGGCCACGCCGTCGGGAAACGAGCTGCTCAGAATGGTCCAGTAGGCTGAGGCTGCCCACAGACGCGTGGCTCACGGAATGCTAACCGGGGGCCATTCGCTGTAGGGGCAGTCGGAGCTGCTGCTTCTTTCCTGGAGTCAGAAATGCTCACGGGAGAGAGAACCCAGCGAATCAGAGATGGCTCCTGCGGACGGATGAGGAATGACCGCCTCCATGGACCATAAATGACAGATTTCGAGCACGAAATTCTGCAAGAGCAAAGAGAGGTGGTTACAAGGAAAGAAGGGGAGTGCGAGGCTCTCACCGGCGATTTGAGCGACCGTCTTCCGTTAGGAGATCACTTGGCTTCGGAAATCGTCGGAACGGAAGGAGGAAAGAAGAATTCTGCATGAGGGTAAATTTGGAAGGCACGCAGAAGCAGATCAACCTTCACCCAGAGAATGTTCAGAGGAACCCAAGTAAAGTCAGGATTCCAGGAGGAGGATTGGGGTAAGAAGCGTCAAAGCCCTTCTCTCTTGTGGTCACCGTGATCGCTCTTTATCTTTATGGATGGAATGCTGCAGCGGGATCCCAGCAGATCCAACAAACCGGGCCTCTTTTTCAGGCAAGCTCGAAGGAGATCCGCAAACGTTGGACCAGAGCCACGCCATCCAGCAGTCCCTCATCTCTGTATGTCACCGGAGCCATCGAGAGAATCGAAGCAGTTCGCACCCCTGGCAAAGCTGCTCTTCGGAAGGTAGACCCCGGAAACTGCGCGTTGTCCAATGCTGGCCCCTTCCCCGACCGTTGAGAACCAGGGTCGACGCCTCCTGCCCCGCGGCGGGAAGTCCAGGTATTCCACCGACGGAATGGTCCTTTGGCGCGGTCGCTGGGTGCCGCCGCGCCTGCCCACCGGTCCGTCTGGCACGCCGGCCAGGAAAAGCACGGACCCGAGCTGTTCCAGGCTCTGAGAAGCGGGAACCCTTCAGCAGCCGCTATTGGCCGAGCGCGCTGCCCCCTGGAGCGTGAGCGAACTCTTCGCCCCGGCCCTCCAGCCCCCATGGGGTTGGATGGATAGAAGCGCTGAGACTCCATCTCTTCGTGCTTGGAGGAGTCGCCTGCCGCAGCTTCGCATCGCCTACGCAGTGCCTTGGCGCGGCGAGAAGCTGCCCCGAAAGGGGGGACAGACCTTACGCCATCCCCGTCGTGTCCTCTCTCCCAGGGATAGCGAAGCAAGATGGCCGCACGCCTCATGCCACAAGGAGGAACTTGCCAGCATCCTGGGAAGGTCGCACCCCCCTTGCTCCCTCCCTCATAGTTTTCAAAAGCAATTTTTTGTTTTTCCCTGCTTTTTCCCTCAATCTGCTTGCTAGCAGATGCGTCTCCCGGACGCGTACCGGCGAAGAGGGACGTGTCAGTCCCGCTGCGAAGAATTGAAGTCCTTTTCTTATGCTCTGGCCCCATCGGGGCGAAAACAGGGAGGCAACAAGGCACTCCGCCCTCCTACCTCTACCACCTTCCCTCTCAGCGGGCCCCCTTCGCCTCTCGTCCGCCTGCCCGACGCCGTATCCCCTTGCCGGTAGTTCAGTAGCACTCTGAAGTTCCTCCAGAGGGTGGGAGAAGCTCCTGAGTTGCCGGGGGATCGGACCAAAGGTGAGACTCTCCTCTCCTCCTCCCTCTGGTTCTGCTTCGAACCTCCTCCCTCACTGCCACCCGCCGCGTGCGTGGATACTTCGGGAGGGACAATCAGGAAGGGGAGCGAAGGGCCGCCTGCCCTAGCGTCGCGGGCTGCTTTTCGAACGCCGCTCCGTCTCCTGGGCACCACTCCTCCCCATCCGGGCATCCTTCGCCGCGAGAAGCCGGCAAGTGAGAGTCGAAGCGGGGTAGCAGATCGGGGAGCTCGGATCTGCCTCCGGCAGAGGCCCAGGGACGCTTTGTCGGAGGGTCGAAGCAAGGCGACCCCTCCCGAGGAGGGAGAGAAAAGGTGCCCGGGTCCGCTGTTCGAACTCTTCGACCTGCTTGGTCGACGACGGAGATGAGCAAATCACGCGGGGAGACGAGACACGTATAGCGACCTCGAAGTCGTTGTCCTCCTTTGATCCTCAGCTCGCGGAAGAGCTTCTTTCAGAGGGAGCTCCACCCCACCTCCTTCCTCCCGCTTGGCTCTTTCCTTATCTGTACTCGGGTGCACACGGTATTTCCGGTTCGTAAGTCGAGTCTCAGTGGATGACCGGGATTCATCTTCAAAGACGCATACGGTTAAATTGCAGGCGTCCCTCAGTGGACACTCGTACTCCGAAGGCATCCCTCCAGGTCTGCGAGGAGTCATCAGGAGCGGAACAAACCTTGAGCTGGAATGTGCAGCCTCGGGGACATAGCAATCTCAGCATCCCGTCCAGAAAGGAGGCGAACCCAAGGTGCGATGGCGGATGCCGCCAGGGGAAGAAATGGGAAAAGGAGTGAAGGGAGGGGGAACAACAGGCATCAGGCGTTCCTGGTTCGCTTTCTGCCGCGGAGGAATCTCTTCCTTGGAGATTCTTCGGAGGAAAAGCTGCTCTCCTGAGAAGATGAATCGTTCCGTTGGTGTTCCTCCTCCACTCGCATAGCACCACCAGCGCCATCCCTGGTACCTTCCTCGAGTGGTAGATGGAGCACGCGGCATCCTTGGCCTCTCAGATGTAGGCGGTCCCTCCAGCAGCACCCTTCCCAGTATCCGAGAATGCAGATCACGGGCGAACTTGCCCTTGTAGACCACGGACAGTTGCTCCCAGAAAGCGTTCCTCCCGAAGGATTGACATCAGTGACTCGAGGCAAGGCTTCCTTTCCGAAAACCGCAGGTGAACCCCTCGGTTCCCGTTCCGCATTCCCGAAGTGACTGTGGCCATCCTCACTGAAGTGAACGGAATGCTGAATGTGTGGATCTCCACTACCGCGAAACCAAAAAAAAAAAATCTCCGGAAGCGATTTCACGCGCGCGTTTGTTGCCGCTGTCATTGATGGGATCTCGACCGGACGATCCGTCCCCTTCCGTTCCGTTATCCCTCTTCAACTTGGCGCAGGCGTCCTGGGATTACGGGTCAGTTTCTTGCGGACTCCCTGTCTCACCTTCGAAGCTCGCCGTCGAGCGTCTCCTGGGTGCGTTGTGGACTCCTTCCTGTTTTCCGCCGCCATCAAGTGGATGCTCACCTTCACTTGACATCTCGGCTTCGGCTCGGAGGCGCGACGCAACCGTAAGCTGCTGCATCATCTGCTTCGAGTATATCCTTGGGGATCCCCCATCGCGAGGGACGCTGCGGTCGCTTGGATCCTGGCGTCCAAGTGGGTCCACAATGGAGGTGTAAACTTTAGAAGGCTGTCCTTCTTGACCAGAGCCGATGAGCACGTCTTCCTTGTTGCCTGGTGGCGCCGAGAGCTTCGTCTTCGTTTCCGGACGGGCAGGCAACTTCCAGCACCTCTAGGTGGACTTTCCTTCCGGATCGCCAAGGGAGGACGCAGGTCGGAATCCGCTTCGGGGACACGCCAATTGGCCTGCCGTCCCGCCGCCGCGACAGCGGCGTCAAGGAGACCATCCGCTGTCGCATCGTGCCCGGAGACATGCCGGAGAAAGCAGCGATCCGCAGTCGCTCCACGTAGGGGGAAGTGCGTTTCGTCATACAGACGGTTGCGCAGGGGAGTTTATTTACATAAAATAAACATAGATGTCGGTGGCAGGACGCTTAGTCCCGCTACGTCACAAGTGCAAGAATGGGAACCTGACCTGGAGTCAGCGCTTACGCCGGCGAGGTTCGCCTCGGCAGCAGAGGGGGGGAGGGGAAACAACAAAAAAAGAAAAAGAAAACAAGCAAATCTATAGAGGAAAAAGGGGGAGGGTTCGGGATCACAGGATGCTGGAGGGCGTCCTCTGCATCCTTGTAAGGACGCCGGCAAGTTCCCAGATGGGGCCACCTCGACACTATTCCCATGAAGAGGACCGCAGAACAGATGGCGTCCCTGTCGTTCTGGCCTCCATGCAGCCGCGATCCCGCGTAGGCAGCAGAGTGGTAGGAGAGACCCCGGAAGCGGTGGAGTGGCTTGGAGCCCCAGAGCGGCGTGCGGCTTTCACTCGACCCGGGTGCTGCCGAATGGGCTCTTCCAGGGCCACGTTCCCTGTCGGAGGTCACCCGCGACGCAGCACGGGCTTTCTTTCTAGAGACGGGCTCGGATGCGACCTCGCCGAGATACGCTTCGGACCCGCCACCGGCGGATTCCCCGTCTCGCCGACGTACGGGGAGGGACCCTCCCGCCGCCCACGCGCTCCCGAAAGCCACTCTTGGTCTTAGCTAGGAGATCTGTTCATCTCCCTCCGGCGGCGGAGGAAGGGTGAAGCGCGCGCGTGCGTGCCTTAAGCGCCGTGTTTCGCAACCGACCGCTCGGCAGCGGCCTGTACGTTTCGACACGACGCTCGCCTCCCGACTGGCCGGCGACGATCCCAGCTTCGTTCCTTCTTCATTCCCAGCCGACCCGACCCCGAGGGAGCACGGTCGGCTGAAGCTGCGCGAGAGCCGGAGCTGATTCTGCAGTGAGCGGCGGAGGGAGGCTTCAGAACTCGCCCCGGAAATTGCCGTTCCACCACCGGATTCTCCCCTGGGGGCGGCTGGGTCCCACGCACGCCTTCGCTGAAAACGCGGGCGACGAGGTGCTTCGTGTCGTGTGGACGGTGGTGGTCGGCGGAAGGCTCCTCGGCGCTCTCAGTGGCTGCGCTCAGTCCCCGGGCGCGCCCAACGCGGAACGGATGCGTCTCTCCGGCGCCCAGCCGCGAGTGACCCGCTCGATCCTGCGCAAACGGACGCAGCCTTGGGAGGCGAAGAGCGAGGCGGAAGCTGAGGAGGAGGAGGAAGAGAAGTCGTCCGGTCTCGTGGGGACGGCTCTCAGTGTGCTCCGAGGAAGAGTTGCCATCGGTCTTCCGCTGCAGTGGCTCTCAGCGCGCTCCCTTCCTGTGTGATGTCTCCGTCGCCTTTCGTGCCAAAGGGTGAAAAAAAAAAAAAAAAGAAAGAAAAGAAAAGAAAAGACAGGATAAAAGGGGAGAAAAAAAAATGGGAAGAAGGAGACGCTTCCAGGATGTGCAGGTGAGTGACCATATGATTGCAGCGCGACGACGAGTTTGATCAGCCGGTATCACATGGCAACAGGAGGCTCAAGAGCTTCCCCGTGGCAACGTGGACGCTTTCCCGCCGGTTCCTCCGACGAACCGTCAAGCGATCCCGGAAATTCCCAAAAGTGGAACGTGCAAAAACAGGAAGCCTGGAGAATGCAGGACCGCCCTGACGCGCCATTCTCTTATTACCCGTCGATTTGTTTCTTTGAAACCATGCCAACCCGCAGCAGCAGCAGCTTCCGAGGTGCAGCCTCTTTTTAGGAAAAGGATTCCCGAAGAAGAAGAAGGAGAAGAAGAAAAAGGAGGAGGAAGAGGAGAGGAAGAAGGCGTCCCGGCCTTGCTTTTGTTTTTTTCCCCGGCGAGGACAAAGGCGAGCGGCTCCTTCCCGAAAAGAGGGCGGAGGAGGGAGGGAATCCATCGGCGCGTGCGCTCGCTGAAAACGCGCCCGGGACGAAGGAAGGCACAGAGGAACGCGGCGGACGGAATGCGTCACGTGTGACGACAGCCGGGATGGCGAGGACGTGCCGCGGTCTCCATGCGGGAAAACCCGCGAAATTCGCGCGCGCGTTCACTGAAGGTGACCTCCCCGCTCGGAGCTTCCGAGGGAGGGGGCGGGAGGGGGAGCATCCACCGACGAGAGATGCGATGCAGCCCGGTGCAGCATCAGGCGCAAAAAGAAAAAAAAAAAAGAAAATCACCTGCCGGCGCCCCGGTCTGACGTCACTAGCAGACGATGCAAGGAGGGAGAAAGGCGGAGCATGTGCATGTGTTTATGCCGCGATCTACGCACCGACCGCGACCTTGCGGCCCACGGCCCAGACGCCGGCGCCTCGAGGATGGCCCTCTGGAACGCGCAGGAACTTCCAGCGTCTCCGGACTCCCGCGACCCGCGTGGGGAAAGGCCCGCCCGAGGGGATGAGAGCCTTTCCGCCCGTCCCGACTACCCCTTCCGCCGCCGCCGCCGCGCTTTCCGGAACAATCTCGAAGGGCCGAAGAGTCGTCGCTACGCACAGCTGCGCTCTCCGGCTTGCAGGTCTGCATGCATTCGCCCCCGCCCTTCCCTCCGCTTGCCTCCCAGCGCGGACAAACCAGGGAGGAAACCATGACGACGACGCCCCCGGTGATGGCAAATTACCAGTCGTGAGGGGAAGAGAGGGAGGGTGGGAAGGGGAGGGAGGGCTGACGAAGTGCTTCCAACACCGCTGGCAGATCATCCCGAGCGGCATGGTGCAGCCCCTCTCGGACACACCCCTAGTGCCACGTGACGGTCTCTCCTGGCATCGAAGGATTTCTTGGGGTGGTCTCCGCCATCTTGGAGAAGGGGAGACGCTCGAAGAGAAAGCTTGCAACTCTCGTTGGGAAAAAGAAGGGGAGTGGGAGGGGAACCCGCGAAACGCGCGCGCGCGCGCCGAAAAGGTGCTGCCGAAAGATCGGAAGGGAAAATCCGCGTCTGGGCAAGGCGAAGAGCTGCGGGGAGCCTCAAGAAATGCTCTCACGCAGTCCCCACACCTGCCCCATTCTAACAGTCCCCTACCAAAGGCTGGATTCGGCACTCTTGAGGAAGGCGGAAGGTGGTTGGGGATTTTTCCGGCGAGCGCGCCATCTACGAATTTGCTACCGGGGAGATTCCTGGGTATTCCTGGGAGAATGCTAGGAGTTCGTCTAGCTCGTGCTCCCCTTCCAAGGCTCTTTTTCCTGGCCGATGGACAGAATTCATCAGCGCAAACTTTCGCCCCGCGATACCGGGACGTTGCTTGAGGAAACACACACAGAAAAAGGGCCGAAGTTCAGCTGAAGGGTTCACTGGCACCGGCATGCCCTTTGCTGAGGCAGTCTGGAGCGGAGTAATAAGTGATTAAAGCAGGGCGGAGACAGGACTCCATGGTACGAGGCGGCCGCTTCCGGCTCGATGAC